>QXEO01000964.1:141293-1341293 GCA_007115705.1 Dactylis glomerata | reverse complement strand
CATTAACGCCGGAAAGAAGATCTCGCCGTCGAACGAATGGCCGAAGATCACTTATTGTAGACCATATGCGTAGAGGCCAAAAGAAGATGGCTAACAAAATCCTAATCTAATATTTTAAAACACATATTATTGAAAACTCCACCAGTAGATCGGGTCTCTCCCCGCCCACTCTGAAGAAAATATGCCCTAGAGGAAAATAATAAATGGTTTATTTGCATATTTCATATAGTTTATAATCAGTTTAATACTGTGCTATAACTGTGTCAGTCAGAGAACACGGGTACGCATGTGGTATTAAACAACGAGAGTCCCTAGTAAACCTCTATTACTAGCTCATTAGTCAACTGATGATCAGTTCTGGATCATCAGACATTTATGTCTAATTGACAATGAGGTTCATGCTATTAAGAAAATGCCATGATGGATATGCACCAACACTATTATTGCGATGAGATCAGTCACAAATTTTCAACATTGTAATTAACTAAGAAACAAAGTAACCTAATTCTTAGACCGTGAGGTCATATCTAATCACTACATCCTGCTTAATCAACCATCATTAACTTAATCGGATGACTGAAAAGATGCCTTCGGGTATGCTAATGGGGGTATGTTGAGGCACGTACACCAATAGCGGGATTTTTTCATCCGCGTGACGGAATAATACTCTAGGCCCACTCAGTGACAGTTGCATCTATGAAGATTGCAAGTGTGTGACTAGGTCACGGAGGATGCAATATCATGAGAACGAGTAAATAGACTTGTCAGTAATGAGGGTGAACACGATATAGAGATATCGCTGATCGAACCTCGGACAAGATCTAGTATCACGAGACGAAGAGAATGAGATACAATATTTACGGATCAACGAAGATGTTATCGTGGAATGCACATTGGAAACGCAAAAACTGATTATGCAAAGCTTCTAATTAAATACCTTTAATGTTAGTATTCTTAAGAGGTAGGGGTATTTTAAGATTGTATGATTTTCGAATTATGCTCTTACAACTGGAATAGAGGGAGTAACTAGGGAGAGAAAACGACGGGCCACTCACTTAATTAGGGAGGAAAATATCGAACCCGTGTGCATGCGCTTCTCTGCTACAATTGGCTAGCAGAATTAAGGGAAACAGAAAATTAAGGGGAAGAATAACTATGGCCACTAATTTGCGTGGAAGTTAAACCGATTGAACATTTCGCTCCGGCTTAGCGCGATCGGATTTCACATTCTACTTTGAGTGCCAAAATCCTGAAAATAATTGAAGAGATGTTTGGCCTTGTTTTGGCTAAATGCATTTTTTGCTAATCTACCTCGCTCCATATTTTGCATGTGACGTGACGTACGCTCTATGATTGCACGGACGGCACAGCGACCCCCCGAGGCGCGGAGCAAGCGAATTTTGGACAGAAGAGACCACCTGCACCAATGAAATGCCAAAAGAGACCACCTGCGAAAATATTCGCCAAAAAGGACCCCTTCTGAGTGGCGGCACCCCTGCCCAGGCGACACGTGGCACGTGCCGCCTGGGCCATCGCCGGCAGGCCCCTGCCGCCGTTCGCATCACCGGCATGTGGACTGGCGTGGAGGCACCCGGCCACATCAGCATGCCGCCACTGGGGGTGGCGGCAGGGCCCACCCCTTGCAGCATGCCGCCCCTGCCATTGGCGGCAGGGCCCACCCTTGCAGCATGCCGCCCCTGCCATTGGCGGCAGGGCCCGCCCCTTGCACATGCCATGCAGCCTGCCGCCACTGCCATTGGCGGCAGGGCCCCACCCCCACGTCCTCCGTCCTCAGCATGCAGCCGGCTTCGAACGGGAGACGGACATGCCGGCGATGCCATCGGCGGCAGGCCCCTGTCGGCACCGGCCCAGGCGGCACGTGCCACGTGTCGCCTGGCCAGGGGGTGCCGCCACTCAGAAGGGTCCTTTTTGGCAAATATTTTCGCAGGTGGTCTCTTTTGGCATTTCATTGGTGCAGGTGGTCTCTTCTGTCAAAAATTCGGAGCAAGCTGCCTTTTACAGCTTCCATTGCTACTACTGTTGCATGGTAGTCGCTGCACAGCTCACACCATTGATTTCAATGTACTGTTGCTGACACAAGCATGCAGTGAAACCACGAGATCCTCTGGCCGCTCATGGTTGGTCAAACAGCAACCGGATTTTAACTTTCGTCATAGAATCAGACGTATTTTTTTGCACACCAACATCCTGCTAATAGTTGATGATGATAATAATAATAGAGCTAAATACACTTGTAGTACCGATAGTTATCCTATATATGGATTTTAGTCTCAAAAAGTTGCAAGTTGGGGTGGAGTTGTCCCAATACTTCCTAGTCGGGTGCATTTAGGTCCTAGACATTGAAATCAGACGTAATCGATGACACGCTGGTAAATGTGGGCCTGAAAAATTTGTTAAAACTTCCCTCCATTCCGTTGCGTTGCAAAAACAAGTATTTTCCGCAACCCTGACAGTGATAAATGCGCAAAATGATCGCCATTTTCTTCCATTTTTGGATTAGTCCTCTCACGAACGCTGGAGTGGTTAAAGGATAAGGTGCTAGACTACGGTAAAGCCACCCTGCCTCCGTTTCCTCTTCTTTCTCTGTTGGTTTACTCCGGCATCTGTTGTTTAGATCATCGGCAACCATTTGGAGATTGTTTTTCCTGGCAAAATCGGCGATATTTTAGGCAGCAAATAGCAACACCACAATGTAGCTAAAACTGTCGATGATCACGTACGAGGTAGTATGTCGGCCGTGATTGTGATTCGTAGGTGGTTTGTTGCTTCCATCATGAATTATAGTAACAAATGTGGTTTTTTGTTGTTCAATACAAACTGAGCTCATATATAAAGTACATGATCACCTAATACAAGTGACTGTTGTTGTATGTATATGCCCTATTTATTTGAAAGTATCAATTTTAACTGAATTTTGTGTTAATTGAACCTAGATTTTTCTATCTCGGCTTGCAACTGAATTTTATGTATCTAAATATGAGACCTCCAGTACCTCATTTATCCAACATGCAAGTATGCCATATTATCAACCTGCCACTTCACCAATTCTCAGACTTAATGTTGTTTTTTTGTTTTAAAAACCACTAGCTCATCCATAAAATGGGTATTAATTAATTTCTGAAGCCACGATGCAGAAGCAATTTTCGACTTGCGCTCATTTCTATTAGGAAAATAAACCGCGACGGTGTGTTCGGTGCGTGCATGTCTAGGTCTAGGTTAGGTCGAGTCCGAACGCCGGTGCGTGCCGCGTTTATGTCCGGAGTGTGTCGAGCCAGTTTGTGGTGGGTCGTATGGCGACAATGGCAAGACGCAGCGGGCGCAGCGGAGGACGATGCCCAGGTCTCGTGGATGAGTATGGGCTCATGTTCGAGGGTGACCGGGTCGATCGTCAGGGCGTGCGCGTGCGTGGTGATCGTGTTGATCATGGTATGTGTGGGCGCTGCGTTGTCCAGGTCTATAAAGCCAGGCTCCAATTAGTTTGTTAGTTGTGTTGTGTGCGTCCAGAGATAATACAAGAAAAGCTCAGCTGTGTTGGCAGTGTGAGGCAAAACGCTCCATTGTTCGTTCACAGTATAATTTGACCATAATGGATATTTCACTGGATTGAGAGGCGAGCTCAGTTATACAAGTGAAAGTACTGATCAATTTCACTATTTTCACTCTGGAACATTTGCAATGTGGGCTTTAGAAGATATGCTTAGTTTTTTATTACACATTTGATGGGAAGCTGCATTTTTACTGGTTGTTGCCAAGGAAGGATTTCACAGATAGGCTTCAATATATAATCAATGAAATAGATGTGAGAGACTGAGAGAGGGGGGTGTGTGTGTGTAATCTGGTGATATGCATGAGATAGTGATCAATATTCACATGCTAGCAAGTTTTTTACCTTTTCAATGATTACCTCACTAGGAATAAATAAATACTGGTGATGTTGCTCATGCTTTGTATGCTCAAGGTAGTATATTGTTAATCACCTTCATGTCAAAGTTCATAATGTAATATTCTATTAGTTCTCATATATAGATTGTGGAGTTTTCCCTTGTTATGGAAGTAGGGCTCATGTGTTGCATCATCCCTATGCATGGACGTGATTCCCATATAAATGCTTGCCATTCACTTCATAGTTTGGTGATATGCTTTTAACTTTTTGTATGAAGCTATATTCATGCCACCATGTTTACCAGAGACATGTCAAGTGAAACCATGATCCATGGTCCAATTTTAATCTTAGGAAACACCTTTTGTTTTACTTTTAAATCCGTATAAAAATATTTTTCTTTCATTTACTTACTTGTTATTGATGAATACCTCTGTGGAGTTGCGAGACACAAAATTGAATCTCTATAGACGAAGGATGTTAGACAAGGTAAGGAGGAAGGTTCACTTTTCCCCTAAGAGTTCTATATGAACCCGCGAGTCACACCATTGTGGGAAAAAACTGAAAATTGTTGCATCACTATACGCTTGACGTCCCAGCGAGCGGTAACACAAGGAGTTGATGTTGAAAATAAGAGTTAGACTTGGTTGAAATACTGGAAAATGACATTTTCGGTAAGATATATAAGAAACAAATTTGTGGAATCAATTAAAGCACTGCTGAGTGAAGCAATTCGTTTCTGCTCTACTTTATTTGGTATCTTGGTACATTCTGAGACGTCCTTTCTTCAGTCATCTCAAAAAAGATGTACTTCCAGCACCAACTTTCTTCTGCTAATAATTGAAGAGATGCTTGGCCTTGTTTGGTTGAATTCACTTTTGCTAATCCACCTCGCTCCATCCTTGGCAAGTCACGTACTAGTAGTACAATTTGCAGTGTGCACGGCAGGCACAGGCGTGGAGTGCACCCCTTGACCGATGGCGATGACCCCCTATCGGATTGATCACGCATTCACTGATCAGTTCTTTAGTTTCTTCTGAGCAGAAAACTATAAATTGATTCCACCACCTCCCCACTTCCCACTTCTTCTACCGGCACCTTCCCTTGCCCACTCCTCTTCAGTTCAGCCCCTCTATTCACAGTAAACACACCACTCCCTCAAGGGCTCGAGGTTTCTTGTTCTTCCAGACTATGATAATAATATTAGAGCTAAATACACTTGTAGTATCTATAGTTATCCTCTATGTGGATTTTAGTCTAAAAAAGTTGCAAGTTGAGGTGGAGTTGTCCCAATTATTCGTAACCGGGTGCATTTTAGGTCCTAACCATCGGAATCGGACCTAATCGACGACACGCTGGCAAATGTGGGCTTGGGAAATTTGCTAATCTCCCTTGCTTTCGGTTGCATCGCAAAAAAAAGTACTCTCTCTACCCAGATGATGATAAATTTGCAAAATGGTCCCCATTTTCTTCCATTTTTTGGATTAGCCCTCTCATGAACGCTGGAGTGGTTAAAAGATGAGGTGCCAGGCTACGGTAAAGCTACCCCGCCTCTATTTCTTCTTCTTTCTCTGTTAGGTTTACTCCCGCATCTGTTGTTGAGATCATCGGCAACTATTTGGAGATTGTTTTTCCTGGCAAAATAGGCAAGGGCTTAGCTAGGCAGCAAATAGTATTAGCAACACCACCATGCAGCTAGAACTGTCGAGGATCACGTACGAGGTAGTATGTCGGCCCTGATTGTGAACGTATGTGCTTTGGTGCTTACATCATGAAGTATAGTAAAAATGTGATTTGTTGTTGTTGTTGTTCAATACAAATTGAGCTCATATATGAAGTACATGGTCACCTAACACAAGTGACTACTGTTGTATGTATATGCCCTGTTTCTTAGAAAGTATCAGTTTCAACTAAATTTTGTGTTAACTGGACCTGGATTTTTCTATCTTAGCTTGCAGCTGAATTCATAGTGATTCACTTGATGCTTCATGCAGGGGATGATCCAACTTCTTCACATTATGACCACAATGGATTTCTGTGGATTGAGAGGAGAGCTCAGTTACACAAGTAAAACTAATGATCACTTTCACTATTTTCACTCTAGAACATTTTCAATGTTGGCAGTAGAAGATATGCTCAGTTTCTTTTATTACACATTTGATGGGAAGCTGCATTTGTACTGGTTGTTGCCAAGGAAGGATTTCACAGATAGGCTTCAATATATAATCAATAAAATAGATGTGAGAGACTGAGAGGGGGATGTGTGTGTTCGATGTAGTAATTTGGTGGTATGCATGAGATAGTGATCAATATTCACGCGCTAGCAAGTTTTCTACCTTTTCAATGATTGCTTTACTAGGGATAAATGAATACTTGTGATGATGCTCATCTTGTGACAACAAAGATAGCTTTGTATGCTAAGGGTAGTATATTGTTATTCAACTTCATGTCAAAGTTCATAATGTAATATTCTATTACTTCTTAAATATAACTTGTGGAGTTTTCCCTTTGTTATTGAAGTATTAGAGGCATGTGTTGCATCATCCCTATGCCTCGACGTGATGTCCATATGAATGCTTACCAATCATTTCATAGTTTGGTTACATGCTTTTAACTTTTTGTATGAAGCTATATTTGTGCCACTATGTTTACCACGGACATGTCAAGTGAAACCATGATCTATGGTCCAATTTTAATCTTAGGAAACACCTTTTATTTTACTTTTTAATTCTATTTAAAGTCGAATAAAAATATTTTGCTTCCATTTACTTACTTGTTTTTACAAACACCTCTGTGGGGTTGCGGGACACAAAATTGAATCTTTAGAGTCGAAGGACGTTAGACAAGGTAAGGAGGAAGGTTTAGTTTTTCCCGGAGAGTTCTATGTAAACCCGCGAGTCACCCTTGTGGGAAAAATTAAAGCTTGTTGCATCACTAGACGCTTGAAGTCCCAGCGAGTGGTAAACAAGGGGTAGATTTGTTGCCATCGTCCGCTCGCTACGACTGCGCCGCTCCTAATTGGTCGTCATTCAGAGATATAGGATTGGGGATTTGGGGGAACAGAGGATGCAAGCTATAAAGCGGAGCATGGCAAATTCTATAAAAGATAGGGTTATCGGCAAAATAACCGTTTCCATTAGCCAGCATGTCCACGTAGAGCTCTCGGTGGTTAGGACATAAAGTGCATCCGATTAGCCAATTGACTACTTCACCTGAGTTTTCACCTTTTAACACTAAAATGCACCTAGGGGCTGTTTGGTTTAGAGGGTATCCTTCAGTGGATATGGGCACCACCAACCAGCTAGTTAGAGGTAGCCACTTTCTCTGTTTGGTTTAGAGGGAGGGATGAGCCACTTTTTTGTTTGGCTGATGAAAGGATAAGGCTGGGCCAACCACTCTTCTCCCCAATCCTTCCCGTCGATCCCCCTCGATCCCTCCGGCGTGATCTCCTGGTCGCTCAACCTGGCCGGTCCCGATCACTCCATGGCCGCCGCCGAGCTGCTCCCGACCCCCTGGTCGCTCCCAACCTTCCATGGCCGTCGTTCCCGACCTTCCCTAGTCGGATCTTCCATGGACGCCGTCGAGCCGCTCCCCAGCCGCCGCTGAGCCGCTTGCTGGACGCTACCGAGCCGCTCCCTGGACGCCGCCGAGTCACTCGTTGGCTACCACCAAGCATATCCCTGACCGCCCTCCCTGGACGCTCCCGTGCCCTCCTTGAGCGCTGCCTCAAATCCTCCCTCGGTAGGTGGCAGCGTGGATAGTAGCCATTAAGCAGCAAGCAACAAGCAGATTGGATGGCGGGTGGCATACAGAGGCATTTTTCCAGCTCTCTCCCGGGGTCAGCAAGGCGGGGGAGGTCGCCGGTGCTTCTGATGTTCGGTTGGGGAAGACGAGTCTATAGTGTCATTCGCGAGCAAAACAGGCAGAACCAGAAGTGGTTGGCCTCATCCACCACATTTTGTGGGACGAGCTCAACCACCATTTTGGAGGAATATACCTAGAATCTGGTTATCCATAGCCACTCTCACCCCCCTAAACCAAACACTTGGCAACCACTTTTTCAGTGGCTACCACTAGCCACTTGGAATATTCCCTAAACCAAACAGCCCCCTAATGGATAACTCTTGAGATTACAAGTGTAATTAGCACATAATATTATTGTTCCAAGATGTTTGAGCGACAATGACCCTGACGTTGAAAAGAAGAGCTGGACTTGGTGAAATAATGGAAAATGCCATTTTCCATAAGATATAAGAAACACATTTGTGGAATCATTAAAGCAATGTTGAGTGTAGCAATTTGTTTCTGCTCTACTTTATTTGGTACTCTAACCTGCTTTCTTCAGTCATCTCAAAAAAGATGTACTTCCAGCACCAATTTCCTGCTAATAATTGAAGAGATGCTTGGCCCTGTTTGGCTAAATTCTTTTTTATAATTTCCAGTGTGCACGGCACAGGCGTGGAATGCACCCTCTATCGATTGATCACGCATTCAGTGATCAATTCTTCAGTTTCTTCTGAGCAGAAAACGAGAATTGATTCCACCACCTCCCCACTTCCCACTTCTTCTATAGTACCGGCACCTTCCCTTGCCCACTCCTCTTCAGTTCAGCCCCTTTGTTCACAGTAAACACACCACTCTCTCCAGAGCTCGAGGTTTCTTGTTCTTCCAGTCCTGTGAGGGATGCCGACCGAGGGGAGGGAGAGGGGCTCGCCGTCGTCGGCCATGAGCGACCAGAGCGCCAAGAAGGCGAGGTTGGAGCCGCTGCCCAACGGCTCGGCGGTGAAGCAGGAGGTCGTCGTGTACGATGCGGCCGGAGGCGCAGTCGTCGCGCAGGTGCACGGGTCCAGAGTGGAGGTCACCCTCAAGATGGACATCTCCGTCCTCCACTGCCCCCTCTGCTTCTGCCCTCTCAGGCCACCCGTCCACAAGGTTCGTTCTCGGCTTCTCGCGCCCTTTCCCTAAAATCCGACTCTCTGTATCGTTCTCAGCTCCGATCTGTGACAGTGTAAGGCTGGCCACCTGGCCTGCGGTGGCTGCGCGGCCGACGTGCCGGGGAACCAGTGCCAGAGGTGCGAGGACGGCGCCAAGTTCGAACCCGAGCCCGCGATGGACGCCGTCGTCTCGGCGGCGAGGGTCGAGTGCCAGCACGAGGGCTGCGGCCGCTTCGTCGCCTACTACGAGTCCGGCGACCACAAGATCGCGTGCCCGCACGCGCCGTGCCTGTGCACGGAGCCCGGCTGCGGCTTCGCGGCCCCGCCGTCCGCGCTCGTCGCGCACCTCGCCGCCGCCCACGCCGTTCCCGTGCACAGGGTGCCCTACGGCAGGCCCAACCGGATCCAGGTGCCGTTGGACGCGGCGCCGCGGCGCGTGCTTGTCGGCGCCGGGGACGACGCCGTGTTCCTCCTCACGGTCGGCGCGCTTGGCGCCGCCACCGTCGTGTCGGCGGTCTGCGTGCGGGCGGCCGAGTGCGAGTCCCCGCGGTACACCGTGAAGATGTGGTCCAACGGGCCGCCGTCTGGGTCGCCACTGAACCGCAGGACGGACACCGTGCTGGCGGACGCGGAGGCGCCGAGCAGCGCGACGCCGGGCGCCGTGGCGTTGGAGGATCTGACGTCCTTCTTGACGGTGCCGCCGCGCTACCTCGTCGGGGATGGATCGTCCAAGGAGCTGCCGCTCCACGTCCGGATCGAGAAGAGCAACTCCTAATCTCTTGATCTTCCACTACTCTAGTAATCGATCTGTTGATGCAGGTTGCTAATGCTGAGCGATCTGTTGATGTTCCGGTGCTCTACTGAGCGATCTGTTGATCTTATGCTCATGTAGGGCTTAATGAAGGTTTAGCTGAGGAAGGTTCTTCTTATCTTGAGAAGTTATGGATTCTTGTTGCAATGTGCAGCAAAATAGTATTGTGTGGCTGCTGTTTGTACTTCAACAATTGATGAACTGCATTATGTGTCAGTTCCTGTCTTTCTAAAGATATTTCTGCGTGGACAAGAGGACCTCCTGATCGCTTACAGTAATCTTGGATCTTTTTCTGACCCTGTACTAAGTAGGGTCAAGGTTTTTGCTTCCAATGCTGGAGTTGCCATTTTTGTGTGATGGTTGTTACATCTGTGTACAACAATAGAGAGTGGGAGATTGGCGGAATATGGTGGATATATTATTGAGCTTCTTGAGCGAGTATATATAGGCGTATAAGGAGGAGATTTGAAGTAGAAGACAAGCAATCTCTACCTAACATATTCTAATACGCAACCGTGTATATCTCTAACCCCCTCCCCCTCCCCCGCAGCCCTAGGGTAGTGACATGAACAAGACGGTCAGACTAGAGAGAAACCAAGCGCGTAGAAAACAACGGGCTGACACCCCCCGCAGTCGAAGCAGGAGCGTTGTGGACGAAGCAGATGCTTGGACTGTAGAGGAAGTCGAGGAGTGCTCATACGAGGTGATAGCCCTTGTGCCGATATCAACGTAGCCGAGAGTGGTGTATGCTGCAACCTTGCTCAAGGTAGCCATGCGAGGGGACGCATGAGAGCGCCATGGAGTCGTGGGCGCATGAGGCGCGCGTGGTGAAGACGTGGACTTGATCGAGGCAGTCGTCGAAGAGAGCGACGAGGCCGAAGACGTTTTTGTTGAAAATGTCATATGCGAGACGCCACACCGGAGTTGTCAAGTCCAGGGACACGCCAGGGAAGAAGGCACGCAACAGTGTTGCTAGCATCGAGCATGCGTAGAACGGGACCAATATGAACTTTGCGCCATGTTAGAGAGAGCAGCAGAGGAGGCTCTAGAACAGTTACGAGACACACGGTTACGAGACGCAGAGCAACGAAAAGAGGTGCCGATGACGTCCGCGGTTGTCGGAGTAGACTGGTTGAGACGAGGCGATGATGTTGGCGACGAAGTCGTAGTGGACGGAGATGACGCTGTAGGTGGCGGGAACGGCGATGGCCAAAAGTGGCCATGCATGTAACCTGTGGAGATACGGCGGCGGTACTCAAAGTAGGTGAGGAAGAACCCGGCGGCTGACAAAGACCTTGCATGGACGTGGCGACCTGCACTGCGGAAGGCGGCGCGGCGGCAGCCTAGGACGTCGGTGCGCGGGGACGGCAAAGATGACCGCGTGTAGCCTTGTGACACCTCGAAGGGGCGACATAGCTGCAGGGCACGAGTCGGTACAGCGGCATGACCACTAGCGACGTACACGCCTAGGAAGGCGAGTTGAAAACCGTTAGTCCGATGGATCTAACGGCTTAGGGTAGAGGGATTCACCGTGACTAGTAGAGTTTATTGCCTACACTGCGTTCTAGAAATATTTTCTTTCTTTCTAAAAAAAGGTGTATGCCATCCAATGGCACGGTACATTTTGAACTGAAGTAAGTGTCCTAAGAGAAAGGTAGTAAGAGCATCTCCACTCGGGGTCCTCAAAGGCCCCCAAAAGGCCTATGAGGGCCGCCGGCGCCAAAAAACGCGCCCAGCCGCGGCCCTCATTTCAGAATTTCCGCCGGCGCGGCCCGATTATTTACCCGGCGGCCCCAAGCGAAACCCAATGTACAGGGAGGCAAGCGGGGGCGCCGGAGGAGAATAAAATATTGCGATTATAGCCACGCGCCCTTCGACAGCCACGCGGCGGCCGGAAGTGGCCGCCACAGCGTTCCCGCCAGTTCCTTTCCGCCATTTCCACCGCTTCCCGCCAGAACTTTCCGCCATTTCCGGCTACATATAGGCCACGGCCGCCATTGCCATAGCTCAGATCTACCCACAATGTCTTCCTCCAAGCTCCTCACACTAACATACGCCGAGGCGGAGGCGCTGTGCGCCTCCCACTACCCCTGCCCGCCTGGGTACCGGTGCCCTCAGGGATGGAGGTTCAGCGCCGGTGGCGTGCCGGTCCCGCCCCTCCCTCAAGGTGGTGACCGCCGGTTGGCCATCACCAACCACTACTACGGCGAGCTCACGCCGGAGCAGCGGATGGACGCCAATTGGGACCCCGACAACACCGCCACCTGGAACGCCTTCTTCGCGAACCGTCGCGACCGGCAGCTCGCCAGGTACGAGGGGGACGGTCCGCCGCCCGTCAACTACAATGAGGAGGGCCGCAGGCTGTGGTGGGGCGGGCGGACTCTGGACAGCGTGATGGACCACATATCGGCGGGGGACTATCCCCGCCTCCGGTACCCGCACTTCCAGCCGAAAAAGGCCGGAGGTCATCTGGTGTTCTGGGATCCGTCTTCCCCGAACGCCCGCGAGCGCCTCGACAGGATGCTGGCGGCCCGGCCAGATCCTCAGCCGGGGTGGGTGGTCCCTCCGGAATACGCTGCGGCGGCGCGCCTGCAGAGGCATCCCGGTGACCCGGAAGAATTTCCGGGCCAGCGCGCGGCCATTCGCACTTCGCTCGAACCGCCGGCGCCGGGGGACGCCTGGTGGAGAAAGGAGGAGGAGGACTATCGTACGCGCGGCGGAGGCGACGGCGAAGGCTGCAGCCGTTGCGGGCACTGGTCCCCAAAGCAGCGATCGCTCTTCCGCGATCATACGATGTGGTCCAGGAGTGTTCGGGCAACGCCGCCGAGGCCGGAGCGTGCGTCGACCGACGACGAGGACGACGACTCCTTCGACGACTTCGAGGACGAGTATTATAGGCCTAGGCAAGAATATGACTAGTTTTTTATTTTTATTATGGAATAAAATTATGTTTTCCCTGTTTCAAATATTACTTTATTAAAATATTTATTTACTTTGGGGGACACGGCCGGGAAGGCGACACCTCCTATTTCCGATTTCGCACCGGCGCTCCCCATATGGGCCAAAAATGGGCCGCACCGGAGCCCGAACGAGGGTTACGAGTGGAGATGCTCTAAGAGCATATTGACACTTTATAAATAAGCGTCGGCAGGTGTGTGTGTGGAGCGCGCAGACACTTCCTTGCTATTGGGAGCGCCGTCTCCTGATACCATCGGCCCCAAATTCAAATAGAAAATAAATTAAATAGAGTTTAAGCACTAAATTGAATTCAAAGTGTAAACCATTAAATGAGTGTGGGTCTCACTGGTTAGATTTTTGTTTTTACACAAGTTGATTGTTTTGCTTACAACTGCTCTTTAATCACTAATAATAGTGGATTTTCCTTATGTTCCTGCATCCACAATGTTTATTAGGTTGGATCATTTGGTAATACTCTTCATTATTACTTATTTTGCTTACGACATTATTCTATAATGTTAGAACATGCATTCACGTGTATGAACACTAATATGCATAGTGTCTCACTGAATCTCAAGCAAATTCCAAAAAAAAGACAGCCTCAGATATAGTAAAAGGGCCTTCTCAGAAAATTTTATCCAGCACCCATGACATCCTACCTTAGAACCGTCATATACGCAGTTTTTTTGGCCTTTTGGCTCTAGTACCCCAATCAATCAAAAAAATTGGTGTGCCCGAAATTTTAGCTTGCGACCTTCCCTCCCTCTGAGTTGTCGCTGCCTCCCGCCATCGATTTGAGCCGCCTCTCGCCAGTTCGCGCTGCCGTGCATGTCCGTTGAGGTTCACCTCTCCATTCATGTCCCTTCTACCAACTTGAATCCGTCACGGTAGCCTATTCTGCGAGGACTTGGTAGCCGCCGCCGGCCACACCATGGATCCGTCGTGCTCAACCATAGCCCTGACACCTATGGAAAGGTCTCCACCAGCCATTCGTAGGTGGGGAATGTCGTTTTCTGACCATAGCCGCCGCTCGGATGTGAGGACTCCGTGTTCGATTAGTCGGCCATTGCCTCCGGCTAAAGGTAAATTTCTTGCGATTTGTTGTTTAGGAACCGTGATCCTTCGTAATTAAAATACTTGCGCAATCGATTTGTATGTGAGTTTGTCTACGAGTTCTTGCGTCAATTTTTTCATAGAGGACTTGTCGTCATCCAATGATTCTAATACAGAAGACTTGATCCCACAACGACGATGCCGAGATTCTCATCTTGATGGACGCGTGAAGGAATACGAGGACAACTAACAGAGGAAGTGTCGAGTATCGACGTTAGGGGCATCTTTGCGTTTCTCGCAACCGTGTTCTCAGCCATGACATGCTCGTGGGAGATTTCTTCACTGCGGTTTTCGCATAGCTAGCTGCCTTATCTATTTCATCTAACATGGTGGGAAACTCGAAACATAGACCGAGCTACATGTATTCCTTTATTTTTAAACATTCAAAATTCATATTTTAAAGTTTTAAAAAAATCCGAAACAAAATTCTAGAGATAGCCAAGTCCATTTTTCTCGCCATAATAAGTGCACTCTATGCAATGTATTTCTAGAAAAAACAAATGAATTTGGATTTACATCAAGCAGTGCAAGTCAAGAGTGGTCCCTGGCTTCTTTCCATCGATTCAGAACGGAAGTTCCTCATTGGTCAGGTTGGGCATCAAGGACAAGGAGAGGAGGAGGGCATGGGGTGCAGCCGTGTGCAGGATGCCAGGATCAAAACGACGGGACAACATTGGCCGACAGATCTTACTTATGGTGACTGATAGTTTAGAAGCGACGGGAATCTACAATTGTGTCTGCGGGCCAGCTGAAGCCGAAACGAGGAAGATAATTGCTTGTGCCGGGCTGAATTATTGCACCTGAAGCCAACAAGCGTGGCACTACTGTGCGGTCGCATCAACCGCTGTTGTCTGTTGACAAAAAAAAAAGATAAAGACTACTCTGTCAAGAAAAACAAAAGTCTAGGCTACGCTGCCGGCTTCACGTGGCTACTCTTCTCGGGAGGTGAAAATTATTTGTCTGCCATACTGCCGCTGCAGACGCAGAGGAAAAGGCAAGCAGCAGCTCTCTCTGGTTTAGCTGTGAAAATAGCTATAATTGACCTCTTTTAGAAACTTCAACACAAAATAAACCGGATCTGGAAATTTTTTACAATCTGACCCTTTTTGCATGGCGCCATGGGGTACGGCGTCATGGTTATATTGCATGGCGCCATGGGGTACGGCGCCATGGTCCTGCATGGCGCCGAAAACTACAATAAAGTCATGGCGTCATGCGACCATGGCGCACTAGCATGCGGCGCCATGCAATATAACCATGGCGCCCTGGGGTTGGGCGCCGTGCAAAAGGGTCAGATCGTGAAACTTTTACTGATCCAGTTCATTTTGTGTTAAAATTTTAGAAAAGGGTCAGTTTCAGTCACTTTAACTAGCTGACGAAGCAACCGTGGACTCCTGCGTGAGTGCGTACAACAGAGAAACAGATCGAGTGCGTACAACAGAGAAACGGATCGTTTAGGGGATGAAGTAGTAGCAGACCTGGGCATTTTCTCAGTCCGGGCCGGGCTAGGAAAAAGCCCAATGCAAAATTCTGCTGCCCAGGCCCGGTCCAGCCTGACTGTCGGACTGGAAATTTCTGCCCAGGCCCAGCCCATTGAAGCTTTTTTCTGTCGGGCCGGGCCTTCCTTAAATGACTGATTTCCTCTGCTCAGGCCTGGCCCGACTAGACAGTCGGGCCAAGATCTGCTTGCCCAGGTGATACGTCTCAAACGTATCTATAATTTTTGATGCTCCATGCTTGTTTTTACACCATTTGCCTATTGTTTCGTTACACTTCGTGGCACTTTCATGCATTTTCCGGAACTAACCTATTAACAAGTGCCACAGTGCCAGTTCCCTGTTTTCTGCTGTTTTTGTATTTCAGAAGTGATACACAGGAAATATTCTCGGAATTGGACGAAACAAGTTCCAGAAGTCTTATTTTTCCCGGGAGCATCCAGACACCCATGTGTGAGGAGCCCCTGGCTGCCCTCTCGCGACGCCCCTTCGCCTATATAAAGCCTCGGGACGGAAAACCCTAGGGGATTCGGCAATTTTCCAGAAACAGTTCCGCAGCTCCGCCGCCGTCGCCGACGAATTTCGGGGGACAGAAGTCTCTGTTCCGGCACCCTGCCGGGACGGGGAAGTGCCCCCGGAGCCATCTCCATCGGTCTCCATCGCCGTCTCCGCCGTCTCCATCGACCTCACCGCCATCTCCATCAACCTTGCTTTCTCCTATGATGAGAAGGGAGTAGTTCATCCCCGGGGCTGAGGGCTCTACCGGTAGCTATGTGGTTCACCTCTCTCTCCCATGATGTGATCTTTATGTGATCGTGAGCTTTGTATCATGTTGAACAAGTAGATGTTATTATTCAGATATTATGTGTACTCTAGTGGTGATTATTAAAGTAATCTATTCCTCCTGCTATGGTGTAACGGTGACAGTGCGTGCATCATGGTGGTACTTGGTTTAGGCTATGATTGTGATCTCTTGTGGATTATGAGAATAATTATTGCTATGATAGTTTCAGTGATCTATTCCTCCTTTCATGGTGTAATGTTGACAGTGTGTGCACCGTGTTAGTACTTGGTCTAAGTTGCAATGATTTCTATCTTGAATTGTGATCTGATTTGGATATCTCTATGAGTGGTGTTTGTCAAGTACTTGATGAACTTTAAGGGGTGCTTCTGTAGCCACTACACAATGATTAGTGTTGTTCAATAGGAGAGTAATTCAGAGTACTATGGCGGAAAGAAGTTGTTTATTTGTTCATTCATGTTATATTGTTGGGAGTGTGTCCACTAGTGAAAGTATGATCCCTAGGCCTTGTTTCCAAGCATTGCACACCGTTTACTTGCTGTTTTATTACTTGTTTGCTCGCAGCGATATTTATTTCACATCACGTTTGCTACTTATAATCATCTATACCACTTGTATTTCACTATCTCTTCGCCGAACTAGTGCACCTATACATCTGACAAGTGTATTGGGTGTGTTGGGGACACAAGAGACTTTCTGTATCGTAATTGCAGGGTTGTTTGAGAGGGATAGCTTTGACCTATTCCTCCCTGAGTTCGATAAACCTTGGGTGATCCACTTAAGGGAAACTTGCTGTTGTTCTACAAACCTCTGCACTTGGAGGCCCAACAAGTGTCTACAAGAATAGAAGTGCGTAGACATCAAGCTCTTTTCTGGCGCCGTTGTCGGGGAGGTAAGGTAAAAGGTACTCGCATCCTCCTGTGTGAGTGCTCGGAGTTATTTCCTTTAGATTCTGCAATTACATCTTTTTGTTTCTTGTTTTTATTTTCACTAGTTAGGCTTAATGGAAAAAAAATAGAGAGCTTTATAGTATTTATCTTGAGTTAGGACATGAAGTGTTTGAAGAGAAAATTAAAAAACCTATGGAACTTTATTTGCATGCTAATGGCAATGTTATTAGTATGAACTCTTTGAACACCATTATTGCTAATGCTATTGACAAGGGTATAATTACTAGAGCCCGTTAGTTGAGTACCCCTGAGGCCCGTTAAGCTAGGCCCAACTATAATGATAGTCGAATACGAGTTATTACCGTATGTCGATATTTGTAATCTGTATCAAACCCGACCCGATCCTCGAGACCTGGCCACCTATATATAGGGGCCAGGAGGGGACGGGGTAGGGCAGATTGAAAGCAAGCCAGGTTGAATACCCAAGTTTACTTTCGATATATACTTATTTCGACTAACTTTACCTTCGAGTTCATCCGACGCCCTATCTCCCCGATCCTAAGTCCTTCATCTAGGACATTTGCCGAGCTAACCCTCGTCAATTGGCGCCGACCGTGGGGAATCTGGGCGTTGGAATCATGAATTCGACGGCTTTTTCGCTTTTAGCCAATAGCAGTCCAGAAGTCGACGGAAGTTAAGAGGTAGAACTAACAATTGGAAGTTTGAGCATCTTCATCGGGCCGTCGGGTTCCTCTCGCCTTTCGGATCCGACGAAACAAGATCAAGATCCGTCGGCACAAGAACCCGAAACAACAATAATGATGGAGTATTCTGAAGGTTCTTCCAGCGAAGTAAACTCGCCGGTCAGCCTAGAAGAAGTGCAAAAAGAAAAGATCGCAGAAGACGATGAAGAAAAGGAAAATTTTGACGTGGAAGTCCAAATCGACGATCTCACGATCTGCCTCGACAATATCTCAGACAATTCAACAGACACATGGAAGACAGGGTTAGAGCTTTCTGAAGACAGCAACTCGATCTTTTCAAGCTTTAATAACAACATCGGCAAGCAGTGCCAGGTACTCGCCATTGTGGGCGACAACTCAGAAGAATTTGATGAAAATAACAACCCAGTGATAAACCCAGCAAATATCGACAGAGGAGCAAATCACCTAGCAGAAGGACAAACAGTGGAATCCCTCACAGCCAGGGAGAAAATTCGACTATCGGTCGACGAGTGGAAAATAATAAGAGAAGCCGTAGAACACGGCACGCCAATACCATCCAGCTCCAGCAAAGACATGCTTTTTGGGTATCATTACGCCCTCAGGCAGCAAGCAAAGCAATTAGCAAAGGAAAAGGTAGAGATACAAAGAAGAAAAGATTCAGCCATCGCAGCCAGTGAAGCTGCTCGTAGAGCACGAAGCGACGCATCGTACAGCAACGCAAGGAAAAATCGTCGACATGGTTCAAGGTACGATAACCTCGAGTATTCTGACAGGCAAAGTATTTCCAAAAACCTCGACTCGTCCTTCCTATCGGTCGACGAGCAGGGAAACATCCTACCAAAAACTCCTGAAGCAGCACTAGTGGCAGCACAAGCATATCTACTTACAACTCGACCAAGTCCAGGAGATCCTAGAGAACATATGCATAGAGCGGCGCTAAACGGACTCAATATGGTGGGCCACAAGCTATCAGCAAAAGGAGAAGAAGCACATCACCACAAGGAAGTGCATAAAGCAAGATCACCTCGCCGTCACAACAGTCCTCGGCATAAAAGCAGCAAACACCGATCTCGATCGCCATCACCAAAATAGCACGGTGGAACTCGAAGATCGCGATCCCCAAACGAAAGGCGCGACTATGAGGATGACGAAAAGGAGATGGGGGCATCGTGCTTTGCCCGTAGGGTTCGCATCACGCCAGTACCTAAGGGATTCAAGCTACCTCATGATCAGCAAAAATACGACGGGTCACAGGAACCGCAATCATGGCTCGCAGATTACTTGCAGGCAGTCCAAATACTAGGAGGAACCAAAGAAACAGCAATGCAAAGTCTGCAACTACACCTCACCGGCGCAGCAAGGTCATGGTTGAGCAAATTAGAGAAAGAATCCATCGGAAGCTGGGAAGACCTCACAAAGCAATTTACAAGCAACTTCAGGTCGACATACAAACGACCAGCATCAATAGAAGAAGTCAAGGCATGCGTACAGCAACGCGACGAAACATTACGGGCGTACATCCAAAGATGGAGCCTCATCAAAAACTCAGCAATCGAAGTTTCAGACGAAAGAGCAATAGACGCGTTCATCATTGGATTAAGGCGAAGAGACCTAGTCGAAGAGATGGGTAGAATCAAGCCAAAAATAGTGTCAGATCTCATGGACACAGCAAACAGATTTGCAGATGGAGAAGATGCGTGCAACAACAAACGGACACGATCTCCAGAGGACGATAGAAGAAACAGATACGGAAGTCAAAGGAGACGATCCCGAAACTACGACACCTACGGCTCTCATAACCAACTCGCCGCAGGATATAAAGACAATAGTTATCAGGGAAACGAACGCAGAAGCTCAGGATATCGCAGCTACGGAAGAGAGGAATATAAGAAGTTCCCACCAAGAGAATCCAGAGAGTACAACCCATCACCAGAGGATATGCTCAACGGGCCTTGTCATATACATTCAGCGTTCGTCGACGGGAAGCGAGTATCAAGGCACGCGATGAAAGACTGCACAACATTCTTAAAGCTACAAGAAGCAGCAATAAACAAACAAACCGAGGCAAGGCGACAAGGATTCGAAGGAAGCAACAATCCCGCGACAAACCAGCAAGGAAACAATGGAGCTCCTCAAGGACAAGACCAGCAAAACAAGGGACACGACGACGACGACGAAGGGTACGTCCCATCAAAAGGACACATTACAGCAATGATACAACCTGTGCCCAAGTCGAACAAAGAAGAAAAGAGTATAACTCGACAAGTCAATCTAGCAGTCATGTCGCCTCCAGCTACAACAGAATATCTGCATTGGTCAGAACAACCAATCGAGTTCAACAGAGAGGACCACCCCATAACAGTACCTCGGCCAGGAAACGCGCCTCTGGTACTCAAAGCTCAAATCGGCGCGTATGATGTCGACAGAATATTCATGGACGCAGGAAGTGGAATTAACCTGATATACGCGAAAACACTCAGGGCAATGCACATATCATTGGAATTCCTAAAACCAACAGATTGCTCCTTTCATGGAATCGTACCAGGAAGTGCTAATTACCCATTGGGACGAATAGCACTCAATGTTTGCTTCGGCAACCGACAAAACTACAGAAGGGAAAAACTAGATTTCAAAGTCATGGACTGGCCATCGCAATATCACGCGATCCTCGGGCGACCCGCGTTTTCGCGATTCATGGCAGTGCCTCACTACACATATTTGGTACTTAAAATGCCAGGACCAAAAGGAATAATCACAGTGAAAGGAAGCTTTGAAGTTTCAGATCTCTGCGACAGGGAATTCCACAAGATGGCGCAAAATTTTGGCATAATAGCCAACCATGCAGAAAAAGCAAAGAGCGCGACTACAGAAGGCGTCAAGCTACTCGAAGGATGCACCGCGGAGCCCGAAACAAAGAAGCCACGAACAGCAACACCAGGAGAAGACACAGGGAAAGCTACGGCGACATAAGCATCATAAAGACAATAGAGTAGAACAATAAAGGCCGTAAAAGCCACGAGTTGCTCCAGGGGCAATGCCCTCTAGATCCAGAACACGGGTCACAGGCCGGATCTCTTGGGTCACCCCATGTGTCTTACATTATAAGTATAAATAAAGACAAAGCGTTCCTCATATTCGAGTTTACGAGTCTTTCAAAGAGAATATGCGGCAAACGCACGAACCATACAAATACGCCTTGAGAATAAATTTCAGACATATAGTCGCGAAAAATCTCTCGCGTTCCACACATACTTTACAATATCGGGTTATCAGAATCATCTACACCTAAAGGATCTAAATAATGATACTCGCGGAAAAATGCGGCATCCGCCTCTAGAAGCCTAGCTACAAGTCTTCGAGCAGGTTGAAGCGTGTTCTCCATATGAACCCGAAGGCTAGCTCCACCGGGAGCTAAACTTAAGGACATTGTGCTATAATTCAATCTGGGGTGCCACTTGCGTATCCACCCGAGAGCAAAATTGGCACCAGCCACTAAGTTCAATTCTATTAACCTATGAATACGATGGCTGGATCGGAAAGCATCAAGAAGAAGGGGGAAAGTTGCAGGCAAAGGATTACGGGGAAGCATAATGGAGTGCATAGTTGTAAGAGCTCACCGGCAACCATCAACTGACTCGCCAATGTGCTGGGCACGATCTTGAAGCAATACAATGGCGCTACGGCGTCGAGGATCAGACCACAGAGTCTCATAGCCAGTCGACATCTTCTCCAAAGCAGCATTTCGCTCAGCAACTCGACGTTCTTCAGCAGCAAAATCCAAGCAAGTACCTACAATGACAAATATATCACAAAAGAAGTGCACAAACAGCCAAAAGAAGAAGTCGAAAGAAAACTCACATCGCAACAGCTCGCCAGCAGACTCGACAATTCCAAGAATGAAAGATTCGCACTCTTCATTGTGAACAACCTTCGCCGTCAAGCTGGAGACCTTTTCTTCAAGTGAAGAGATTTTCTTCATATAGCCGCTGGCCTGGCTAGCCTTTTTAATAGCCATCTGTGCTTGGCGTTTGGCCAAAGATAGGCGAGTCTCAAGATCGGAAATCCTGGAAGAATATTCTTCACAGTGACTACATCGACTAGGAGTCGACGAAATCTGAGGATTGAGTCCGCGAGCAGAGGAAGGAGCAGGAGCATGAGAAGAAGGATCACTGTCACGCATCGACTACAAAAAGAAAGAAAGGAGAAACAATTTCAGAAAGATAGCATAATACTCCATGCAAAGAAGATATATTTACATAAGAGCATAACCCTCTGGCTAAGATTCTCGGGTTGCACTTAATTGGAGTCTTTACATTCAAAAGGAGAAAACTAAGTACTACAAAGAAGCTGAATCTACGCCACCTCAGCATTGTGCTCCGTGGAAGAAGGGGGCGCGGCCAGTTCCTCGCTAGAAGTCGATGGTGGCACCGGAGCTTTCGGCGCTGGGGATGGTGCAGCAGGCACAGCAGAGGCTGCCGAAGGAGAAATTGTGTTCAGCAATGCAGGCGCCAACTTCTTCGCCTTCTCGAAAAACACCTTCATCTCGTCGCGGGTATAGCCATGAGGGGAGTTAACTTTCTCCCAGTCAAAGTCTGTACCATGCGCAAGAGAAAGGGCAATGGCACCTTCGGCGCCGCGCTTAATGGACAGCCCCTTCAGATGGAGAGTAGGGTCTTCATCGTTGTCAAAAGTCTTGGCGAGTTCAGTCAGATTGCCCTTCGGGATTGCCATCTTTTTCTTCGGCCACAACCCGGCAAATAGCCGTGACAGAACGCGGCCAACCAACTCAAAAGTTTCCTGGATAGATATCCAGTTCTCTTCGAGTAGGTTAACCGCATCCATAAGAGGATCATCGTCCGTTTGCAGGGACGACGGAGATACCCCTGAAAATTCTACGCAATAGAAAAGAAAAGAAGAGGCAAGTGTCAACAAGTACACCAGTGCAACAGGGGACGAAAACAGAAGACAAGTCGAAAGAAACTTACTTTCGGCAGCAGTAGACATGGTGTGAAGACGCTCTGCCACGGCCTGCTCTCGTTGAGCATGCTCTTTGTGGGCATCTGCTAACGCCCTCTCAGCATTTTTCGCCTTGGCAAGCGCAGATTTTTGCGACTTCTCAGCAATTGCCTTAGCAGAGGTCGCAGCATCATAAGCTTTTTGCGAAGCTTTGAGCTCCGCTTCCAGCGACGCAATGCGAGCATTGGCTGTCACTAAAACAGCTGTGAAAGCAGACGAAAGGAAGTCAGATAAACAGCAAAAGACAAAAGGGCAGAAGAAAAGTAATGATTGGATATCAAAATCGCACCTTCGGAAGATTTTGCAACCTTTAGGTACCCCGCACACTCCGTGCCCAGGGCGATAAATCTCTTGACTAAAGCCTGATAAAAGAAGAGTATAAGAGAAGAAGTGCATGAAAGGAAACAAGGAAAAAAAAGTATCGCTTACATCATCAAAAGAAACTGTAGGAGCATGGGCCTCCAGAGAAACGTCGGCTTCTTTGGTCTTCTTCGCGCGTTTGAGGTTTCGGGCTTGAGTTTGAGAAACCTTCTTTATAGAGGCCCTGGTAGTCCTCGGAGCAACATATGGTTCGACAGGCTCCTCAGTCGCCACAGGAGAAGGTGGTGGAATAGCCGTCGCACATGTTGGTGGTTCTTCATCGTCACTGCATGAAAAGTATAAGTTATAAGCACTAGGCAAGAACAAAGCAATTGAAAAGTTCGACTACAATACTTACGATGCAAGCATGTCAAAGTACTCCATATCTTCTGCAAGAACGGGGGTTTTTCCAGCTGCTGCAGAACTCGATGAAGCAATTTCGTCGACACGTTTCCATTTTTTGTCGACACCAACATCTTCAGCAAGAGTAGGAGGAGGAGATGTCGATGAGCTAGTCTCATCTTCTGATTCTTCGACATCATCCCCGTCCTGACTTTCGTCAGCCTCGGGGGCTTCAGATGCAGGAGATGCTAGATCAGCAGGAAGGGGCCCTTCCTCCGGAAGAGGGGGACGAGAAACAATGAATTGGTGACCCTGCATATTAATAAATCAGCAGAGTGCAGAAGCAAAGAGTAATGCAAGTCGAAATTTGATAAAATTGGATGCAGCGATGTATACCTCAGGAATAGGGTGCACGGAGTCGAAGAAATCTGCCTTCAGGTCAGCAACTGAGTGCTCCTTGGTGAGCTTGGTGAGATTCCTGACTCGCTTGTCAACATCTTCTTTCGACATCAGATCTTCAGATATGCGAGTAGGGTCTTCCAAGCCAGAATAAGTCCAAAGCTTGGTGAGGCGGTGCTGTAGGGGTTGAACTCGACGTTGTATGAAAAACGCCATGAGTTGGGTACCCGACAAAGCACCTCCTAAGCCTGTTTTCAGATTTTTAATGCGGGATAGAAGAGGAAGGATTTGTGCAACTTCCGCATCTGAGGGAAGTGAGTCCCATGACTTCAATTTCTTCACCTCTTGGGACGCGTCAAAGGGAGGAAGGCCGAACTCATCTTCGGGAGAGGATCTGCGGTCCTTGATATATAACCACTTTGTCCTCCAGCCTTGGACAGACGCGGCCATAGAAAATTCAAGATATTGCGCCTCAGGGCGCACAGAAACGACGGCTCCGCCCAGTTCGGGTTTCCTTGCCAGAGAAACATTGGGGCAGAGTCAAAAGATCGATCTCCAGAGAGCAAAGTGAGGCTCAATGCCCAAAAATGACTCGCAAAGAGTCACGAAGCAAGCAATATGCAGGAGGGAATTTGGTGTGAGCTGATGAAGCTGCACACCGTAAACAAATAGAAGCCCACGGAGAAACTCATGGGCAGGAAGGGAGAAGCCGCGAAGAAGGAAAGCAAGGAATATTACCCGATAACCGCTTGGGGGCTTCGGGATCCGTTCAGTACTGGGGAACTTGATGGAGTCCTGGGCGGCGATGAGGCCGTCTGCTGTGACCTTCTCCACCTCCTTCTTGGTGATGGTGGAGCGAACCCAGTTGGTGGCAGAGGATTTGGCCATATCGCTCTTGGTGGCCAGATGCTTCACGCGCATTCAGCACAAAAGTGCGCTTGGGGGCTCCGCAAGAGAGGAAGAGGCAGAGGAGATCGGTAATGGAGGCGGCGGAGGTAACGAGCTGGTAAACAGTACGATTCCCCACTATGCCATTTATATATCCTCTGAGAGAAGGATCGTGGGTTGCGACGTGGCGCAAAGATCGGAAACGGCAGCCCACCAACGGTCAAAAATCGTGCAGCCCGTTAAACGGTCATAAAATAACGGAAGTTACAGTGTTACCCATAAAATGGTTCGCACTGATGAAGAGCTACGTCATCATTGACACGATAAAGTAAAGGTACAAGGATGGCGCCGACAAATGCTGAATTTATGGAAAGGATTATTTATGAAGAATTTTTAGGTTGTAGCCTTGGGGGCTGTTACTTTCAAAGTTAGTCGAATACAACTCTTCATTAAAATGATGGACTAATACTCGACGACAAGGTGTTCTTGAAAGTATCTCGAGTTGAAGAACTTCGAAGTTAAAGTGTTTCAAGTTGAAATACGACGAGCTACATTATGAGCCTATACTCGAAAAAATACTTTTTTCGACTATAGCCTCGGGGGCTACTCCCATCGGGAGCGCTGAGCGCGCACCCGGCGATATTCATTGGCAAAGCATTGAAGATTGGAGAAGTGTTACTCCCATCGGGAGCGAGTTTTATGGTTGTAGAAACCCAAATATTTTCAGTCAAACTTTGACTGCGACATAAGATTCTCGAGTTGCGTTATCGCAACGAAACTCGAATGCCGTGATTTATCACGAAGGTAAGACCCCGGGATCCGTCCTGTGTGGCCTAGTATACGCACATGGATGCGCTCTGCTGGTATGTATCCGTGTCTACGACGCGAAGAAAATCCTGGTGGACGCACTGGGTACCCTGAGAACCACTGGGACTCATTTTTTGTAAGTCCTAAATGAGGCAAAAGAGTGAGTTTGAACGGTATCCCGAATTCAAGTCCAAGGGGATTGAATTTGAAGTAGGTGACAAGTATCTGTTCCGGCAGTTAACTGACCTCTTGATCCGTCAGAGTTGTCAGGCTTGTTCATCGAGACCCCTTGCGAGTGAAGTATCATTATCATAAGTCGAAAGACCAAGTCGAAGATTTGAAGAAGATGAAGAATTATCCAAGTCAAAGATTTGAAGATTAGAGATTCAACCTAAATCTGCAATTCTGGTAGAATCTCAGGGGCTACTGACAAGGGTATAATTACTAGAGCCCGTTAGTTGAGTACCCCTGAGGCCCGTTAAGCTAGGCCCAACTGTAATGATAGTCGAATACGAGTTATTACCGTATGTCGATATTTGTAATCTGTATCAAACCCGACCCGATCCTCGAGACCTGGCCACCTATATATAGGGGCCAGGAGGGGACGGGGTAGGGCAGATTGAAAGCAAGCCAGGTTGAATACCCAAGTTTACTTTCGATATATACTTATTTCGACTAACTTTACCTTCGAGTTCATCCGACGCCCTATCTCCCCGATCCTAAGTCCTTCATCTAGGACATTTGCCGAGCTAACCCTCATCAGCTATGGAAAAGTCTAAGCTTGGGGAAGCTAGTTTTGATGAAAATGATCTTTTTAGTCCCCTAGCTTTGGAGGAGAAAATTTACTTTGATGATACTTTACCTCCAATTTATGATGATTACAATGATGATGGGTATAATATTTTCAGTTCACCTACTTTTGAGGAGAAAATTAGTTATAATTACAATATGCCTCCTATTTATGATGATTATGGTGATGAGAATAATTATTCTGTTGAATCTGCTCGTACTACTATTGTTCCTGTGGTGAGTATTAATTCTTTTATGCATGTGGCTCATGATAGGGATGTTTTATGTGATAGTTATATTGTTAATTCTATTCATGATGCTACTGAAAGTTATTATGAGAGAGGGAAACATGGTTTGATGGATCTCAACAATATTAAGTTTCCCCTCTTTATGTTGCAAATCTTGAAGTGGCACTTGTTTTATCTATCCATGCTTGCTACTATGTGCCTCGTTGATTTATTTTCTTACAAGATTCCTATGCATAGGAAGTGGTTCAGATATAAATGTCTTTCATATTTGATTTTTGATGCTCTCTATTGCTTTAAGTTCCTATATGGCGCCTTTGCCTCAAGCTCTTATATGGCGCCCACATGAGCATCTTTGCAAATTACTGCGCCTAGCTCAAAGGCGTTAAAGAAAAGCACTCTTGGGAGATAACCCAATATTTTACTTTCAGTACTTTTTCTTTTATTTGAGTCTTGGAAGTTATTACTACTGTAATGACCTCTCCTTATCCTTTTTATTTTGTTGTTGTGCCAAGAGAAGCCTCTAATTTGAGTGAGGTAAAGATTTGGGGATGTTGCTGTCCTGAAACTGTTTTCGGTGCTGCACCGTAAAAATTCGTATAAATTCTCTGTATATCTTTTGGACCTGCGATTTCTTGTGCATATGCCCCAGGTTATATCCAAACTTTCGTTAGTTGAACACTTTTTGATTTGAGCAACAGAAAACCCCTAAAAAATTCGACCTTTGTCAGCTGTTCAGTTTTGACAGATTTTTGCCAATATTTGTGTTTGCCACTTTATCGCTTTCTTTTGAGTTCTTTTGATTATGGAACTTTTGGGGAAGTTGCTATAGTAGTATTTGCTATATATGTGGTGGTTTTGAGTTGAAACCTGAAGCAAAAGAGGTTGATTATATGTTATGCTTGCACTAATGTTGCTAATAGAATTGTGTTTAGTTTTGTATGAAGGAAGTTTTCAAGTGTAGGGATTGGAGAATGATGAGATGAGTTGAAGAATGGACAAAAGCTCAAGCTTGGGGATGCCCATGCATCACCCCAAGAAATATCCAAGAAGTACAAGCGTCAAAGCTTGGGGATGCCCCCGAGGCACCCCTTCTTCATCGGCAAAAATCAGGTCACCTTTCAAGACACTATATTTTTATTGCTTTATGCACTATGTGTTTTTCTTGGAGCGTCAGTTGTTTTAGTTTTCTTAGTTAGTTTTGTTTTGTTTGCTGCAATAAATGGTTAGATCAAATCATGTTTCTTTTGGAGGAGATGAACTCGCTTTTCATTTGCCAAGAACACTCTAGTTTTCACTCTTACCGTTCAACGAGTGTCCTCTTTTTCTGCTACTGCATTTAGCTTTCGATTTTCGCCTTGATTTGTGTTCAGATCTTGTTATATCTTTTCATCAAGGTGTATTTTTGCCTCTGATCTTTATTGGTTTTCATCAAAAGAGGTGTCTATAAAAATTTCAAATGGTGTTGGAAAAGAGAAAAAGCTTTGTGCAAAAAAGTGGTACAAGAAGGAGCTTGTGTAGACTGTGGCCTAGGCTTTTGCATGTCATGCTTGATGTATTTTTGATAGTATGCTTAGTGGTTTTGCTGTAGCATGACTTGTCTCAAATAACTAAGATTGCTTAATGAGCCTTTGAAAAAATCATGCGTTGTTTTTATTGTATGGAAGCATTATTTTGGTTTTCTCCTTGATGCTTTATTTGGGTTGACTTGGCGCATGCTCACACATGTTAGACTCTTACAAAGTCGCCAATAGCCTTCATGATCATTTAGTTTTTGACTTTTGATGCCATCTTATGCTTCTTTTTAATGTCGCTTTGCATGATTATGGCCATTATTGCTCTCTTAGTTGGTCGCTCCCAGTCTTTTGCTAGCCCTCGCCTTGTACTGAGTATGAGCTCTACTCGTGCATTCAACTCCTAAAAGCCAAAGTTTTCCAAAGTGTCCACCATACATACCTACTAGCTATTTGCTATTCCAAGTAAATTTGACTTGCTTTTATTTTCTCTTCAAATTAAACTCTTACCAGTGTTATGCGAAATTCGGTTAGTAAAGCTCTCACGAACCGGAAGGCACACTTTACTTTTTCATGTTCTTAAAAATTTGACATTGTGGTCTCTTATGTTGAGTTATTATGCTTGCAAGTTGTAAGTTGGATTCTAGCCCATCCATGCTGTCATGGGGCAAGCTTTCAATATTGCACTTCTTATTTGAGTTGATATCGTGATATTTTGTTTATGGATGCCCGCGGTGTGAAATGAATTGGGAATCTTGTGGGGATCATGGATTTTGTATATGTGTTAGGGAAACGCCGGGCCGCCAATCTAAGCCATGCATAATTCATGGTGGAAATTTGCAGCATACCCATGGTGAACATTCGACGACGCATCTCATAATAAAAAGTTAAACAAAAGGCAAATAAAAGAGATGTCGAGGTGTTCATTGTCTGCTTGTCCTGTCATTTTGGTGTGGGCTTGTTCCATGTCATCGGGCACGGAGGTACCCCATTGGCAGTTCTCAATGATATGCATATACTTACAATGACAAGAGCCTTGCTTGGGACTCTAAGTAAAGTAGCATGAGGTTTGGGTACTCGTATTCACGGGGCACGAGGTTTTCAACTTATGATTTGTCAAGCATATGCATCATAATTGTTCTCGCATTAACTTTAACCATTCAAGATGCTTATGATGGGGGCAATGAGAGCTCAAAGCCGGTGAGTACCATAATTTTTGAAGGTTATAAAACTTGCAATCACTGCTTCCCTCTGCGAAGGGCCTTTCTTTTACTTTTATGATGAGTCACCACCTTCTTTCTTTATGCACCATTAAGAGAGCATAGTTGTCATTCTTAGTGTGATATGCATTGTCCCAAAGTTCATTGATTGATTCATATTATTGGTTTCACTTGTTCTTAAATTATTTGTATCTAGTCACCCTCTTAAACTTGAAGGTGTCCTATGCATTTATGTTTTGCTCTCTTTGAAGGACAAGCTGAAAACCATTTGTATGTTTTTCCTTATGATTTGAACACACGTTTGACTTTCATCGTTTCATTATTCATGATCTTTTGTTTGTGTTCATTTGCATGTTATAACATGGTTGCTAAGTTCTTATTGTCAAGATTATATCTTTCATGCCCATGTTTTAATTTCTTTTGATCCCAGCTCACAATGCTTACATATATGATCAAGATTGTGTAGGTGCATGTCACCTCAAAAATTATTCTTTTGTTATCACTTACCTACTCGAGGACGAGCAGGAGTTAAGCTTGGGGATGCTTGATACGTCTCAAACGTATCTATAATTTTTGATGCTCCATGCTTGTTTTTACACCATTTGCCTATTGTTTCGTTACACTTCGTGGCACTTTCATGCATTTTCCGGAACTAACCTATTAACAAGTGCCACAGTGCCAGTTCCCTGTTTTCTGCTGTTTTTGTGTTTCAGAAGTGATACACAGGAAATATTCTCGGAATTGGACGAAACAAGTTCCAGAAGTCTTATTTTTCCCGGGAGCATCCAGACACCCATGTGTGAGGAGCCCCTGGCTGCCCTCTCGCGACGCCCCTTCGCCTATATAAAGCCTCAGGACGGAAAACCCTAGGGGATTCGGCAATTTTCCAGAAACAGTTCCGCAGCTCCGCCGCCGTCGCTGACGAATTTCGGGGGACAGAAGTCTCTGTTCCGGCACCCTGCCGGGACGGGGAAGTGCCCCCGGAGCCATCTCCATCGGTCTCCATCGCCGTCTCCGCCGTCTCCATCGACCTCACCGCCATCTCCATCAACCTTGCTTTCTCCTATGATGAGGAGGGAGTAGTTCATCCCCGGGGCTGAGAGCTCTACCGGTAGCTATGTGGTTCACCTCTCTCTCCCATGATGTGATCTTTATGTGATCGTGAGCTTTGTATCATGTTGAACAAGTAGATGTTATTATTCAGATATTATGTGTACTCTAGTGGTGATTATTAAAGTAATCTATTCCTCCTGCTATGGTGTAACGGTGACAGTGCGTGCATCATGGTGATACTTGGTTTAGGCTATGATTGTGATCTCTTGTGGATTATGAGAATAATTATTGCTATGATAGTTTCAGTGATCTATTCCTCCTTTCATGGTGTAATGTTGACAGTGTGTGCACCGTGTTAGTACTTGGTCTAAGTTGCAATGATTTCTATCTTGAATTGTGATCTGATTTGGATATCTCTATGAGTGGTGTTTGTCAAGTACTTGATGAACTTTAAGGGGTGCTTCTATAGCCACTACACAATGATTAGTGTTGTTCATTAGGAGAGTAATTCAGAGTACTATGGCGGAGAGAAGTTGTTTATTTGTTCATTCATGTTATATTGTTGGGAGTGTGTCCACTAGTGAAAGTATGATCCCTAGGCCTTGTTTCCAAGCATTGCACACCGTTTACTTGCTGTTTTATTACTTGTTTGCTCGCAGCGATATTTATTTCACATCACGTTTGCTACTTATAATCATCTATACCACTTGTATTTCACTATCTCTTCGCCGAACTAGTGCACCTATACATCTGACAAGTGTATTGGGTGTGTTGGGGACACAAGAGACTTTCTGTATCGTAATTGCAGGGTTGTTTGAGAGGGATAGCTTTGACCTATTCCTCCCTGAGTTCGATAAACCTTGGGTGATCCACTTAAGGGAAACTTGCTGCTGTTCTACAAACCTCTGCACTTGGAGGCCCAACAAGTGTCTACAAGAATAGAAGTGCGTAGACATCACCAGGCTCGCCCATCGGGCCAAAATCTGCGGCCCAGGCCTGAGATTTTTGGGCCGGGCCACGCTGGTCAGGCCGGGCCAAGCTGGTCGGGCCGGGCTGCCCATGCTTAGATCTAAGTAGTAGTGGCGTGCCATGGTAGATTCCAAGTTTCATGGTAGTGCCACCGCACCATCATTGGCACTGGGGAACAAACCACTTGGAGTAGGGCGGTTGGAGAGAAGCCAACACGACACGAGCGAAGCAGAAGGGGCGGTTGCCCTACAATCGTTGAGTTAGGATGGGTTGATGGAGCAGGCCATCGTAAGCCGCCAGAGAAATGCTCCCACAACGAGGACCAGACGACGTGCGATTACCAGCCCATGTAGTCACTGCCTCCACCTTGCAGCCAGGTCGAGTAGGAGAGGAACACCACCACAACGCCGAGAACAACACCGGCCTGCAGAGGCGCAAGAAGAGAATGCAGCCGCGCTTAGCTTTCACCCCGCCTCCACGGCCTGCCGGGAAAGAAGAGCAAACCACGAGTGCCGCCAAGCCGCCTATGTCCCTCGCCTCCACGGCCGGCCAAGAGAGGCGGAGCAGTTACACATTCATGCATTCGAGGCCATATCCCACAACCCTTTATTGGAGAAGTCGTTGGCTGAGACTTCCTCGCCAGATTCGACATCAGGAGCATTAGCAAGGGAAAGAAATCCAACAGCCGGCTACAAATCGGCCATAGATTCGGCGGTCCCTTATTGGCATGACGCCAGACGACGGCGACCAGCCGCACCTACTCTACACCAACCAAGGCTATGAACGCCGGACCTCCCCTCCATCGTTCTCGGCCGGTATCGTCGGCGAGATGGCTTCGGTTAGGCCTAGCTCCTTTGGGAGAGCTATAGGGGACTGTAGCGATGAGAGAGGAAAAAGGGGGTGATCCCCCGCCGCATACAAATTTCCATCGATTTGGTTGTGCAACAGCGTGGAATAGGAGTTACTAATTGGTCAAGTTGGCATCAAGGAAATGAAGAAATGTTGAGTGCGACCATGGTATGATAGGATGCAGAATGAACAACGAAACCACATTCGCGGATGGATGTTTAGTTTAGATAGGGTGGTGGGTTTAGGACATCTCCAACGACTCGACGCAAACAGATCGCGGCCGTTTAAACCGGTCTAATTTTGATCGGGCTACAAAAAAGTGCTCCCAGCAGCCTGACGCATTTTCGTCGGCCTGTCCGCGGCAACGCAAACGCGGCCAAATTTTGTGCACAGTTTGCGTCGCTGCGGATTGACCGTGTAATCCACGCGTGCCCTCCCCCTTTTGCCCGGGGGTCCGCCTGCCAGCGACCGGCCGCTTCGTCTCCTGCGCCCACGCCAATTCAGTGGCCTGCATCGGGAAAAAGGCTGTGCCGCCTCTTCCGACTTTACGCCGCCATCAGTGGCGTTGTATCACTGGCCACCGCCGCTTCCAACTCTGCACCACCATCAATGGCCTTCAAAGACCGCGTCCTCTTCCCTTTAGAAGAGGCGTTCCCTATGGCCGCGTCCAGTAGTAGAACACCTCCTCTCCTTCCCACGGCCACAGACTCCTCCACAGATGCCTCCCCAACCACCGCCATAGGCTCCGGCGCTGGCAGCCCCAGGGATGCCGATGGTGTCCTGACCATTTCCCTGGGACCCGCCGCCGGTGGTCGACCTGACCGGGGACGACGACGAGTGGGCACGGTGGCGCATCAAGCCCTAGTTTTCTAGGGCTTTTAAAATTAAAATTTTTATTTTAATGTTTTTATTTTCAGTCATCTATGTAATATATCCTAGCAAAAAAAAAATTAAATAAATTATACGTTGAGCCGTTGGGTACCGTGCCAACGCAAACGGCCAAAGACAATGCTCCATTCATGTCCACGGTCCAACACAAATGGTCCAAATTAGCTACGATTTGAGGTCATATGATGGGTTCTTCGCAACGTACCTAGAGTCAGGATGCAAGTGGGTGCGGGCTACCCGCGGCGCCCACTACCCAAGCCCACATAATATGTCAAGCGGGTACCCACGAGCAAGTATCAAAATTAAAAGGGATAAGTGGGTTATTCCACTTCCCGCATCATCCCACATATCTCCATCTAAATCACGAATAGACGTAAACATAAAGAGCTGTGGAGCGTCGCCGGCTATGTCCGTCATACCAATTGCTAAATTATAACGACTAATTTGCAAGCATATGTGGGTATATGTGGGATAGTAGGCATCCGCATAAGTTTAACAGGCTCACGTGAAACACCCACTTAACAGATGCGGGATTATGCGGATATAAGCGGACCTCTCGCGAGCAGTTCCACCTACACCCTTAACCTAGAGACAACAGACTAGGGGATTACTCTCATCGTGGCGCCACTGTAGGTTGGCCCGACGCCCTACCCGTCTACTGTCTGCGATTGCATTGATCGAATTGACCGCTGTTGACACTTTGGAGGTCAGGCTTGTCAGGAAAACAAAAAGACTAGGCAGGTCGTGCTCTGCTGCTAGCTTGACGTGTCCATGAGGAACTGACCAAAAAAATAAATGATCAGTCCGATTGCCATGGTGCAGCAGCAGAGCAGAGGAAAACGCAGCATCACCTCTGTGTGGGTGCGTGCATTTTTTTTGCTGCTTAAAATACAATATATGATGTATTACAAATTAGGATTTCGAACATTTCAAAAACAAAATAATTGGGTACTTCCAAAACAAATCAGTATTTTAGAACTAGCAATCCCTACTCAATTTTCTAGGTAAAAAGTTGGTTGAGCTTAGGGGTGGGCAGAAAATTCACTGACCGAAAACTGAAACCAGATCAAAAACAAATTCAAAAATATTGATATCAAAAAGACCAATCGAAAATTTGGGTAACAAGTTTTACACACCGAATTTAGTTCGATCAATTTGGTAATTATTTCTCAGAATAGACTGACTCAACCAAACTTTTATGTGATACTACCCCAATCTCTATAACTAAATGGTATTGTTGAATGGTGATTAAACTGCTATAGCATGGTTTCATCTTTGTTTTGATTATTGAAAGTTTATTTCAGCTAAATGATAATACTATAAAGTTTTACGGTGATTGGCATTTTTAATAATCGTTCATCCACCTTGATCTGACGGTTGCAAAATAGTCGGAACCAAACTAACAGTACCGGATGGTACCATGGTACCATAATAATGTAGGACCGGTACCAAAATAATGTGGGACCGATATCTTCAATTTAATTAACGACTATTGTAGAAAGCAAACGATCTTTTGAGCGGACAAACTGCCATATAAGCGTGCACGTATCTTAAAGTTACTAACGTCTTGGTTGACCATCGTGTTACACATCCTCTCTCGCTGTCGTCTCTCTCTCCCCACTCATCCTCTAATTGACTGTTTCTCTCCCCTGCGATCCCTGCGTGTCTTTGTGGCAAATGGCAGCTGGCTTGGTAGATGTGGTGGTGCGCCTTAGCAGCACACGGTGGCCAGCACACACGCCGGTCAGCGGCGACCGGTTTTGCAGGCACGCCGGGTTTTGCAGCAGCCGCTTGGCTCGTATGCTTGAAGCAGCACCACGGTACGTTCTCTGCTTTAGCGGCGGCCAGGTTGAAGCAGCGGTGGAGGTTTACAGCCGTGCAACCACGGAGGCGGAAGAGCTGTACGAGGGATAAGTGGGCGACCGCCCAGGACACCTGAATCCAAGCGACCCTGCTAGGTATCACATACGGAGTGAGAGAAGAGTTTATAGAGGCCCGCCATTAGAGAGCAGGTCGAGAGCTTTTATGTTTTAGGGAAGACGAAGAATGAATCGTTGCCTCCGCTCCTTCTTAAGTGGGCTGACACGAGTAGGCCCCTTTTTTGTTTGCAGCTTGGGCCTTTTTTTTTGCGTCGTTGCTCGACCAATTTTATGATTTATAGTTAGCTGGACCTTTTCCTATATGACACAGATTCTCTAAAAAAAAGCTATGAGACAGATTCTCGTTGACGATGGCAATGGATACCTACTACCCGCTTATCCCAGCGGGTTTTTACCCATTAGGGTGAAGGTAAGGTAGAAAAACTAAATCCATGTATATGCAAATAATAAAATATCTCTACCTAATGGGCATAGCGGGTGCGGGTATGAGAATGAAGAACCTATACCCGCCTATTCACTTACCCGGCTATCCTAAAATATGACATATGGGTTCTTCATAATAATATAACTTTTTCAATAAAATATCCCTAAAATATAGTCCGCCATTCCTTTTCAGCTCCCAAATTTTTCACTCGAATTAAAGAGCCAATAAATCACCAAATCGCTTCCCCTTCCGAAGCCCCCAAATTCATCTTCTTTATATTTGACCATCTTTCCCGTAAAGCCTCACCTAGCCTTTTCATCTCCCTCTCGAGTCCCTAGGCCTTAGCTCCTCTCATTGCCACCACCTGACCACCGCCCTTCACCTCAGCACATACTTCACCCTACCGCTGCCCCCATCAATGGTAGCCATCTGGCCCACGCGCCCGGCTTGGCCACCCTCCCAACATGGAAAACGACAGAGGCCATTACCCCGTCGGTGACAAGTTGCAGAAATGCAGAGTATGGAGGAGGATAAGGAACGCATCGACCTTGACCTCGAATCGCCGCCTCGCCATGGATTCGAGCAGGATATCTCGAGTACTCCGGCATCTGCGAAGAACCTGCCATGGATGTATGCTGATATTCTTCTTATATCTTGTTGTATTGTTGCTAGTTGGGTGTGGGCCACAACATTGTCGACGGAGGTGAGGAAAGGACCTCACCAGATATGGGCATGGCGTGGCTGGCCGCAGCATCGTCGGCGGAGGTGAGATCTCAAACTTAGGGTTGGTGGTGCGGTGTCCTAGGGTTCCGCATGCGGGAGCTCACCGGCGAGGGAGTTAGGGTTTCGAAGGTGCGGGAGATCGCCACCGCCAAAGAAGAAAGGGTTTAGAGGGAAGGTGGGGTGGCAGTGGACCAATGGAGGTGGCAGCTCGAGTAGGGTGAGGTGCCGAGTGGAGCGGGAGCAGCGCCGAGCTCGGGAGGATGGCGATTCTGGCCAGCCGTGATGGCGGGGGTCTGATGCAAAGAAGGTAAAGGCCCTAGAGTTCAGGGACGATAGAACACGTTTGGATATCAGGGACTAGAGGTTGAAGACAAACGCGTGTACGCGTATCCTTCCTAATTGATGCAAAGCAAGTTAAATAGGGGACCTGAGAATTTAGGGGGGGTGGGGCAGGATGAGGTTTGCATGGTGGCCACTCCGGCTGGCTGTAGCCGCCGGCAGCGACAGCGAATAGGGGGAGGACACGGTGTAGCCGCCGGCGCGTGGGAAGGGCCGGTGCCACCAGAGAGCAATGCTTTTTTTTTGAACGGATAAGGTCAAGAAGGACCTGGAGTTTCATTCAGCAGTGGGAATTTTACAAAGAGACCCAAAAAATAGAAAAGAACAAACTGGTCCCTAACTTTTGCAACTAAGACCCTAACAGAGATTGCCTCCACGCAATCGGATCCAAGCATGCCGCTGATGGCTTGCCCGACCTCGCCGGCGCCACCCCAGTTCCGGCCAGGGATGAAACCACTTGGCCGGACGGGGGGCTTAGGTGCCAGAGAGACAAGGCTGGAAGACCTCACAAAGAGGAAAAGACTCGCGCAGACGCATGCGACAAGCTCGGCGTGGCCATCCCTGTGCCCTCGAGTCGCGGTGGCCAGACAGCGCCGCCGCGGAAGATACGCCGGAGAGAGCCAAAACTCCAGGAGCTCCCAGAGAGGGCCGACACAAGCCCAAGCTGACCGAAGCAAGCCCGAGGCCACCCCCTCGCCGCCAAGGCCGGCCAGGTGGACAGAGGTTGCCGCAGTGAAGCTCAAGCAGCGGCAACCGCGCTTGGAGAAGAAGACGGAGCTGCCCATGAGCTTGTTCACCTTTTCTCCAGACCCCTCGCCACCGAGGCCGGCCGGAAAGGGAGAAGAAGGTGAAGAAGCCACCACAGGCGGCTCGCCGGCCCCGCGCACACGCACCGACGAAGCATGGCTCTAGCTGCGTCCAGATCCACCGAGATCCCGACCACTGCCGCTGCCCTCCTCGCCACCAAGGCCGGCCAGAGAGCGGAAGGGGAAGGCGGGGTCGACGGACGCCAGAGAGCAGGAGGCGGCGGAAGGATTATTAAGAGGGGTGGCGGCCGCCTTCTCCACCAACTGCTTCGACCAGAGGAGCAAGGAGGCGACGATGGCGAACCCTAAAGCCCAGATCCCGCCGGGATCCCGAGCTCCACGACCGGGCATAGCGCCCAAACTACCGCGCAGAGACGCGCATGTACTCCTAGCTACTACAGGACGGCCGGCGCCTCTCCACCGGCCTCCTCCACCGGCGGCGCCGGCGAGGAAGGCACCGGATCGGCCCGGCAAGCTCTCGGTGACTCTCAAGGGACTGTAGCGAAGAGAGAGAAGAAAAGGGGGAGAATCGCATGCGCGGAGAGCGATGTGGGAGCGGTCACAACTTTGTATTTGCATACAGCCTTGGAAAATATTGATCAACAACAAATCATAGTACTTTAAACACCCGTAGTTATTGTTTACTTCAGTAGTTCAGTATAGAATTCAAACAAGCTTGTCCAGATACGATGGAAAAAATCTCAGGGAATCACAGTATAAATATGAAGTGACTTTCAGCATTCAAGAATCAAGAGACGTGCCAATAACACCACCGCCAGGCACGGACGGGTGGCAGCACCATCCTAGCAGGCCGGGGCAGCTACGATGCGTGGACGCTAGTATTGTACGAGTTTTAATAACGTTATCTAATATTTTAATCAAGGGTTATAAAAAATCAGACTTAGACGGTACCACGGTACCGTGCCAATCACTGTAAAAGAGCTCAACCATAAAATGTCCAAATACAACTGAATTGTTGCCATTTTTACTAATAATGCCAAAAAAATGTGTTGACAACATTCGATGATGTTGTTAGGTCATGACCGAACCCGAGTCTGAATTGTTGGCTACCCGAATTTGTCGGATAGTAAATCAAACAAGTATACTTCGGTCTTTATTTATGGAGAACCGAATTTAAAAATAAACCAAAATACTAAAACTGAATTATCGATCATTACCGAACACACACACCTACTTGAGCTCATCCCAATCTTTTTTTGAGGCAACGACCACTGCCACGCGTGTGGTCCCGAGGTCCTCGGATCTCAGGTTTACAATTTCAGGTTATATTTTAGAAACTTAAAATATTCTAAAAAAACGTGCTACATATGTTGCACTATGCAAAGGCTAATTTGCACCAACTTTTAGTTTCAGGCGTTATTTGCATTAAAAATTGTGATCATAATTATTTTGTTTACCCTATTTAGAGCCATGGAATTGTGAGTTTGAGTAGCAAAGTGGAACATATTATTTAACAATACTTTTCTGATACATAGAATAGATTAGTATGTTTCCACAAAAAATATAATTTTTTTTTAAGAAAAAGTTAAAAATATATATAATTCCAAAATCACCGAAATCTAGGAGTAGAAACTAAAAGGGCATTTTCCATCCCTCTCTAATTTTGTGTGTTAGTTGACAACACTAGTGATAATCTAATATGGTCTATTGAAGTTGTTAGTGCAGGAACATTTCAGGCCGGATCTTTCTAGATCTGACAGGATAATCCGGCCCTATTTGCAAAATCGGCTAAGGACTCGAAGAGGTCAAGGTGCGCGTCACCCAGTACAAGGGGCGGATTATTTGGCAGGATATTTCCAGATCTGGCCGGATAATCCGCCCCCCTCGAAAAATGGCTAAGGACTTGAAGAGGTCGGGGTGCGCGTCACCTAGTATAAGGGGCGGATTATTTGGCCGGATATTTCCAGTTCTGGCCAGATAATCCGCCCCTCCCCTCCCCCTCCCCCCCTCCCCCCTCCCCCAAAAATGGCTAAGAACTCGATGAGGTCGAGGTGCGCGTCACTCAGTATACGGGGCAGATATTCTAGCTGGAGATTTCTAGTTCTGGTCGGCCGAATTATCCGGTCCAAACTTGGACCGTAATATCCTGCCCTGGCGGCAGCAACGGCTACAATTCCTGGAGAGGCTCTTCTTTCCCACACTGCTCGTCCTGCTCAAGAACAAGACACTATTTGGAGCCACCCAAATTGCTAGATCTCCACCTTCAACCATCCAAAGTCCTTGATATTTGGAGGATCGAAGGAGGAGAACCCGATCTACATCTTCACCAAAGGAATTTCATTTCCCTCTCCATTAGCTTGGGGAATTTGTGCCTAGTGGCTCTTTGGAAACACTAGGTGTTGTTGTTGTTTGATAAATTTATCTTTGTGGTGTTTCGGCCTCCGTGGCATTCTTGGGAGTCTCCAATTCAGTTGTGGATGTGTGCCCCAAGCTCCGTGTAAGGGTTTCGTTGGTGCGCCCAATACCACCGCTTAGTGGAAACGAGCTAGCCTCCGTGGCTTTCTCACCGGAGAACAAGGTAAGCCTCTGTGGCGTTGGTCGACTCCGTGTCACCACACATCTGCAATGTAGACGTACTTGCCCTTAAAAGAAAGGAACTACGGGAATACATCCTTGAGTCTCCGGTCTCCACTCCTCGGTTATTTTGTTCCCTTACTTGTATCTTGTTTACTAGATTGCTTGTCACTTGTAGGAAATTCACCTAGTTGCACATCTAGTGAACTTACTTTGTGTCAAGCCATAAAATTGAAAAAAACTAAAAAATGACTTAGCGCCTATTCATCCCCTTCTAGTCGCCCATAACGATCCTTTCAGAAACGACTTGGTCATACATCTCCCTTAAGATAGATAGTGCAACTTTCCGTTCTTCTGTTTTTTTATTGTTAAAGATTTTAACTTTTATGTCGCAAAATGGATGTATGCCATCATACTATTGAACTATGATGTTGAAACGTGGTGTTGAAATCTGGTTAATTTTAAAGTTTTTTATGTCAACCTCAAATTTGATTGATTTATGTTGCCAAAATAACATATTAGGGTCACCACCTCAATAGAGGGCTACCACAACACACTATCCACCACTCACCCCTCAAACACAACACAACTGATTCTGGTTGAAGGTTTCCAAATTTTCTGGAGGAGAGAACGGGGGACGCTAAGCGATATTTTTGCGGCAGAACGTGGTCTGTCATGGGTAGTCCATCGACTGAACATTGGATCTCCACCGTCAATCTGTATGGCAGACCATCAGCATAATATGGGCGGTACGATGTGTTTAAATTGATAAGATCCGAGGGTCCTAGTTATCCTGTGTACGATTTGTTGTGTGGCTGTAGGATAATTCAAGTTTGCTCTTTTAGTAGTTTAGATCTTCTAAAAAAAATAGTTTAGATGATAAACGAAATATGTATACTGGAAAACTTACATAATCATTGGAAAGTCAGATAATCTTAGGTGGATTGGTGACACGCACACACCCATGTACTATTTTGGGGTAAACTTTTCTTTCGTAAATTTGTACCGCGTATGAGTGTACCGTGTGCGATCGCCGCGTCACACAACAGACCAACTGTTCACCACTCCGTACACAGAACGCGAAGTTCGACGAAGAAAAGAAACGACAAAACTGATTCTCACATGTCATACGCTCTGTTGCAAGCTTCACGTGGCTACTGTTGTTCAGTCTCCACGAGGAACGGACCAAGATAAAGCTGTCATCTTCCTGTGCCGTTGCTGCTTTCGAAGCAGGCAGAGGAACCGTGGGTTTATGTAACAAGCAACCAATTGACCTGGGTGGGTGAACTAGTAGTTCCGTTTCATCAAAGATTCCATTGTTTTTTACTTACTCAGACAATATAAACATCGATCTAAGCTAGATAGTTATAATATCAGAAACTATAAGTGTAGCTCGGGGTATATGTGGCCATTTTTTAAAAAAATTGAAGTTTCAAATATTATACAAATAATCCTATTTAAAAGTATATCAAAGATTTATTAAACTTTAAATATATCTTCACGCAATTTAGTGTATAAAATACATTCAAATTACACAAATCTTGATATCTTTGGGGGTGGGGGATATTAATAATAATGTATTTTGTCAACGAGCAAAATCTTTTTTGTGACAATCAACAAGCAAAATCTTAACTCGCATGTGCTCCAATAGTAACAGGAAACAATTAGGCTACTCATAGTGGGGAGTAATTTAGAGTAGTGTCATGCACATGTTACTAGTATATGTTACTACCTTTATAGTGGGTAGTAACTTATGTGTGGTGTCATGCAAGGTGTCATTTATTAGGTTATAGACTCATTTTACTTTGGGGTGTATGATGTTATGATAACATAGCTAGTTACCGCAAGCCTCTCTCTTCAATTAATGACCTGCCATATCACCATTCTATCTTGAAAAGTGTGATGTTACCACCTAAGTTACTCCCACTATGGCTAGTCTTAGAGGCGTGACAAGTACAAGTCAAGAGGAATTGTTTTGTTGGTCCCTACACTTTATCCCCATACATTCGGTCATTCGGTACTATTTTTTTTGAACGGATACATTCGGTACTATCGTGCATACATATTGCACGGTTGTGCCTTTATTCTCCGCGCATATAAGGACATGTACAATTCTAGAGAAGACACACCTTTTTTATTCCTATATATTATTTAAAAATATAATAAATAGTAGTACTACTAATATAATGCATTATGTATTATTGTCATTCTCTCTTAATTAATAAATTAACTAAATATTGGTATAATATATTGCTAAGAGAGAGAGAGAGAGCATATGTTACAATAAAAAAATAGTTTTATCTTTGTCATAAGACATGCCTTAGATGAAAGAAGTCAACATCCTCTCCCCTTCAACTAAGCAAAAAATCTAACATTGTAATCGTAAAAAAAGGCTGACGTCGGCCCATTGTGTGTGCTACTATTGCTTATATTGGATTATTTTGGATTAATCACAATCAATACTCAAGCCACATAAATTTTGACCAAGTTTATATAAATATAATCAATAATTATAATACTACTACCTCCATTTGAATGAGTAAGACATATATTTTCTTAAAGTCAAAGTATGTAAAGTTTTTCCAAGTTTTGAAATAAAATATTATCATGTACTCCCTCCGTTTATAAATATAAGATGTTTTAGGTTTATGAAACAAATATATCTAGACAAGTTTTAGTGTGTATATTCGAGTGAACCTACACACTAAAAAATATCTAAATACATTTGCTTCACAAAGCTAAAACATCTATATTTATAAACTGAGGGAGTACATTATAACATCTATATTGTTAGAGACATCATGAAATATTTTTTCATATGATTGTATATAACAAATTGTCAAACTTTACTTTGGTTGAAAAAAATGTCTTAATCATTAGAAAGAAGAGAGTACATAGTAAGAACGAATTGACATTGTAGAGGTTGGTATCTTTTTAAAAGTTCAGTATTCCCTCCGATCCAAACTAATTGCCACAGCTAAAGGGCAGTATATGACCACGCCAATTAACTTGGATCCGGGGGATTAGTTTGACTTTTGATACTAGTTAGCGTGCACGTGCAACGCACGTCTTCATTAGTACAAACCAATGTTGGAATAATGTGTAGTCCACAATCATCCTAAACATATAATATAAGTGCATGGTCATGTATACTTAATTTGTTCTCTCTCTATCTCTCAATTAATCTCTCTTAAGCTCGCCCAAAATTAATGTTATATTGATCAGTGTGCAATTTCATCAAATTTAAAAGAAAATCTAAGATTTAGTTGCGCAATCCAAAATTCCTAGAATCCTCTCATGTTACTTACAACACAATACAACAAATGTTACAGTGAGTTTGGCTGGGTGTCCTAACAAAAATGATCGGAAATGACATGGAGTTCCTAGCTCACCTTGGAGATACATTACAAACTAATGGTATGATTACTTATCATATCCTTGAAATTTTCACCACATGAAAGTATAAACATTACCAAGCGTGTCTTTGGTTGGAAGAAAATAAGAAACGCCAGGTACAAGTACACAAATACAGAGAATCAAGTGACAAGGTCTAGAGATTTGGATTAACAAGTTGCTACCTCTGCACCACCGCGGTGGTGGTTTCGTCTTCTTGATCAGGAATTAATGGATAAAGCACCACAGGAATGTTCGTATTTTGTAGAACATCAGCACTCTAACTCATATACGAAATGTACGTACCAAGGATAAGTTGAAAATTTAATATAATGATTTTCCTCAAACCAATGCATCCGGAAGTACTCCTTTGGAGAAGGAATCATTTAGGATGACATTCTACAAGTCTGAGAAGGAACCAGGAATAGCTGAAGGAAGAAACCTGATGTACGGCACCGTGAACCCTCGGAACGACCTCGCTGCGGCGCATGCCTTCTAGGGAACCATCGGGCACTAATGCACTCCCGAGATCTTGCCGCGCATTACTCCATAGCACTGAACCGCGCAGCGTCTAGGACGTCGTCGGAAACAATGTTGAGCGCGTCATGGTCGCCGTCGCGTACACCACTGACGGCTTCGTCCTTCAAAGCATAGGCGCTGCGCACGCCAAGAGATGGCTTCATCCCCGAAGCTATCATGGTTGGCGCCGCTCACGCCATGTGAATCTTTGACGATAGGGCATCAATGGTGCTGGCGTTCATGGCTGCCGTTGTCAAGGCTTTGGCTTGCAGATGTTTGATTCGGTGGCGGAAGAGTCGAGCAAGCCGCCATTAATCTCTAACTAAGCTGCGCAATGTTTGAAGAAGGAATACATGCGTACTGCGTAATTGAGGGAGCTTTAAATTATTTTCTTGCATGCAGCCCGCTGAGTTAATTCTATCCCCGTGAGAAGAGGAGGAAATCATGAATGTTCGAAATATGCGCTAGCAATTTTGGTAGGGGTCGTGTGGGTTGGGAGGGATGGGGTGGGGAGAACAAATGGATTTGGAACGTTAGATTAGTGCCAATGGATGGCTCGGATTTTATTTTCCAACCAAGTTTGCTCTTTTATAAGTAGTAGAGATAGTAGAGATGAGTTAATTCTATCCCCGTGAGAAGAGGAGGAAATCATGAATGTTCGAAATATGCGCTAGCAATTTTGATAGGGGTCGTGTGGGTTGGGAGGGATGGGGTGGGGTGGGGAGAACAAATGGATTTGGAACGTTAGATTAGTGCCAATGGATGGCTAGGATTTTATTTTCCAGCCAAGTTTGCTCTTTTATAAGTAGTAAAGATAGAGATAGAGATAGAGATAGAGATAGAGATAGAGATAGGTGCACATTACTTGCTCCTTGTGCAATTTCGTATTTTGCAAAGGAGGTATTAGTAGTAAGCAATATTTTTCTTCCTCTATCTTAGGAAAAACATAGACTACCAATAGTGTTCTGAGTATAATTATTGTCTGCCCGCTTTCCTTATTTTGCAATTCTCTGCTGGCTCCACATGGCCACAATGGCCTCTCCTTTCCTCTTTGGTTTCCTTCCTCTATCTTAGGAAAAACATAGACTACCAATAGTGTTCTGGCGCTCACCACTCACCGCACCAAGAGCGCTCGGGAAATTTTTTTTTTTTTGATACCAACACTCTACTTGTATTCATATGGGTAAGGATACATTACAGGTACAGATACAAGCAACGAAAAGAGAGAGGAAAGCAGAAGAAACTGCTGCAGCACGCCGACGCAGGGGCGCCATCGATCTTCGCCGTCGCTGAGATGAAGAACGCCCGAACCGACCACACCCAGGCACTGAAGAAGCCCCTGGCCAAGAGGCGTTGATGAACCGCAACAACCACCAGCCCCGGAGAACTGGATCTAGACGACGAACACACATCGGCCGGAGGAACCCTCCGAGCGCTCGGGAATTTTGATCTCTCCCTGTCCAAATATTTAGGTGGTCACAGATGGAGTTCGGAGATCACAGCGGCAAGGAGGCAGAGGTGAAGCCAGAAGAAGGAGAGGTGATGCAGGACGACGGCAGCGGCGACGGAGGGAGTGCCATGGTGGTGGTGGAGACCATGCCGGAGGCGCCGCAGATGGACATAAGGATGGACGTGGCGCTGCTCCACTGCCAGGCCTGCCTCCTTCCCCTCAGACCTCCGGTGTTCAAGGTGAGTTCGTCTCTCGCCGGAGCCATCCAAGATTTCCCTGCCCTGCCGACATCACAAATCTGTTTGGGAATAGATGAAAGAGAAAACCCTGTTTTTGCGGCCATGGAAGGAAGATGGGTTTTTTTCTAAAGAAAATCTGGATGTCATGATCTTTGTACCGCAGTGCGAGGCGGCGGCGCACATCGTGTGCTGCTTCTGCCGCGCCGGCCACGGCGGCATCTGCAGCCGCGCCACCACCCACTGCGCCGAGCTGGACGCCGTCGTCGCCGCCGCCAAGGTGCCCTGCCCCTACAGGGCCTTCGGCTGCGACCGGTACGTCGTGTACCACGCCGTCGCGGACCACCAGCGCGCGTGCCACTCCGCGCCCTGCTCCTGCCCGGAGTCCGGCTGCGCCTTCGTCGGCTCCCGCGCCATGCTCCTGGACCACTTCGCCGCCGCGCACTCGCGCCTCGCCGTCATGGTCCGCTACGGCCGCTCCTGGAATCTCAGCTTCCCCGTGTCCCAGAGCTGGCACGTCCTCGTCGGAGAGGAGGACAAGAGCGTCTTCCTCATCTCCCTCGGCGCGCTCGGCGCGGCCACCGCCGTGTCGCTGGTCTGCGTCAGGGCGGACGCCGGCGCCCCCTCGCCCCAGTTCTGGTGCAAGCTCTCCGTCGAGCTCCCGGGCGACGACAAGGACAAGCTGGTTCTCATGACCTCCACGGTGGGAAGCAGCGCGCTCACCCGCGGCGCGCCGGCGCCCGGCCAAGGGATGTTCTTGGCGGTGCCCCAGGAGCTCCTCGCCGGTGACATGCTCGCGCTCAGCATCCGCATTGACCACCTCCGGCCTGCCGCCCCCGCTCCCAAGTCGACCACGCCACAAGCAAGGACACCCAGGAGGATGCAGTGAAGCCTGCGTTTGCTTCATCTTCTCAATGTTATGGATGATTTGTAATTTAGCCAGATAATTTCTGTTCTGGCTTCCGATTGTTAACTTATTTAATTCAGTAAGAATTCAACTCTGCAAGGGTAGGGATGCTTCACTCTTTCTTCTGACCAAATGTTATCTAGTAGTACAGTGATGCAGGTAATCTCTAATGGTTTGTATCTGATCTAGTAGTAGTCAAGTGCAACGAAGTGAATTGGAAGAACCTCAAGGAGATTCAGTTATATTCTTGGTTATAAACCTGCACCAGAGCACGTACAGTGAAGTTCTGTTCTAGCAGCTCTTACTGCACTGTATCAGGTAGTTCATAACAAGAAGATACTTCGGTGGTTTGATCACATGAAAGGAACTGTTGTGAATAATTTTCTACAGATTGCCGAGAACATTATGCATGCATTAATGTATCCCTTGCGAAAACACAAAAAAATATTATCATTATTATCTGAGATCATTCTTCATTTGTGAGCAACCTGAACCTGATGCTCACAGGATCTTCATGTTCAAATTCAAACCAAAGATAACAACGTCGACACACTCACATTTCAAAGTGGTTTTTTCCTCGGAAACATATCCACGTTGTGTGTTGTCGTGTATTGGAAATACGCTGAGAAGGTGCGAAATAGTACAAATTGGAGACAGAGGACCATAGTTGCAGAGTTGACATTCATGGTTTAAGTCTTTGTATCATCTGTTCTCAATCAAATGAATAACAGTCATGTCGAGCATAGCGTCAGATACAAGTATGTACTGTTCTGAATAATTCAGTAAATATGAAATATGCACTTACTGTTAGACTACATGTACGGCTACAACGACCACGACAACTTCGACCACGGCTACATCATGAATGGCGTCATCACCGCCAACCACCTTGCCCACGGATTAAGAAGGAAATCCGCAAAAAGGGAATAGAAACCTAGAGAAGGAATCAACCAGGGCGTCATCACACCAGAGTACGTGATGGGCCTGGGCCCGTTAGTCTTAGGGTTTGCTTAGGGGTCAAGTAAGCCTTGCTTGGGAGTCAAGTAACCTCTCTATATATGGAGAGGAGATGTATCAATCTAATCAAGCAAGAATTAAGAAGAAAATCCCTTCTCTCTTGCCGGCCGTGGGCGAAGCCCCGCGGCTGGCCTCTCTCGCGCCCCTAACCCTAGCTGCTGCCCTCCAACCCCAGCGTGTGAACAGTACCCACGGTACTGTAGCGCCACGGGTACTGTAGCGCGGCAGCCGCCGTCTCTCTGTCAACTCTCTCCTCTCGATCCCTCTAGCACCACCATAACATTTGGTATCAGATTCCTCGGTTGCGATGTCTTCGGGACTGCCCACCGCCTCTGCCGCGATCGCGTCGTCGGGCGCGCCCACCTCCATGCAGCTGCCGTCTGCGTCTGCGGGCCAGGCCGCGCTGGCGCGGGAGCCTGCCCCCGTCCTCTCGAACCAGGAGCTCTCTACGGGCCTCCGCGACCTGGCCGAGTCGGTCTCCGACATCAAGCACGCCATCGCAGTGCTCCTCCAGCGGACGGAGCCACCGCGCACGGAGCCACCGCCGGTGTCAGCTCCGCCGCGGCAGGGGGTTCCGATTACCGCGCTCAAGTTTCCGCCGTCGCCATCTCCGCTGCCATCGTGGGCCACGGCGCCCACGTTCGAACCCGGCCAGCCATCCGCGCCATCCATGGCGCCATCTCCGCTGCTGTCGTGGACGGCCGCGCCACCAGCCGCCACCACCGGGCCGCTGCTCCTGCCGTGGCAGCCGCCGCATCTGGCGGTCTCCGCCGCCACCACCCCACCCTGGTTGCCGTGGTCGTTCCAGCCCCTCGCGGGCCCCGTCGCGGCCATGCCCCTGCCGTACCTAGAGAATGAATGGCCGTGTGCAGTGACCTCCAAGTCTTGCGACCTCTGGTGTTCTTGAGAAGGAATCCGTGAGGCTGGTACCAAATGTTATGGTGGTGTGACGGTGACAACTTCGACCACGGCTACATCATGATCGGCTACCTCGACATCGACATCAAGAACACCGTCTACAGCAACTCAAGAACTCCAGTCAACAGCGTCCGCGTCGTCCCTTGCGTCCACGCCACTCCCGCTGTGACTGCGGGAGGGAAGAGAGGAGAGACACGGAAGGCACCAGAGGTGCCGACCCATCAGAAACGCAGTTGATGATGACAAGGAGGAGAAGACAACGGACAGAAACACATGACTTCAAATCGACTTCAAATCCAGTCGCAATCGTCCGCTTCACTCCCGCTACGACTGAGGGGGGATGTTAGACTACATGTACGGTTAGGTTAGACTAGGACTCTAGGTTTCTTGCCTTGTACTCCAAGTCTCTACCTACCCCCTTGTACTTCTATATAAACCCCCACCCGGGTCAAATCAATACAACAACAGAATTAGGGATTCACAACTTTCCACACTTACAACAAGAAACAATAGTGTCAGGTTGTGAGCAACAGGTTCGTCCAGTATTTATATTAAAATGCCGAACTGAGGTTATTGTGTGCAACGGTGTCAGGTTATGTTCAAATTCAGAACTTTATTTATACTAGCACTAGATGATTTTCTTTGTAAGCAATGTTATGTCCTTGGCAGTTGTAAATTCATCTATGAACACAACTAACTGTCTCCACGTACCAAGCAATACCTTTCACAATTTTAGAATGTCTTTGTGGTCATAAAATTTAATCTATTGCTTTCAATCTTGAACTTAGTGGTTACTAGCTACATGCCCGCGCCTTGCAGCGGATTCCCGCGCGTTGCAGCATTGAGTCTAAAGATTACCTGAAAAAGACACCAACATAGTACATAATCTAGGAAGTCAAAGAATTTTAGATCTCAGTACAGCAAATCGTCATTCTTGGAGAAGACAAGAAGGGTCAAGAGATCCGATCTTCTGAAAAGATATTGTAACGTTAATTGCCAAAATGTGTACTCAACTACACTAATCTACAAGACTTTGCAGGGATGAAATTTGCTAATACCCATATGAGTGAGAACACCATGAGTAAACTGAATATCACATGTTATACAGTCACATGTGAGATTAAATCAAGTAACCAACCAGAGAAACTTTCAGTGAGGAATGAGAAAGCTGCCAGCAGCACAAGCATTACAACTATACATATAGATCTTCCATAGCTAAATTAGACATGGGTCTGGAAGACAAACAAGTCACTCTTAATTTTCCGTATTGGGAGATGAAACCACAAATAGTGCCAGCAATCAGTGACAACTCCGAAATCTGTACCTACAATGTAATAGTGATAGCAATCAGGAAGTCACTCCGGCATCACGTTCGCATGCATCATCTCCTTCGGTGGTATGCACATGTCAAAGTAGTATAGCACATACCTGATGTTATTTCTCTATTATATGGACAAATCTCATCAGGAAATTTATCCAAAACCTTAGACTGACAAAATAAGGACACACTCTCCGTATTATAGGTGGTTACAATGATTCAAGTTTCTTTGCCATGAATTCCATTAGATGACCAAAATGCCTTCAGCTAGAATCAGATTGGATCCAGACTGATGGACTATTAAGCGTACCTTTTGGCATGCCGGTTCTGGTACATGACGACGGCAAGCCCAATCACGCCCGGGCCAAGACAAGACCACCACCGCCGCCGCCTTCTGCCGCCGTTTATGTCGTTGCATCTTGTTCTGAGCTGCTAAACTTTACAACTTTGAGAGCACCTGCTAGAAATAGTATTGTAGCTACTCAGAACACAAATTTGCTTTTCAACTTCTCATTTTAATCAATCTATGGGTGTCATGTACCTGCAGGTGCTAGGAAAAACCATGGCAGCGGGAAGGAAGCAGGCCTGTCCAAGCTGATGCATTTGGTAAAATGGCCGCCTTGAAGTTGTTGTTCTAGTGTTGCAGGGATATTATCAAGGAAGCTTCAGCTTTATGAGCGGCAAACGACGTCGCTCGACTCCGGCCGGCGGCGTAGGCTGAGGATCCCATAGATCAGATCTCCAACCTGTAATTGCACCGGACCAACCCCGGCTCCCAGTGTCCACAACGGCCATCGCCAGGTCCGGTCCTAAGATTTTATGGGCCCGGGGCAAAAATAGAACTTGGGGCCCTTTAATATAAACATGAACAAATTAACTAAATTATATATTATATGTTAAATGTTACCGATAATCATTCACGGTGAATCCAAAACAAATCTTTTTTTAATGTGGGTATCCACATCCGCTGCATTAAAGTGATTCTTCACCTCGATAGAAACGAAAACAAAACAAGAAATCAAGACCCATACTAAAGGAAAATGGCTGGTGGTCGACATTTGGGAAAGTCAGGCCGATCGGGATCGGGTGTCTTCATTCAAGCGAGGGTATAGAGGAAGTACGAAATGAGGTCAGAGGCCGGGGATAGGGAAAAGAGTCGAGTCGATCGACCGGGAGAAGCAAAACGAAATCCGGATTTGGCCGAAAAGATGCAACGTTGTGGATACCATGACCAATCACCATCGACAAAGAATCACTTTTCTAAATCACTTCGGGTGAGCGGGGCCTTCAAGCGTCTTCCTCCTCAATACGCCAAGGTTTTAAATGACAAGCCTTTTGTAAATTACTATGACCTTTTATTAAAAGAAATCACATCATTCAGAATTACAAAACAAATACTTCTATAAATACATACTACTTTTTTTTTCATCGTGGCAACATAGCCTAGGCCAGAGACATGTGAAATTGGCTGTTGGGACTCACCATAGGATAAATAGTGAAAATGTTGACTCCAAACTCAACCAATCACCATATCTAAATCCACGGCAAGCTACGCCTGATCTGATTGCATGTCACCGAAAATAAAATCTCTGTACTAAACAACATCCGTACCTCACGTTTAGTCGTTTCCCCCTTCTGATTAAGGCTAATTCTTACTTCTATATATCCCTATTTTTCGACATTGGAGGAAAGAGAAGAACATTTGCACAGCAAATAGCAACCGTACGTACCTGGAGCGGGATCTGTAGTTGCATCATCAACTCGATTTGAATGTACAAACCCGAGGTACATCAAGCGCTGCGACTCAGTCTCCTCATTTTCCCGGAGCCAGCGCCACCGTGATTATTCCAGTCGATGAGATTTGGATATCAATCGTTCGCCCATCGCTGATACCCGTGTATCCGATCCCCACGAGCTGAACCAACACCTCGCTCCAGACGGGATAGAAGCCACGCCATGGGCGGCATCTGACACGCCGCAGGGCACCGCGTTCCTAGAGCTCCGCCTCTCGCCACGCACCGGTGCCGCTGCGGCCGAGGCGGCGGTCCGCTCCCTCCAGGCCGCCCACCCCGTCCTTCTTGCCCACATCCGCGCGGCCTCCACTTCTAGCCCCACCCTCGCCTTCCCCATCTCCTCCGCCCATCAGCTCCCCTTCGCTCCCCATCCATCTGAGGTCGACTTTGACACCCTCCTCGAGCACGAGCTCAACCGCAACCCGTGGGCGGCGGCCGAGCCGGGGCCTGACGGAAACGAATCGTTTTTTTCACTTATTAATGGCATTAGTGGGTAATTTGTTGTCTTATATGAGGGTAAAATCAGAAACTGAAAGTGTGACACCGGACACCGCTTTTCGCTTTAATAGTAAAGATGTCTCAGTTTGCGGCAAAACGTAAATATAAAATATGCACGTACAAACAAGAAACAACAATGTCAGATTATTCACAACAGTTGCGCCCAGTGGTTTGTATTTAATGCTGAACTGAGGTTATTGTGTACAGTGGTTTGTATTATTCACAATATGTCTAGGGAATCCTATAGAAATCCTGGGCAAATTCTTTATATCAAAGGAGGCCGATCTTCTGCACAAATGTCAGCTAGTAGTAGTAATGCAGGTAATCTCTACTGGTTTATATATCTGATCTAGCGAGTTGCAACAAAGTTAACTGGAAGAACCTGCAGGAGATTATGTTCCGTTCTTGTTTATAACCAGAGCATGTCGAGTGAAGTTTTATTCTAAGCAGCCCTTACTGCACTGTATCAGGAAGTTTTATAATAAAAATTCTTCTCTCTTGCAGGTTATCTACAGATGTACGGGCACTCTCAGTCTATGGTCGTAGCGTCACTGCATGGAGGACCACAACTTCTTTTCGGAGTTATGTACGCACCTAGAGGATACGGTGAGATACTTGTTTTCACGGCATGGATGACAGCATAATCTACGGATCGGCCCTCCACCATCTTAGTCGTCTTACAATTCTCATTTCTGATATGTAATTCGCCTAGTTTTTTATTTACTTATACTTTATGACTCTTGTGTGGTGCGACTGTATGCATATAGTTATGCAAAGGCGAGGTGTAATAGTATTTAAGATATATTAAATAATAAAAGCCTATTATCGAAAAAAAATGCAGCACTTTTTCCTCTATGCTTGACAGGTGACTAAGGGTGTGTTCGGTTCTGGAACCAAGTGGAATGAAATGGAACCATTCTGCACCTAGAGCCAATTCTTGTGTTCAGTTGTGGAATGGAATGGAAGCGAGTGGTTCCTTGGAAGGGAATATTCCCTCCATATGCGGAATGCACCCATTCCACCGAATCGGTGGAATGTGGTGGAACGGCTGTTAATTACGAAACACTTCAATAATCCATCTAAAAAATAATTAGCCGTTGTTAATTGCGATTTTGTGATTAAAAAGGCCACTTGTCACTGTTAAGTACGATTTTGAGACATTCTGTTCTGCTCTCCAAATTCTTTCAACCTAACAAAAAATGATGTTAATTATGATTTTGAGATTAAAAGGCCATTAGGCGTTGTTAATTACATTTTAAGATTAAAAAGGCCATTTTCCACTGTTAATTACGATAGTAAGACAAAATATTAACTTTAACCGTATTCCGTTCTGCTCTCCAATTCCCCAAACCGAACAAAAAACGGAACCATTCCGTTCCTCCATTTTTTCCAAACCGAACACGGGGTCGGAACCGTCCCATGACCTCGGAATGGAACCATGACATTCCATTCCCTCTCGTTCTGGACCGAACACACCCTAAATGCAGCTGCCTCGGTGCCTCCGAGTTTCCCTCTCTCTTGTCCTCTCCTTGTGAAAAGTTCACTCAACTCCTGTCCCAACACAGAGGTTCCTATCCACACACAGCTTTTGTACATTTTGATCTGGAGAGGAGGAAAGTAGGAGTAGAACCTGAACCTTTCGGCTTTCACTCGCAAAACAACGGGATAATCTACGATAGCCCCCCCACTTGATGATTATGTAGATAAGAACCCCCCTACGCTGTCTATGACATGTGGGCCCAAAATGGCTAGGGGGGGTTATCATCGAATTCACCGATGGGAGGAACAGGGGATCGCCGTCGGCGATGGACGAGGGCAGCGCCAAGAAGGCGAGGCTGGAGCTGCCCAACGGCCACGTGAAGCAGAAGCAAGAGGTCGTCGCGCAGGAGTCCGCCGGGGGAGAAGGTGGAGGCGGCGCGGTCGTCGCGGCGGAGTACGGCTCGCGGGTGGAGCTCGCCGTGAAGATCGACACGCGTGTGCTCCACTGCCCCCTCTGCACCCGCCCCTTCAAGCCTCCCGTCCGCCAGGTCCTTCCTCCTTCCAATTCTTTCGTGCAGTAAAAACTGCAGATTTCTCGTTTCAAACTCCGGTTCGTGTGCTGTGTGCAGTGCACCGGCGGGCACCTGGCGTGCGGCGTCTGCGTCGACGCGCTCCCGGGCGGCCTGTGCCAGACGTGTTTGGACGCCGACGGCGTCTTCGGCCCCTGCCCGGCGCTGGACACGGTGTTGTCGTCGGCGAGGGTCGCGTGCCCCCACGACGGGTGCGGGCGCTTCGTCGTCTACCACGAGTCCGGCGAGCACCAGAACGCCTGCTCGCACGCGCCCTGCCGCTGCACGGAGCCCGGCTGCGTCGGCTTCGAAGCCTCCCCTGCGGCGCTCGCTGTCCACCTCGCGTCCGTCCACTCCGTGCCCGTGCACACCGTCATTTACGGCAAGGTGAGCCAGCTCCAGGTGCCGGCGTCGGTGCCGCGCCTACTGCTTGTGTCCGAGGAAGACGCGCGCGTGTTCATGCTGACCGTGGGCGCGCTCGGCGGTGCCGGTGCCGCCGCCGTGTCGGTGGTGTGCGTCCGGGCGAGCGCAGCGACGCGGCCAAGGTTCACGTGCAAGATGTGGGTGAACCTGGCGCCGCCGGCGAATGGCAACGGCAAGTTGGACATGGTCCTGGTGGAGATGCAGATGCGGAGCAGCACAACACCCAGCGCGGTGGTCGCCGCGGACGAGCCGACGTTCCTGGCGGTGCCGCCGATGTACCTTATTCCTGGTGGTCCGGGCGACGACGAGCCGTCAAAGGAGGTGCATCTCAGCGTCCGCATCGACAAGGTGAGCTGAGACTATCTGCGACAGCTCTACTGAAGTTGACTGTCATTCTAGGCGTTTATGGAAACAGATGTTGCATATGCTATTCCTGCAAAGCCATGCAATTAGTCTAAGCAATTCATCTGCATCTGTTGCACTTTGATGTACCAAGGAGGATGCAGTGAAGCCTGCGTTTGCTTCATCTTCTCAATGTTATGTATGATTGGTAATTTAGCCAGATAATTTCTGTTCTGGCTTCCGACTGTTAACTTATTTCACTCAGTAAGAATTCAACTCTGCAAGGGTAGGAAATTCATACTAGGAATGCTTCACTCTTTCTTCTGACTGAATGTTATCTAGTGGTAATCTCTACTGGTTTGTATCTGATCTATTAGTAGTGAAGTGGAACGAAGTGAATTGGAAGAACCTCAAGGAGATTCAGTCATATTCTTGGTTATAAACCTGCACCAGAGCATGTACAGTGAAGTTCTGTTCTAGCAGCTCTTACTGCACTGTATCAGGTAGTTCATGACAAGAAGATACTTCGGTGGTTTGATCACATGAAAGGAACTGTTGTGAATCATTTTCTACAGATTGCCAAGAACATTATGCATGCATTAATGTATCCCTTGCGAAACACAAAAAATATTATTTTTCTTATCTGAGATCATTCTTCATTTGTGAGCAACCTGAACCTGATGCTCACAGGATCTTCATGTTCAAATGCAAACCAAAGATAACAACGTCGACACACTCACATTTCAAAGTGGTTTTTTCCTCGGAAACATGTCCACGTTATGTGTTGTTGTGTATTGGAAATACGCTGAGAAGGTGCGAAACAGTACAAATTGGAGACAGAGGACCATAGCTGCAGAGTTGGCATTCATGATTTAAGTCTTTGTATCATCTGTTCTCAATCAAATGAATAACAGTCATGTCGAGCATAGCGTCAGATATAAGTATCTACCGTTCTGAATAATTCAGTAAATATGAAATATGCACTTACAAACAAGAAACAATAGTGTCGGGTTATGAACAACAGGATCGTCCAGTATTTATATTAAAATGCCGAACTGAGGTTATTGTGTGCAACAGTGTCAGGTTATGTTCAAGTTCAGAACTTTATTTATACTAGCACTGGATGATTTTCTTTGTAAGCAATTATGTCCTTGGCAGTTGTAAATTCATCTATGAACACAACTAAATGTCTCCACGTACCAAACAATACCTTTCACAATTTTAGAATGTATTTGTGGTCATAAAATTTAATCTATTGCTTTCAATCTTGAACTTAGTGGTTATGTCTCAGTTTGCGGCAAAACGTAAATATGAAATATGCACATACAAACAAGAAACAACAATGTCAGATTATTCACAACAGTTGCGTCCAGTGGTTTGTATTTAGTGCTGAACTGAGGTTATTGTGTGCAATATGTTAAAAATAAATAACCTTTACGATTATTAAGGGGGTAGTCCCTGCTTCCTAACCGCATCGCTAATTCCACGATGGGAACCGTCACAAACGTTCCTGAAGCGTCGCCTCCAGGGAACCGCCTTAGAGACCGTCACGCTTTTGTAGGCATATGTTCACATTGTATGTAAAACTTAATTTATCATTAATAAAGAATACATTTGATTCATTCTCTCCTTTATCTCTTATTCGTTACAAGTTCTACTCGCAACACGTTATCAACACTTTGCCTCTGCCGAGAGAGCAACAGGCGAACTCCAGTGATCGCCGGAAGAAGAAGCAACAGAGAAGAAGAAAAGCTATCTACGGGAACAACCCCATGGAAGAAGAATTCAACCTTCTAGACACTGCAACCACAAACTCTATACCAAGGGAGTTGGAGTATTTCTAGACTCTGAAAAAATAGATATATTTTGACTATCATAGGACGCGATACGGTAATTGTTGGCACTGGACGTGCCATATTTAGCCTCCCAAAGGGTATACACAAGTAACAATTGAGGATGCCTATCCCGATTCTTCAGGTACCTTGATCAGTTATCATGATATCGTTAAAAATGGCTTTCACATTGAAACTCATGAGAACAAAAGAGAGGAGTATCTACTCTTCATGAAAGATCACGGGTATGGCAAGCAAGTACTTGAAAAAATTCGCTCTCTATTATTTGGAATATACTATACGTACATCAAGGCCATAGATCATGTTGCTTACAAGGTAATTTTCTAGAATGTTGACGCATCCAAAACTGATATAATTACCTAGGCCGTCCCGGCATCAGGATGATGAGAAATATTATTAGCAATTCCATTGGTCGCAATATGCATGAGTCAAAATTCTCTCAATCATGAGACTTTGTGTGCACACCATGCGCCACAATGAAGCTAATTTTGAGGCCCTCACACCTCAAAATATAAGATGAGCCACTTCAGTTCCTTGAACGCATTCAAGGTGATATTTGTGGTCCCATCCAACCATTATATGGACAACTTGGATATTTCTTGGTTACGTCTCTAATTTCAGTGATTTAAATTTTTGGTGTTCCTAGCAATATAAATGAGCTAGCTAGCTGTTTTATATTTCTTGGTTACGTCTTCGTCTCGTCGACAAAGGTTCTGCTGGCAGTGATGCACCATATCCTGGTAGTAGCCCTTGTTGAACCTTCACTTCAATCTTCTCATCACCTTTGTGAAATGTGGGCAACACTTTGCAGTGAACCCAAACCTCGGAAAGGTGATGGACGGTCTCACACACCACAGTTCAATGTTCACTGGCCCAAATCTGGATGCAACACTCAGCGTAGGAAAAACTGCACAATAAAATCATTAGAACTAGAACATTGATGCTAAAGTTGATAAAATAAATGCAAGTTCAAATGATTTGTGTTCTTACACAGCAGCAATTGAACAAAATTGAGGTTGTCCAGTTCTTATGCAGTGCCACCAAAATATAGACCCTATTATAGAAGAACGGAAACAGAAGTAAGGTAAAATCTCATAGCAAGATCTGAAAGATACCATACCACACACTGTGCTAATCGTGGCAGGTCCCCACTATATTCTAATGGATCTGGCCTTGCTAACAGTGCTTACATAGCAGATCTGCACTATATTGTAATAGATCCGGCCTTGCTAATAGTGCTTACATAGCAGATCCACACTATATTCTAATGGATCCGGCCATCCTAACAGTGCTTACATAGCAGATCCGCACTATATTCTAATGGAACCGGCCTTGCTAACAGTGCTAACATAGCAGATCCGCACTATATTCTAATGGATCCGGCCTTGCTAACTGAAAGGATCGAGAGGGCGACTAGAGAGGGGGGGGGGTGAATATGCGCTAATCCAATTTTTAGTCTTTTTCAATTTTAAGGCTTGACACAAAGTAAATTCACTAGGTGTGCAACTAGGTGAATTTCCTACAAGTGACAAGCAAACAAGCAATAGGTAAATATGCAAGATACAAGTAAGAGAGCGAGATAACCGAGAAGTAGAGACCAGAGACACAAGGATGTATTTCCATAGTTCCTTCCTTTTGAGGGGAAGTATGTCTACGTTGGAGAGGTGTGGTGACACAGAGTCGACCAACACCACGAAGGCTCATCTTGTTCTCTGGTGAGAAAGCCACGGAGGCTAGCTCGTTTTCACTAAGTGGTGGTATTGGGGGCACCGACCAAAACCCTTACACTGAGCTTGGGGCACACATTCACAACTGAATTGGAGGCTCCCAAGAGTGCCACGGAGGCTAGAACACCACAAAGATAAGTTTATCAAACAACAACAATACCTAGGGTTTCCAAGGAACCCCTAGGAACAAGTTCCCCAAGCAAATGGAGAGGGAAATGAAATTCATTCGGTGAAGATGTAGATCAGGATCTCCTCCTTTGATTCTCCAAAGATCAAGAGGTTTGGATGGTTGAAGGTGGAGATCAAGCAATTTGGGTGGCTCCAAATAGTGTCTTATTCTTGAGCAGGATGAGAACTTGGGGAAGAAGAGGGGGAGAGGTATTTATACCTCTCCCGGAATTGTAGTTGTTGCTGCCGCCAGGGCCGTATATTCCAGTCCAAGTTTGGACCGGATAATCCAGCCTGGTTGGATTATCTGGCCAGAACTAGAAATCTCAGGCTAGAATATCCGCCCCATACATTGAGTGATGCGCAACTCGACCTCTTCGAGTACTTAGCCATTTTTTGAGGGTGCTGGATTATTCGGCCAGATCTAGAAATATCCGGCCAAATAATCCGCCCCTTATACTGGGTGACGCGCACCCTGACCTCTTCAAGTCCTTAGCCATTTTTCGAGGGGGCGGATTATCCGGCCAGATCTAGAAATATCCAGCCAAATAATCCGCCCCTTATACTGGGTGACGCGCACCCCGGCCTCTTTGAGTCCTTAGCCAATTTTGCAAATGGGTCCAGATTATCCGGCCAGATCTGGAAAGATCCGGTCTAGTAATCCGGCCTGAAATGTTCCTGCACTAACAGCTTCAATAGACCATATTAGATTATCACTAGTGTTGTCAACTAACACACAAAAACAGAGAGGGCTGGAAAATGCCCTTTCACTGACAGTGCTTACATAGAAAATCCGCACTATATATATAAGTAAAAATGCATGCTAACAACATATACCTCTTGGGAGGTGTCGTGCATTAAATGCGTAAGCTGGCAAAGACGAGGTGGTCTGACCGGCATTCTTGGTGGCACCTAGAGCCTATGACCGCGTGGGTGGACACGAGACCCGGTGAAAAGATCCACAGAGATAGAGCTCTGGTGGTTGTTGCCGGTAGTGAGGCTGGTCGGCTGGGGTCCCTATTGGTCCTGAAGAAGAGTGTGTCGGCTGTGGAATGCAAGTGACCGGACGGGGACTGCTGGTCTCGTACTTATAGATAAGGAGTAAGGTAGGGTGAGGCTTGCTGGGCCCTTATGGGCCTTATTTTACACATGAACATTCCATTGAAATCGTGTGCGATTTTAAACGACGGTCACGTCTCGCATACGTTTTCTAATCCAGAACTGTTTGCGTCCGTAAATATTGCACACGGTCCGTGTAATGAGAATTGTGTGTGATACAAATTATCCCATACGACTAACTACTAGAAAATCATGATTCCTAGTACTCCAGCATCTATTGTTCTTCCGCTTCATATTCTTCACTGCGTCGGTGTACTCGCAGTTCAGACTAACACACTGAGGTTATTGTGTGCAATATGTTAAAAATAAATAACCTTTATGATTATTAAGGGGATAGTCCCTGCTTCCTAACCGCATCGCTAATTCCACGATGGGAACCGTCACAAACGTTCCTGAAGCGTCGCCTCCAGGGAACCGCCTTAGAGACCGTCACGCTTTTGTAGGCATATGTTCACATTGTATGTAAAACTTAATTTATCATTAATAAAGAATACATTTGATTCATTCTCTCCTTTATCTCTTATTCGTTACAAGTTCTACTCGCAACACGTTATCAACACTTTGCCTCTGCCGAGAGAGCAACAGGCGAACTCCAGTGATCGCCGGAAGAAGAAGCAACAGAGAAGAAGAAAAGCTATCTACGGGAACAACCCCATGGAAGAAGAATTCAACCTTCTAGACACTGCAACCACAAACTCTATACCAAGGGAGTTGGAGTATTTCTAGACTCTGAAAAAATAGATATATTTTGACTATCATAGGACGCGATACGGTAATTATTGGCACTGGATGCACCATATTTAGCCTCCCAAAGGGTATACACAAGTAACAATTGAGGATGCCTATCCCGATTCTTCAGTTACCTTGATCAGTTATCATGATATCGTTAAAAATGGCTTTCACGTTGAAACTCATGAGAACAAAAGAGAGGAGTATCTACTCTTCATGAAAGATCACGGGTATGGCAAGCAAGTACTTGAAAAAATTCGCTCTCTATTATTTGGAATATACTATACGTACATCAAGGTCATAGATCATGTTGCTTACAAGGTAATTTTCTAGAATGTTGACGCATCCAAAACTGATATAATTACCTAGGCCGTCCCGGCATCAGGATGATGAGAAATATTATTAGCAATTCCATTGGTCGCAATATGCATGAGTCAAAATTCTCTCAATCATGAGACTTTGTGTGCACACCATGCGCCACAATGAAGCTAATTTTGAGGCCCTCACACCTCAAAATATAAGATGAGCCACTTCAGTTCCTTGAACGCATTCAAGGTGATATTTGTGGTCCCATCCAACCATTATATGGACAACTTGGATATTTCTTGGTTATGTCTCTAATTTCAGTGATTTAAATTTTTGGTGTTCCTAGCAATATAAATGAGCTAGCTAGCTGTTTTATATTTCTTGGTTACGTCTTCGTCTCGTCGACAAAGGTTCTGCTGGCAGTGATGCACCATATCCTGGTAGTAGCCCTTGTTGAACCTTCACTTCAATCTTCCCATCACCTTTGTGAAATGTGGGCAACACTTTGCAGTGAACCCAAACCTCGGAAAGGTGATGGACGGTCTCACACACCACAGTTCAATGTTCACTGGCCCTAATCTGGATGCAACACTCAGCGTAGGAAAAACTGCACAATAAAATTATTAGAACTAGAACATTGATGCTAAAGTTGATAAAATAAATGCAAGTTCAAATGATTTGTGTTCTTACACAGCAGCAATTGAACAAAATTGAGGTTGTCCAGTTCTTATGCAGTGCCACCAAAATATAGACCCTATTATAGAAGAACGGAAACAGAAGTAAGGTAAAATCTCATAGCAAGATCCGAAAGATACCATACCACACACTGTGCTAATCGTGGCAGGTCCCCACTATATTCTAATGGATCTGGCCTTGCTAACAGTGCTTACATAGCAGATCTGCACTATATTGTAATAGATCCGGCCTTGCTAATAGTGCTTACATAGCAGATCCACACTATATTCTAATGGATCTGGCCATGCTAACAGTGCTTACATAGCAGATCCGCACTATATTCTAATGGAACCGGCCTTGCTAACAGTGCTTACATAGCAGATCCGCACTATATTCTAATGGATCCGGCCTTGTTAACTGTAAGGATCGAGAGGGCGACTAGAGGGGGGGTGAATATGCGCTAATCCAATTTTTAGTCTTTTTCAATTTTAAGGCTTGACATAAAGTAAATTCACTAGGTGTGCAACTAGGTGAATTTCCTACAAGTGACAAGCAAACAAGCAATAGGTAAATATGCAAGATACAAGTAAGAGAGCGAGATAACCGAGAAGTGGAGACCAGAGACACAAGGATGTATTTCCGTAGTTCCTTCCTTTTGAGGGGAAGTATGTCTACGTTGGAGAGGTGTGGTGACACAGAGTCGACCAACACCACGAAGGCTCATCTTGTTCTCTGGTGAGCAAGCCACGGAGGCTAGCTCGTTTTCACTAAGCGGTGGTATTGGGGGCACCGACCGAAACCCTTACACTGAGCTTGGGGCACACATTCACAACTGAATTGGAGGCTCCCAAGAGTTCCATGGAGGCTAGAACATCACAAAGATAAGTTTATCAAATAACAACAATACCTAGGGTTTCCAAGGAACCCCTAGGAACAAGTTCCCCAAGCAAATGGAGAGGGAAATGAAATTTATTCGCTGAAGATGTAGATCAGGATCTCCTCCTTCGATTCTCCAAAGATCAAGAGGTTTGGATGGTTGAAGGTGGAGATCAAGCAATTTGGGTGGCTCCAAATAGTGTCTTATTCTTGAGCAGGATGAGAACTTGGGGAAGAAGAGGGGGAGAGGTATTTATACCTCTCCCGAAATTGTAGTTGTTGCTGCCACCAGGGCCGTATATTCCAGTCCAAGTTTGGACCGGATAATCCAGCCTGGTCGGATTATCTGGCCAGAACTAGAAATCTCAGGCTAGAATATCCGCCCCATATATTGAGTGATGCGCAACTCGACCTCTTTGAGTACTTAGCCATTTTTTGAGGGTGCTGGATTATCCGGCCAGATCTAGAAATATCCGGCCAAATAATCCGCCCCTTATACTGGGTGACGCGCACCCTGACCTCTTCAAGTCCTTAGCCATTTTTCGAGGGGGCGGATTATCCGGCCAGATCTAGAAATATCAAGCCAAATAATCCGCCCCTTATACTGGGTGACATGCACCCCGGCCTCTTTGAGTCCTTAGCCAATTTTGCAAATGGGTCCAGATTATCCGGCCAGATCTGGAAAGATCCGGTCTAGTAATCCGGCCTGAAATGTTCCTGCACTAACAGCTTCAATAGACCATATTAGATTATCACTAGTGTTGTCAACTAACACACAAAAACAGAGAGGGCTGGAAAATGCCCTTTCACTGACAGTGCTTACATAGCAAATCCGCACTATATATATGGGATTTCTATTTTCGTGCCCTCAGGTCGTTAGTTGTACTCAGTTTTCCCCAGCTCGTTAGTTTTCCCTCAGTTTTCCCCAAGCCGTTGTCTGAAATCCTCAGAAGGAGCTCAGACGGGAGGATTCCCGTTAAGTTGACCGTTTCTGTGCTGACGTGTGGGGCCGCGTCGCGTGGGGCTGGTAGAAAGGGACCGCGTGGGACAGGACGAGACCGCATTTGGTTGTACGTGAGAGCTCGGTTCTGTCTCTCTTGGGCCAAATTGGCATTGACTTTTCAGAGCGCCTTTTTCCCCCTCTCTCTGTAAACAGTTTTCTCTCTTTTCACCAAATTAGTATCAAATCTAGAGAAGCTTCTATTTCTGTCTTTCTTCAATGATTGCTGCCTTTTGGCCCTCGTTTTTTGCCCAATATGGTAACAAATCTAGAAGCTAGTACAGTATAATACATAAAATGCATACAACAGCCAAAAGAAGCCAATAACGATGTTAATGTTCACGACAAACTAAGCTGAAAATAATATAAGACGCAATGTATGCCCAACATGAAGGTTCTTCATTCTTCATCATATATTTCGGAGTCGCTATATTCCATGAGACAAAAAAAATATTGACTGAACTCCTTCCGTCTGCAGTGTGAAGCCAATAGATCCTCCAAACGGTATGGCCTTTGTTCTATTTTCATACCGTCGAAATCTAATCTATCCACATGTCGTGGCCACTCATCCCAGGCCTTTCTATCATCAAAGTACTGTCTGATATAACCGCCCTCGTAGTAGATGCAGCCAGATCGAACTGTCGGGTGCACTCTGGTGTCGACGGAGATACACCGTTTATAACTGACAAAGAAGGCACGACTGCACTTGTTGACGGCATGGAGAGAGCGGCTCTCAGTGTCCACACGGTACACCAATGGTTGACCTTCCTCCAAATTCCTGTTGCCAGTGCTGCCGCCGAACAACACAAGCAGCAGATCACCATCAGACTCCACAAGGTAGAACTTGTCATTTCCAAGTTCTGGAAATGAAAATAGTGTCTCCATGTTGATAGTGCTCGCGCGCTTCTCCAACTGGACATTGTTGGTGCACACTAATGTTCCGAACTCAAAATTGTTCACAGCTATTGCATACAATTCACCATTGAACGGGGTAAGGCAACGCAGAGAAGCGTCCTCGATCGAAAATCTTCCTTCTCCCCAATCTTCTACATCTATATCCTTAGTAGGAGAGCTCTCATCGACCCAAGCAATTTCATTGGGGTAACCTATGCAAATGAAGACCATAGTCGGGGACTTCATTACAACGACTGACTCCACAATCATAGATGGCATCTGCGCCTCAAACGTAGCGTTCAATGTCTTTGTGAGTGGGTTCAGAAGCCGTATCTTGTGCGGCTGGTTCCTCTGGGCAAGCACGATGACGCCACGGTAAAAGCCGACGAAGTAGTATCTAAAAGGGAGTTGATGAAGATAACATTCAGCACTAAGATGTTTACGATTGAAAATAAAAATAGATTAACTCTATAGATATGGAGGAATTTGAACCTTGCATGAACTTCCGTTAGATCGATGGTGACGTAGCGGGATGTGCGGAGGTTGAGGAAGGAGAACTCAGCGGCGCGTGGAAGGGTGTGTTCTACCACGATCCATTCGTGCAGGTGCACGTCGGGCTCAGGTAGATCTGAGCGCCAATTTGTACAAACTTGCCTCAAAGCAGCGTAGGTGTCCACGTACTCCTCGTTCGCCAGTAAGCAGTCGCCGATCTTGTGAAGTGGTCCGTCACCCTTAAGAGATGCCCAGTTCAAGGAGGCGCCGCGCTTGGATGCGCCGCCCTCGGATGCGATGGGCTCGGCGGCGACGGGCTCGGATGCGACGTGCTCGGAGGCGATGGGCTCGGGGGTGATGACCAACAAGTATAGGGGGTGTATCATAGTACTTTCGATAAATAAGAGTGTCGAACCCAACGAGGAGCAGAAGGTGTTGATGAGCAGTTTTGATCAAGGAATCACTGTAAATACTAGCAAACAGGTTTTCAGGGGTATTTGGTAATACGAGTAAATAAAGTGCGAGTAAATAAAAGACAGTAGTAACAATTGCAGCAAGTGGCCCAATCCTTTCTTCAGTAAAGGACAAGCCGGTTGTGTTCTTATAATAACCAAACGTTCTCGAGGACACACGGGAGTTTCTGTCAAGAGCTTTTACTTCATAGAGCCAATAGTATTTATTGGTTTGGTAAGTGTTATGGGGGTGAACCTGTGCTAGCGCACTACCCTTTCTAGGACAAATACACACTTGTGATTATACCCCTTGCAAGCATCCGCAAATACAAGAAAGTAATTAAGATAAATCTAACCACAGCCTTAAACTCTAAGATCCTACGCTCCCTGGTGCAATAGTTTCCCAACGGAGGTTTAGGTTTTTGTCACTCCAGCAACCCCACAATCGGTAGCCAAATACACAATGCATCTCACTAGGCCCATAAATGGTGAAGTATCATGTAGTCGACGTTCACATGACACCACTAGTGAAATAGCACCACAACAATATCAAACCATTAAATATTTCTCAACAATAATTCACTACTAACATCTTGACTTCTCCCATGTCCTCAAGAACTAAACGAACTACTCACAAGACATCATATGGATCATGATCAGAGGTGAAATAATGGTAAATAACAATCTGAACATAAACCTTAACTCAACGGTTCCACTCAATAGCATCAACTACAAGAGTAATCAACACCGGGAAAGTTTCCCCTATGAATATAACAAGATCCAACTCAAGATGTTACAGCGGGATGGCGTGGTGATGGTGGAGATGAAGGTGCTGGTGATGGAGATGATGATGACGATGATCCCGATGAAGTCCAGTGCGATGGTGATGACGATGGCGACGATCTCCCCTCTCCGAGAAGGAATTTCCCCGGCAGATTTCTCCCTGCCGGAGAGCTTTTCTCTCTCTGTGTTCTCCGCCCCGCAGAGGCGGCTGTGTCTAACTCTGAGCCCCCCTGACTTAGGTTTTCGGGGACGATGATGTACGCCAAAGGGCCAGACCAGAAGTGGGCCAGAGCTCCCTCACACAGGGCTGGCACGGCCAGGGGGCTGGCCGTGCCACCCTAGCGTGTGGGGCCGCCCTGGCTCCTCTCGACCCCTCCTTCTGGCTTCATGAGTCTTCTGGGAAAATATAATTTCTGGGTATTTTCCTGGAATTTTCCTGATCTTCAAAATATGGTCTCTTGATGGTCTTTTTTCCAGCAGAATCCTGACTCCGGCAGCAGCTCCTCCAACGATCATCAAACATGTGAAAGCAAAGGAAATAACATCAGTATCATGTCTAAATATGAAATATATCAATGAATAACAGTAAATTATGATACAAAATAGTGATGCAAATTGGACGTATCAACCCCCCCAAGCTTAGACCTCGCTTGTCCCCAAGCGAAAACTAAACTCGGTAAACATGACCACAGGTTTATGGAGTGAAGTGTCGATAATCAAAACACGGACAAGAAGCATCACATTCACGAAGGCACAAATTATAATAGACAACAACTTCCCTTTATAAGATATAGACTTGCAATAGGTAAAAGGGAGTCACATGTAAAGATGCACAAGGTAAATTATAATTGGCAATGGCAAACCTTAGTTCTTGGTCAAAGAACGACGAACAAGCTATTCTTTCTTTCAGATGGAGCCTTTTAAAAACAGAGCTAATATAGCAAAGACCATATGCTCAACAAAGTAAACTTTTGCATTCATAGAAAGCTTTCAAAGATGTATTCCTTCAGACAAAAGCATTATACAAAACAAGGAAGATAATAAACATGATTAAACGGATCAACATATGGATGAGTGAAACATAACAACTCAAATGCTTGCTTGAGACAGAGGGAAATAGGTTGACTCAACATAAAAGTAAAAGATAGGCCCTTCGCAGAGGGAAGCAGGGATTAAACATGTGCTAGAGCTTTTCATTTGTAAAACAGAGGTAAAAATTATTTTGAGAGGTGGTTGCTTTTGTCAACGACTAGCAACGGAGTTCTTGATATCTTCCATACTAAACAAGTGAGAGCGGTTCCGAGATGTTTGATTAATTGGCACTTTGGTGCTCTTTTATAGCTTGGCACTCCTCCCCACCTTTTTCCTTTCTCAAACCATGGCTAACCGATTCCATCGGGTGCCGACCAACTTTCACAATCCATTGGAGGAGTGCCTTTTTCTTTCTTTTTCTTTTTGAGATTATAATGGTCTGACCAGCTCCCTTGCAAAATTAATGACGAGCAGATGAAGCTGCCTAGTCGAGGGGTACTTAATTTAGTATGGAAGATAACAAACCCATCCACTACGTCCTCATGAGCTAAAAATAGTGGCACAAAATGAGAAGTGCTTGAAGGTTTTTGAAAGGTAGCACATGAAAATTTACTTGGAATGGCTTAAAATACCATGCATAGGAATTTATAGTGGACTCTTTGGAAAAATGACTTGGCTTTCGGGAATTGGATGCACGAGAAGTATTTCCTCTGTACAGGTTTTTGGCTAGCAAGGCTGGGTAGCAAGCATAAGAGTTGCATGAAACAAACAAACATACATATAATAAGAACAATCATGCAAACTCCCTTGAAGGTACAACGATTTTGACTTTAAGAATAACAATGCTTATAAGCCAAACACAAGGGAAAACTGAAGTGATGTAACTGCAAGTACTTCTTTATTCTTTCCTACTCAAACCTCAAGGTAAAGTTGCTACTGACCATGCTAGGTTTGCCAAAACCAACTAAATCTACTCATGCTCCCAATGTGATACCAATACCAATCAACAAGACTAGTCATACAAGAGAGATTGCAAACTAATATAAAGTGTGCGAAAAGTAAACGATAAAACTTCTCATTAATATTTCATTACCGCAACTCACACCAAGGGATACATAGATAACAAACTAAGGAGGATACTTCCAAACTGCAAACTATTCTATATGATAACTTCTCTATTCATGATATGACTCTACTTGAAAAGTAAATGAGCAGAAGGTAATGATGTGATACCGCTCCCCCAAGCTTGGAACAAGCCAAGGGGATGCCTAAACCGATGACGAATTACTCCTTTGGTGGTATTGGAAGCAGCCTTGGATTAATGAAATATTCCTGCATCATGCGAAGCCTGAGATTCTCTTCTTGAAGCATCTTTACCTCCCTCTTCAAAGCTTGATATTGAGTGCAAAACTCAAAAGTGACCAGCATGCCGTGTTCTATCACAGGCATGGAGTCAAGATCCAAAACATGATATGTTGGTCCCTGCAAATCATGAGAAAAGATATGCCTAGCTTTCGTTGGTCCTTCAAAAGCAGGGTTTGCCGGCCTTGCTCTTCCAGAACCTAGCGCCTCCTTCCACTTCTGGCGCTGGTGATCATCTACATAGGGCCCTTTGCCCTTGTTGTCACTTGAAGAGGCCATGACTCCCCCAAGCTTAAGATCAACCCCTGACAGAAACAGCTCGAAACAAAACACGACGAGAAAACGATATACAGACCTCGAGGACTCCGGGGGCTTAAATAGGCGAAACTTATACATCGAAATGAAGTCACAGGAGGAAACCGGGACGAAAAAGAGTTCCGGGGTGGTCTCACACCCAGGTGGCGCGGCCAGGGGTGGGCCCGCGCCACCCATGTGTGAGACACACACGGACTCTTTTTCCTGCCCTTTTTCGTCTCGTGATTTTTCATATTTATTACAAATAGCAAAAATATTAAAGGAAGAACTTTTCGCGAAACTTTTCTGACTAGAACTGTTACCTATTCGAAAACGAACTCTGCAGGTTCCTGCAGTTTGTCTTGGATGAATTCTTCCGGAGAAACTGTTTCAATAACATCAACATCTTCATTATAAGAATCTCCAGAAATATAATGCTTGAGTCTTTGCCCATTCACCACTTGTGTAGAATCATCTTTCAATGAAGCAATCTTAATAGCACCTGAGCGGTACACTTCCACAATAACATATGGTCCTTCCCATTTAGAGAGTAATTTTCCTGCAAAAAATCTGAGACGAGACCGATACAATAGAACTTTCTCACCAACATGAAACTCTCTCTTAAGAATTCTCTTATCATGCCATTGCTTGACTTTCTCTTTAAAAAGTCTGGCATTCTCATACGCTTTGTTTCTCCACTCATCTAGAGAACTCAAATCTAACAACCTTTTCTTACCGGCTAGTTTAAAATCTCTGTTAAGCTCTCTCACTGCCCAAAAAGCTTTGTGTTCTAATTCTAAGGGCAAGTGACACGCTTTTCTGTAAACCATCTTATAAGGAGACATACCCATGGGATTCTTATAAGCAGTTCTATAAGCCCATAAAGCGTCGTTTAACTTACTAGCCCAGTTTTTCCTAGATCTATTGACAGTCTTCTGCAAGATAGACTTGATCTCCCTATTTGAAAGATCTACCTGCCCACTAGTTTGGGGATGATAAGCAGAAGCAATTCTATGATTAACATCATATTTAGCAAGAGTTTTTCTAAAACTGCCATGAATAAAATGAGAACCTCCGTCAGTCATAAGATATCTAGGCACTCCGAACCTAGGAAAAATAACATCCTTAAGCATTTTTAACGAAGTCTCACCATCGGCACTCTTTGTAGGTATGGCTTCTACCCATTTAGTAACATAATCAACAGCAACAAGTATATGGGTATAGCCTTTCGAAGGAGGAAAAGGACCCATAAATTCAAATCCCCAACAATCAAACGGTTCAATAACGAGAGTGTAATTCATAGGCATCTCATTGCGTCTAGAAATATTACCAACTCTTTGACATTCATCGCAAGATAAAACATACCTTCTGGCATCCTTAAAAAGGGTTGGCCAATAAAAACCTGATTGTAGAACCTTCTGTGCGGTTCTATCTCCAGCATGATGCCCTCCATAAGCACTGCTATGGCATTTTCTTAATATTTCTTGTTGCTCATATTCCGGTACGCATCTTCTCATAATACCATCGACTCCTTCTTTATATAAATGTGGGTCATCCCAAAAGTAATGCCTCAAATCATAGAAGAATTTTCTTCTTTGCTGAGCTGTAAAGGTTGGAGGCAAATACTTGGAAACAATAAAGTTAGCATAATCAGCATACCAAGAAAGGTCTCGTGAAGTTACATTTATTGCAGCCAACTATTCATTTGGAAAACTATCATTAACAGGAACAGGATCAAAAGAAATGTTTTCCAATCTAGACAAATTGTCAGCCACAGGATTTTTAGCATCTTTCCTATCTACGATATGCAAATCAAACTCTTGTAAAAGCAACACCCATCTCATAAGCCTAGGCTTAGCATCCTTCTTAGTCATAAGATATCTAATAGCAGCGTGATCAGTATGAATAGTAACTTTAGAATCAACAATGTAAGATCTAAACTTATCACATGCAAAAACAACAGCAAGAAACTCTTTCTCAGTAGTAGCATAATTCTTCTGAGCAGCATCAAGAGTCTTACTAGCATAATGAATAACATTCAACTTATTATCTACGCGCTGTCCAAGAACAGCACCAACAGCAAAATCGCTAGCATCACACATAATTTCAAAAGGTAAATTCCAATCAGGTGGTTGAACAATAGGAGCAGTAGTTAAAGCCTTCTTAAGAGTCTCAAAAGCTTCTTTACAATCATCATCAAAGACAAATGGTACATCCTTTTGAAGAAGATTGGTAAGAGGCTTTGAAATCTTAGAAAAATCTTTAATAAACCTCCTATAGAAACCAGCATGACCAAGAATACTACGAATACCTTTAACATCTCTTGGACAAGGCATTTTCTCAATTGCCTCCACTTTTGCTCTGTCAACTTCAATACCTCTTTCAGAAATTTTATGTCCAAGGACAATCCCTTCATTTACCATAAAGTGGCATTTCTCCCAATTAAGAACAAGGTTAGTTTCTTCGCACCTCTGCAAAACTTTATCAAGGTTGTGCAAACAATTATCAAAAGAAGTTCCATAGACGGAGAAATCGTCCATGAAGACCTCCACAATTTCTTCACAAAAGCCATGAAAAATAGCAGACATACATCTTTGAAAAGTAGCAGGAGCATTGCATAAACCAAACGGCATACGTCTATAAGCATAAGTTCCATAGGGACAAGTAAAAGTGGTTTTCTCTTGATCATCCTTCTTAACAGCAATTTGAGAAAAACCAGAATAACCATCAAGGAAACAAAAATGAGTCTTCTTAGACAACCTTTCTAGCATTTGATCTATAAACGGTAAAGGGTAATGATCTTTCTTAGTAACTTTGTTTACCTTCCTATAATCAATGCACATTCTATAACCAACTACTACCCTCTGAGGAATAAGCTCGTTATTCTCATTAGGCACAACAGTCATACCTCCTTTCTTAGGAACACAATGAACAGGACTAACCCATCTACTATCAGCAATAGGATAAATAATACCAGCATCAAGGAGTTTTAATACCTCATTTCTTACCACATCTTTCATCTTGGGAATTAGGCGGCGTTGATGCTCCACAACTGGCTTCACATCTTTCTCCATATTAATGGCATGCTGACATAAAGTGGGAGAAATCCCTTTTAAATCATCAAGAGTATATCCCATAGCTCCTTGGTGTTTCCTCAATATCTCCAATAATCTTCCTTCTTCCTTTCCTGAAAGTTTAGAACTAATAATAACAAGATATATTTTCTTATCATCAATATAAGCATATTTAAGATTATCAGGCAAAGGCTTTAATTCAAAAACAGGATCTTCCTTAGGCGGCAAAGTGGTACCAAGATCCTCCACAGGTAGATTATGCTTGAGTAATGGTGGTTGACGAAGGAGAATATCGTCAATCTCTTCTCTTTCCTTGCTAAAAACATCACTTTCGTGATCTTCCATGAATTGCTGCAAGGCATTATTAGGGGCAAGAGCAATAGAAGCAAGCTGTTCAACTCGAAAATTTTCATTAGGCGTGTCATTTTCATAAGAAGTCTTAGCAAACTTGGAAAAATTAAACTCATAAGACTCTCCATTAAACTTAGTAAAAAAATTCTCCTTCTTACAATCTATCATGGCACCACAAGTGTTCAAAAATGGTCTACCAAAAATAATAGGACAAGTTTTACTAGCCTCCTTACCGAGTACTAGAAAATCAGTAGGGTATTTAGTCTTACCGCAAAGAACTTTCACATCTCGGACAATACCAAGAGGCCAAACTGTCTCTCTGTTAGCAAGCTGAACAACCACATCAATATCTTCAAGTTCACAAACGCCAATCTCGTGCATGATTTCTTTGTAAAGTTCTAAGGGAATAGCACTGGCACTAGCACCAATATCACATAAACCATAATAGCAATGATCTCCAATCCTGACAGAAATAACAGGAACACTTGCTTTCCTATGCTTTTTAGGATGTGAAAGAATGTTAGAAGCATCTTCACAAAAAAGAATATATTCATCTCATACATCTTTAGTAACAAGATCCTTCAATATAGCTACAGGAGACTTAATAGTAATTTGCTCATCAGGCTCTGCAGCTTTCTTATTACTTTTATTAGACACACTTACCAAAGTAGAATACTTCTTTACCTTAGCAGGGAAAGGTGTCTTCTCAAAATAAGGTTCAGGCACAATGCTATCAACAGTACAGACTTCAGTAGCTGCAGCAGGGATATGACTAATAGAATCTTTATAAGGCGCATGATATTTGTTCCAATCTTTCTTGGGAACATCAATATAAGAGGCAAAAGCCTTAAGAGAATTAGCAAGTATTTGTGTATCAAGGCCATATGCAACGCTAAAACTATGAAAGTCATCGGTTCCCATAAAAGATTTAATGCATTCATAATCATAGTTTATACCTGACTTCCTACCTTTGTCGTTTTCCCAACCTTCAGCATTCTCTTGTATACGGTCAAGAAGTTTCCACTTAGAATCTTCTTTCATGTGAGTAAATGATCCAAAACAAGAAGCATCCAAATAATCCTTATTAGGAAGAGTAAGCCGCGCATAAAAATTATCAATAACAATATTATTGGGGAGCTCATGAATGGGGCATTTGAGCATTAGTAACTTCAATCTCCCCCACGCTTGGGCAATACTCTCTCCATCATGAGGCCAAAAATTATATATCCGGTTACGGTCTTTATGAATTTCACTTGGAGGATAAAACTTGGAATAAAAGAGAGGCACAATATCCTCCCATGCCATAGATGGACCATCTTGGAGTAGTCGATACCACTCTTCAGCTCTGCCTTTCAATGATAATGAGAATAGTTTCTTCTTAACCTGGCTTGGTGAAATACCTGCACATCTGAATAACTCGCATAATTCATGTATAAATAATAAGTGATCACCCGGATGGACAGTTCCATCTCCTGAATAGCAGTTATCCATAATACGCCCAACAATTTTCATAGGTATTTTAAAAGGATCAATTTCAGCAGGCGGTGGCGGTGGTGGTTCCTCCGCATGTGCAGCAGTAGTAGTAGATGTGTTTCCAAAAAGGAAACCAAATGGAGAGTTCTCCATAGCAGAGTAAAACAAAAATAAAAGACAAAATAAAAACAATACTCACAGCGACGGTTACCTTTACCAATCCACTCTTTAATAGCGCTACACTCCCCGGCAACGGTGCCAGAAAATAGTCTTGATGACCCACAAGTATAGGGGGTGTATCATAGTACTTTCGATAAATAAGAGTGTCGAACCCAACGAGGAGCAGAAGGTGTTGATGAGCAGTTTTGATCAAGGAATCACTGTAAATACTAGCAAACAGGTTTTCAGGGGTATTTGGTAATACGAGTAAATAAAGTGCGAGTAAATAAAAGATAGTAGTAACAATTGAAGCAAGTGGCCCAATCCTTTCTTCAGTAAAGGACAAGCCGGTTGTGTTCTTATAATAACCAAACGTTCTCGAGGACACACGGGAGTTTCTGTCAAGAGCTTTCGCTTCATAGAGCCAATAGTATTTATTGGTTTGGTAAGTGTTATGGGGGTGAACCTGTGCTAGCGCACTACCCTTTCTAGGACAAATACACACTTGTGATTATACCCCTTGCAAGCATCCGCAAATACAAGAAAGTAATTAAGATAAATCTAACCACAGCCTTAAACTCTAAGATCCTACGCTCCCTGGTGCAATGGTTTCCCAATGGAGGTTTAGGTTTCTGTCACTCCAGCAACCCCACAATCGGTAGCCAAATACACAATGCATCTCACTAGGCCCATAAATGGTGAAGTATCATGTAGTCGACGTTCACATGACACCACTAGTGAAATAGCACCACAACAATATCAAACCATTAAATATTTCTCAACAATAATTCACTACTAACATCTTGACTTCTCCCATGTCCTCAAGAACTAAACGAACTACTCACAAGACATCATATGGATCATGATCAGAGGTGAAATAATGGTAAATAACAATCTGAACATAAACCTTAACTCAACGGTTCCACTCAATAGCATCAACTACAAGAGTAATCAACACCGGGAAAGTTTCCCCTATGAATATAACAAGATCCAACTCAAGATGTTACAGCGGGATGGCGTGGTGATGGTGGAGATGAAGGTGCTGGTGATGGAGATGATGATGACGATGATCCCGATGAAGTCCAGTGCGATGGTGATGACGATGGCGACGATCTCCCCTCTCCGGGAAGGAATTTCCCCGGTAGATTTCTCCCTGCCAGAGAGCTTTTCTCTCTCTATGTTCTCCGCCCCGCAGAGGCGGCTGTGTCTAACTCTGAGCCCCCCCTGACTTAGGTTTTCGGGGACGATGATGTACGCCAAAGGGCCAGACCAGAAGTGGGCCAGAGCTCCCTCACACAGGGCTGGCGCGGCCAGGGGGCTGGCCGCGCCGCCCTGGCGTGTGGGGCCGCCCTGACTCCTCTCGACCCCTCCTTCTGGCTTCGTGAGTCTTCTAGGAAAATATAATTTCTGGGTATTTTCCTGGAATTTTCATGATCTTCAAAATATGGTCTCTTGATGGTCCTTTTTCCAGCAGAATCCTGACTCCGGCAGCAGCTCCTCCAATGATCATCAAACATGTGAAAGCAAAGGAAATAACATAAGTATCATGTCTAAATATGAAATATATCAATGAATAACAGTAAATTATGATACAAAATAGTGATGCAAATTGGACGTATCAGGGGGCGATGGCCGCCGGCGCATTCGTCTTCTCCATCGCCGGCAGGGGAGCGCGCGTAGGGCGGCTAGGGTTTTTTGGAGAAGGTGATGGGACGTGAGAGGCGTGGTTGCGTGCGTGAGTTATGATGAGACTGTGTGCAGAGGGAGGGAGAGGGGCTCTGTATTGGCAAAGTGACGGTTCGTCTCAGCAGTTGACGTTTTGGTCTCAACACGCGCACCGCGCGGCTAACCGCTGCTCACCGCGACACGCGTCCGTGGGACTGCACGTCAGCACCGTTACGTGTACTCAGTTCTACCCTCGAATCTTACACTGGAAAACTATCTGTACTCAGTTTTCCCCTCGAGTACTAATACTGCCTAGTGCAATATACTCAGTTTTACCCTTAAGTGGCTGGTCAACAGAGAGTCAACAGATGGGATTAAGCCATCTAATTGAGTCATTTCATGCGCAAAATTTTTTTAAAAAATAAAATCATAGTGCCTCCTACTCATGGAGTCTTGTTACGCGACCTGCCACGTAGGAAATCATAACAATCATATATAAATCAAGTTTTCACACAAATGGCCACTTCTGAAATCACTAGTAGCTATGAAGGTTCATGGCTTTCCACTCAAACCCCTTCTCAAAACATCTATACCCAAAATATAGTTTGTCTGAATGAGGCCATAATTTTTACACTCATGTATATTTGAATTGCTAATACTTTGAGGTAGGCCGACCTGGGTTTCATTGTACAAAACATGTGTTTTTCTTTTTCTAAATCTCTTATTTGAATTCCTTCGCCTATTTACTATTTACTTTCCCTTGTATCCTTGATACTACTCAGTTTTACCCTCTCCCTTCTCACAGAAGCCCAAACTTGGCCTGATTGGTCGAGCTGTTGTCACACGGATCGTGCCCACCTATCGTCGATCCTATGATCCAACGGGCAGGATCGTGCCACCCTCTCTCTATCTGTCGGTGGCAAACTACTACCCCTCTATGTATGCTAAATGACGAGTTTGCCACCGGATTCAACAAGTTGGGTAATCATGAATTTCTTGTAGGCATTACTTTTCACGGTAAAATGATAAACTATCACGAATTTCCATTTCTTGTAGGCTTTACTTTTCAGGGTAAAATGATGAACTATCACGAATTTCCATTTCTTTTAGGCATTACTTTTCACGGTAAAATGATAAACTATCACGAATTTCCATTTCTTGTAGGCATTACTTTTCACGTTGAAATGATAAACTATCACAAATTTCCATTTCTTGTAGGCTTTACTTTTCACGGTAAAATGATGAACTATCACGAATTTCCATTTCTTTTACGTATTACTTTTCACGGTAAAATGATAAACTATCACTGACAAGGGTATAGTTAATAGAGCCCATTAGTTGAGCACCCCTGAGGCCCGTTAAGCTAGGCCCAATTGTAATGATAGTCGAATACGAGTTATTACCGTATGTCGATATTTGTAATCTGTATCGAACCCTACCCGATCCTCGAGACCTGGCCACCTATATATAGGGGCCAGGAGGGGATGGTGTAGGGCAGATTGAAAGCAAGCCAGGTTGAACACCCAAGTTTACTTTCAATACACACCTATTTCGACTAACTTTACCTTCGAGTTCATCTGACGCCCTATCTCCCTGATCCTAAGTCCTTCATCTAGGACATTTGTCGAGTTAACCCTCATCAATTGGCGCCGTCAATTGGCGCCGACCGTGGGGAATCTGGGCGTTGGAATCATGAATTCGACGGCTTTTTCGCTTTTAGCCAACAGCAGTCCAGAAGTCAACGGAAGTCAAGAGGTGGAACTAACAATTGGAAGTTTGAGCATCCTCATCGGGCCGTCGGGTTCCTCTCGCCTTTCAGATCCGACGAAACAAGATCAAGATCCGCCGGCATAAGAACCCGAAACAACAGTAATGATGGAGTATTCTGAAGGCTCTTCCAGCGAAGTAAACTCGCCGGTCAGCCTAGAAGAAGTGCAAAAAGAAAAGATCGCAGAAGACAATGAAGAAAAGGAAAATTTTGACGTGGAAGTCCAACTCAAAGATCTCACGATCTGCCTCGACGATAAGTCAACGGATACATGGAAGACAGGATTAGAGCTTTCGGAAGACAGTGACTCGATTTTCTCAAGCTTCAAGGGCAACATCGGCAAACGGTGCCAGGTGCTCGCTATCATAGGGGATAATTCAGAAGAAGTCGACGAAAACGACAATCCAGTATTAAACCCAGCAAATATCAACAGAGGAGCAAATCACCTAGCAGAAGGGCAAACACCAGAGTCCCTCGCAAGCAGGGCAAAAATTCGACTATCAGTCGACGAATGGAGGATAATAAGAGAAGCCGTAGAACACGGCACTCCAATACCATCAAATTCTAGCAAAGACATGCTTTTGGGGTATCACTACGCCCTAAGGCAGCAGGCCAAGCAATTAGCAAAGGAGAAAGCAGAGATACAAAGAAGAAAAGATTCAGCCATTGCAGCTAGCGAGGCTGCTCGAAAAGCACGGAGCGATGCATCACACAACAACGCAAGGAAAAATCGTCGACATGGTTCAAGGTACGATAACCTCGAGTATTCTGACAGGCAAAGTATTTCCAAAAACCTCGACTCGTCCTTCCTATCGGTCGACGAGCAGGGAAACATCCTACCAAAAACTCCTGAAGCAGCACTAGTGGCAGCACAAGCATATCTACTTACAACTCGACCAAGCCCAGGAGATCCTAGAGAACATATGCATAGAGCAGCACTAAACGGACTCAATATGGTGGGCCACAAGCTATCAGCAAAAGGAGAAGAAGCACATCACCACAAGGAAGCGCACAAAGCAAGATCACCTCGCCGTCACAATAGTCCTCGGCATAGAAGCAGCAAACGCCGATCTCGATCGCCATCACCAAAACAGCACGGTGGAACTCGAAGATCGCGATCCCCAAATGAAAGGCGCGACTATGAGGACGACGAAAAGGAGATGGGGGCATCGTGCTTTACTCGTAGGGTTTGCACCACTCCAGTTCCTAAGGGATTCAAGCTACCTCATGACCAGAAAAAGTACGACGGATCACAGGAACCACAATCATGGCTCGCAGATTACTTACAAGCAGTTCAAATACTAGGAGGAACCAAAGAGACAGCAATGCAAAGTTTGCAGTTACACCTCACCGGCGCAGCAAGGTCATGGTTGAGCAAACTAGAGAAAGAATCCATTGGAAGCTGGGAAGACCTCACAAAGCAATTTACAAGCAACTTCAGGTCGACGTACAAACGGCCAGCATCAATAGAAGAAGTCAAGGCATGCGTACAGCAACGCGACGAAACACTACGGGCATACATCCAAAGATAGAGCCTCATCAAAAATTCAGCAGTCGAAGTTTCAGACGAAAGAGCAATAGACGCGTTCATCATTGGATTAAGGCGAAGAGACCTAGTCGAAGAGATGGGTAGAATCAAGCCAAAAACAGTGTCAGATCTCATGGACACAGCAAACAGATTTGCAGATGGAGAAGATGCGTGCAACAACAAACAGACACGATCTCCAGAGGACGACAGAAGAAACAGATACGGAAGTCAAAGGAGACGATCCCGAAACTACGACACCTACGGCTCTCATAACCAAGTCGCCGCAGGATATAAAGACAACAATTATCAAGGAAACGACCGCAGAAGCTCGGGATATCGCAGCTACGGAAGAAAGGAGTATAAGAAGTTCCCACCAAGAGAATCCAGAGAGTACAACCCATCACCAGAGGATATGCTCAACGGGCCTTGTCATATACATTCAGCGTTCGTCGACGGGAAGCGAGTATCAAGGCACGCGATGAAAGACTGCACAACATTCTTAAAGCTACAAGAAGCAGCAATAAACAAACAAACCGAGGCAAGGCGACAAGGATTCGAAGGTAGTAACAATCCCGCGACAAACCAGCAAGGAAACAACGGAGCTCCTCAAGGACAAGACCAGCAAAACAAGGGACACGACGACGACGAAGGGCACGTCCCATCAAAAGGACACATTACAGCAATGATACAACCTGTGCCCAAGTCGAACAAAGAAGAAAAGAGTATAACTCGACAAGTCAATCTAGCAGTCATGTCGCCTCCAGCTACAACAGAATACTTGCATTGGTCAGAACAACCAATCGAGTTCAACAGAGAGGACCACCCCATAACAGTACCTCGGCCAGGAAACGCGCCTCTGGTACTCAAAGCTCAAATCGGCGCGTATGATGTCGACAGAATATTCATGGACGCAGGAAGTGGAATCAACCTGATATACGCGAAAACACTCAGGGCAATGCACATATCATTGGAATTCCTAAAACCAACAGATTGCTCCTTCCATGGAATCGTACCAGGAAGTGCTAATTACCCGTTGGGTCGAATAGCACTCAATGTTTGCTTCGGCAACCGACAAAACTACAGAAGGGAAAAACTAGACTTCGAAGTCATGGACTGGCCATCGCAATATCACGCGATCCTCGGACGACCCGCGTTTTCGCGATTCATGGCAGTGCCTCACTACACATATTTGGTACTTAAAATGCCAGGACCAAAAGGAATAATCACAGTGAAAGGAAGCTTTGAAGTTTCAGATCTCTGCGACAGGGAATTCCACAAGATGGCGCAAAATTTTGGCGTAATAGCCAACCATGCAGAAAAGGCAAAGAGCGCGACTACAGAAGGCGTCAAGCTACTCGAAGGATGTGCCGCGGAGCCCAAAACGAAGAAGCCACGAACAGGAACATCAGGAGAAGACACAGGCGCAGAAGAGAAAGGGAAAGCCACGACGACATAAGCATCATAAAGACAATAGAGTAGAACAATAAAGGCCGTAAAAGCCACGAGTTATTCCAGGGGCAATACCCTCTAGATCCAGAACACGGGTCACAGGCCGGATCTCTTGGGTCACCCCATGTATCTTACATTAAAAGTATAAATAAAGACAAAGCGTTCCTCGTATTCGAGTTTACGAGTCTTTCAAAGAGAAGATGCGGCAAACGCACGAACCATACAAATACGCCTTGAGAATAAATTTCAGACATATAGTCGCGAAATAAATAATCTCTCACGTTCCACACACACTTTACAACATCGGGTTGTCAGAATCATCTACGCCTAAAGGATCTAAATAATGATACTCGCGGAAAAACACAGCATCCGCCTCTAGAAGCCTAGCTACAAGTCTTCGAGCAGGTTGAAGCGTGTTCTCCATATGAACCCGAAGGCTAGCTCCACCTGGAGCTAAACTTAAGGACATCGTGCTATAATTCAATCTGGGGTGCCACTTGCGTATCCACTGATGCTCCAAGTGAATGTGGCAACAGACAGTCCTTGTGCGTGGTGAATGACCAGCCCGTTGGGAACCCCAAGAGAAAGGTATGATGAGTGCAGCAGCAAGTTTTCCCTCAGTTAAGAAACCAAGGTTTATCGAACAGGAGAAGGGAGACGATGACGACTGAAGGTATTGTGGACCCTGCACACACACAAACAAATACTTTGTTCCCAACTTGCGATGAGGTTGTCAATCTCACCGGATTTCTTGAAACAAAGGTTATGAGTGTATCAAGTGGAAAACAGTAGTAATATGCGAGTAAAGTAAACAGTACGGGAAAAGTAAACAGGTGATTGCAATATGATTAAAATAGGACCGGGGTCCACAGTTCACTAGTGGTGTCTCTCCATAGATAAAATAACATGCTGGGTAAACAAATTACAGTTGGGCAATTGATAGAATAAAGATAACGTGATATGTCAAGAAGATCACTATGGGATTTACTCTGGGCATTACAACAAAATACATAGACCGCCATCCAACTGCATCTATGACTAATAATCCACCCCCGGGGATATCATCCGAACACCCTAGAAGTATTAAGTTGCGAACAACAGATAATTGCATTAAGCAAAGTGTGTAATGTAAACAAAGCATATGCCCTTGAGCATATGAATGTTGTTTTCTCCCTAGTAGCAACAGCACATCTACCACCTTAGAGGTTTCTGTCACTCCCCCAGGTGAAATAGAGACATGAACCCACTATCGAGCATAAATACCCCCTCTTGGAGTCACTAGCAACTACTCGGCCAAGATAGCTACTAACAACGGAGAGCATGCAAGATCATAAACAACATAGAGATAACAAAAGATATAATTCAGTACAGCAACTTAATCATAAACACCAATATTCATCGGATCCCAACAAACCAACATCATAGAATTACATAACGGTGATCTCAATCATGTAGGGCAGCTCATGAGATCTAAACATGAAGCGCATGGTGGAGAAGACAACCATCTAGCTACTGCTATGGACCCATAGTCCAAGGTAGACTACTCACTCATCGCTCCGGAGGCAAGCATGGCGATGAAGAAGACCTCCGGTGGCGATTCCCCTCTCCGGCAGGGTGCCGGGAAGAGCTTCTGGACCCTCCCGATCTTCGGGTCGACGGCGGCTGTGGATCGCGATGTATTCTGGAAAACTGATCGGGCCTTAGGTTTTTCTCGTCAGGGGGGTACTTATAGGCGAAGAGGCGATGTCAGGAGAGGGACCAGGTGTCCTCACACAGGGGTGGCGCGGCCAGGGGCTGGGCCGCGCCGCCCCCTTGTGTGGGGCCCTGGTGGCCCCCCTCCGACACTTCTTCGGATGTCTGGAAGCTTCCGGGTAAAATATGACTTCAGGAACTTGTTTCGTCCAATTCCGAGAATATTTCCTGTGTATCACTTCTGAAACACAAAAACAGCAGAAAACAGGAAACTGGCACTGTGGCACTTCGTTAATAGGTTAGTTCCGGAAAATGTATAAAAATGCCACTAAGTGTAACGAAACAATATGCAAATGGTGTAAAAACAAGCATGGAGCATAAAAAATTATAGATACGTTTGAGACGTATCAAGCATCCCCAAGCTTAACTCCTGCTCGTCCTCGAGTAGGTAAGTGATAACAAAGAATAATTTTTGAGGTGACATGCACCTACACAATCTTGATCATATATGTAAGCATTGGTGAGCTGGGATCAATAGAACTTAAAACATGGGCATGAAAGATATAATCATGACAATAAGAACTTAGCAACCATGTTGTAAATATGCAAATGAACACAAACAAAAGATCATGAAAATGAAACAATGAAAGTCAAACGTGTGTTCAAATCATAAGGAAAAACATACAAATGGTTTTCAGCTTGTCCTTCAAAGAGAGCAAAACATAAATGCATAGGACACCTCAAAGTTTAAGAGGGCGACTAGATACAAATAATTTAAGAACAAGTGAAACCAACAATATGAGTCAATCAATGAACTTTGGGACAATGCATATCACACTAAGAATGACAACTATGCTCTCTTAATGGTGCATAAAGAAAGAAGGTGGTGACTCAACATAAAAGTAAAAGAAAGGCCCTTCGCAGAGGGAAGCAGTGATTTAAACATGTGCTAGAGCTTTTCATTTGTAAAACAGAGAGATAAAACTTGATTTTGAGAGGTGGTTGTCTTTGTCAACGACTGGCAATGGGGTTCTTACTATCTTCCATACAAAAATAAAGCAAGTTTTTGAGAGAGAGATTGGCACTTCATGCTCTTTTTATAAAACTTGGCACTCCTCCCCACCTTTTCCTTTCACATACCATGGCTAACCGATTCCATCGGGTGCCCACCAACATTCACATTCTTTGGAGGAGTGCCTTTTTTTCTTTCTTTTTTCTCTTTTTTTTTCTTTTTGGAATAAGCAATATGGAAGATAGCAAATCCGACCACTACGTCCCCATGAGCTGAAAACAGTGTCACAAAACGAGAAGTATTTTGAAGGTTTTTGAAAGGTAGCACACGAAAATTTTACTTTGGAATGGCTTACAAATACCATGCATAGGAATTTATAGTGGACACAATGGCAAACTTGGCTTTTAGGAGTTGGATGCACGAGTAGAGCTCATACTCAGTACAAGGCGAGGGCTAGCAAAAGACTGGGAGCGACCAACTAAGAGAGCAATAATGGCCATAATCATGCAAAGCGACAAAGCGACATTAAAAGAAGCATACGATGGCATCAAAAGTCAAAAACTAAATGATCATGAAGGCTAATGGCGACTTTGTAAGAGTCTAACATGTGTGAGCATGCGCCAAGTCAACCCAAATAAAGCATCAAAGGAGAAAACCAAAATAATGCTTCCATACAATAAAAACAACGCATGATTTTTTCAAAGGCTCATTAAGCAATCTCAGTTATTTGAGACAAGTCATGCTACAGCAAAACCACTAAGCATACTATCAAAAAGACATCAAGCATGACATGAAAAAGCCTAAGCCGCAGTCTACACAAGCTCCTTCTTGTACCACTATTTTTCACAAAGCTTTTTCTCTTTTCCAACACCATTTAAAATTTTTATAAACACCTCTTTTGATGAAAACCAATGAAGATCAGAGGCAAAAATACACCTTGATGAAAAGATATGACAAGATCTGAACGCAAATCAAGGCGAAAACGAAAACCAAAAGCAGTAGCAGAAAAAGTAGAGCGCTCGATTTTTAATAAGAGTGAAAACTAGAGCGTTCTTTGCAAATGAAAATGAGTATATCTCCTCCAAAGGAAATTTGTTGGGGTCCAACCATTTATTGCAGCAAACAAACAACTAAACAAACTAAGAAAACTAAAACAACTGACGCTCCAAGAAAAACACATAGTGCATGAAGCAATAAAAATATAGTGTTTTGAAAGGTGACCTGATTTTTGCCGATGAAGAAGGGGTGCCTCGGGGGCATCCCCAAGCTTTGACGCTTGTACTTCTTGGATATTTCTTGGGGTGATGCATGGGCATCCCCAAGCTTGAGCTTTTGTCCATTCTTCAACTCATCTCATCATTCTCCAATCCCTACACTTGAAAACTTCCTTCATACAAAACTAAACACAATTCTATTAGCAACATTAGTGTAAGCATAAAATATATCCAACCTCTTTTAGCTTCAGGTTTCAACCCAAAACCACCACATATAAAGTATATACTACTGTAGCAACTTCCACAAGAGTTCCATGATAAAAAAGAACTCAAAAGAAAGCGATAAAGTGGCAAAAACAAATATTGGCAGAAATCTGTCAAAACTGAACAGCTGACAAAGGACGAATTTTTGAGGGATTTTCTGTTGCTCAAATCAAAAAGTGTTAAACTAAGAAAAGTTTGGATATAACCTGGGGCATATGCACAAGAAATCGCAGGTCCAAAAGATAAACAGAGAATTTTCACAAATTTTTACGGTGCAGCACCGAAAACAGTTTCAGGACAGCAACATCCCCAAATCTTTACCTCACTCAAATTAGAGGCTTCTCTTGGCACAAAAACGAAATAAACAAGATAAGGAGCGGTCATTACAGCAGTAATGACTTCCAAGACTCAAATAAAAGAAAAAGTACTGAAAAGTAAACAATGGGTTATCTCCCAAGAGTGCTTTTCTTTAACGCCTTTGAGCTAGGCGCAGAAAATTGCGAATCAAGTATTATCAAGAGATGAAGCATCAAGCTCATAATTTGCTCTAAGAATAGAGTCAAAAAGTAATTTCTTTCTTTTCCTAGGGAAGTGTTCCATACCTTTCTTTAGTGGGAATTGATACTTGATAGTGCCTTCCCTCATATCAATAATAGCACCTACAGTTCGAAGAAAAGGTCTTCCCAAAATAATAGGACATGAAGCATGGCATTCAACGTCCATAACAAGAAAATCAACGGGAACAAGGTTATTGTTAACCACAATAAGAACATCATTAATCCTTCCCAAAGGTTTCTTCTTAGCAACATCAGCAATAGGAACATCAAAATAACACTTTTCAAGTGGTGGTAAATCAAGCATGTCATAAATCTTTCTAGGCATAATAGAAATACTAGCACCTAGATCACATAAAGCATGGCAATCATAACCATTAACATGCATATCAATGATGGGTTCCCAACCATCTTCTAACTTCTTGGGAACAGAGGCTTTTTGCTTCAACTTTTCATCCCTAATCTTTATGAGAGCATTGGTAATATGCTTAGTAAAAGCAATATTTAAAGAACTAGCATTGGGAGTCAAAGCAAGCTTTTGCAAGAACAAAATAACTTCAGATATATTGCAGCCATCAACATCAAAATCATTAAAAGAAATAGAGCTATCATCTCCCACACTCCGAAAAATTTCAGCACTCTTTTGAGAAAAAGTTTTGGCAGTTTTAGGTTTTTTAACACAAGGAGTGGGAGTTTTCTCTACACCAATCAAAGTAAGAGGATTGCTATCAGTAGGAGCAACATCATTAGAGGTAGTAATAGTACATACCTTCATCTCTCTAGCCATCTCATCTTCTCTTTCCCACCTGGCATGCAATTCCGCTAACAATCTAATATTTTTATCAATTCCAACTTGGGTAGCATTAGCGGCAGCAACAACATTGCTCACATTCACATCATTAGGAAACACTTTTAATTTCAAAAGTTCAACATCATGAGCAAGGCTATCAACTTTAGAAGCAAGAATATCAATTTTGCCTAACTTTTCCTCAACAGACTTGTTAAAAGCAGTTTGCTTACCGATGAAGTCCTTGAGCATTACCTCAAGTTCGGAGGGCGCGGCCCTAGTGTTGTTGTAGGAATTACCATAAGAGTTACCATAACCATTACCATTGGTAGAAGGATACGGCCTATAATTGTTACTAGCAAAATTGTTCCTATAAGCATTGTTGTTAAAATTATTATTTCTAATGAAATTCACATCAACTTGCTCTTCTTGAGCAACCAGAGAGGCCAAAGGAACATTATTAGGATCAACATGAGTCCTATCATTAGCAAGCATAGCCATAATTGTATCAATCTTATCATTCAAGGAAGAGGTTTCCTCAACAGAATTTACCTTCTTACCTTGTGGAGCTCTCTCGGTGTGCCATTCGGAATAATTTACCATCATGTTGTCGAGTAGCTTTGATGCGGCGCCCAATGTGAGGGACATAAAAGTGCCTCCAGCAGCTGAATCAAGTAGGTTCCTTGAAGAAAAATTCAGTCCTGCATAAAAAGTTTGGATAATCATCCAAGTAGTCAGTCCATGAGTGGGGCAATTCTTTACCATAGATTTCATTCTTTCCCAAGCTTGAGCAACATGTTCATTATCAAACTGAGTAAACTTCATAATATTGCTGCGCAAAGCTATAATCTTAGCAGGAGGATAGTATCTACCAATAAAAGCATCCTTACACTTAGCCCATGAATCAATACTATTCTTAGTCAAAGACAGCAACCAATCTTTAGCTTTTCCTCTCAAAGAAAAAGGAAACAACTTGAGCTTAATAATATCACTAACAACATCCTTATATTTCTGCATCTCACATAGCTCAACAAAATTGTTGAGATGAGCTGCAGCATCTTCAGTACTAGCACCAGAAAATTGCTCTTTCATAACAAGGTTTAATAAAGCAGGCTTGATCTCATAAAAGGTGGTAGCAGGAACAGGTGGTGCAATAGGAGTGCAGATAAAATCACTATTGTTCGTGCTAGCAAAGTCACACAACTTGGTGTTTTCAGGAGTACCCATTTCAGCAAAACGAAAGTAAACAAGTAATAACAACTACCAAGGATTCTAATTTTTTTGGGGTTTTTGATATAAAAAGCAATGCAGGTAAAATAAAATAAAGTAAAGCAAAACAAATAACAAAGTAAAGAATGTGTGTGCGAAGAACTCCCCTCGCAGAAGTCTTCTCTCTTCCCCGGCAACGGCGCCAGAAAAATAGCTGATGCTCCAAGTGAATGTGACAACAGACAGTCCTTGTGCGTGGTGAATGACCAGCCCGTTGGGAACCCCAAGAGGAAGGTATGATGAGTGCAACAGCAAGTTTTCCCTCAGTTAAGAAACCAAGGTTTATCGAACAGGAGAAGGGAGACGATGACGACTGAAGGTATTGTGGACCCTGCACACACACAAACAAATACTTTGTTCCCAACTTGCGATGAGGTTGTCAATCTCACCGGTTTGCTTGAAACAAAGGTTATGAGTGTATCAAGTGGAAAACAGTAGTAATATGCGAGTAAAGTAAACAGTATGGGAAAAGTAAACAGGTGATTGCAATATGATTAAAATAGGACCGGGGTCCACAGTTCACTAATGGTGTCTCTCCATAGATAAAATAACATGCTGGGTAAACAAATTACAGTTGGGCAATTGATAGAATAAAGATAACGTGATATGTCAAGAAGATCACTATGAGATTTACTCTGGGCATTACAACAAAATACATAGACCGCCATCCAACTGCATCTATGACTAATAATCCACCCCCGGGGATATCATCCGAACACCCTAGAAGTATTAAGTTGCGAACAACAGATAATTGCATTAAGCAAAGTGTGTAATGTAAACAAAGCATATGCCCTTGAGCATATGAATGTTGTTTTCTCCCTAGTAGCAACAGCACATCTACCACCTTAGAGGTTTCTGTCACTCCCCCAGGTGAAATAGAGACATGAACCCACTATCGAGCATAAATACCCCCTCTTGGAGTCACTAGCAACTACTCGGCCAAGATAGCTACTAACAACGGAGAGCATGCAAGATCATAAACAACATAGAGATAACAAAAGATATAATTCAGTACAGCAACTTAATCATAAACACCAATATTCATCGGATCCCAACAAACCAACATCATAGAATTACATAACGGTGATCTCAATCATGTAGGGCAGCTCATGAGATCTAAACATGAAGCGCATGGTGGAGAAGACAACCATCTAGCTACTGCTATGGACCCATAGTCCAAGGTAGACTACTCACTCATCGCTCCGGAGGCAAGCATGGCGATGAAGAAGACCTCCGGTGGCGATTCCCCTCTCCGGCAGGGTGCCGGGAAGAGCTTCTGGACCCTCCCGATCTTCGGGTCGACGGTGGCTGTGGATCGCGATGTATTCTAGAAAACTGATCGGGCCTTAGGTTTTTCTCGTCAGGGGGGTACTTATAGGCGAAGAGGCGATGTCAGGAGAGGGACCAGGTGTCCTCACATAGGGGTGGCGCGGCCAGGGGCTGGGCCGCGCCGCCCCCTTGTGTGGGGCCCTGGTGGCCCCCCTCCGACACTTCTTCGGATGTCTGGAAGCTTCCGGGTAAAATATGACTTCAGGAACTTGTTTCGTCCAATTCCGATAATATTTCCTGTGTATCACTTCTGAAACACAAAAACAGCAGAAAACAGGAAACTGGCACTGTGGCACTTTGTTAATAGGTTAGTTCCGGAAAATGTATAAAAATGCCACTAAGTGTAACGAAACAATATGCAAATGGTGTAAAAACAAGCATGGAGCATCAAAAATTATAGATACGTTTGAGACGTATCATCCACCCGAGAGCAAAATTGGCACCAGCCTCTAAGTTCAGTTCTATTAACCTATGAATACGATGGCTGGATCTGAAAGTGTCAAGAAGAAGTGGGAAAGTTGCAGGCAAAGGATTACGGGGAAGCATGATGGAGTGCATAGTTGTAAGAGCTCGCCGGCAACCATCAACTGACTCGCCAATGTGCTGGGCACGATTTTGAAGCAATACAATGGCGGTACGGCGTCGAGGATCAGACCACAAAGTCTCGTAGCCAGTCGACATCTTCTCCAAAGCAGCATTTCGCTCAGCAACTCGACGTTCTTCAGAAGCAAAATCCAAGCAAGTACCTACAATGACAAATATATCACAAAAGAAGTGCGCAAACAGCCAAAGAAGGAGTCGAAAGAAAACTCACATCGCAACAGCTCGCAAGCAGACTCGACAATGCCAAGAATGAAAGATTCGCACTCTTCATTATGAACAACCTTCGCCGTCAAGCTGGAGACCTTTTCTTCAAGTGAAGAGATTTTCTTCATATAGCCACCGGCTAGGCTAGCCTTTTTAATAGCCATCTGAGCTTGGCATTTGGCCAAGGATAGGCGAGTTTCAAGGTCGGATATCCTGGAAGAGTATTCCGAGCATTGGCTGCATCGACTAGGAGTCGACGGAGTATGAGGACCGAACCCACGAGCAGAGGAAGGAGCAGAATCATGAGTCAAAGGATCATTGACGCGCGTCGACTGCAGGCCAAAAGAAAAAGAAAGGAGAAACAATTTCAGAGAGGCAACATAAAACTTCTTACGAAGAGGATATATTTACATAAGAGTACAACCCTATGACTAAGGTTCTCGGGTTGTACCTAATTGGAGTCTTTACATTCAAAAGGAGAAATCTAGATAAGTTACAAAGAGGCTGAGTCTACGCCACCTCAGCATTGTGCTCCATGGAAGAAGGGGGCGCGGCCGGTTCCTCGCTAGAAGTCGACGGCGGCACTGGTGCTTTCGGTGCTGGAGGTGGTGCAGCAGGCACAACAGAGGCCGCCGAAGGAGAAATCGTTGTCAGCAGTGCAGGCGCTAACTTCTTCGCCTTCTCGAAAAACACCTTCATCTCGTCACGGGTGTGGCCATGGGGGGAGTTAACTTTCTCCCAGTCAAAGTCTGTACCATGCGCAAGAGAAAGGGCAATGGCACCTTCGGCGCCGCGCTTAATGGACAGCCCCTTCAGATGGAGAGTAGGGTCTTCATCGCTGTCAAAAGTCTTGGCGAGTTCAGTCAGGTTGCCCTTCGGGATTGCCATCTTTTTCTTCGGCCACAACCTGGCAAATAGCCGTGACAAAACGCGGCCAACCAACTCAAAAGTTTCCTGGATAGATATCCAGTTTTCTTCGAGTAGGTTAACCGCATCCATAAGAGGATCATCGTCCATTTGCAGGGACGACGGAGATACCCCTATGAATTCTAAGCAATAGAAAAGAAAGGAAGAGGCAAGTGTCAACAAATACACCAGTGCAACAGGGGACGAAAACAGAAGACAAGTCGAAGAACTTACTTTCGGCAGCAGTAGACATGGTGTGAAGACGCTCCGCCACGGCTTGCTCTCGTTGAGCATGCTCTTTGTTGGCATCTGCTAACGCCCTCTCAGCCTTCTTCGCCTTGGCAAGCGCAGATTTCTGCGACTTCTCAGCAATTGCCTTAGCAGCGGTCGCAGCATCATAAGCTTTTTGAGAAGCTTTGAGCTCCGCTTCCAGCGATGTAATGCGAGCATTGGCTGTCGCTAAAGCAGCTGCAAAAGCAGACGAAAGGAAGTCAGATAAACAGCAAGAGACAAAGCGCAGAAGAAAAGTAATGATTGAATATCAAAATTGTACCTTCAGAAGATTTTGCAACCTTTAGGTACCCCGCACACTCCGTGCCCAGGGCGATAAATCTCTTCACCAAAGCCTGATAAAAGAAGAGTGTAAGAGTAGAAGTGCATGAAAGGAAAGAAGGGAAAAAAGAATCGCTCACATCATCAGAAGAAACTGTAGAAACATGGGCCTCCAGAGAAACCTCGGCTTCTTTGGTCTTCTTCGCGCGTTTGAGGTTTCGGGCTTGAGTTTGAGAAACCTTCTTTACAGAGGCCCTGGTAGTCCTCGGAGCAACATCTGGTTCGACAGGCTCATCAATCGCTACAGGAGAAGGTGGTGGAACAGCCGTCGCACATGTTGGTAGTTCTTCATCATCACTGCATGAAAAGTATAAGTTATAAGCAAGAGGCAAGAACAAAGCAATTGAAAAGTTCGACTACAATACTTACGATGCAAGCATGTCAAAGTACTCCATATCTTCTGCAAGAGCGGGGGTTTTTCCAGCCGCTGCAGAACTCGATGAAGCAATTTCGTCGACACGTTTCTGTTTTTTGTCAACACCAACATCTTCAACAAAAGCAGGAGGAGGCGATGTCGACGAGCTAGTCTCATCTTCTGATTCTTCGACATCATCTCCGTCCTGACTTTCGTCAGCCTCGGGGGCTTCAGATGCAGGAGATGCTAGATCAGCAGGAAGGGGCCCTTCCTCTGGAAGAGGGGGACGAGAAACAATGAATTGGTGACCCTGCATATTAATAAATCAGCAGAGTGCAGAGGCAAAGAATAATGCAAGTCGAAATTAAGAGAAGTTTGACAAAAAGTGGATGCAGCGATGTATACCTCAGGAATAGGGTGCACAGAGTCGAAGAAATCTGCCTTCAAGTCAGCAACTGAGTGCTCCTTGGTGAGCTTGGTGAGATTCCTGACTCGCTTGTCGACATCTTCTTTCGACATCAGATCCTCAGATATGCGAGTAGGGTCTTCTAAGCCAGAATAAGTCCAAAGCTTGGTGAGGCGGTGCTGTAGGGGTTGAACTCGACGTTGTATGAAAAACGCCATGAGTTGGATACCCGACAAAGCACCTCCTAGGCCTGTTTTCAGAGTTTGAATGCGGGATAGAAGAGGAAGAATTTGTGCAACTTCCGCATCTGAGGGAAGTGAGTCCCATGACTTCAATTTCTTCACCTCTTGAGAAGCGTCAAAGGGAGGAAGGCCGAACTCATCTTCAGGAGATGATTTGCGGTCCTTGATATAGAACCACTTTGTCCTCCACCCTTGGACATATGCGGCCATAGAAAATTCAAGATATTGCGCCTCAGGGCGCACAGAAACGACGGCTCCGCCCAGTTCGGGTTTCCTTGCCAGAGAAACATTGGGGCGGAGTCGAAAGATCGATCTCCAGAGAGTGAAGTGGGGCTCAATACCCAAAAATGACTCGCAGAGAGTCACGAAGCAAGCAATATGGAGAAGGGAATTTGGTGTGAGCTGATGGAGCTGAACACCATAGACAAATAGCAGCCCACGGAGAAACTCGTGGGCAAGAAGTGACAGACCGCGGAAGAGGAGAGCAAGGAACATTACCCGGTAACCGCTCGGGGGCTTCGGGATCCGTTCGGTGCTGGGAAACTTGATGGAATCTTCGGCAGCGATGAGGCCGTCCGCCGTGGATTTCTCCACCTCCTTCTCGGTGATGGTGGAGCGGACCCAGTTGGTGGCAGAAGACTTGGCCATAGCGCTCCTGGTGGCCAGATGCTTCACGCGCATACAGCACAAAAGTGCGCTCGGGGGCTCCGCAAGAGAGGAAGAGGCAGAGGAGATCAGCAATGGAGGCGGCGGAGGTAACGAGCTGGTGAACAGTACGATTCCCCACTATGCCAGTTATATATCTTCTGGGAGAAGGATCATGGGCTGAGTCGTGGCGCAAAGATCGGAAACATTAGCCCACCAACGGTCAAAAATCGTGCAGCCCACTAAACGGTCAAAAAATCGAGAAAATTACAGTGCTACCCATAAAATGGTTCGCATTGATGAAGAGCTACGTCTTTATCGACGTCATCAAATATATATATAAAGGTAAAAGGATGGCGCCGACGAATGCTGAAACTTATAGAAGGGATCAGATATGAAGGATTTTTTGGTTATAAGCCTTGGGGGCTGTTAATTGCATAAATATCGAGTGAAACTCTTCATTGAAGTAGTGGACCTGAACTAGAAGACAAGATGTTCTTGAAAGTATCTCGAGTTGAAGAACTTCACAGGTGAGGTGTTTCGAGTTGAAGTGTGACGAGCTATATTATCTCTTGAGCCTATACTCGAAAAAATCTTTTTTCGACTATAGCCTCGGGGGCTACTCCCATCGAGAGCGCTGAGCGCGCACCCGACGATATTCATTGGCAAAGCATTGGAGATTGGAGAAGTGTTACTCCCATCGGGAGCGAGTTTTATGGTTGTAGAAACCCGAATATTTTCAGTCAAACTTTGACTGCGACATAAGATTCTCGAGTTGCGTTATCGCAACAAAACTCGAATGTCGTGACTTGTCACGAAGGTAAGACCCCGGGATCCGTCCTGTGTGGCCTGGTATACGCACATGGATGCGCTCTGCTGGTATGTATCCGTGTCTACGACGCGAAGAAAATCCTGGTGGACGCACTGGGTACCCCGAGAACCACTGGGACTCATTTTTTGTAAGTCCTAAATGAGGCAAAAGAATGAGTTTGACCGGTATCCCGAATTCAAGTCCAAGGGGGTTGAATTTGAAGTAGGTGACAAGTATCTGTTCCGGCAGTTAACTGACCTCTTGATCCGTCAGAGTTGTCAGGCTTGTTCATCGAGACCCCTTGCAAGCAAATTATCATCAATATAAGTCGAAAGACCAAGTCGAAGATTTGAAGATAAAGTCGAAGAATTGATCAAGTCGAAGATTTGAAGATAAAGTCGAATAATTGATCAAGTCGAAGATTTGAAGATTAGAGATTCAACCCGAATCTGCAATTCTGGTAGAATCTCAGGGGCTACTGACAAGGGTATAGTCAATAGAGCCCATTAGTTGAGCACCCCTGAGGCCCGTTAAGCTAGGCCCAATTGTAATGATAGTCGAATACGAGTTATTACCGTATGTCGATATTTGTAATCTGTATCGAACCCTACCCGATCCTCGAGACCTGGCCACCTATATATAGGGGCCAGGAGGGGACGGTGTAGGGCAGATTGAAAGCAAGCCAGGTTGAACACCCAAGTTTACTTTCGATACACACCTATTTCGACTAACTTTACCTTCGAGTTCATCCGACGCCCTATCTCCCCGATCCTAAGTCCTTCATCTAGGACATTTGTCGAGTTAACCCTCGTCAATCACGAATTTCCATTTCTTGTAGGCATTACTTTTCACGCTGAAATAATAAACTATCACGAATTTCCATTTCTTGTAGGCTTTACTTTTCACGGTAAAATGATGAACTTTCACGAATTTCCATTTCTTTTAGGCATTACTTTTTTTGTTGAGATATAAACCACCCCCACAACAGTCATCTCCTCCTTAATTTATTGTGTAAACCCCACAACGGCCATCTCTACCTTAATTTATGGTGTAAACCCCACAACGGTCATCTCTCCCTTATAAACCCCCACAACGGCCATCCCTCATGTCAATAGGTTCTGCCTCTCTCTTCTTCGTTTCTGCCTCTCTCTTCTTCGTTCACATACACTTGATCCATTGCCATGGCTTCCACGTCTCGGACGCCGACCGGAAGGGGAAGGGGAAGGGGCGGCCGGGGTGGTGGATCATCATCATTGCCACCACCACCATCAACACTGTCATTGATCATAGAGGAGTTCTTCATCACCATCTATGAAGACCCTTTGGCCAAGAAGGTACGTACGCGTTCCCACATATATAATGCATGTGATTAATTATGTGCATATTCTAAAAAACCTTTAATTTCAAACGATCAGCGCTCGATCTCTTTGCAGGCACTCCCACAAAAGTTTGCGGACTATCTTGACGGCCAGGAGCCCGCAAAGGTGTATCTGCGAGCAGCTGACTGTGGTCCTCGTCTCTGGACCGTGGAGGTCCTATTTGACGGACAAGGCCGGATGTACCTCGACAAGGGCTGGGAGAATTTCGCCATCGCGCACGGTGTGGATTTCGGCTGCTTCCTACACTTCAAATATGAAGGCGATTATGTGCTCACAGTGAATGTGTTCGACGGAACAACGTGCAGGAAGTACTACTACACGGACGACGAAGATACTGACGATGAAAGCGACAACGACGTGAAGCCATGCATCTAAGGGGATTATGACCAAGAATATATATGTAGCTTCATATGTATCGATTTATAGATCTAGCTATTTTCTATATATTATGCATGTAAAAATAATAGGGAATCGCAATTTCCACTATGATTCGAGCACCACAGCCTCCAAACGATGCCGATGCCGATATCGGCATGGTCAGAACGGGTATGCATGCTCGCCGCCACTGCTAGGTCACCGTCGGGATGCACCCTCAATCCCGTCCCCTCATTCGATCACTGACACACCAGAGATACCGCCGAGGCTAATGACAAACGTACATGCTGATGCCAATGCCGAACATGTACGCCGCTGTGGGCACGGCCACGCCGCCCCGCTATGTTGGACACGACAGACCACCGCGAGGTCTTTCCCTTCGCCACCACACTCCCCTAGCACCTATCTATACACGCTAGAAAGGAGAGACACTAGTTTTCTCTACATTGCTCGCGTTCGTGTCCGACACCATCAGTCAAAGTGTTGAGGTCGTCGTCGATGTCCTTGACCATTTCTTCTCTTCTTTGCATGGTTAAACGCGTCTAGTTCATATCTATCTAATGCGTCTGGTCTCGCCTCATGCAGTTCTTTGTGGACATCGATCTCATCTCGGCACCCCGCAGGCCACCTCCTCCGTGCCATCGCTGTAGAGCTGCGTTTAAAAATCTAATCCTACCCGTGTATTGCCCCTTGTATCAGCGTCATGGCCCACTTGTCATTCGATATACCGAAGCCACACTCGCTCGCGTTTTGGTCAGGGATACGGCGATGCTTACGGTCAAACAAAGATGGATGCTCTGACGTGTCTTTGCGGGCTCTACGTGGCCCCACTAGTCAGTAGTTAACGGTCAAAGGTGTTCAACCATCGGGCAACCGGCCGTTCCAGCACTGGTGACGGTTTCAGACAAGGGCTTGGACAAAACTGAGGAAAAGTTAAGCGGCTGGGGAAAACTGAGTACAACTAACGAACCAGGGGCACGAAAATAGAAATCCCTATATATATAAGTAAAAATGCATGCTAACAACATATACCTCTTGGGAGGTGTCGTGAATAAATGCGTAAGCTGGCAAAGACGAGGTGGTCTGACCGGCATTCTCGGTGGCACCTAGAGCCTATGACCGCGTGGGTGGACACGAGACCCGGTGAAAAGATCCACAGAGACAGAGCTCTGGTGGTTGTTGCCGGTAGTGAGGCTGGTCGGCTGGGGTCCCTATTGGTCCTGAAGAAGAGTGTGTCGGCTGTGGAATGCAAGTGACCGGACGGGGACTGCTGGTCTCGTACTTATAGATAAGGAGTAAGGTAGGGTGAGGCTTGCTGGGCCCTTATGGGCCTTATTTTACACATGAACATTCCATTGAAATCGTGTGCGATTTTAAACGACGGTCACGTCTCGCATACGTTTTCTAATCCAGAACTGTTTGCGTCCGTAAATATTGCACACGGTCCGTGTAATGAGAATTGTGTGTGATACAAATTATCCCATACGACTAACTACTGGAAAATCATGATTCCTAGTACTCCAGCATCTATTGTTCTTCCGCTTCATATTCTTCACCGCGTCGGTGTACTCGCAGTTCAGACTAACACACTTGGAATTCTCCGGTGCACAGTTGAGAAACACCCGATGCACGCCACAGATCCAACTCTCCACGCGCGATGCTCGGAGAGTGACCGTCACCCTGAAGGGAATGCCTTGCTCGATGAAATAGTACAACATGCTCCTAGGTACGGCCGCCATAGAAAGCACTCGATCGGTCTCTGGATTTCGATGCAGTAGATTGATGGAAAGATCGAGAGGAGAATGCTAGGACTCTGGCCGGGGTGCTGATCTTGTCTCATAATCAATCTTAATATTTTATAGTGCATTATCATTCTACAACACCGTATCATTACTTTCATGATCAATGTGAACACAGTGATACCGGATTTCAGGCAATTAGCCAAGGAAGCGCCACCGTCGCCAACGCGTACGTGGATGGCGAGAGCGCACGCGGTGATCGGAATATGAGGAGGCAACCTTGGGAATACACACACATGATTAATATAGCTAACGCATCAATGATGGAGAAGGAGAAAGGAAACGATTAGCACAATGTAAGCGTCATGAAATTAAAGCACGCGGTGGCCGCTTGAAAGCACTGTGTGAATTTAGTGACGCTCTTTAAAGGAAACCCGTGTGCGATATTTCCACACGTGGTTCCCTAGATATAGCCGTTTGCGGTATACTCATGCTGAAGCCCTTCCGGGCCTCCCACACACGATATATTTCTCGGCCCGTATGTCATAAGTAACATCGCACACGACACAGATTTTTTGTTTGCGACGGGGGACCTTAAAAGGCCCGATCTGTACTAGTGTAGACACCTTTTATCCATATAAGCATTGAATAAAATTGTGTTTGTTTAGACGAGAAATAATACATATAAAGGCCATAAGAATTATTCTTCATTGAACAAAAATAAGACTCACAATTTTGTTTTTCTGTTTCATTACTATGAATTCTACATTAAAACTTCAACTCATCCACCTGCATGTTTATATCATGCATACTTCTGCCATTAGTCCTATGCCATTTGTCATCGTGCTAAGGAGTATTATATATAACTAGTAAGGTGGCCCTCGCACATGCGAGGGCATCATGTTTAATGTTTCTAATCGTGACTGTAAGTTGATTCACATTTCTAGGATATTCACATTATCTTATATATAGTTCAATAATCTATGTAAACAAATAGATATATGGGATATTGGAAATTGGTTTTTTCTAAGATTGTAAATGAATGTAAAATCTTGTTTCAATGATCAATCTATCTTTGCTATTTTCACTGCACCACACACATGAATATCTCCAAAGTTCTTCGATGGCATGAAAACGTTACTAAAATTCTCCGTAACCTAAGAAGGCTCCGCCGCAATCAACCATAAGCTGCTCTAGTGGATGAAGATGTCTAGGACTAAACTAATTATGTCTCTAGTAATGAAGCTAGAGATAAACGACCATAGGAAGACAAAGATTAAACACACAATCCTTGCCAGTCTCCTTCAGACTTTTAATTATGTGATCGATAATGTCCTACTGATCGGGGCCAAGATTTTATGTTCTTCAGCTCTTGACATCATGCTCTATATGTTCCTCAAGAATAGGAGTAACATCAGATATCTTTAGGATAAACTAAATGCCAGTTTAATTAGTATCTCAAAGGTTTTATAAGGCCCAACCTGGAGATCCTCCTCCTCCTTCTCAGCAATACTCTTTATGAGGACTATATCTCCAAATTGGTTCAATCGCCTCCCAAATTGTTGGCTGCCCCCGCCATCGTATATCCTTCACATGAGGGCATGGAATGATAGGAGACGTGGCGTTGCATGTGGCATTCAAGACGGGATTGGTGATCGTAGTTCACTAATCTGATTTCACACTATGGTTAGTGCTTGTTATCATCATATATTGTCATATGACGTTGTACACACTACACCACGACAGAGTATCGGGTATCATGTCGGAGTATCGAATTGAGAGATGCGAAGAATCCATGTTGATGGTAGTGAATTAGAATGTCAGAATTTCAGCACGTGGAAGAAAGCAATATCAATATCGCATGAAGTCAACCACCAATCCACAATTATTCAAGACCTTATTGGGGAGTTCATAGCTAGGGCACATCGAGATCGCAAATATTTTTGGTATGGAACCTAGACCCCATACTCATCGCCGGGTAGGTGTGGGGGCTGGGTTGATTCCTCGATCATCAGCTTGTACAATGGCGGCGCAGGAGAAATCCTAAGGTAGATGAATTTTATGTTTTCATAGGTAGCGTCCGATCAATTTAACCCAGGTTGAACACCACTCCCTCCAATCCATATTAAGTGTCACTAATTTAGTATAAACACGTCCGTCGTATATTGAGAGGACTCTTTTTAATACGGATTTTGGATAAACTCCTTAGAAGAAAATTGTGAGGGACATAATTAAGAGCTAACTCTTGTTTCAATTAAATAGGAGGCACAATATTTAGGTTGGAATACATATTTTTTAGTGTAGATCTGAAAAATATTTACTGTGATGTGCCCAAGACGTGTTCTACTTAACCTTGTCCTACACGTCTTTTTGGTTGCACGTAACACATTTAGAAGGGGTCAAACGATCCTTTTTTTTTCCTTTTCTTGTACGTGTGGGCCAATGCCCCCATATCCTTGTCGTTAGATATCAAATTAACAAAACGTCTTACACCGACTCCACATATCAGACGACTGATGATCTGCCACGCCTGACAATTTTATTTTGTTTTTCATTTTTTTATCTAGCACAAACATGGAGCGTGTCAAATAGAGTTAAACTGGACTACGTTCATAGTTATATGACTATTAATCTTCTAATAAATTTTAGCAGTAAATATTAGATCTAACTAACAAATTATATTTAGGTGATGTGTACTTTTTTACATGCCCATTAATACATTACATGGTAGGTTCAATCGAAAAACTGTTGGATTAAATTTTATGTATATAGTATCTAAATAGAAGTATTGCACGTGTCCAATGTGGAGACATGTTGAGCCTTATTGGTCATCTTTTGCACCAACATGACATATACTAAGTAATTTCTTTCTTGTTGTTTTTTGGACCAACGTGACATGATGTATATGATTATATGTTACGTAACATTTTTTGCTCGTTAAATCCTACTCGTAAATTTTAGATCTAACCTTTAAAATAACTCGGATGATGTGGATTAACCTCATGTGTCTATTTTAGACCTCCTATATTATGCTTTTAGTATATAATAGATAGATAGATATGTACATACTAGATGTAGATAATTTTATTTGTTTCAATGAATAACAAAAAAAATACAAAATCGTTGTTCTTATATTGATACCAAAATATGATCGTCGTCAAGCACTCTTTATGTTTGCAAACACCACCTCCGTGTGTGCAATGCTTTTCACCTCTAGAGACATGCAGGCATGTATCATACGATTTGAAGTTATCTATTTTTTTATGAGAGTCACATAGCACCCGTAGTGTATTTCAAAACTAATATTAGGTAGTTACATATATAGGGGTTGCGTTGTTGCGCCTATATTAGCCAATAACCCATGTATAGGGTCAAGATCCATTTGTGGCTCCACACATGGCGCTTATTCCTTCAATGTCATTTAGTCTGTGTGTATATAAGAACTAGGTGCCATCGTTCTCCTGACGTAATAAATAGGAAAGGAAGCATAAGAAATTGACATCTATTGGGAAAATGGAGTTGCTATGCAAGTTCCGTCCTCTTGTCATCATATCACTACTACTTCTGCTTGTGGTGGTGATGGGTAAAGAAGCATTCATTAATCTGTTCTACAAACAATTTTTTTTATCATTTTTTGTTGTTATTTTGTGTTCTAGATTTTTGTCATATTCAATATTGTTATTGTATTATGCTGATGTACAATTTTTTCGTGTAGATGCGCATGACAAACAAAATTGTCCAGAGGGCTTGTGTAAAGGACCAAGTGGCAAGTTCAAGGGTCCATGCTCTTGGGACAAGCCTTGCATAGAAACGTGTCAGTCAGAGGGTTTTGAAACTGGCATTTGTCCACCTGGAGGATTTTTATTTAGGGAATGCAGTTGTTGTAAACCATGCCATGGCTAGAATTCCGCAGATATCAATGACATATTATGTGGTTGTTCTAGCATGCATATATTTTACTTAACAATGGTTTCTTGAATTAATTTCCATGTGCTTCTTGTAATAATTTTTCTAATGAATGTAATGAAGTTTTTTTTTCATATTGTGGAATCATGAAATTCCAACCATCCATAATTGTAATTCTCCATGCCTCTATAAGATAATTAAGATCCACGATGAAAATTTAGTGAGTAGGCACCCTCCCTGGGGGTTGCAGGCTCAAAGGGCAGTAGAGTGGGTACGTTGTTGATTGCCACATGTCCACGCATGGTTTTAGAGTGCGGCGATGCACTGTAAATAATGACACATGTTTTCTCCTTTTTTGGGTGTTTTCGGTGGGTGTCTTGAACCAGGGGTGGAGCTTAGTTGGGGGAAAACAGTCCCATGGCCCACTCAGTCCAGCAGATTGATGCCTATGAACTTGTAAAATTCAGCCCACTAAAACCCATGTTAGTCTATTTGAACCTATTGTTCTACCAAGATTTTCTTGGCAAACTCTGCTGCGAATGTGTCGCAATGCAAGACATCAATACAAGTGGAATGAAGTGAAAAATAGTTCTTATGACAGGACAAAAAACAAATACATTGCACTATGAAGACTGCAAAAAGAAGGAAGTGTAGAAAAAGAAGGCAGCACACCATGAAAAAAGAAGGCAGTGCACCACAAAAAAGAAATTAAGTAGCGCACCACAAAAAATAAGGTGGCACACTGGAAAAATGAAGGCAATGCACCGTGAAAAAAAGGTCATTGTAAAAAACAAGGAAGTGCACCCCGAAAAAAGAAGGCACGACATGGCAAAAAAATACGGCAGCGCACCGTGAAAAAATAAGGCAGTTGAAATGATCTAAATGTTGGCTAGAGGGGTGAATAGGAGATTTAAGACAACTAAGATTTTGCCTTCAATAAATATAAAACTAGAGTTTAATTTATCAAGCACAAAACATAAATGTAAAATAGTGAGCTACCACCGGTGGTAGCTATATACCCACCATCCACCATTCGATTTGCTATAGGGAACATGAGATTCCCTACCGGGAGCACAAAATCTAACAGACAAAACAAACATCGTTTGCTTCTCATTCCCTCTCTCCATCACCTGCTCTACCCAACCACATGAGCACACCATCCAAGCTAGCCTGATACACACTCCAACCACACCATCCATGGCAACATCGCATGGCATGTCTAGTAGGTTACTTGATTAGGCATGTATATAAGGCAACACCGCATGACATGTCTAGTAGGTTACTTGGTTAGGCAGGTGCACAAGGCAACACCGCATGGCATGTCCGAGATCACCACCGGCTCTAGCCATTTGCGGTTGCCTACCTAAGTAGCCTTCCATAAGCACCATATGCATGCAACAAACGGAAGCTTTTCATCCGTTATCACCAACATACTCCTGCTCTCTACATTGCATGCGGTAGGAATAGCATAATCCTACAATCCAAGGACTATGCATGCATGCATAGCTACCACCGGTGGTAGCAAATCCGCATTGAAACATAAATATGTTGGTCTCTACTATGTGCACCAACAACTTATGCTAAACAAGATAGACAACAAAGTGACATCAAGATATAATAAGATATGCAAGTTCAAACACGATGGCTACACAAATGCATAGGAGTGGAGTTCGGATAGATACCAAGGCACATAGCGTCAAAGATGTATCCTAGAGTTCACTTTCCAAATGAAGTTAATCTCCATTGGGGAGCTTCTTGCTTTTACCCAGATGAATCTCATTGGAGAACTTAAACATATGCAATTGAAAGAGCACAAGTGATCAAATCCTTCTCTCCCAAATCCCACCAAAGAACTAATGCTATGTGGAAATATTAGATGAAGAACAAAGGAGAAATCCACAAAAGACTCCAAAATCTAGATCCAATAGGTTCTCCTCGCTAAGAGGAGATATTTATACTCCCTCCGACCACTAATACCTGTCTCAACATGGATGTATCTAGACATATTTTAGTGTCTAGATACATCATGTTAGAGACATGTATTAGTGGTCGGAGGGAGTAGAAGGAAATTTAGATCTAGATCTCCTCTCTTTTCCCTCAAATAGGCTCAAGAAACATAGGAGGAATATATAGAAGGACAAGGTATTCAAGGTCAACAATGGAGGAGAGAGGAATGGGAGAGCCAACCTCCACTCGGGGAAGACAGAGACTTTGCATAGGCTCTCCAAAAACTAGCCAGAAAATAACCCCCAAAGACTTTGACCTTGAGTGACCGGAGACTTCGGCCTCACACTAGAGATTCTGCCCTAGGGACATAGGGGACTCTATCCTGGCCGAGAGTCTACTAGTACATTGGATCAATCTCTGACCTAATGTCCAGACCGACTCTGAATAGTCGCACCACATGACACAACTCCGAGGGGAACATCGTAGATATGGGGCCATATATTTTGAGTATTGACAAAGGATAATATATCGTTTATATGTGCCGAGGAATGGAAGGGTGTTTATTTGTTCGCCGGAGACTCTGGTTAACATGTTTGGGTCGACAACAAAGTAGATGATGACGGAGTTCCCTCAAACTTTATTCATGGTGTGATCACAAGATCATACAAGACTAAGACTAATTACAAGATTGGATCTCGTCAGGCTTACCACTGAGAATATGAGTAGCTAGGGTTTGTGCCTATAGAGACTACTGTGGCTAGGGCTTCAACTTTGGCGTCCATGTAAAAACTTGTCTTAGAACAAATTATCTTTAGGATATATAGGCACCTGTAGTAGGTGTCCCATGTTGCATGTCAGGTCTAGGATGTCTTGCATGTTAAGTTGATCTTGTAACCTTCTTTCAATGTACGTCTGGTTTAGGAAACCTTCACTGAGGTCTTGGTGTAGCACTACATGGTAGGTAGGTTGGAGCTTCTTGATATGGGCATTCACATCGTGGTCGTCATGTGCGTTGTGGGCTGAAAGGGGTGCAGGTTCGTGTATCCTAGGGATACGGGCTGACCCTACTTATCACTGACAAGCCCCAATCAGACCTTTCATAAGACGACTGACCTTGATGTGTTGGTGAAGTCACTCCTAGATGAACCTATTTGATGGGCTTGAAGACTCCTTCAACCTGGATGGTAGGTCTTGCGGTGCCCTCGACCGACAAGGCAGGTCATGACCTAGATGGTGGGTTTCGTGATGTCCTTGACCTGAATGACAAGAGTAATGGTTTCTTAGACCAGATGATGATGCTGGTGATCCTTAACCTGAAAAAATTAGCTACAAGAGAATAAAGTCCCCACAGTACTACCTTAGCGACCTGGGCAGGTCTTTTGATGAGGGGGGGGGGGGGAGGGGGTCTTCTGGGGACCTGGAGGGGTCGCTCACCCATATCCTCTGATTGATTCATGTCGGGGTTTTTCATCCGCGACGTGAGTAGGTCGCTCTGGGGGATGAGGTCTTTCCCAAGAATGTCAAAATACGGCGTGGGTAGGTCGATACTCCTCTACAACGTGAGTAGGTTGTTTCGGTGATGAGGCATTCCAAATCTGAATAAGTGCTCCAACCAAAATCTAAACCATATGGCTGACCTTTATGAAAGAGCTTTATGACAGGTCGAGACTCGAGAGACCCTACATGCCCTTTTTGTTAAGCACCGAGGCGTGTGAGCGTAAACCACTCTTTTAAATTTGTATTTACAAGGTTTGATTTTCTTTTGAAGTAAATTTACGGATGTTCACAGATATGTGTTCACAGTAAAGCGACCGCGGGCGAAGCAAGCCGTGAAGCAAACCCCATGCCACACAGCAAACCTCGCTCGTCCACGCTCCGCAGTGTAAAAGATCTCCCGAGGAGTCCACCTGCCTTGTACGTACTCACCACTCCTTCATCCCACTTCCAAGGTTCCACTTTAGTGAGCGTTCCAAGAGAGGAGGCCACAGCGGGATCGAGTCCTCCCGGGCGATCTTGGCTGTGAAAGGTAGCGTCTTGCCAAGATCTGCCAGTTCCTCTTGCTGGTGAGGAACCCTAGCTTCCTGGATTGTGCTCTGTTATCTCAAATCTATTTTCTAGAGTTGATCTTTTTCTCCGGATTTTCTTCACTGCGAGAAGCAGTCTACCCAGACATTTCTCCCTTTCCCGCAGATTTGTTTGGTGCGCTTTCCATTTTCTTCTTCCAAGGGGACAAGCGTCCAAGCGGGCGAAGCAAGCCAGGAACCAGTTTGGAGCTAAAGTGAGAAGAACACGAACTGGGAAAGAAGGTTTGCTCCATGTCTTCTCTTCCAGATTTGTCCTGTTTAGATAAATCTCTCTGAAATTTATGAATTGATTAGTAAATCTTTGAGTAGTCTTCACTTATTTTAGGCATCAACACCTCAATCATCCCAAGTTCCCAACGTGGTCAACTTACTGTAGTACGGTAACATAGGGGTCTCCTTTATGAATTGATTAGTAAACCTGCCAGCAGTATTCAGTTTTTTAAGCATCAGCAGCGCAATCCTCCCAACGCAGTCAACTTATTTTAGTGCTGTAAACATAGATCTCTAGCCAAAGTATGAGATTTGTTTAGTGGTGCAAGTGCAATTTAAATATGTTTTGTTTAGGTCAAACACATCTCTGGCCGAAGTACCTCTCTGAAGGAACAACTGTGTCCGTGCTCTCTGCAAAGCAAAGTTTTTTCTACCAAACCGATAGATCTTTGCTTGCTGATATGTACAAATTTGGTAGAAAATTCGGAATCCTAACATTTTCTGGCTGAAATGTTAAATTCAGTAAGTGAAACTCCATTGTTGGACAGAAAGTTTGAAACTTCATTACAAAATACTTAAGGGACGCTGCCAATTCTTTCATGTTAATGAGTGTGAAATCTCTTTATTTATTTTGTATCGTAAGAAGTTTTTTTTTGCGGGTATTGTATCGTAAGAAGTTGAAAGTTACATCTACATTTTGATTTGAACAGATGCGTCTGAAATAAAGCAGCAGCTAGAGTTTGCGTAATTAAACTTTTTACAATCCGAGCACTAAGTTATAGGGATGTTTGGCCGTATGAAGATAGTGCTAGTACATTTGTTGTCAATAGTACTTTGTATCATCAGATTTTTTAGAATATATTAATATGAAGGGATTTCATGGTAAGAGATGAGTTGGAGAGTTTGACAAGGTCTAAAATAATTTTACTTAGTCATATTTTTTTACGTGACATCTTTTTTTTGTAAGGAGATAAGTTCCATTGGTAACTGCCGTTTCCTTAGCTGGTTTCTTTTTTCTTGCTATCTCTCTGAACTTTATGAATTGATTAGTATTCTTCCCAGCAGTCTGCAATTTTTCAAGCATCAACAGCTCAACCATCTCAACACAGTCAACTTATTTTAGTGCGGTAAACATAAATCTCCTGAAGTTGGTAGTGGTGCAATTTAAATATGATTTGTTTAGGCTAAGCACATCTGAGTCCAAAAAACTTGCGTGGGAAGGCACAATAATAAGAGATTTAGTGATGAATCTGCATTCATGCACTGCTGGGTTGGAAACAAAGTTTCTCCACATGCCCATCTTTGCTTAGGGGTTTTCTGAACAAATTTGCTAGAAATTCCTGAAACCTCAGATTTTGTGACTGAAGTGTGAAATTCAGTAAATGAAACTCTAATGTTCGACTGAAAACCTGTAACTCCATTACAAAAAAAATTAGTGAGGCTGGCGATCATTTACTGTTAACCAGTTTGATGTAAATGCATGAACGTGTCAGACATAAAGCAGCAGCTTAAGTTCACAGAATCAAACTTTTTAGAATCTGAATACTGAATTCTAAGGATATTTGTAGCTGGCCGTATGAAAAAAGTGTTAGCACATTTTTCGTCATAGTACTTTGTATTGTTATGTTTGTCTAAATGTATCTGTATGAAGGAGGCTAAGAGCCAAGTTAGAGAGCTTGTCATGGTCTAAACATGCTAACATTTGGTACACTATCTTAATTCTTATAGAAAAGTTCCTTTGGTTGCCGACTTACCGTTGTTTGTTTGCCCCTTTCTTGTTTCTGTACCTTGGTGAAGAGATATTGCTTTCATGATATAGCATCAACTTCTTTTGATTTTTGCTGTACTTTTCTTTAAGCATTGCTCACACAATTTTACTACTGCAGGCTACACGATGACAGTTATAGATTTCATAGACGTGATTGATGATATTATTGAGTTGAGCAGCGACGAGGAGACTATTCAACAGGAGCACGTTGCAACTCAGCCCCAGGCGATGTTGGTGGATAGGAAGGCTGTGTTTGTCCTAGTTGATGAAGGAAGGCAAGATGCGCAGGCTGCATTTGTCTCAGTTGGTGAAGGAAGTCAAGAAGCTACCGAGTCTGAAAATGCTTTGGTGGCTACCACATCACCCTCGGTTATGGAAAGAGCACCTCTTGATACATCTGAATCAAAGAATTGTCCAAGCTCCCGAACAACAGTGCCACTCCCCAGTAAGTTCTTCTGTATCCCTTTGTCAATTCAGTTCTGTGTTCAACATACAAACGATCCATGTCAAGCAAACACTGCAACAAATCCTATCTGAAGTTAACAATGAAATGCTGCAGGCCTGACTTCTTCCACTCTGAAGGCTCTGACCTCTGAAGTTGGTGACACACATCTGGTGTCTACCGCATCACCCTTGGTTATGGAAAAGGCGCCTCTTGGTACTGCTGAGTCACAGAATTGTCTTAGCTCCCCAGCATCAAAGGAATTTTTGGCAACAATTCATATTTGAAGTTAACAGTAAAATATTGCAGGCCTGACTTCTACCACTGCGAAGGTCCTGACCTCTGAAGTTGGTGACACGCAGCTGATAACTACCGCATCGCCCTCGGTTATGGAAAAGGCGCATTTAGATACTGCTGAATCAAAGAATTGTCCTAGCTCCGCATCAGCGCCACTCCCCAGTAAGTTCTTATCTATCCCTCTGTCAGCTCAGTTGCGTGTTTACCATACAAACGATCCATATCAAGGAAGTTTTGGCAACAATTCATATTTGAAGTTGACATATTGCAGGCCCGAGTTCTACCACTTTGAAGGTTCTGACCTCTGAAGTTGGTGACGCGCAGCTGATAAGTACCGCATCGCCCTCGGCTATGGAAAAAGGACCTCTAGATACAGCTGAATCACAGAATTGTCCTAGCTCCCCAGCATCAGTGCCACTCGCTAGTAAGTTCTTCTCTATCCCTGTCAGTTCAGTTGTGTGTTTACAATACAAAAGATATCAAGCAAACAGTGTAGCAATTCCTGTTTGAAGTTAATTAACACTGACATTCTGTAGGCCTGACTTCTACCACTCCGGAGGCTCTGACCTCTCAAGTTGGTAACACAAAGCTGGTGAGAGTAAAATTTCCTAAGAAGAACTACCATACCAGTACTCCTAGGAGAAGTCCTAGATTGCGCGAAATTTGTAACAATCCTGTGGAAGAGCTGGCAGCCAATCACAAGAGGTCTCGCATGCTGGAGCCAGCAGAAGAATCAGCTGCCCCTACCAACAATGCAGAATCTACAGAAACCCTCTCTACTGACTCTGCAAACTAAGGTTGTTGACTGAACAAAACAAATATTTATGCAGCAGTAGATTTGATATCAAAATTTATTAGTCATAACATTTCACCGTAAATTAAGGGCGGTGAATTTTTTCTGAAGAGATGTAGCTGACATTCTTAGTTGAGAATTCAGTGCCCTTCAGTTCTTTGATTTACAAAAAAATAAATATGCGCGGTAAATTTTCTAGTAATGAATTTGAACTCTGAAATATATGTGCACGGTAAAATCTTTCTAGTAATATTGGAACAGCAGTTTCCATAAGATGCTTTGATCATGGTAGCATCTTACATGCTCTATTAGCAATATTTTTGTGATGGTAGATTCAGAGTTGCCACAAGATTGCTTCCTTTGCAATATTTAGCCATGGCATGTTATGTATTCTGTTTGAACAATGCATGACTGCTCAAAAGACATGTTCCTTACTCAGTTGGATTCAATAGAAAACAAAGTATCTTTTAATGCTTTTTGAATATCTCTTCTACTATCATCTGAGCCATCAAGATTCTAGTCAAGGATGAGAATATGATTTCCATGTGTTCGGAATAATGTGGCCTGGGCAAGTTGTCTATACTCTTCCTCACCCACACTATAGAAATGTTTATCTCTATCAAAAAATTATATGCATGTTCTTTTACTATTACACAACTAGTTTTAATGGAAAAAATATCATTACTGCAGTCTTGTAAATTTAATAGCTCAATTATGCCATTACAACATGTGGAGCCTTTAGCATAACGGAAATACAAATGCTTAGCATAAATTGCTTTGTGTTTGACTCTGCAGAAACATTTCCCAGAGAAACTACTCTGTACATGTGGTAGGCTGGTTGCCACTGTTTCTTTAGTAGGAATTCAGATGCTTGCTCCTGATCCTCTACTTCTTGTAGTACTTCTGTCACTGATTCAGACGCTTGCTCCTCTACTTCTTTCTGTACTTGGCTACTTAGCAAATACTCCCTCTGTTTCAAAATATAAGATGTTTTAGGTTTGTGAAGCAAATGTATCTAGACATGTTTTAGTGTGTGTATTCGAGTGAACCTACACACTAAAAGATGTCCAAATACATTTGCTTCACAAAGCTAAAACATCTTATATTTTGAAACGGAGGGAGTATCATGAAGCTTCAATTGTTCAGAATGATCCATAAGTACTGGAGGCTATTTCAGTACTCCTTTATTCTAAGTTTGGAAGTTTGTTCTAAATCCTGTGGCAGCCTGCTTACTGAATCGTTTCTTTTGCCTTGCGCCTTTGTTGCAGTAGATTTAGCTGGAGGAGATCGTGAAGCAGAAGATCATGGACATCTGCATCCAGCAGCTCAGGGGAGTTCTACGGCGAGGCGCAACATCGTCTCTAAGTTCAACGGCAGGGCATCTACCCTACACTACAGTGTCGACAAACATATTGATGTAAAAGTAGAATTTTTAAGTAGTACTGTATTCCCATCATCTGGTCGTAAGTTCGACTTTTATCAGTGCAAGACTTCCATATACTGATTCGTCTCATCCAAACAAGTATTTAGAGACTGGGTGGCTGGGGATAAATGGGCAATCGAGGGCAAGGTAGGGGACATTATATATCTCAGAATTATATTTGTCTTTAACCAACTGGGTATCTTGTATCGTAGTGTTTAAGTGTGTGTATCTTGTCCATCACTTGGTTATCTCCTTAGGTTATGATGTTACAGCTGGGTAGGAGAGGTTGTAAATGCTTGATTATTTCAGCAATTTCCGACGGTTCCAAATGAAAACTAGGGAGATTCGTGTGAATCTCCATCGTGCCAATTTGTCCCGAATGTAACATGTGGGTGCTTGTTAATCACAAAATTATTGACGTTCATGTGCATTTCTAGGTAGGTGTTCTTACCATCATGCCTGGAATGAGATGTAGCCAACAAGCAATAGATGGAAATTTGCGAGAGCAGCTACATTCTGAAATTTGTGAAAGGAAAGTGTGTTTGGTATACGTGTTTAGATCTGTTCACAACATCAGTTGGTGCTACTTCCTTGGAAGTTCTGGCCCTTAGCACAACCATGATAATATTGCACAAACATACTAATATTACCATCTTCACAACCAGGGGCGGAGCTGGAGCTCGAGTCACCCTGGTGCACCCCTTACAACAGCCAGTGGCGGACCTACAGGGTATGCCGTATATGCCACGGCATACCCTGCGTCCGGCCGTCCAAGCTTACTCTCCCGTGCTAATCACTGGCTGGAGTTATCAAGCCTAGCTAGCTAAAGCATGTAGCCTGCCGCCATGCATGTTTGGTTCAAGAAATGGGTTGATCAGCTTGATATGTTGGCGTTAGTCTCGCCTGTAGGATTACAAGCTAGCTATGGCCATGCACCATGCATGCACGTTTTATTTTGGTAATGACTTTTCTGTGTTAATTTTGGCATTGGATTTAACCTTTTTTTTAGAAGGAATGGATTTAACCTGGTTAGCTATGATTACTAATCAAAAGAAATCTCTAGTTATTGTGCTTAGGTTGAAGCAACTCTACACCTTGTTTCAGTACTATTTGGGCTAGCTGCATAGCATCATAATTTAATCAACTGATAATTCGTTTTCAGTATTATATAAGACATTTTTGTTGGCTATTTTAGCTTACCAAACATTTTAAGTTTAGAAATGGAGGTGGTATATGATCGATTTTTATATGCTCCATCATGCCTTTCTGTATCTTCTTTACATATTTTCTTGTTTACTTTAGTACAATTTAACTATATTTTAGTGTTGCCAGAATGATTATCTCGCAATCGAATACCTTGGAAATTTATTGTCACACGCAACATCTTACCCTTTTTATTACATTGCAAAATCTATTTTTTAATTTAGTTATTTTTTCATATTTCATAATGGTCATTTCTTCTTTATATTATAAGAAAAAATATCTTTAGGCACCTACATTTCGTGCGGCATACCCGGTGCTAAAATCATACGTCCGCCACTGACAACAGCCTAAACAAATTTTGAGCCATAGTACATACTATGAACATAGATAATATGGTATAAAGAAGACAATGTATAAATACAAGTAAAGTAGTGATTAAAACTGAAAATGTCTTCTATATTGTGATGAAATAAAAATAAAAGTTACTTAGAAAATATGTCTTGCATTTCCATATTCCAAAATAGATCATCATACCCAAGGATCAATAACTTACAACATAGAAAGTAAACTTTATTTTAACTAGAACATAGTATATTTACCAAAATTATAGTGCTCAATTAGCTAAAAAAATTACATTACCTTTTACTACATTTAATTCTTAAAATTCATGAAATACTTAACCACTTGATCATGCGTGACTTTCTTCATTTCTTCTTTCTCTAGGTAAGAAATAACATCATCACTCAAAATTTAGCATTGAGGCAATTGCATAAAAAATTTCATGAAATAGAATCTAATAGAAGTAATTTTCGGCGCAAAATAGAAGAAAAATTAGGGATTTACCGGTGGGACTGCAAGAGGAATTGAATCTATAAAATTAGCAATTGTCGATTGATCACATCATAGAGCAATGGCCACGGGGAAAGATTGCCAGACCACTGACCACGGTTGAATGGTGATTTGCTGGGCAATCGGTTCGGAGGAGCAGCATTCCTGCCGGTCAGCTGCTCGCGCCTCGCCCTACGTTTGCCTCAACTAAAGTTCTATTTCGGCTCGTGACTCTTGCGTGCGAGGGCGACGATTGATTTCCTGTGTTTTTCCCTTCGATGGATCTGAGAGCAATCGATCTGTAGCCTGTAGGTACCTGACGCAAGACATGGTCTCTCTCGTATTACAACGTGGGCAGTATCTGCGCGTGTGGGCTTCCGCAGGCGCGGGCGTGCGGAAAGGCCAGCGCCTAATCGCCTCGATGCACTGCGTGCGTCCACCCTGATGCACGGCGTTCAGCCCACCCTGATGCACAAGCCCATTTCAGATGTCAAGTACTCCTAAAAAAATTCTTGGACCCGTATTCCTGTGCATCAGGGCCAGTCTATTGGGCTCCGCCCCTGTTCACAACACGATGCTGAGGTATAAATAATGTCTGGCAAGCTGCTGCTGTGGTTGCCCTGCACGGTTTGATCAGTTTCCCTGGTGCACACCCATGTCCATATGGCCATATCGCAACAGTCCACTGCCCGCAGCTGTGTTCTCTCAGCAGTCCAAAGCAGCTGCCTTGTTACCTGGGCAAGACAAGAAGAGTACAGACGTTGGCTCACAAGTTGCTGCTGCGACAGCAGAAAAGTAATGCTACTTCCGGAACCGGAGTGGTTCAGGCGTAGCAAATGGGCGCACAGCACTTTGACTCCCAACATTTTGCACCAAATCGGCAAGGCATGGGCATCTGGGTAGCCTCGTGAAGGGCCACTAGCCGTGTGGAGAGCACTTTAATTTTGCCTCGTATTGGCCAGGCATGTGCAGTGGAGTGGCCAGTAGTTATGTGAAATATTTCGCAGAATCAAACGTTCCATCGAACAACAAAGGTTTGATTTTCCAACGGAACGATCGGCAACAAAGAAAACACCATTTCTTTGACTTAAATGTAATATCAACTCATGATTTGACATCGAGGAGATCACAAATCGCTACACATGGGCATATGAAATAACTGAAGTAGGATACCAGCACAAGAACATCACATAGTGCATTCCTTAATATGAGCAGCACGTAGTGCATTTCTTAGTAGTATGTTAAGTAGCATCCCATCCATGAACTCGCCCTACGGTCATTTGTTTCTAGGAGACTAAGCTGTGTGTCGTCGATCATGCCACAGTCGGTTAGACTTTTGTTCGCCAATGGTCACTAAGTACGTAGTCATTCCCACTAATGGAACCCGTGGGGTGATACTCTCCGTTTCCGACACTTCCGTCGCAATCTCAAATGTCCACATTATGATGGAAACCATTTTAGTGACGATCACCATGTGCAACGGCGGGAACCCCTTGTTCACTAACTTGTGTCTATGGCCCCTAGGGCAAACAAGAGAAGTTGTCGTTCATTCATTTATATGCCCTCTTCTTCCCTTTCTCCTCCATTTTTCTAGCCTCATTCTGTTTTTTCTTTCCCAGATAGAAAATCACCCAAAAATAGATCTAGCTCGATCTTAGTTCAGTTCAGATATTTAATTGGTATGATTGGCTTTTGACACATGGATCGGTTAATTTTTTTCAAAAAAGAGACTTAGCTCCAGCCTCTGCATCGATTGATGCATGCGGCTTTTATTTCTTATTTCAAAGTGAGCGTCTTACAAAAAATTACATCATGGATCGCATAGGATCGATACATGGGTCGGTTAAATACTTCTGTCTCTAGCTTCTCTTGGGGTTGCTTTAGTTTAATGTGAAGATTTTTTTCCTACAGTATAAAGTTTGGGATTGATTTCTTCAACCGAAATTTCAACATGTCAACCAGCAATCTCATATATGTTTTATGAAAATTACCTGGAATGTCCGGGTAAAAAGGGATAGAGTTCCAAATACTCCGTGACTCATTATCCTGCATCCCCTGTTTCACCCGACATCACTTCATGGTTCGGTCATGACATTCACGTCCACACTGTTTCTTATTGATTTTAGACATCTGCTCCTCTCCCCCCTCCCCCTTGCGGAGTACGACATCATCCGCTTGTGGAGTTCAAGACAATCCTCTAAGGGCATATCCAAAGACGCCTCGGAAAGTCTCCATCAGCCCAATCAGGTTTCAGACAAAAAAATAGGCTCCAAAAGGCCTCCTGAATGGTTATTTTGTGGGCCAATTTTTTCTGGACACTACTTTGTCCTACCAACATTCGGGGCTGGCAAGGTGTGTCCAAACATTCATCTCCAGACACGCACGCTAGGTTGGATGTGGGTTCCACTTGGCCTACAGCCTACCTGTAGTGAGACAAGGAAAACCCTATCTAACTTGGTCCCTCCTCACACCTCTTATTCCCACACAACCAACCACAACACATGTTCTAGTTGACGGCACCACGTCTTGTCGATTGCCATGGTGTTCCGTTCTCCCATGACACCTTTACCGTCCTTTGCTATGATGACCAATCCTCTGTCGCCGCTCACAGAAGGTAAGAATGTGAAGGTGCCTAACCCATAGAGCATTGGTCGGGCAGGGAGACACACACGATGGCGAACCGACCAACACTATCAGGAAGGGCCTCACTCAATAGCTCACAGAGTCCCAATCCATTGACGACGGTTTGGCCACTGCCAATTCGATCCAAGATAGCATGATGCGCCCATCAAGGAGCACATCATTGGGGCTCACAGACACATCTCAAGCGTTAGGAAGTCATGGAGAAAGATCCAACAAAGAAGCATGCAAACGATGATAGCTCTCTTGTGGATGACGAAGAAGAGTCAGACAAAAAAGCGTACAAGCAAGGATGGCTCTCTTATGGATCAAGAAGAGGATATGGACAAAGAAGCGTACAAACGAGAATAGCTCTCAATCTTTTACGAAAATGATGATGGCCACCCGGACAAAAAAATTCAAGCTAGTTGTAAGAATCATTGGTGGAAATGTTGAAGGATGTGTCAAGTGCAAAGAGAGTGTAGTTGAGGGAGGAAAATAAACATGAAAACATCACAAAACATCGTGGATATGCAAGATGAGAAGATGGGTACGACTAAACATGATGGTGATGGATGCAGAGAAGATTAGGAAAATTATGGCCATGGATGCAGAAAAGCTTAGGATTGAAGCTAAAAAGGTTACAATCAAAAAGATCAAAACAAAATCAGAGGTGAAGTAAGTAAATCTCACATTGATGTCTGAGGTGGCCCGAATCTTGACGATTGACATGAGTAACATAGACCCAGAGCCAAAGGTTTGGTTTGAACAAACATGTACATGGATCTTTGCTCGCACCGATTGGTTCTGATTTCTATGCGGTGTGTTTGGAATGAATGCTTTATGTTATTATTTTCATTTTAGGACGTATGCTCGGACTTGAATTTTAGTGGTTGGGCTGATTTATGCCTACAAATTTGTGTGTTATTAATTAGTTGATATTTATGTGTTCCAAACATGAAAATATAACATATTAGCTGGAATGGCATGAGAATAGATAGGACAACAACAACATGACTTAAATGGAGAGGGGTTGGTCCCTTGGGTGCCAATGGGGGCAACCACCCCAATTCCTCATCGTTCATCAAGACCCCCCCCTCCCCACAAAAGAGAGACTATTTTTTTGGGAGGGGGGAGGGGCGTTTGGACAATATTTAAGGGGCACCGTTGGAAATGCTATAAGACACCGTGAAAAAGGAGCAAATAATGGCAAAAGATGAGACTCTACTAGTCTTCACTCTTGTTTTCTCAAACTTTTCTCTTGGATTCTAAGAATTGACGAACCAACCTATATTAACTTTCACGATGTTCCGTGACTTGTGAGCACCAACTGACAAATAGTCAGAAAACACGAAATCGGCGAGATTTCACTACGCCGCACCAATTCTTCTATCAGGATCTAGCGGAATTAGAAATCGTTGATACGTCCAAAACGTATCTATAATTTTTGATGATCCATGCTTGTTTTTATACCATTTGCTTAGTGTTTCGTTACACTTCGTGGCACTTTTTTGCATTTTCCGGAACTAACCTATTAACAAGTCGCCACAGTGCCAGTTCCCTATTTTCTGCTGTTTTTGTGTTTCAGAAAAGTTAGACAGGAAATATTCTCAGAATTGGACGAAACAAAAGCCGAACGTCCAGAAATTCATCGAAGCTTCCAGAGAACCGAAGAGGAGACGGAGTGGGGCCACGAGGGCCCCACACAATAGGGCGGCGCGGCCTGGCCCCTGGCCACGCCCCCTATGTGTGACGGCGCCTCGGCCCACTCCTGACATTGCCCCTTCGCCTATAAAGACCCCTCAACGGGAAAAACCTAAGGACCCGATCAGAATTCCAGAACACATCGCGATCCACCGCCGCCATCGACCCAAAGATCGGGAGGGTCCAGAAGCTCTTCCCGGCACCCTGCCGGAGAGGGGAATTGCCACCGGAGGTCTTCTTCATCGCCATGCTTGCCTCCGGCGCGATGAGTGAGTAGTCTACCTTGGACTATGGGTCCATAGCAGTAGCTAGTTGGTTGTTCTCTCCACCATGTACTTCATGTTTAGGTCTCATGAGCTGCCTTACATGATTGAGATAACCGTTATGTAATTCTACATGTTGTGTTTGTTGGGATCCGATGAATATTGGTGTTATGATTAAGTTGCTATTCTGAAATTTATCTTATGTTATCTCTATGTTGTTTATGATCTTGCATGCTCTCCATTGTTATTAGCTATCTTGGCTGAGTAGTTGCTAGTACGTAACTCCAAGAGGGGGTATTTATGCTCGATAGTTGGGTTTATGCCTCTATTGAATCTGGGAGAGTGACAGAAACCTCTAAGGTTGTAGATGTGTTGTTGCCACTAGGGAGAAAACAACATTCATATGCTCGAGGGCATATGCTTTGTTTACATTACACACTTTGCTTAATGCAATTATCTATTGTTCGCAACTTAATACTTGTGGAGTTCTCGGATTGATTCGCCACAAGTAGATTATTAGTCATAGATGCAGTTGGATGGCGGTTTATGTATTTTGTTGTAATGCCCAGAGTAAATCGCATAGTGATCTTCTTGATATATCACGTTATCTTTATTCTATCAATTGCCCAACTATAATTTGTTTACCCAACATGTGTTATTTATCTTATGGAGAGACATCACTAGTGAACTGTGGACCCCGGTCCTATTTCCATCATATTGCTATCACCTGTTTACTTTACTCGCACTGTTTACTTTACTTGCATATTACTACTGTTTTCCACTCGATACGCTCATACCCTTTGTTTCAAGCAAACCGGTGAGATTGACAATCTCATTGTAAGTTGGGAACAAAGTATTTGGTTGTGTTGTGTACAGGTTCCACATTGTCGCTCGCAAAGCAAAGCCTGGACGAGGAGCCTTATAAATTGTCCGGAGCCGTCGCGAAGCTAGCAAGCATCACCTTCTGGAGTATTGACTTTTCCCTGGACGATAAAACCTTGGTTTCTTACTGAGATGGAGAAGATGGTGTGATTATAGACAATCTCTTCAAAATTTGTAGATATACTTCCTCGAATTTAGTTATATCGGCTTAAATATTACATTACATCACCGATTTATATGATATCCTCTTCTATACAACATGCCACTTGGAGGGCTGGAGTCTTGTTTGATGTTGTGTTCAGTCACACCGCTAGGATTTCGCCGTAGACCGGGCTTCGGAAGCCATGCATGGGCAAACCTTTGCTTGCCATGTATAAATACTTGAGAGTAATACATAAATAAACAAATTTAAATACTTGAAAACAATAAACAAATTAGCAAAAAAAATATGTGCCGACGGCCTAGCCGTCGGCATAGCATAATCATCTGAGCTGACAGCCTGGCCGTCGGCATAGCTTGACACCGTTAACGGCCGAACCGTTTGGGCCCACCTAGCAGGTAGTTGTGCCGATGGCCAGGCTGTGTCGACGGTGGCTGGCCCGTTGTGCCGAGGGCTTAGGGTAGGCCGACGGTGGCCGTCGGCACACATGCAGCTGTGCCGATGGCTTTTTGGTGCTGAGGGCGCCCACCTCAGCCTTCCTGATCCCCGTGCTGTGCCGACGGCCCCGACATTTTGCCGTCGGCATAGTTCACGGCCGTCGGCCCCTTGAGCTGTTCCCGTAGTGTCCTACACTGGCCTACACTGAGCCTCAGACGCGTTCATCACACTCCGTCTGCACCATCACGTCGCCCAACTCGTCATCACCCTGTCTCTGGCTCATGCCATTGAGGACCTAGAAAAATATATTTATGCACACCTTAAGAATGATAACACCATAAAAAAGCCACATGTCTTGCTTCTTTTCTGTACGCAAGCTGATAAGGATGAACAGATGGCGAATCCAATCACCCAAGCATGACAAAAGAGTAAACAGTCGGCAACAATGCCACGCTATATTAGCAAACCAACCAATCAACCTTTCCAGTTTCCACTTTTCCCATTCAGAACGAACCACTTTTGTTTTTGCACTTTTATTCAAAAGGTAACCTGAAGAAAAGCTGAGGGGGGCATGTTCATACATTTTCGGTTGCATAAGCCAACATTGAGGAGTTCTTTAATCATATTAGTATGTATAAAGAAGTTGAGGATAAGTCTTTGGCTGAGCATGCTCCTAGTTATGAAGTTGCTTCTGCTTATTTAGTTCACACGTTAGAAGCTAGGTTTGCTAGCCTCAATCCTTTTATGCAATACATGTTCCTTAAGCTTCATGAAATTGAGGATCCTGAAAAGAAAGCTTTTATCTTGGAAACTTTGCGCATAGAATTTAGAGATGTTGCTATTGAGGCTAAGAAAGTTTTCAAAAAATTTAATAAGTTTGGCTCGCCTGTTGAAGTTGTTGGTACACCCAATGAAGATTCTAGAATGCCAATACCTTGTAAACTTGTAGGAATTCATGATGCCTTGGAAAATAATTTTAGTTGGATTTGTCCTGAAAATCTTTTTGATGAAAGTAGTGTACCAAGGCGTGACTACAAGGGGTACTCAAAAACTCATTTGGACAGAATTCATTTCTTTGTTCCTACAGCTGATCTTGATGATTCACTTGACAATACTTGATTCGCAATTTTCCGCGTCTAGCTCAAAGGCGTTAAAGAAAAGCACTCTTGGGAGATAACCCAATGTTTTCTTTTCAGTACTTTTTCTTTTATTTGATTCTTGGAAGTCATTACTACTGTAATGACCTCTCCTTATCATTTTTATTTCGTTGTTTTGCCAAGAGAAGCCTCTAATTTGAGCGAGGTAAGATTTGGGGATGTTGCTGTCCTGAAATAGTTTTCGGTGCTGCACCATAAAAATTCGTGAAAATTCTCTGTATATCTTTTGGACCTGCGATTTCTTGTGCATATGTCACAGGTTATATCCAAACTTTCATTAGTTGAACACTTTTTTATTTGAGCAACAGAAAACCCCTTAAAAAATCGGCCTTTATCAGCCATTCTGTTTTGACAGATTTCTGCCACTATTCGTTTTAGCCGCTTTATCGCTTTCTTTTTGAGTTCTTTTGACCACGGAACTTTTAAGGAAGTTGCTACAGTAGTATATACTTTATATGTGGTGGTTTTGGGTTGAAACCTAAAGCAAAAGAGCTTGATTCATTGTTATGCTTACACTAATGTTGCTAATAGAATTGTGTTGAGTTTTGTAAGAAGGAAGTTTTCAAGTGTAGGGATTGGAGAATGATGAGATGAGTTGAAGAATGGACAAAAGCTCAAGCTTGGGTATGCCCATGCATCACCCCATGAAATATCCAAGAAGTACAAGCGTCAAAGCTTGGGGATGCCCCCTAGGCACCCATTCTTCATCGGCAAAAATCAGGTCACCTTTCAAGACACTATATTTTTATTGCTTCATGCACTATGCATTTTTCTTGGAGCGTCAGTTGCTTTAGTTTTCAGTATTAGTTTAGTTTAGTTTGTTGCAATAAATGGTTGGACCCCAACAAATTTCTTTTGGAGAAATTGCCTTGCTTTTCATTTGCCAAGAATGCTCTTGTTTTCATTCTTATCAAAAACCGAGTGTTCTTCTTTTTCTGCTACTGCTTTTGGTTTTTGTTTTCGCCTTGATTTGCATTCAGATCTTCTTATATCTTTTTATCAAGGTGTATTTTTGCCTCTGGACCATGTTGGTTTTCATCAAAAGAGTTGGATTAAAAAAGTTCGAATGGTGTTGGAAAAGAGAAAAAGATTTATGCAAAAAGTGGTACAAAAGGAGCTTGTTTAGACTGCGGCTTAGACTTTTTCATGTCATGCTTAATGTCTTTTTAATAGTATGCTTAGTGGTTTTGCTGTAGCATGACTTGTCTCAAATAACTGAGATTGCTTAATGAGCCTTTGAAAAAATCATGCGTTGTTTTTATCGTTTGGAAGCATTATTTTGGTTTTCGCCTTGATGCTTTATTTGGGTTGACTTGGCACATGCTCACACATGTTAGACTCTTACAAAGTCGCCAATAGCCTCTATGATCATTTAGTTTTTGACTTTTGATGCCATCTTATGCTTCTTTTAATGTTGCTTTGTCGCTTTGCATGATTATGGCCGTTATTGCTCTCTTAGTTGGTCGCTCCTAGTCTTTTACTAGCCCTCGTTTTGTACTGAGTATGAGCTCTACTCGTGCATCAAACTCCTAAAAACCAAGTTGTTCCAACGTGTCCACCATACATACCTATTAGCAATTTGCTATTCCAAAGTACATTTAACTTGCTTTTATCTACTCTTCAAATTAAACTCTTACCAGTGTTATGCGAAAATTGGTCAGTAAAGCTCTCACGAACCTGATGGCACACTTTATTTTTCTCGTTCTTAAAAATTTGACATTGTGGCTCTCTTATGTTGAGTTGTTATGCTTGCAAGTTGTAAGTTGGAAATTAGCCCATCCATGCTGTCATGGGGCAAGCTTTCAACATTGCACTTCATCTTATTTGAGTTGATATCATGATCTTTTGTTTATGGATGCTTGTGGTGTGAAATAAATTGGAATCTTGTGGAGTTCATGGAGTTTGTATATGTGTGAGAGAAACGCCTGTGCCGCCAATCTAAGCCATAGGATAATTCATGGTGGAAATTTGCAGCATGCCCATAGTGGACATTCGACGACGCATCCCAAAATAAAAAGCTATACAAATGATAAATAAAAGAGATGTCGAGGTGTTCATTGTCTGCTTGTCCTGTCATTTTGATGTGGGCTTGTTCCATGTCATCGGGCACGGAGGTACCCCATTGGCGGTTCTCGATGATACGTGTATACTTACAATGACAAGAATTTGCTTGGGACCTAAGCAAAGTAGCACGAGGTTTGGGTACTCGTATTCACGGGACACGAGGTTTTCAACTTATGATTTGTCAAGCATATGCATCATAATTGTATTCGCATTAACTTTAACCATTCAAGATGCTTATGATGGGGGCAATGAGAGCTCAAAGCTAGTAAGTACCATAATTTTTGAAGGTTTATAAAACTTGCAATCACTGCTTCCCTCTGCGAAGGGCCTTTCTTTTTTACTTTTATGTTGAGTCACCACCTTCTCCCTTTATGCATAGTCTAAGAGAGCATAGTTGTCATTCTGAGTGACAGAAACCTCTAAGGTTGTAGATGTGCTGTTGCCACTAGGGAGAAAACAATATTCATATGCTCGAGGGCATATGCTTTGTTTACATTACACACTTTGCTTAATGCAATTATCTGTTGTTCGCAACTTAATACTTGTGAAGTTCTCGGATTGATTCGCCACAAGTGGATTATTAGTCATAGATGCAGTTGGATGGCGGTCTATGTATTTTGTTGTAATGCCCAGAGTAAATCGCATAGTGATCTTCTTGACATATCACGTTATCTTTATTCTATCAATTGCCCAACTGTAATTTGTTTACCCAGCATGTGTTATTTATCTTATGGAGAGACACCACTAGTGAACTGTGGACCCCGGTCCTATTTCCATCATATTGCTATCACCTGTTTACTTTACTCGCACTGTTTACTTTACTTGCATATTACTACTATTTTCCACTCGATACGCTCATACCCTTTGTTTCAAGCAAACCGGTGAGATTGACAACCTCATCGTAAGTTGGGAACAAAGTATTTGGTTGTGTTGTGTGCAGGTTCTACGTTGCCGCTCGCAAAGCAAAGCCTGTACGAGGTGCCTTATAAATTATCCGGAGCCGTCGCGAAGCTAGCAAGCATCACCTTCTGGAGTATTGACTTTTTCCTGGACGATAAAACCTTGGTTTCTTACTGAGGGAAACTTGCTGCTGTGCTCATCATACCTTCCTCTTGGGGTTCCCAACTGATCGGTCATTTTCATCATCACAACCGAAGCAATCAATCGTCTCAAATAAAACAATGGTGTGATACCCAGAAAAATGGTTAGAACACTCGAAAACGATGAGTTATCTCTACGTCCTAGTAACTGTGTATTGACATCCATCTAACCCCAAAATTATCTCGGGACCAAAAGCATTTCATGCTGGAATCATGGAATTGATTCGAGATTCCATACATACATGTTTTGTCTATGATGAAACTGGGAGCATCTTTTCAATTGAAATTTCCAACAAACAAGTATGGTATGTTAAGTGAGTTCTTGTTGAGTGGTAGGCAGGCGTGGAACAGAAGCGGTCATGCGAGCGAGCCGCCTATCCATGACCTAGGGGGCGCCTAGGGTTCCCACCGCCACCGGGAGCTCCTCCCCCACCGCCGTTCACCTCCCCTCCCTCTACCCCTCCCCCTCCCAGGCTACAGAAGCTCCCAAGGTGAGGCATCCCTTGCCGGTGGTGACGAACTATCACCAAACGGTGGAGGCTAGGAGCTCCCTACCGAGCATTTCCGCGTGGAGGCGATGAAGCGAGGAATGTGTGGTGGCGGGCGGTCGTCGATGGACGCGAAGCTCGGGTGAGACGGTCTTGCAGTGTGGCGGCCGACCGGTTGTTGCAGCAGCGCAGCTCTGGTGCCAGGTGCCAGCTCGATCTAGGTCCTGCGGGTGTGGGCCGTGCGGCCTCGATCCGGGAGTTGCTTGTTGGCCGCAGCCGTTCCTCTGCTCGTGGGGGCGCATGGTGCTGCGACTCTGTCGTCTTCGCGTGCTGCTTCCTTCTACTGTGGAGGTTGTCTCAACCTCCTTCATCGTTGTTAGGCGGCGGATGACGACATGGGGACCTGTTCGTCTGCTTTGAAGAATAAAGGTGGCGATCCTAGCGTTCCAACTTGCGCCAAGACGAAGATCTGCTGGTTGTCTACCTTATCAATTTGGCTGGAGTATCGTGTTCCGAAATGCTCCACCAACAAACTCCACTGGGTGATTCATGCCTGGAGATTGCTGGATCGGGTGGGATTCAACCGTGCGCACCTGTGCTTTTCTCTGGCCGTTTGGTTTCAGAGGAAACACTTCAAAGCTCTGCTGGCTGGTGCTGCCGTGCTGGCGGAGAATGCCATGGCAGGTGAGATATGAGGATTAGCAATTGTGGTTCGAGTCTTCATGGCAATGAGGAATTGGCTTAGTGATTTGTGACTTGGAGCAGAGGCATGCAAGTGGGGGCGACTCACATGAGAAGTTCACAGCCTTCCTTTTAGGATGAAAATCCAAGGTCTGACCTTAATTGGTTATGCCTGATAATGATCTAGTTGAAGACATTATTTTTGAGAGCAAGGACTTTCTTCAGGGTGAAAATCTAAGTTATATGATCGTGTGACGACGGCGCTTGTGCATCGTTCCTTTCTTAGAGGTGTCGCTTTTGGAGAAGCTGGACTCCTGGTGCTGTCTTGATGGTGTTAGTAGTGTTGTTTCAAGAAACAGATAACTGTAGTGGGACTTTTCTTCTTTTTTTGTAATTCTTTCTTTCTTTTTTTGGCTGTGTGCATCCGTAATGCCGCTAGGCTAATGCGTTATTGTAGTGGCTAGGTGTTTCGAAAAAAATGGATATCTTCACAATATTAATATATGCTCTTTATAAAAAAAGTCAATTCTTGTCCCTAAGCAACAATTTTTCTGAAAACCATTTCATTTCTATAAATCCTTGTGATATCCAGACCTGATATTTTTACTTAGAATTTCAAATTGAACAAATAAAATGATGGCATTGACGTCTTTTCTTTTTCATTTCGTTTCTACCAAATGAAATGGAATGAGGGGTGATAAATCAGCTCTAAGTTTGAACAAGAACAGTCTCGTTAAGACTGAGGTTACTCGGCCAGCAAATTAACTAGAACTGCCGTGGTTGTACAGGACGGTTCACGTCTCGCAGCTGCGTTCTCCTCCAAACAGTTCAAAGCTGCGTGGGCAGAAGAGTAATGCTATATTTCCATAAACGTCTAGAATGACAGTTAGCTTCAGTAGAGCTGTCACAGATAGTCACAGCTGACAGTTCAGCAGGATCTCCAAACACTACCACGACGAATTGCGTCGGTTCTCCATGAACACGTACCAAGCCTGTAAGATCAGCGCCCTTAGAAATTTCGATGTAGTAGAAGAAAATGCAAAGTCAGACATTGAGCTGAAGCTTCAAACATTTTCTTAAAATGTTCAGTACATCACAAAGTGCAAGATGCAGATGAAATGATTAGACCAAGTTAAGTACAAGCAGCGAAAGATCATCATAGAGTGCATGCTTTAGCAGGAGGCAGTAGCATGCAACATTTGCTTCCAGAAACGCCTAGAATGGTTAACAGTCTTCAGTAGAGCTGTCACAGATAGTAGTAGGCTCTTAGCTCACACTCCCACATAGTTTCAGCAGGATCTCCAAACACTAGCTGCCACGACGAACTGCGTTACCAAGCCTGCAGGATCAGCACGACCAGGGGGACACCTTGTCGATGCGGACGCTGAGATGCACCTCCTTGGACGGCTCGTCGTCGCCCGGACCACCAGGAACAAGGTACATCGGCGGCACCGCCAGGAACGTCGGCTCGTCCGCGGCGACCACCGCGCCGGGCGACGTGCTGCTCCGCATCTGCATCTCCACCAGGACCACGTCCAACTTGCCGTTGCCGTTCGCCGGCGGCGCCAGGTTCACCCACATCCTGCACATGAACCTCGGCCGCGCCGCCGCGCTCGCCCGGACGCACACCACGGACACGGCGGAGGCGCCGGCACCGCCGAGCGCGCCCACGGTCAGCAGGAACACGCGCATGTCGTCCTCGGACACGAGCAGGAGCCGCGGCACCGACGCCGGCACCTCCAGCTGGCTCACCTTGCCGTACTTGACGGTGTGCACGGGCACGGAGTGGACGGACGCGAGGTGGCCAGCGAGCGCCGCAGGGGAGGCCGCGAAGCCCGCGCAGCCGGGCTCCGTGCAGCAGCATGGCGCGTGCGCGCACGCGTTCTGGTGCTCGCCGGACTCGTGGTAGACGACGAACCGCCCGCACCCGTCGTTGGGGCACGCGACCCTCGCCGACGACACCACCGTGTCCAGCGCCGGGCAGGGGCCGAAGACGCCGTCGGCGTCCTCCTCGCACGTCTCACACAGGCCGCCCGGGAGCGCGTCGACGCAGGTGCCGCACGCCAGGTGCCCGCTGCTGCACTGCGCACAACACAGACGAACCGGAGTCTGAAACACGCGAAATCTGCAGTCTTTGCTGCACGAAAGAATCGGACGAGAGAAAGGGAAGGACCTGGCGGACGGGAGGCTTGAACGGGCGGGTGCAGAGCGGGCAGTGGAGCACGCGCATCTCGATCCTCACGGCGAGCTCCACCCGCGAGGCGTACTCCGCCGCGACGACCGCGCCGCCTCCTTCTCCTCCGGCGGCGGACTCCGGCGCGACCACCTCTTGCTTCACGTGGCCATTGGGCAGCTCCAGCCTCGCCTTCTTGGCGCTGCTCTCGTCCGTCGCCGACGGCGAGCCCCTGTTCCTCCCCTCGCCTCTAGCACCCTGCATCATCCTGCTCCTGCCTTGCAACGAGTGATCCCAACTCAAATCTTTGGCGAAAAGAAAGCACTCGAGCTTCCTCCTCTCCAGATCAAAATGCACAGAAGTTGTGTGGGATCGGAACCTCTATGTTGGGACAGGAGTTGAGTGAACTTTGTACGAGGAGGGTTCTCGAGTGAGGACAAGAGAGTGAGGAAAAAGGAGCCCGGTGAAAGAAGAGCTACCGAGGCAGCTGCAGTAATAATCGATCTGTTGATTGGTCTTGGGCCAGAATAGTCATGGCCTCATGGGTCAAGCATAGAGGAGAAAAATGCTGCATGATCTGCTTCATCATTGGTTTATTTACGATCACATAATTTTGTCTGCAATTTTACTAGCCATTCCATTTTTTCCAATGAACTTGTATGCATTTTCAAAGAAGAAAAATCCTTGTAGGAATCTCAGAGGATTGTATTCTTAAAAAAAAAATAGTTTGTTTGATTACAAGATTGCAGAACATTCAGAATTTTCCAATTATCTATACCTTGGATGAATTTCTGACCAAAAAACCTTAACTAATGGCAACTATCTCTCAGATCTTATTCTATACGCAAATCATGCGTTTTGCTTATGACATGTCTAGTGCACATTCATATTTTTTTCGAAATGTGGGAGCATAGCCCCGCATCTGCATCAAAGTGACACATTCAGGTGTTTTCAATTTTTGAATGACTCATACACAATTTCTATGTTTTTCCTATTTGTTGTTCTTTTTGAACATCCAGCAAACCAAAAAGGCTACAAGTTAATGATGAATACTAATATATCATCAAAGAATGCAAATAAAAATTGTCCTCAAATATTGAATTCATAAAATCTTGAATATTTGTAAGGGCATTGATTAAGCCAAAATGGCATACGCAAATATTAGTAGTGTCCAAAATAGGTGGTAAATGAAGTTCTGTGAATGTTTGAAGTTTTCATAGCTATCTGTAGTATTCCGATCTCATATCCAGTTTAGCTTGCAGCACCATGTAGTGGTGTTGGTAATTTGTTTTTAATGGTCAGAGAATTTAATATTCTCTGTCCACACAGTCTCCATGAGCCATCCTTGATACTTACAAAAGAAAATTTCTGTAGATGTGGTACTCTGTAAGGTCTAGAAGCAGGTGGTTGTGTATTTTTCCTTGGGAAATATTTCGTGATCACAAGCTCTAGCAGTTAGCAGCGCAGCAGGTGGTAATTGAGTAGGAGGAGAGAATATATCTTAAAAAAAAAAAAACGAGACCAGCAGGGGAGGAACCCTGCGGTATTGTATTAAGAAGGAGGAGCTCTAGGCGCAAAGTCGCGGAGCTGGGGGCTCGAACACGCGACCTCGCGGGAGCGCGCACAAGACCGTGGGCTGAAAACGAGACCAGCAGGGGAGGAACCCTGCGGTATTGTATTAAGAAGGAGGAGCTCTAGGCGCAAAGTCGCGGAGCTGGGGGCTCGAACACGCGACCTCGCGGGAGCGCGCACAAGACCGTGGGCTGCTGCCATCCTGGTAGACACCAGTTCCCTAAAACGAGACCAGCAGGGGAGGAACCCTGCAGTATTGTATTAAGAAGGAGGAGCTCTAGGCGCAAAGTCGCGGAGCTGGGGGCTCGAACACGCGACCTCGCGGGAGCGCACACAAGACCGTGGGCTGCTGCCATCCTGGTAGACACCAGTTCCCAATATGATCAAAACATGTAATAGTGAGCATCGGGAATAATTTGCACTTCAGCAATATATTTAACCCAATTAATATTGAACAAATATCCCATGCTTCCTTTATTGAGCATTTTTCTATGGTTTCTAAATCAATGATTTTGGACTGGTGTGCAATGCTGGCATTGGACTGATCACACGCTCTTCCGATAGAGGGTCAGACCTCTGTTTAAAAGCAAAACATGGCGGACAATACAAAGAATAGTTCTCTGTTTAAAAGCAAAACATGGCGGACAAGACACAAGGTTAGTCCCATTTCATGGAGAAAACACCTGCTAAATGCCTCACAACAAGCTATATGCTTTACATCTAGGAGGTGGTGGCTTTCGCCATCTCCTAGGATACCTATTTGGACAATGTTTGCATGCACTTTTCTTTGTCAAATAAATCACGAGTATAACACGTCTGCTAGAGCAAAGTATTGACACTCATGTCATGGACATTTGCTGGAAGAATCAACTCCAACAAGGTGCTTTCATGACATGTTTCACGATTTCAACAAGAATTTGTCCAGAGTAATCAGATGAACTCTCAGAGCACAGGCCGGCAATCAGATAAATTCCCAGAGCACAGGCCGGCAATCAGAGTAAGAACAAGAGAACTAGATACCGAGAGAACTAAAACTATGCCTTTGTCGCATCAGAAATCTTACAGGGGCAATACATGTAGGCACCCCACAACTTGTGCACGGTTCCTACGGCGGCGTGAGCACCACACCCAAAACCATACCCACCTTGGTTGTGCCGCTTGCATGGGTGTCCCCCAGCAGCATCTTCGGCACAACGAGCGGGATGCAATCTTTCGGCAGCCCATCATGCAGATTAGTGCTCTTCACTAGGAACTCTGTGCCCTGAGCATAGCTCGGCTCAGTGAGCGACAGTGTCAGCCTGCATTTGAACTTAGATCCAGCAATATGAGGCTGGACACAGCAAACTGAGACTACACCACCAAGAGGCTCCATTACCATGTTGACCAGGAACAGGTGCCCATCCTCTCCCATGAGGATGGTTGATCCCACCTGTAAGCGGATCCCGAACATCTTCTTATAGGTAACTCTGTAACACTGCCACATGTGCTTGCTTGAAAAATGGTCCAGGAGCTTCTTGGTTGGTCCACTGTAACTGCAGCCGACTTCAGGGCAGAAACATGGCGTGTGTTGGCAACCTTTCTCATGGTCTTCTTTCTGGTAGTAGGTTATCCTTGAAGTGCATCCATGGCTGCCATTGGAGCAAGCCACTTTGATGGATTCAATGACATGTTCTACCATGTGGCAGCGATTGTAGACCGTGGGAAGGGAGCAGAAGGGACACTTGTCCAGGAGCTTGTCGTGGCAGGACGAACATATGGTATGCCCCACAGTGCACTGAGGAACAAAAATTGAATTAGTAAATATGCTACAACTTTAGCTGAAAGATATACAAATAAAATTATGGACATATGAATTGGAAAGTATGTATATCATGGTGGCCAAGTACATACTAAAATAACCATGATACAATTCAAGTGGACAATACCCACAAAGTGGAAAACAAATGGGAGCAGATAGGCATTTTCTTGTATGTAAGTATGTAACTCAGCTCAGCAGCCATTCCTATTTGAATGCTAAATTCATCACATGCAACTATTACCTGATAGTTATAACTATGTTGACATACGGTACTTTTGAGGATTCTTAAATCATACAAGATGGATTGTTCAATTCATCAACATGTTTGGACCAACCACAAGCTATACCTTTTCTTTTGAAACTTAGTATTTTCTGACAAGTGTGTGGATCCAAGATTTTACCCACTGTGCCGCATAAAAGGATTACAGAATCATTTATAACAACATGATACTGTAGCATTCATACTCTAGAAAAATGCACATGAATCTCCCTTTGTCATGAATTTGTTGCATAAGGTAACTAAGTACTCAAGTTCTTATACACAGATACAACAAGCGACGAGTCATGAATTTGTTGCATAAGGTAACTAAGTACTCAAGTTCTTATACACAGATACAACAAGCGACGATGATGATTCTTAATACAGCAAGAGACAATGATGATGCATGATGATGTCATTGCTTCACGGAATATAGCATACTTCTCCTAATTTGCAGTTTCTCCATATTGATGATTCATAAAATTTATGACTGCCTTGTTTTGTATAAGGCATACCAACTTTACTTAATATAGTCTCATTTTCTACAATTATAATATGAGTCTGATGAGATGACATCTACCGCTTTTTAGATGGTATAAATCTTCAACCATAATTTCCATTCTTCTACTTCATTAAGTTTACCAAAAATCAGTAACAAACTCATAGTTTCAAGTTGCAAACTCAATGCTACAATTGCTCGCCCGTCCCCATTGATTTTTTTTACCAACTAGTGAATGTTGGAGAATAAGCATATCTCTACTTATTTGGGAATTCGATAAAATAACAAACTAAAAGATATTATCATATGAATGAAATCATGGAGGCAACATATATTGTAGAAACTAGAAAAATCTGTTAGTCATTTAATTTGGGCTATTGTCGTTCACTTATTTTTCTATATGCACTACAGAAGTTCTTATATACGAGATACACCACGTCAACCTATTACACGTTGTTAGTATGTCGCTGCTTCACTGAATATAGTACTCACCCGAGTATGTGGTTTCTCCATTATGATGATACATAGACTTTATGACTGCCTAGTTTACATAAGTTACGCATACTCCCTAATATAGTATATCACTTTCAACAAACATAATAGGAATCAGTGTAAATTGAAGAGAACGCGTCAAAACTTCTTCTGACAATACATAGGTACACATCTTCAACCGTAATATCCATCTGAATCTATCCTATTCCAATAGGTTACTAAGACTTGAGTGATAAACTCATAGCTGCAATTTACAACATTAACTAAGCCTAATCCTACAATTGCCCATTTGATGTTTTTTAACCAACCAGTGAATGCAGGAGGACATAGCATACTCTCTCTATTTGGGATTTGTATACAATCAGGAAGTGAAAGACATTATAGCTGATATGGATGGAAAGCTAGGCGACATATAATTGGACCAATTTCTGCATCTCAACTCTTTCAAATTCAGACTTGCAATTTTGCAACTACAGAATCAGATGTCATGGCGAGAAAATTAACTAGGCTCCATAAGCATTGCAAAGTAATTTGCATATATACAAAAGTACATCAATCTCGCAGCACTTCGAACATCCGTGAGGAGATTGTAGGGTTTCATTATAAGCACGAACAAGACGGGGTACCTGGAAAACTGGAGGGCGCAGGGGGTGGATGCAGACGGGGCAGTCGAGGACGTCGAGGTCCATGGTGACGTCGGCGGAGGCCACCGCGACCTTCCTCCTCTTGACGACGGTGCCCTCCTCCTCCTTCTCCTCCTCCTGTTGCTGCTGCTGCGCTCCCATCCTTCCTTCCGGTGGGTTCAAGACCAAGAAGCTTCTCGTCGCGCGACCAGAGACGATCGCCGTCTCTCTTTATGAGCGATGGATTTAGGAGATTTCGAAATTTGGCATAGGAAAGAGGGGCGCGCCTCCGCCTGAGCGACCTCTGGCTCTGTCACCGGCATGGCTGATTTGCCGCTCTTTGCGGAAACCAGTGCTGCTCCCGCGTACCCCCGTGTATATATACGTATTGGTTTACCTTTTCTCCTACTCCTAGATCCGTTGCTTCGTTCCATTTTTATTTATCTAATTTCACTATTAATTAATAATTAGACATTTATTATTTACGTTTCTACTTTTTAGGCTATGTATGAATTTTGTTTAGATACGCGAGTATTTATTTTGAAATGCATAAACATCGTTCTACAAAGTTGAACATTTATCATGAGATATATGAGTATGTAATGTATAGACTAGAATATCTAATGATGCCAGTATTCATGTACAAGATTTGAGGTTGTATTTTCACAAAAGAAATGTTTCAAGTTTTATGAACAAAATTTCAAATCAGTTCTTTTTTCCTTATTCTATAAATATTATTTTTAATCCACTTCTTTCGAACCCGTGAAGATCCTCTAGACTATCGCTAACATTTTCTTACCCGTGATGTCAACATTTGTTGAACCCATCAACATACTCTTTTTTTCTAACCCGTGAATTTTGTTTTAAACTTTGTGAACACTTTAAATCAGTGAACGTACTTTTCAAACTCATGTGAACAGTTTTGAAGCAAAGACGTATTTCCGAACCCAGTGAACATTTTTTACAGTGGTCATTTTTTCGATTGGTGAATATATGTTTGTAACACAGAAACCTCTTTTTTATATTCATGAACATTTTATATGTTCACATATCTGAAAATAATCATGTATTCATAAAAGGGGAACTGAAAATTAAAATGAAAATAAATTGAAAAAAGAAGAAATAAGAAGCACAAAACAGAATATGCTTCCTTCAGTGCTTTGATACTAATCATGTAATACTTGGCTATCACTGCAGTACATTTCCTAGTTTCTTTGAACAAAAATTCTAATCTCTTTAGAAGCAATGTTTGGTGGATAATATTCCTATGTAGGGAGCAGTTCAATGTTACACTCGAAACAATTTCTAGTTGTTTGATAAATTTTGTGTTTGTTTCAAACAAAATACAGTGTTAGGAGTACATGGGAAGTTATACGGAGAAAACGCTTGAAGGCTGATCCCCTCTCTTGATTTGAATCTTGTATGAATTTTTTGATTGGAAATATGCTGTTCGGCCACTCTTTTTCTGTAAGGAAGAAATCAAAGATTTTTCCAAGGAAAGAGGAAACAATCCCAAGTTCTTGAAGAACCTGAGGACTTTTAGGGTACCAAAAATACTAGACCATGGTCAGTGTGTCCAACATACCAACATCAGCAAGTGAAGATTTAAGTGTTATACTATATATCTACAACAACTCCTGGATAGAATACTAGTACCTATAATATTCATCTTACTAACTGATCATACTTGACAAATAGTACAATTTTTAGTTTAAGGATACTGATCTTGAATTCATATTTTAATCAGTATATTCAGAGCCATTCTGCATAACCAAGAGCAACCATTCATGACACTCAAGAGTTTGGAGCTTGCGTAGATATGTTCTACCATTACAGCCAACAAGCTACATAACAAAACAATTTTCTTCTAAACACAGCCTACTTCCTTCATTCCATGGTGATTAAACAACATAGAACAACAACATTTCACCTTTGCAGTCATTCCTAGTGATGTTAGTTGCAACTTGCAAGGGACCCAGAATTCTCTGTCGACAACTACATGCTAAGTTCCCTAAGCCCCAAGTCTGTCGACGCGGATGTGTATGGTGAGTTCACCAGATGAGCTATCAGCGAGCTCCGGAGGAACCAGCAGGAAGAACTTGCCCAACTGAACTCCACCTGACAGCGAGCTGCTTGACATAAAAGGATCCTTCTGGAACACGAGCCTCCCCTCGGCTTTCCCACCAACAACACTGTTAGCAGCCGAGATGTTGCATGAATAGTTTGGTACAGATTCATAAGGCCTAATACAGACCATTGCGAGAGCATTGCCGATTTCCATCAGAGTATTGGTCAGGAGGAACATGGACTGGTCTTCCCCGATAAGGAGCGTGAACCGGTGGTCACGAGCAACGGATACCTTCAGTGGTTTGTTGTAGCTGAAGTTGGTCGACGACCACCCATGCACAGAGCTGAAGTGGTCCAGAAGACAACATGTTGCCCCTAGGAAAGTGCAGTCGTTCTCTGGGCAGTAGCATGGAGCATGTGTGCATTCGCTTTCATGCTTCTCTTTCTCGTGGTATCTGATGGACTCATTGCAGCCATATGTTTGGTTTGAGCATGGCACCTTGATGGCATCGATGATTTGCTCGAGTTCGATGCAACGACGGTAGCTTGTGTTTTGGCAACACAGATCACAAAAGATGTCCAACTTCAAAGCGTACCCAACCTTACGGAGCTTTTCCAGGCATGGAGAACACAAAACATGCCCAGCCTCACACTGAAGAAATATAAGAAAAAATAGCATAACAATGAGCAGCAACAAAACAATGGATAATAAACTGGATAAACGCGCAATCAGTGTTATAATGCCTCTCGTTGGTCCAGTCATCAGTTCAGGTCAGCAGAGCAAAATGCAAGCAGAAACAATAAGGATATCAATCATCTACATAGTAAGAGAGCATTTAAATAAAAACAAGCTTGTCGTTAGTTATGCCATGGAAAATTATATTCAGTTGAGACAAAGGCAAGAAGCTAAAGTAGAATTTTACTAGAACCCAGCAGATTGGAGTCTGAGTCCAAACAAGTAAACGCAACATTTTTATTTCTTTGAAAAGCAAAGAAAAGGACAATTGCAATTTATGCCACCTAAATGTTGACCCACTGACATTATTAAATTTCTGAGAAAATAGCAGGCAACTTTCACCTTTTCCAATGTGCAGTATGTGAGCTGCTGTTACTATCCAGGGAGAAAAGGTTCTTATTTTTTACTCCCATCAACAATCAGAAAAGGATCTAAATCAATTTTCTCTTGGGAAGAAGAAAGAACAAATGCATCCATCTGTCCACACAAAGTGAAAAGTAAGCGCAGGAACACCAATCAAGTGCCATGGACACTGATAGACTGATCAGTGGTAAGCTAGCATCTAAATACATAGTATGAGATAGCTCAACCAGAATTCCATTACCACCCACTGCAAAGAAAATAAGTTGATCCTCTGTTATGTTTATGAAAATCATATTCAGTTTTGAGACACCATCGATTCAGATCCCACAATAGTACGAGACCAGCTAAACTAGCATTCAGATCCTACATAGTACCCACTAGACTTAACATTGAGTCTAACTGCTACGAGTTCACCTTCGAGAGACAAACAATTAAGATCCTACAAGGTGACATTTACTAATCCTAGCAAGAACACCAGCAACCGAGCAACTATAATGGAAACATTGTAATTTATGCCACCGAAATGTTGATCCACTCACATACTCCATTACGCTTCTTAAATTTCAGAAAAAAAAGGAAGCTTTACCTGATGTTTATGCAGTATGCGCTAAACTAGCATTCCACTGCTACTCACTAGATTGAAATTTGCACACAAACAATAAAAATCATACAATGGACAATATGGTCATCCTGGCAAGAGCAGCAGCAGCAGACGAACACGTGAATGGAACAATGTTTACCTTTGAAAGGCAGAATTGGAATGACTGCAATTTAAGCCACATGAAAATCCAATGACATATCTCATATAAATTTCAATGAAAATGGCAGGAAATTTCACCTTGCCGATGTGCATTATGTGCTGCAGCCACAACTACTATCAGGGAGAAAAAGATGTCGTTTTTACTCCCGACAACAATCATGAAAAACATCTAAAGTGATCCACAAAGGCATCTATCCATCCACAGTTCCACACAGTATATTAAAAACATCTGAAGTGATCGACAGGAATAGGAGCTGAATGCCAAATATGGCAAGTTAACCGATGATTACCTTGAAGATGAGTGGCTTGAGGGGCTCGAAGCAGAAAACAAGCTGCTACCCAGTTATGATATGGCAAACTATATTCAGTTTTCAAAACAGTCAAGGTCCTACATGGTAAGAGACCAGCTAAAGTTCCACTACAACCCACTAGATACAGAGTCCAAACTGTCTTCAGCTTTGAGACACCAATAGTTACGATCCTACTGAGGTGCCATTTACTAACCCTAGCAAGAACACTAGGAGCTGAGCAAGTATAATGCAAGCCTTACAACTTATGCCACCGTAATGTTGATCCACTGACAACATACGCCTCTTACAGAGAAAGTGACAGGCAACTTTACCATTGTTTACATGCACTGCATTCAGTAATCACTTGCCTAAAAAAAGATTCAGTTTTCACACACCAACAACAACAATGAAGATCCAACTAGGGGCCATTTGGTTGTTCTAGCAAGAACAGCAGCAGCCGAACAGTAAATTAATCGAACAATATTTTTCTTTGAAAGCAAAAGTGGAACAGCTGCAATTCATGCCGCCAAAACATTAATCCACTGACATTATGCGTCCTAAATTTCAGAGGGAACCGGCAGGAACTATTCACCTTTCCACGTCCTAAATCTACTGTCAGGGTCTCAGGGAGAAAGGTTCTCGCTTTTACTCCCAACAACAATCAGAAAATACCATTTGAATCGACCTAATCTTATGAAGAAGAACGGACGGAGGCATTCAGCCACAGAGAGTAAATAAAAGAGCAAACACAGGAACAGGAACCGAATGCGGCTGCGGTGGGTGGTTATTGACCGATAGTTTACCTTGAAGATGGGTGGCTTGAGGGGCTCGAGGCAGATCCTGCAGCGGAGGGCCTCGGAGTTTATCTTGACGGATATCTCGCCATCCGCCCTCCCCTCTTCCGCGGCCGCCGCCCTGTCTGGCCCCGCTCGAACCTCCTTGTCCGTCTTGATCCTCTTGCATGCTACTTCTTCCGCCATGGAGAGCTGCTCTTGCTGGGGCGCGGGACTGGCGCCGGATTGCTCGAAGCAGCCGAGGAAAGAGAGGCTCTGCAGGTGGGGAAGGAAGAAGGCAATGTGCGACGTGAGATTTTTCCGAGGGTAGCTGCGCTTGTGTAAATGAACAACAATTGACCATGTGCCTGACTATCAATGTGTCAGCGGTGAAACAGAGAGACCAACAAGGCTCGTGAGATCCACCTTGTGTGTTTTTTTTTTTGAATTTTCCATCTAAATCTGTACCAAGCTTGCATCTTCCATAAATAGTTGTACACACGCTTGCACCTCTGTACGGTTCAACATCTCAAAGATTCATGCGAATATTTAAGTGTTATACTCCCTCTTCCGTGATTAGATGTCGGACTGGCATTTTAATGAAAACCCCCTCTCCCTTTTTCACCTGAAGGAAATGGCCCTATTCCTTATCCTTCCCCACCCGCGACAGAATCCCCTTCCTCTACCTCCTCTTCGCCAGCTCCGGCGGTGGTGCTCCCGGCCAACTCCGGCGATTTCTTGCCCTGCCGACCTGTGCTGGCGCATCACCTTTCCCATATTTCTATTAGACGGCGCAAAACCATCTATTCGCAGCTAGAACCATAATCCCTAGCCGTCAATAAGGAGGAAAATTGAGTCTTCCCGTCGAAGCGGACGCGGTGACTCACCGGTACTCTTCTCGGTGCTCCTCGCAGTCGCCGACTCCGGCGCGGGCGCCCAAGCCTGCAGTGTCCCCGGCCACAAAGCCAGCGCCACCCGCATCGAACCACTCGCGAGTCCCCGACGCCGAAGCAGGCACCTAGACCTTCGTCGTCGCCGGTGCCAAAGCCCTCCTCTCCACCACCTATGGCGTCGCCTGTTACAAAGCCACCGACGCAGGCGCCAAAGCCGTCGTCCCCACCGTCCACGGCATCACCGATTCAGAAACCGCCATCTCCACTGGCGGCGCCAAAGCCGTCGCCCGTAGCGCCGGCGCCATCCTAGAAGCCGTCTCGCTCGCTCGCCCCGAAGCCGTCCACTATGCTCCTCCGACCAAGCCACCGGCTCCGGCGCCGTCGTCGTCACTGCCTCTCACGCCGAGCTTCTACGCGCGCTCCTATCCATTTCAGGTTGCCAAGGAGAACAAGAGCACCCATCCTTCTGCAGGGTTATTCATCAACTGCCTTCTATTTGTTGGAGTAGTTGTTTCAGTTTTATAATTGTGTACCATTGCATAATTTTCCTTGTAAATTTTCTGATCTAAACTTTAACACGGGTTGCATAATTCCCAGTAGTAAGTGGACATGCAAAAAAATGATTCGCAGTTGCTAGATTATCACAGAAGTTGCAGTAATTTTTCTTACTGTGTGAGAACATTAGCTAGTGCTCAAAATAGAAATAACCAGCAGGATTTTTACTTCTTACTACAACAGGGCAGGAGTTCTACGAGCACCCGAGCATGGTACTGCATATTTCACTATGCCGGGGTCAGTTGCTTCCGGCCAGGCACAAAGGTGAGCGCTGTGAACCACTGCAGTTTCTGAAATCCTACTGTAAAACAAGCAACTGGTTCTATTGTGGTATGACTGTAAGCTAATGGGTATATCTATGGGATTGTTTTTAAGAGAGGAAGTAGTTGAGTAAAATACTAAGGCGCCTGTACTATCTTATTTTTCAGAGAGGAACTTTGGAAAGATGGTGTGGTGCCTGTACCCGAGCGTCAAGCTGGCCGTGAGCAACGTCGTCAGGTCGGCATCCACCTTGGACCGTACCGTCCCTGGCAAGCTGCTCAGGATGGTCTTCCATGACTGTTTCGTAGAGGTATGGACATTGAACCATTTTTTAGGGAGTAAGATGAAAAATCAAGAACTAGACATTCTTTGGGGAGTATATGAAAAATCAAGAATCAAGAACTAGACATTCTTGGAATATAACTAGTGTTGCATACATGGACATTTTCTACATATTGTTTCCTAGGCCACTACATGGCGACTGCAGGACTCGTGCTCATCATTAACCGTGATGCATTCTCATCTACTCGGATGCAGCCTTTCAAAGATTTAAACGCCGGTGCAGCCTTTAGTTTCTTCGCCTTCGTTTGATGTTCAGACACATGCATCAATGAAGTATTCTCCTCACCTGTACATGGCATGTAGAAATCAGTCCTTATATAATACTCTAGACTATACATTGTAAAAACAGATATACTACTTCATCAAACTTGAGAACAAGATTTTATATTGTGGAAATAAATCCTTACCTAATTTCTCAAAAGCAAACACAACATGGTCATCTTGGACAGATGTTCTCTGTGTAGCTTCATTTAGCAAACTTGAGAACAACGGAAACATGCCCTTCCTAACATAGAAGAGAACATATGCTTCATGTCGTAGTGCACTTGTCTCAGTAATGGAATCAACCTGCAACAAATGCATGACTATTACAAGGTGAAAACATCCGTGTCATGAAAGGAAATGGCAAGTGACTTGTGAAACCTACAAGTGAGTCATTCATCAAGTGCCAACTGCTTGGTGAAGAACGAATGACACATACATAATGGCCATTTTTAGGTAAGCCAGAATGTTCAATGACTCCATAGAGGTCATATTTAAGGTCCTGATGCAGTTGAAAATACAAACAACACATCAAAAAAGGATCATAAAATATTTTTAGTTTCTGATACAAGCGTAGAAGAGCACAAAAACTCACCTCCTTCTCTGGACTACTGTGGAACGGCTTCAAATCAAGTTCTGATGGGTATGCCACATGCTTGTAAATCTTCTGAACTGAATTGCCAAGTGTGCTGAAGCGCTTGAGTTGAAATGCAAGAACATCAGGTGCTTTATCAATCACAAGCCTCTTGTCCTTACAAACTTGAACCTTGCACCTTTCACAAGTTAGCTTGTTCTCAACATCACCAATTTTCTCCACCTTAGTAAAAGATTCCAACGCAGCAATAAGGTCATCAACTTGATCAATCTCCAAGCTGAGATCAAGGAAGGGCTCAAATGTATCGGAGTAGTGACCACAATCACGACATGTCAACTACGGAGTATATGAAAAGAATTGCATTAGTTAGAACACATGTGCAAAGATCACAAATAAGCAATGACTTAGTATACATAACTGGCTTTTTAGTTGACCTCCAAACACCTGCTTGACAATACTATCGTCATCAAAAGATGAGGTGCACTGATGCAAATTTTCCAGCAAGCAACGAAGGAACTCATGTGCATCCTCTTGTTGTCCTGGAATAAAATCTGAAGATAATTCTAGAGAATCTTGTCAAGGAACACGAATGGCAATACACAATTATAGATACATGGTAATCCGTATAAATTATCACAATCCAAAGGATATTGCTTAAATTATCTTTGAACCTTGCTGGCACTAAAACAGATCCAGACCTTCGAGTCGATTCTTCCATGTGTTCTTTAAGGGCACAGAAGGAACAAAACCCATCTTGATCATCTATATGTAACAGTGGAACTAATCATGCAAAGCAAATCAATAAAAAAGGATTTCGGTGAGCATTAATTGAAACAATACATACATGAGCATGGAATGGAGTGGCCAGTGCAACAGAGCTTCTTAAAAAGTGGGACAGTATGAGTGATGCACTGAAGAGTTGCATTTAGAAAGCATGTGTTACCCATATTCCGAAGACCAGCTCCCTACATAAAGAGAGTACTTATTAAATTGAAACTTGGCAAAGATATACTACACAAAGGGAGTATTACATACCACTGAATGGGGTTTCCTGAATGAAATGGAAAATTTCTTATTTCCCTTATCATTCTTGCCACTCTGCTTACTGTTAGGAAGGAGGGACAGTGAGTGCTTCTTAGTTTCCACCTCTGCTATTCGTGCAAGGTCTCTGGTTGTTACAAGTAGGTCTGCCGAGATAGTTAGAGCGATTCCAAGACTTCCTTTTGCTAGGAGCTGGTCTTTATTCATGTGGGGGATATCATAGCCTATCCCTCCTCTTTCTTTCATTACCTCAATCATGCATGATTGGAGTGTCAAGAAGCTTCGAGACAGTTTGTCGACCTCGTAGTCATTGTTTTCTTCCTCCGCACCACATATCAACTCTCTTATATTGTTTGGTGCTCTGGTGTCAGTGAGGGACTGTAGAGACCCGAAGAAACATAAATCAAGCACATTCATGTCTGGACTATTTGGAGGTTGTTGCAGCAATCTAATGTCCAGATCAGTCTGTTTTACGGCCTGTCGAAAACCATCATCCTCTGGGAGGACATGAGGTTTGGTATTGTCCTGTTGGATGAAGATTGTTCTTCCTATATCTCATCAGGCCACTTCTCCTGGATGGCTGGAATCACTAGGTCACAGAGGTAGTTCCTCATGACATCTCGGGTAACTTTCATTGGTTTTACCTCAAGTGTCCCTTTTTCTCTATTTTTACTCTTTTTAACCGCTGGAGTTTCCTTAACAAAGGCCCATGTGCCAATCTTGCCATCAAATGCGAGTTTTCCATCTTGACGATACCTTGGCTTGGCAACCGCGGTTAAGAACATCACTTTTCCAATGTTGTTCTTATTTTCACGGTGCGCAAGGGTTTAGGTTCTTGAGGGTGTAGATAGTAAGTGTTCCTCTCCCTTGTCATGATGAACCATTTCTCGTCTATGTGGACCATGTCGTCCATATCCTTGAATGCTGGCCGAGGAGATGACAAGGAGTTCTTGTTGAGCATAGAGAGGCAGAATTTTAGTCTTTTGATCTTGTTTGCTACTGTCAGCAACGGCTTCAGGCTGCTAGTGTGGCGCTTCAACTCACCCCACTTAAACCTTAAGTGTAAGGTTGAGCGCCTAACACCCAAAGACTTTGCTAGAGATCAAATTGTTCTCCTTTTATTCAGTGGGATTGTTGTTACCCTCGAGAGTTCCAAATCTTTTCTCTTACGGCCAACATGTCCCTTCCTTTGGTTCGACACATCAACTTGTTGCCCTTTTTCAATCTGGTCCTGAGTTGTTTTCCAAATCCTTTCAATTGTCTGTATACTTGTGTTCATCATGCTTGCTATGAGTAGCTTATCCTTTGTTTGAGACCCTCCATCTCTTCTTTTGATCACTTCCAACGCAAAATATGCACCATATCTTTCCTCGTTTGTCAGCTCCTTTCTTGGATGCTCTTCATCAGGGACACCATCCAAGCCTCTCTGCTGCTCTAGCATCTCTTCATCAGGGACACCATCCAAGCCTCTCTGTTGCTCTAGCATCTCTTCATCAGGGACACCATCCAAGCCTCTCTGTTGCTCTAGCATCTCTTCATCAGGGACACCATCCAAGCCTCTCTGTTGCTCTAGCATCTCTTCATCAGGGACACCATCCAAGCCTCTCTGCTGTGTTGGACTCAAGTTGAGATCAAGTACACCATCCATGTCTCTCGACTGTGCTGGATGATACGTCTCAAACGTATCCATAATTTTTGATGCTCCATGCTTGTTTTTACACCATTTGCTTAGTGTTTCGTTACACTTCGTGGCACTTTTATGCATTTTCCGGAACTAACCTACTAACAAGTTGCCACAGTGCCACTTCTCTGTTTTCTGCTGTTTTTGTGTTTCAGAAAAGTTACACAGGAAATATTCTCGGAATTGGACGAAACCAAAGCCAGTCGCCCAGAATTTTACCGAAGCTTCTAGAGAACCGAAGAGGAGACAGAGTGGGGCCACGAGGGGCCCTCACACCAGGGCGGCACGGCCAGGGACTGGGCCGTGCCCCCTATGTGTGAGACCACCTCGGTCCACTTCTGACGATGCCCCTTCGCCTATAAAGACCCCCCGACGAGAAAAACCTAAGGACCCGATCAGTTTTCCAGAACACATCGCGATCCACCGCCGCCGTCGACCCAAAGATCGGGAGGGTCCAGAAGCTCTTTCCGGCACCCTGTCGGAGAGGGGAATCATCACCGGAGGTCTTCTTCATCGCCATGCTTGCCTCCGGAGCGATGAGTGAGTAGTCTACATTGGACTATGGGTCCATAGCAGTAGCTAGATGGTTGTCTTCTCCACCATGTGCTTTATGTTTAGATCTCATGAGCTGCCCTACATGATTGAGATCACCGTTATGTAATTCTACATGTTTGGTTTGTTGGGATCCGATGAATATTGGTGTTATGCTTGAGTTGAAGTACTAAAATTTATCTTTTGTTATCTCTATGTTGTTTATGATCTTGCATGCTCTTCGTTGTTAGTAGCTATCTTGGCCGATTAGTTGCTAGTGACTCCAAGAGGGGGTATTTATGCTTGATAGTGGGTTCATGTCTCTATTTAATCTGGGGGAGTGACAGAAACCCCTAAGGTTGTAGATGTGTTGTTGCTACTAGGGGGAAAACAACATTCATATGCTCGAGGGCATATGCTTTGTTTACATTACAGCTTTGCTTAATGTAATTATCTGTTGTTCGCAACTTAATACTCATGGGGTGTTCGGATGATATCCCCATGAGTGGATTATTAGTCATAGATGCAGTTGGACGGCGGTCTATGTATTTTGTTGTAATGCCAGAGTAAATCTCATAGTGATCCTCTCATCATATGCACGTTATCTTTATTCTATCAATTGCCCAACTGTAATTTATTTACCCAGCTTGTATTATTTTATCTATGGAGAGACACCGCTAGTGAACTGTGGATCCCGGTCCTATTCCCATTATATTACTATCACCTGTTTACTTTACTCACACTGTTTACTTTACTCGCATACTATTATCACTTTCCACTCGATACGCTCATTCATTTGTTTACAGCAAACCGGTGAGATTGACAACCTCATCGTAAGTTGGGAACAAAGTACTTGGTTGTGTTGTGTACAGGTTCCGCGTTGCAGCTAGCAAGCAAAGCTTGGACGAGGCGCCCTATAAATTGTCCTGAGCTATCGCAAGCTAGCAAGCATCACCTTCAGTCGTTTGTTTGCTCCTCTCCTGATCGACATACCTTGGTTTCTTAACTGAGGGAAAATTTGCTGCAATATTCATCACACCTTACTCTTGGGGTTCCCAACGGGCTGGTTATTTACTAGTAATCAAGCTCTTTTTCTGGCGCCGTTGCCGGGGAGGAAGTAGAAGACTTCTGCGAGGGGAGTTTTCGCACGCACATCCTTTACTTTGTTTTAAGTTTTGCTTTACTTTATTTTTACTTGCATCGTTTTATCAAAAACACAAAAAAATTAGTTTCCTCTATAGTTGTTATTTTTGTTGGTCTGTTATTATCTTGCTTTATCATGCTTTCTATCAATGGTTGGTTTCTTTGAAACTAAATCTTTTTGGCAAGGTGAGTTCATGGAAGAGCAGCAAAATTATTATGAGGAACACCGCTTGTCACAAAAAGGGAAACACTTATGAGAACAAATCAATAGATTGTATATCATTGCTAGAAATGTGTGCTCTAGTTATAATGTTACTTATTGCTTTGATGAATCTTGTTGCTGTAGGAGGTATAAACACCTCCCTTTTCAATGTGAGTATAATAATGATGTTACCATATCTTCTTATATTAATGGAAATTATGACTTTTATGATGTGGAACAAATTGAAGAATTTATTGCTTGGAAGGGTGCATTCAAACTTTCTTATTTGCTTGAAATACTGATGATGCACTTTATAAATATGAGGTTTATGATATACTTAAATTTTGCTTTGATAATTACAAGGAAGAAAATGGCTATATTCTTAAATATCTTAATAGATGCTCTCCAACGGAAGAGACTAAAGCCTTGCAGGAGCCTATGGAAGAAGAAATTGATGAAACTAGAAGCTCATTGGATGAAAAAGAGGAGGAGAGTGATGAAAAAGAGGAGGAAGAATGGAGCTACCCATGTCTACCTCCCAATAAGAGTAACTCTTTAACTAATACCTTATTTGATCGCTCTCCATGCTTAATAAAAGAGGGTGAGTGTGATATTTATACTTGTTGAGTTTGTTCATGATGCTACTGAAAATTATTATGAGAGAGGAAAATATGGTTGTTGGGATTCTCATGTTACTAAAACACCTCTCTTTATATTGAAAGTTCTGAAGTTGTTCTTGTTTTATCTACCCATACTTGTTACTATGTGCTTCTTTGATTTATTATCTTACAAGATTCCTATGCATAGGAAGTGGGTTAGACTTAAATGTTTTTTATATTTGCTCCTTGATGCTCTTTTTGGCTTCCATTCATATTTCTTATGTGAGCATCTTCTCAAATTACTGAGCCTAGCTCAAAGGCGTTAAAGAAAAGCACTCTTGGGAGATAACCCAATATTTTTACATTCAGTTATTTTTCTTTTATTTGAGTCTTGGAAGTTATTACTACTGTAATGACCTCTCCTTATCCTTTTTATTTCGTTGTTGTGCCAAGAGAAGCCTCTAATTTGAGTGAGGTAAGATTTGGGGATGTTGCTGTCCTGAAACAGTTTTCGATGCTGCACCGTAAAAATTCGTGAAAATTCTCTATATATCTTTTGGACCTGAAATTTCTTGTGCATATGCCCCAGGTTATATAAAAACTTTCATTAGTTGAACACTTTTTGATTTGAGCAACATAAAACCCCTCAAAAATTCGACCTTTGTCAGCTGTTCTGTTTTGACAGATTTCTGCCAATATTTGTGTTTGCCGCTTTATCGCTTTCTTTTTTAGTTCTTTTGACCACGGAACTTTTGGGGAAGTTGCTACAGTAGTATATGCTTAATAGGTGGTGGTTTTAGGTTGAAACCTGAAGCAAAAAAGGGTTGATTATATGTTATGCTTAGACTAATGTTGCTAATAGATTTGTGTTTAGTTTTGTATGAAGGAAGTTTTCAAGTGTAGGGATCGGAGAGTGATGAGATGAGTTGAATAATGGATAAAAGCTCAAGATTGGGGATGCCCATGCATCACCCCAAGAAATATCCAAGAAGTACAAGCGTTAAAGCTTGGGGATGCCCCCGAGGCACCCCTTCTTCATCGGCAAAAATCAGGTCACCTTTCAAGACACTATATTTTTATTGCTTCATGCATTATGCGTTTTTCTTGGAGCGTCTGTTGTTTTTAGTTTTCAGTTTAGTTTAGTTTTGTTTGCTGCAATAAATGGTTGGACCCCAACAAATTCATTTTGGAGAAGTTGCCTTGCTTTTCGTTTGCCAAGAACACTCCGTTTTTCATTCTTATAATTTCAACGAGTGTTCTCTTTTTCTAGAACTGCGTTTGGTTTTCGATTTTTGCCTTGATATGTGTTCAGATCTTCTTATATCTTTTCATCTAGGTGTATTTTTGCCTCTGATCTTTATTGGTTTTCATCAAAAGAGGTGTTTATAAAAAGTTTTGAATGGTGTTGGAAAAGAGAAAAAGCTTTATGCAAAAAAGTGGTACAAGAAGGAGCTTGTGTGGACTGCGGGCTAGACTTTTTCATGTCATGCTTGATGTATTTTTGATAGTATGCTTAGTGGTTTTGCTATAGCATAACTTGTCTCAAATAACTGAGATTGCTTAATGAGCCTTTGAAAAGATCATGCGTTGTTTTTATCGTTTGGAAGCATTATTTTGGTTTTCTCCTTGATGCTTTATTTGGGTTGACTTGGCGCATGCTCACACATGTTAGACTCATCCAAAGTCGCCAACAGCCTCTATGATCATTTAGTTTTTGACTTTTGATGCCATCTTATGCTTCTTTTAATGTCGCTTTGTCGCTTTGCATGATTATGGCCATTATTGCTCTCTTAGTTGGTCGCTCCCAGTCTTTTGCTAGCCCTCGCCTTGTACTGAGTATGAGCTCTACTCGTGCATCCAACTCCTAAAAACCAAGTTTGCCAAAGTGTCATCATACATACCTATTAGCAATTTGCTATTCCAAAGTACATTTGACTTGCTTTTATCTACTCTTCAAATTAAACTCTTACCAGTGTTATGCGAAAATTGGTCAGTAAAGCTCTCACGAACCGGAAGGCATACTTTACTTTTTCTTGCTTTTAAAAATTTGACATTGTGGTCTCTTATGTTGAGTTGTTATGCTTGCAAGTTGTAAGTTGGAGACTAGCCCAACCATGCTGTCATGGGGCAAGCTTTCAACATTGCACTTCTTATTTGAGTTGATATCGTGATCTTTTGTTTATGGATGCCCGCGGTGTGAAATAAATTGGGAATCTTGCGGGGATCATGGATTTTGTATATGTGTTAGGGAAACGCCTAGGCCGCCAATCTAAGCCATGCATAATTCATGGTGAAAATTTGTAGCATACCCATAGTGGACATTTGACGACGTATCTCAAAATAAAAAGCTAAACAAATAGTAAATAAAAGAGATATCGAGGTGTTCATTGTCTGCTTGTCCTGTCATCTTGATGTGGGCTTGTTCCATGTCATTGGGCACGGAGGTACCCCGTTGGCGGTTCTCGATGATACATATATACTTACAATGACAAGAGCCTTGCTTGGGATTCGAAGTAAAGTAACATGAGGTTTGGGTACTCGTATTCACGGGACACGAGATTTTCAACTTATGATTTGTCAAGCATATGCAGCATGAGTGTTCTCGCATTAACTTTAACCATTCAAGATGCTTATGATGGGGGCAATGAGAGCTCAAAGCGGGTAAGTACCATAATTTTTGAAGGTTTATAAAACTTGCAGACACTGCTTTCCTCCGCGAAGGGCCTTTCTTTTACTTTTATGTTGAGTCACCACCTTCTATCTTTATGCACCATTAAGAGAGCATAGTTGTCATTCTTAGTATAATGTGCATTGTCCCAAAGTTTTCATTGATTGATTCATAATGTTGGTTTCACTTGTTCTCAAATTATTTGTATCTAGTCGCCCTCTTAAACTTGAAGGTGTCCTATGCATTTATGTTTTGCTCTCCATGAAGGACAAGCTGAAAACCATTTGTATGTTTTTCCTTATGATTTGAACACACGTTTGACTTTTATTGTTTCATTTTCATGATCTTTTGTTTGTGTTTATTTTCATGTTTATAACATGGTTGCTAAGTTTCTTCTATCAAGATCATATCTTTCATGCCCATGTTTTAAGTTCTTTTGATCCCAGCACACAACGCTTACATATGTGATCAAGATTGTGTAGGTGCATGTCACCTCAAAAATTATTTCTTTTGTTATCACTTACCTACTCGAGGACGAGCAGGAGTTAAGCTTGGGGATGCTGATACGTCTCAAACGTATCCATAATTTTTGATGCTCCATGCTTGTTTTTATACCATTTGTTAGTGTTTCGTTACACTTCGTGGTACTTTTATGCATTTTTCGGAACTAACCTACTAACAAGTCGCCACAGTGCCAGTTCCCTGTTTTTTGCTGTTTTTGTGTTTCAGAAAAGTTACACAGGAAATATTCTCAAAATTGGACGAAACCAAAGCCAGTCGCCCAGAATTTTACCAAAGCTTCCAGAGAACCGAAAAGGAGACGGAGTGGGGCCCCTCACACCAGGGCGGCGCGGCCAGGGGATGGGCCGCGCCCCCTATGTGTGAGACCACCTCGGTCCACTTCTGACGATACCCCATCGCCTATAAAGACCCCCCAACGAGAAAAACCTAAGGACCCGATCAGTTTTCCAGAACACATCGCGATCCGCCGCCGCCATCGACCCGAAGATCGGGAGGGTCCAGAAGCTCTTCCTGGCACCCTGCCGGAGAGGGGAATCGCCACCGGAGCTCTTCTTCATCGCCATGCTTGCCTCTGGAGCGATGAGTGAGTAGTCTACCTTGGACTATGGGTCCATAGCAGTAGGTAGATGGTTGTCTTCTCCACCATGTGCTTCATGTTTAGATCTCATGAGCTGCCCTACATGATTGAGATCCCCATTATGTAATTCTACATGTTTGGTTTGTTGGGATCCGATGAATATTGGTGTTATGCTTGAGTTGAAGTACTGAAATTTATCTTTTGTTATCTCTAGGTTGTTTATGATCTTGCATGCTCTCCGTTGTTAGTAGCTATCTTGGTCGAGTAGTTGCAAGTGACTCCAAGAGGGGGTATTTATGCTCGATAGTGGGTTCATGTCTCTATTTAATCTGGGGGACTCTCTCGTGCCCTTTCTCAAACACACAAATATAGATAGCAACAGATTGGGAGGAAAAAAAGTAGCAGCAGAGAACACTATTTCCCCACTGATGTCTACACACGCTTCTGTTCTTGTAGACAGTGTTGGGCCTCCAAGTGCAGAGGTTTGTAGAGCAGCATCAAGTTTCCCTTAAGTGGATCACCCAAGGTTTATCAAACTCAGGGAGGAAGAGGTCAAAGCTATCCCTCTCAAGCAACCCTGCAATTACGATACAGAAAGTCTCTTGTGTCCCCAACACACTCAATACACTTGTCAGATGTATAGGTGCACTAGTTCGGCGAAGAGATAGTGAAATACAAGTAGTAGTGATGATTATAAGTAGTAAATACAATCTGGAATAAAAATGGTAGCAAGCAAACAAGTAACAAAACAGCGAGTAAACGGTGTGCAAAGCTTGGAAACAAGGTCTATGTATCATACTTTCACTAGTGGACACACTCCCAACAATATAACACAATTGAATCAGTAGAAAACTTCTCTTCACTATGGTACTCTGAATTACTCTCCTATTGAATAACACTAATCATTGCGTAGTGGCTACGGAAGCACCCCTTAAAGTTCATCAAGTACTTGACAAACACCACTCATAGAGATATCCAAATCAAATCACAACTGAAGATAGATATTATTGCAACTTAGACTAAGTACTAACACGGTGCACACACTGTCAACATTACACCATGAAAGGAGGAATAGATCACTTTAATACTATCATAGTGATAATTATTCTCATAATCTATAAGAGATCACAATCGTAGCTTAGACCAAGTACCACCATGATGCACGCACTGTCACCGTTACACCATGGCAGGAGGAATAGATTACTTTAATAACATCACTAGAGTACACATAATATCTGAATAATAACATCTACTTGTTCAACATGATACAAAGCTCATGATCACATAAAGATCACATCATGGGAGAGAGAGGTGAACCACATAGCTACCGGTAGAGCCCTCGGCCCCGGGGATGAACTACTCCCTCCTCATCATAGGAGACAACAAGGTTGATGGAGATGGCGGTGAGGTCGATGGAGACGGCGGAGACGGCGATGGAGATGGCTCCGGGGGCACTTCCCCGTCCCGGCAGGGTGCCGGAACAGAGACTTCTGTCCCCCGAAATTTGTCGACGGCGGCGGCGGAGCTACGGAACTGTTCTGGAAATTTCGCCGACTCCTTTAGGGTTTTCCGTCCCGAGGATTTATATAGGCGAAGGGGCGTCGTCAGGGGGCAGCCAGGGGCTCCTCACACCAGGGTGGCGCAGCCAGGGCCTGGGCCGCGCCACATATGTGTGAGGGCGGCCTCTGGCCCCCCTCCGGCTCTCTTTCGGTCTTCGGGAAGCTTCCGGGAAAAATAAGACTTCTGGAACTTGTTTCATCCAATTCTGAGAATATTTCCTGTGTAGCTTTTCTGAAACACAAAAACAGCAGAAAACAGGGAACTGACACTGTGGCGACTTGTTAATAGGTTAGTTCCGGAAAATGCATAAAAGTGCCACGAAGTGTAACAAAACATCGGGTAAATGGTGTAAAAACAAGCATGGAGCATCAAAAATTATAGATACGTTGGAGACGTATCAGCATCCCCAAGCTTAACTCCTGCTCGTCCTCAAGTAGGTAAGTGATAACAAAAGAAATAATTTTTGAGGTGACATGCACCTACACAATCTTGATCATATATGTAAGCATTGTGAGCTGGGATCATAAGAACTTAAAACATGGGCATGAAAGATATAATCTTGACAATAAGAACTTAACAACTATGTTATAAACATGCAAATGAACACAAACAAAAGATCATGAAAATGAAACAATGAAAGTCAAACGTGTGTTCAAATCATAAGGAAAAACATACAAATGGTTTTCAGCTTGTCCCTCATGGAGTAGCAAAATATAAATGCATATGACACCTTCAAGTTTAAGAGGGCAACTAGATACAAGTAATTTAAGAACAAGTGAAACCAACAATATGAATCAATCAATGAAAACTTTGGGACAATGCACATTATAGTAAGAATGACAACTATGCTCTCTTAATGGTGCATAAAGATAGAAGGTGGTGACTCAACATAAAAGTAAAAGAAAGACCCTTCGCAGAGGGAAGCAGTGATTAAACATGTGCTAGAGCTTTTCATTTGTAAAACAGAGAGATAAAAACTGGATTTTGAGAGGTGGTTGTCTTTGTCAACGACTAGCAATGGGGTTCTTACTATCTTCCATACAAAAATGAAGCAAGTTTTTGAGAGAGAGATTGGCACTTTTGTGCTCTTTTATAAAGCTTGGCACTCCTCACTACCTTTTTTCCTTTCTCAAACCATGGCTAACCGATTCCATCAGGTGCCCACCAACATTCACATTCCATGGAGGAGTGCCTTTTTTCTTTCTTTTTTTTCTTTTTTTTTTCTTTTTGGAATAAGCAATATGGAAGATAGCAAATCCGACCACTACGTCCCCATGAGCTGAAAACAGTGTCACAAAACGAGAAGTATTTTGATGGTTTTTGAAAAGTAGCACATGAAAATTTACTTGGAATGGCTTGCAAATACCATGCATAGGAATTTATAGTGGACACAATGGCAAACTTGGTTTTTGGGAGTTGGATGCACTAGTAGAGCTCATACTCAGTACAAAATGAGGGCTAGCAAAAGACTGGGAGTGACCAACTAAGAGAGCAATAACGGCCATAATCATGCAAAGCGACAAAGCAACATTAAAAGAAGCATAAGATGGCATCAAAAGTCGAAAACTAAATGATCATAGAGGCTATTGGCGACTTTGTAAGAGTCTAACATGTGTGAGCATGCGCCAAGTCAACCCAAATAAAGCATCAAAGGAGAAAACCAAATAAATGCTTCCATATAATAAAAACAATGCATGATTTTTTCAAAGGCTCATTAAGCAATCTCAGTCATTTGAGACAAGTCATGCTACAGCAAAACCACTAAGCATACTATCAAAAAGACATCAAGCACGACATGCAAAAGCCTAGGCCGCAGTCTACACAAGCCCCTTCTTGTACCACTTTTTTTTTGCATGAAATTTTTCTCTTTTCCAACACCATTCAAACTTTTTATAAACACCTCTTTTGATGAAAACCAATAAAGATCAGAGGCAAAAACACACCTTGATAAATAAATATAAGAAGATCTGAATGCAAATCAAGGCGAAAACGAAAACCAAAAGCAGTAGCAGAAAAAAGAAGAACACTCGGTGAAATTGTAAGAATGAAAAACAGAGTGTTCTTGGCAAATGAAAAACGAGTTCATCTCCTCCAAAAGAAACATGATGTAATCTAACCATTTATTGTGGCAAACAAAGCAAAAGAAAACTAAAAACTAAAACAACTGACGCTCCAAGAAAAACACATAGTGCATGAAGCAATAAAAATATAGTGTCTTGAAAGGTGACCTGATTTTTGCCGATGAAGAAGGGGTGCCTCGGGGCATCCCCAAGCTTTGCCGCTTGTACTTCTTGGATATTTCTTGGGGTGATGCATGGGCATCCCCAAGCTTGAGCTTTTGTCCATTCTTCAACTCATCTCATCATTCTCTGATCCCTACACTTGAAAACTTTCTTCATACAAAACTAAACACAAATCTATTAGCAACATTAGTGTAAGCATAACATATAATCAACCCTTTTTGCTTCAGGTTTCAACACAAAACCACCACATATAAAGTATATACTACTGTATCAACCTCCCCAAAAGTTCCGTGATCAAAAGAACTCAAAAGAAAGCAATAAAGTGGCAAACACAAATATTGGCAGAAATCTGTCAAAACTGAACAGCTGACAAAGGCCGAATTTTTGAGGGGTTTTCTGTTACTCAAATCAAAAAGTGTTCAACTAACAAAAGTTTGGATATAACCTGGGCCATATGCACAAGAAATCGCAGGTCCAAAAGATATACAGAGAATTTTCACGAATTTTTACGGTGCAGCATCGAAAACTGTTTCAGGACAGCAACATCCCCAAATCTTTACCTCACTCGAATTAGAGGCTTCTCTTGCCACAAAAACGAAATAAACAAGATAAGGAGTGGTCATTACAGTAGTAATGACTTCCAAGACTCAAATAAAAGAAAAAGTACTGAAAATAAAAACATTGGGTTATCTCCTAAGAGTGCTTTTCTTTAACGCCTTTGAGCTAGGCGCAGTAATTTGCAAAGATGCTCATGTGGACGCCATATAAGAGCTTGAGGCAAAGGCGCCATATAGGAACTTAAAGCAATAGAGAGCATCAAAAAGAAAGTATGGAACACATTTAAATCTAAACCACTTCCTATGAAAAATAGTCTTGTAAAGAGACAAGTCATAAAAGCGCAAAGCAAAAAGCATAGGAAGGCAAAACAAGTACAACTTCAAGAATTGCAACATAAAGAGGGGAAACTCAATATTGTTGAGATCCATCAAACCATGTTTCCCTCTCTCATAATAACTTTCAGTAGCATCATGAATAGAACTAACAATATAACTATCATTTAAAGCATCCCTATCACGAGCTACATGCATAAAAGGATTAATACTCCCCACATGAACAATCGTAGTAGGAGCAGATTCAACAGAATAATTATTCTCATCACCATAATCATCATAAATAGGAGGCATATTGTAATCATAACTAATTTTATCCTCAATAGTAGGTGAACTGAAAATATTATACTCATCATCATAACCATCATAAACTAGAGGTTTAGTATCATCACAAGCTAGAGAACTGCTATTTCGCAAAGCATATTCTTCAAACATATCATCATAAGAAGGAACATCACATAGGGGAGATAAAATATCATTAGAGCAATCTTTCTCCACTAAAGCTGGGGAACTAAAAATATCATGCTTAACAAAACCAGCTTCCCCAAGCTTAGACTTTTCTATAGCATTAGCAATACCAGTGTTCAAAGCAATCATACTAACATCACTATTAGCATGCAAATTAAGCTCCAAAGGTTTTTCAATTTTCTCTTCAAACACTTCATATCTAAACTCAGGAAAAAGACTAAAGAACTCTTTGTTTTCCATTAAGCCTAACTAGTGAAAATAAAAACAAGAAACAAAAAGATATAATTGCAGAATCTAAAGAAAATAACTCCGAGCACTCATACAGGAGGATGCGAGTACCTTTTACCTTACCTCCCCGGCAACGGCGCCAGAAAAGAGCTTGATGTCTACACACACTTCTGTTCTTGTAGACAGTGTTGGGCCTCCAAGTGCAGAGGTTTGTAGAGCAGCAGCAAGTTTCTCTTAAGTGGATCACCCAAGGTTTATCGAACTCAGGGAGGAAGAGGTCAAAGCTATCCCTCTCAAGCAACCCTGCAATTACGATACAGAAAGTCTCTTGGGTCCCCAACACACCCAATACACTTGTCAGATGTATAGGTGCACTAGTTCGGTGAAGAGATAGTGAAATACAAGTAGTAGTGATGATTATAAGTAGTAAATACAATCTGGAATAAAAATGGCAGCAAGCAAACAAGTAATAAAACAGCGAGTAAACGGTGTGCAAAGCTTGGAAACAAGGCCTAGGTATCATACTTTCACTAGTGGACACACTCCCAACAATATAACACAATTGAACCAGTAGAAAACTTCTCTTCACTATGGTACTCTGAATTACTCTCCTATTGAATAACACTAATCATTGCGTAGTGGCTATGGAAGCACCCCTTAAAGTTCATCAAGTACTTGACAAACACCACTCATAAAGATATCCAAATCAAATCACAACTCAAGATAGATATTATTGCAACTTAGACCAAGTACTAACACGGTGCACACACTGTCAACATTACACCATGAAAGGAGGAATAGATCACTTCAATACTATCATAGTGATAATTATTCTCATAATCCATAAGAGATCACAATCGTAGCCTAGACCAAGTACCACCATGATGCACTCACTGTCACCGTTACACCATGGCAGGAGGAATAGATTACTTTAATAACATCACTAGAGTACACATAATATCTGAATAATAACATCTACTTGTTCAACATGATACAAAGCTCATGATCACATAAAGATCACATCATGGGAGAGAGAGGTGAACCACATAGCTACCGGTAGAGCCCTCAGCCCCGGGGATGAACTACTCCCTCCTCATCATAGGAGACAGCAAGGTTGATGGAGATGGCGGTGAGGTCGATGGAGACGGCGGAGACGGCGATGGAGATGGCTCCGGGGGCACTTCCCCGTCCCGGTAGGGTGCCGGAACAGAGACTTCTGTCCCCCGAAATTTGTCGATGGCGGCGGCGGAGCTACGGAACTGTTCTGGAAATTTCGCCGACTCCTTTAGGGTTTTCCGTCCCGAGGATTTATATAGGCGAAGGGGCATCGTCAGGGGGCAGCCAGGGGCTCCTCACACCAGGGTGGCGCGGCCAGGGCCTGGGCCGCGCCACCTATGTGTGAGGGCGGCCTCTGGCCCCCCCTCCGGCTCTCTTTCGATCTTCGGGAAGCTTCCGGGAAAAATAAGACTTCTGGAACTTGTTTCGTCCAATTCCGAGAATATTTCCTATGTAGCTTTTCTGAAACACAAAAACAGCAGAAAACAGGGCACTGGCACTGTGGCGACTTGTTAATAGGTTAGTTCCGGAAAATGCATAAAAGTGCCACGAAGTGTAACGAAACATCGGGTAAATGGTGTAAAAATAAGCATGGAGCATCAAAAATTATAGATACGTTGGAGACGTATCACCCACCCTGGCCGACTATCCCATGGCTACCTCCTCTAGGCGAGAGCCGCCCCTAGCATCTCGTTGACCTAGACCTCCAATTCCGCCCAGCGCCTATGCCAAATGCTGCGGCCTGCTCGGCACCGCGACCTCCATCGACCCTCTCCTGCAGCCCGACGGTCGGCATGGCGCGTGCGCCATGACGCAGCGGGTGCGCTCTAGCCTGTCGTGGCCTCTGTCGCGAGGTCGCAGTCTCTTCTCTCCCTACCGCGCTCGAGGTGCACCTTCCCTGCGCTCCTACGACAACATGCATCGATGTGCTGTGAAAGGTAGTGGGCGGCGGCAAGAGGAGGCTGTCCTACTTGGAGGTGCTCTGGTTGTTCACTGGCGGTGCAGAGGCGGGGGTGTGACGTGAGGGCTGCGGCGGCCTGATGTCTGCTAGGGTTTTATGGGAGATTGATAGGTGGTCGGGGCCATTGCATCCTTCTTTCGTTTGGGTTCTCTAAAGTGCTATTTTCACTTAGCGGTGGCAGAGATGCGTAATTAGGTAAGGTAATATGAGGACGACTTTCCTTGCTATTGGATGTAGATTGGACGTATGAGATCTCTTCAATGTTTATAATCAAATTTTTTTGAGGCAATGTACCATCACAAACTGCAATTTAATAGTAAAGATTTGATGAGCCCTCAAAGGTCGTTGCTCGAGTGTGGTGTCACAAACGCGAAGGTGGCAACCATTAGGGTGCATGCACCATAACCATGATGGTCCTCCATCGGGTGAGGCGGCTCTCTGCCACCAATTTTGCTTCCGAGCATCTATATATAAATAATTTTATTCATAATATTATAATAACAAAAACTAGCTTGATTCCACCTTAAATCCAACCTAGTCCAGAGCACAAATCAGGACAAAAAACTACCCGTCATTGTATCAACTTCTTAAATTATCTAAGTGATATTTTACATTGTGGGGATCTTTGTTGGCTAAATTTTTTGTTCTCTTACATGTTTAGTGTTGGTTTTCCTTTAATTGTCCGCTTCTGTTCTTTGTAATAAAATGGTTAATTATGTTATGATGTAGCGGGGCTAAGCCGGCTTCAAAACAGTTTGAAAATTTAGAAAAGATAACAACAAATGTAGTTTAAAGAAAAGATCTTCTTGATAACAATTCAGAAAACCTTTGTATGCAACAAAGAAAATGTTTGGATCGAAATCAATGTTAATGAGTTTGAAACTCAATTTTCAAAAAAAAGGCCCTTCCTCTTTTTCATCTGTCCATATTTTAAAGAAATTTAATACTCATTACTAATTGGACAGCCACGTGTGCAAGCAAGACCAGTGTTACTTCGTTTGATAAAGCAAAATATCCGGCTTCAAATACCCACAATCAGAGACTCTTTGTTGAAATGTACCTGAAATACATTTCTGTGGTCTTTAATTATTATTACTAGGAAGCTTGGCGCGGCGCCACGCCGCGCCTTTAGCTGTTAAATTGTTGGATAAAATATTATAGAAGTACTACTCACTCTGTTCCATAATATAGTATATTTTAATAAATTGTTTAAGCTTGCCAAAACATAATGCAATGAAAAAGAGGGAAGTATAGACAAAAGACGTGATCGTGAGGCTGTGGTGAAAAGAGAGGATTGTATGATAGCACGCGCCGGCTTAAAGGCGACATGCGGTGGACTAAGTTTTTTTCAAAGTCGTAGACTGGTCAATAACCTTTTTTCGGTTAAAAGAAGCGGTGGATGGTGGAGAAAGTATATTTTCGTAGGATAAAGTAGTAGTATTTTTCACCGTAAAAGAGGCCCCAAATGTTAAAAGAAGGTAGTTATCTAAAAATTATCAATGGAGATTACTGTTCGTTCACAATGAAAGAAATATTGTTGGAAAGTTATCATTGAGGAAGTAATGTTAGGTAATTAATATTGTTGATGTACTCTTGGTGGATGATCTATATCATAGAATTACAGCACACCGTCAAAAGAATACTGATGCGACATAACCATCGGTACATTGTATAGCATTGAAGATATATAGTTGAGCAATTATTATTGGGAAAGTACTGCTTGAGCCTGTCTTGAGAAAATACTGCTATAAAATCGGGCGGAAAATACTGCTTGAGTCTATCTCGAGAAAATACTACTATAAAATCAGGTAGAAAATTACCATAGCGTACACTATTCATGTTGTACTGTGAAATTCTTGTTTAGATTATACCACGAAACTACTTTAAAAAAGAATCAACGTTAGATTATACCACAAAATTATTTTTAAAAAGAACCAACGATGAAATATCAAAAAAAACTATTTTGTGAAAATACAGTCGGAGAATTGCGCATCATCTTTTAAGAAGCACGGTTAAGTAATTATCGCCAGAAATTACTGCTTAAGCTAAAAAGTTATACCAAAAAAAGGTTAGAAAATTACCGGTAAGAATACTGTATCATGCATAGTTTGCGATGTATCAAGAAAATATTATAAAAAATTAATGACCAAAATTACTGCATTGGGCGTTATACCAAATTGGTCATCGGTATTGTTATTACCGCTGGATTTAAATCGAATGGTTCAAACACTACTAAGTACTGTTCATACACCGATTAATTATTATTGGGAAAGTACTGCTTGAGCCTGTCTTGAGAAAATACTGCTATAAAATCAGGCGGAAAATACTGCTTGAGTCTATCTCGAGAAAATATTGCTATAAAATCAGGTAGAAAATTACCATAGCGTACACTATTCATGTTGTACTGTAAAATTCTTGTTTAGATTATACCATGAAACTACTTTAAAAAAGAATCAACGTTAGATTATACCACAAAATTACTTTTAAAAAGAACCAACGATGAAATGTAAAAAAAAACTGTTTTGTGAAAATACAGTCAGAGAATTGCGCATCATCTTTTAAGAAGCACGGTTAAGTAATTACCGCCAGAAATTACTGCTTAAGCTAAAGAGTTATACCAAAAAAAAAGGTTAGAAAATTACCGGTAAGAATACTGTATCATGCATAGTTTGCAATGTATCGAGAAAATACTATAAAAAATTAACGACCAAAATTACTGCATTGGGCGTTATACCGAATTGGTCATCGGTATTGTTTTTACCGCTGGATTTAAATCGAATGGTTCAAACACTACTAAGTACTGTTCATACACCGGTTACTGTTCATGCGAACAGTGTGCTATGACGTGGGGCACTGAGAGGTCTCTATCTCTTGCAACTTTAATATGTGTATAGATTGGACACGACTAACGCTCGTGAGCCGTGATCGTGCAATGTTTTCCCTATCTCCCATGGATTCTATTCGGTGCCTTGGCTGGAGATCATCACAACATTGCAGGATGCAGGGTCAAAGTTTTCAGTAAGAAAACATTCAAATAAGAAAAGGACAAGCATATCCTGCAGTCCTGCCTCCCATCTGCTCCTCTATCCATGCCTTGCCGATTCGAGGCAAAAGGCTCGGTGGCAAAGCGCCCTGCAGAACCATTTGCACAGCCTGAACCAACCCAGTTCGGGAAGCACCTCCCGTATGGTTCCAAGAGCTGCTGACCAAAAGTCTGTCTTTGAACGGCACCTCGGCAGTTTTGCCTTCTTGGTTCCAAGATGGAGTGTGGTGGTTTTGATTTTCAAAATGAAGGCTTCATTTATTTTCTAGCCTCCCCGCCAAACTGGTTCACAAATCAGAGGTTCCCCAAACTGTTCGGTACTGCTCTACGGTACCTTGCCCTCCCCGCTTCCATTATTTGAGACACACCCTGCAGAGAAGAAAGATGACTTCGCCAATGGAGGTCGAGCAGCATAGCAGCCAGAAGGCGAGAGGGGAAGAACTGAAGCCGGAGGAAGGAGACGTGATGCAGGACGGAGGCGAAGGAGGGAGCGCCGTGGTGGCGGTGGAACACACGGCGGAGCTGCAGATCGATGTGAGGATGGACGTCGCCGTGTTCCTCTGCCAGGCCTGCCTCCTCCCACTCAAACCCCCAATTTTCAAGGTGAGCTCTCGTCTCTATCGCCAGTAGGTGCAAAGATGAGGATTTGTTTGGCAAGATGGAAATTATGTGCAGCTACTGCCGCGGTGGCATGAAAGTTGAGATTTTTTGTTTGCAGTGCGAGGCGGCCGGGCACATCCTGTGCAGCTACTGCCGCGGCGGCCACGGCGAGACTTGCAGCCGCGCCGACACCCACTGCGGCGATCTGGACGCCGTGGTCAGCGCCGCCAAGGTGCTCTGCCCCAACAGCGAGTTCGGCTGCGACCGCTACGTCGTCTTCCACGGCGTGGCCGAGCACCGGCGCGCCTGCCCGTGTGCGCCCTGCTTCTGCCCGGACCCCGGCTGCGCGTTCCGGGGCTCGCCGCCGGCGCTCCTCGACCACTTCGCCGCGCACCACTCCCGCCCAGTCATCGCGCTCCGCTACGGCCGCTCGTGGAACCTCAGCCTGCCGCGGTCGCAGCGCTGGCACGTCGTTGTCGGGCAGGAGGACGGGGGCGTGTTCCTGGTCTGCCTGGGCGCGCTCGGCGCGACGGCCACCGCGGTGTCGCTCGTTCACGTCAGGGCGGATGGCGGCGCCGCGGCGCCCGAGTTCTGGTGCAAGCTCTCCGTGGAGCGCCCCGGCGACGACAAGGCCGACAAGCGGGTTCTCATGGCCTCCCCGGTGAGCAGCAGCGCGCTGTCCGGCGGCGCGCCGGCGGCGGGCCAGGGGATGTTCCTGGCGGTGCCCCAGGAGCTGCTGTCCGGCGACATGGTCGCGCTCAGCATCCGCATTGATCATCTCCGGTCTGCCGCCGCCGCCAAGTCCACATCCCCGCAAGCTAGGACATCCAGGAGGAAGCGATGAACCCGCTGCATTTGATCTTTAAACCATGTTATGGATTTCTCGTGTGATCAGCATGGTTGTGACTTAAGTTTAACTCAGTAGTGAAGTCGGTATTTAACTACCCTTTATTTATGGTGCTTATGATATAGACTACTTAATGTGGTAGCGTGAGCTAGTAATGCAGATAAGAAAGGGTCTCACCCTCTATCGGAAGAGCGTGTGATCAGTCCAATGCCAGCATTGCACACCAGTCCAAAATCATTGATTTAGAAACCATAGAAAAATGCTCAATAAAGGAAGCATGGGATATTTGTTCAATATTAATTGGGTTAAATATATTGCTGAAGTGCAAATTATTCCCGATGCTCTCTATTACATGTTTTGATCACATTAGCAAGATATATTCTCTCCTCCTACTCAATTACCACATGCTGCGCTGCTAACTGCTAGAGCTTGTGATCACGAAATATATCCCAAGGAAAAATACACAACCACCTGCTTCTAGACCTTACAGAGTACCACATCTACAGAAAATATTTTTTGTAAGTATCAAGGATGGCTCATGGAGACTGTGTGGACAGAGAATATTAAATTCTCTGACCATTAAAAACAAATTACCAACACCACTACATGGTGCTGCAAGCTAAACTGGATATGAGATCGGAATACTACAGATAGGGGTATGAAAACTTCAAACATTCACAGAACTTCATTTACTACCTATTTTGGACACTACTAATATTTGCGTATGCCATTTTGGCTTAATCAATGCCCTTACAAATATTCAAGCTTTTATGAATTCAATATTTGAGGACAATTTTTATTTGCATTCTTTGATGATATATTAGTATTCGTCATTAACTTGTAGCCTTTTTGGTTTGCTGGATGTTCAAAAAGAACAACAAATAGGAAAAACATAGAAATTGTGTATGAGTCATTCAAAAATTGAAAACACCTGAATGTGTCACTTTGATGCAGATGCGGGGCTATGCTCCCACATTTCGAAAAAAATATGAATGTGCACTAGACATGTCATAAGCAAAACGCATGATTTGCGTATAGAATGAGATCTGAGAGATAGTTGCCATTAGTTAAGGTTTTTTGGTCAGAAATTCATCCAAGGTATAGATAATTGGAAAAATCTGAATGTTCTGCAATCTTGTAATCAAACAAACTATTTTTTTTAAGAATACAATACTCTGAGATTGCTACAAGGATTTTTCTTCTTTGAAAATGCATACAAGTTCATTGGAAAAAATGGAATGGCTAGTAAAATTGCAGACAAAATTATGTGATCGTAAATAAACCAATGATGAAGCAGATCATGCAGCATTTTTCTCCTCTATGCTTGACCCATGAGGCCATGACTATTCTGGCCCAAGACCAATCAACAGATCGATTATTACTGCAGCTGCCTCGGTAGCTCTTCTTTCACCGGGCTCCTTTTTCCTCACTCTCTTGTCCTCACTCGAGAACCCTCCTCGTACAAAGTTCACTCAACTCCTGTCCCAACATAGAGGTTCCGATCCCACACAACTTCTGTGCATTTTGATCTGGAGAGGAGGAAGCGAGTGCTTTCTTTTCGCCAAAGATTTGAGTTGGGATCACTCGTAGCAAGGCAGGAGCAGGATGATGCAGGGTGCTAGAGGCGAGGGGAGGAACAGGGGCTCGCCGTCGGCGATGGACGAGAGCAGCGCCAAGAAGGCGAGGCTGGAGCTGCCCAACGGCCACGTGAAGCAAGAGGTGGTCGCGCCGGAGTCCGACGCCGGAGGAGAAGGAGGCGGCGCGGTCGTCGCGGCGGAGTACGCCTCGCGGGTGGAGCTCGCCGTGAGGATCGAGATGCGCGTGCTCCACTGCCCGCTCTGCACCCGCCCGTTCAAGCCTCCCGTCCGCCAGGTCCTTCCCTTTCTCTCGTCCGATTTTTTCGTGCAGCAAAGACTGCAGATTTCGCGTGTTTCAGACTCCGGTTCGTCTGTGTTGTGCGCAGTGCAGCAGCGGGCACCTGGCGTGCGGCGCCTGCGTCGACGCGCTCCCGGGCGGCCTGTGTGAGACGTGCGAGGAGGACGCCGACGGCGTCTTCGGCCCCTGCCCGGCGCTGGACGCAGTGGTGTCGTCGACGAGGGTCGAATGCCCCCACGACGGGTGCGGGCGCTTCGTCGTCTACCACGAGTCCGGCGAGCACCAGAACGCGTGCGCGCACGCGCCATGCCGCTGCACGGAGCCCGGCTGCGTCGGCTTCGCGGGCTCCCCTGCGGCGCTCGCGGGCCACCTCGCGTCCGTCCACTCCGTGCCCGTGCACCTTGTCAAGTACGGCAAGGTGAGCCAGCTGGAGGTGCCGGCGTCGGTGCCACGGCTCCTGCTCGTGTCCGAGGACGACATGTGCGTGTTCCTCCTGACTGTGGGCGCGCTCGGCGGTGCCGGCGCCTCCGCCGTGTCCGTGGTGTGCGTCCGGGCGAGCGCAGTGGCGCGGCCGAGGTTCACCTGCAAGATGTGGGTGAACCTGGCGCCGCCGGCGAACGGCAAGGGCAAGTCGGACCTAGTCCTGGTGGAGATGCAGGTGCGGAGCAGCACGTCGCCCGGCGCGGTGGTCGCCGCGGACGAGCCGACGTTCCTGGTGGTGCTGCCGATGTACCTAGTTCCGCGTACGTCGGGCGACGACGGGCCGTCCAAGGAAGTGCATCTCAGCGTCCGCATCGACAAGGTGTCCCTGGTCGTGCTGATCATGCAGTTCGTCGTGGTAGCTAGTGTTTGGAGATCCTGCTGAAACTATCTGTTGCACTTTGTGATGTACTGAACATTTTACGAAAATGTTTGAAGCTTCAGCTTAATGTCTGACTTTGCATTTTCTTCTACTACATCGAAATTTGATCTTACAGGCTTGGTACGTGTTCATGGAGAACCGACGCAATTCGTCGTGGTAGTGTTTGGAGATCCTGCTGAACTGTCAGCTGTGACTATCTGTGACAGCTCTACTGAAGCTAACTGTCATTCTAGGCGTTTATGGAAATATATGTTGCATGCTACTGTCATTCTAGGCGTTTATGGGAATATATGTTGCATGCTACTGTCATTCTAGGCAAGCAATTCATCTACATCTGTTGTACTTTGTGATGTACTGAACAACTTAAGAAAATGTTTGAAGCTTGAGCTTAATTTTTGACGTAGCACTTTCATCTACGTCGAAATTTCTAAATGTTCGGTTGAAGACAAATTGGTACCAGTAGAAGTTGGAGACAGCAGCACGGTTGAACTGATTTTGGAACATTTTCTTCACACCAAAACAACCGCGCTACAAAGTTGCATATTGCAGGGTCAAGATTCAAAAAGATCAGGAAATATAATTTTCATATCCCTCTGTGCCCACGCCTGCCGATTTGGGGCAAAACGTTGGGAGGCAAAGTGCTCTGCGCGCCCATTTGCTACGTCTGAACTATCTCAGTTCCGGAAGTATAGCATTACTCTTCTGCCCTCGCAGCTTTGAACTGTTTGGAGGAGAACGCAGCTGCGAGATTGTTAATTTGCTGTACAACCGTCCTGTACAACCACGGCAGTTCTAGTTAATTTGCTGGCCGAGTAACCTCAGTCTTAACGAGATTGTTCTTGTTCAAACTTAGAGCTCACTAGTCGAATATTGAGCTATATTACTATTATCTACTGAATTTCTATAAATTGCATGTCGTGGATGGCCTCATAAACAAAGAAGGTGCTGTTCGACTTTAGGTTTTTTTTTTCCTAAACTTTGTGTTGTTTAGTTAACGGAGTAGCATTGCCAGGTAGGTCGACACCTGGGGTGTTACAAAACCAGTATCAAGATTGCGGAAAACAATAATCTACACCACATATCAACTGCTAACCAAAAATAACATAACCACCAAAGGGAAATGAGTTACTATTTCGGTAATTAGCCTTTGGCCACCCAATTGTGCATGGAGAACTCTGCAATTTTGTTATTACCGTAAATATCATTGTAAGATGGAGAGAACCTTTATCCCAGGTTCACAAACCAAGGGTTAGGACACAATAATGAAACTAAGAAAAATCTACTATATACTAAAAGCACAATACGGGAGTCTAAAATAGAGGCACTACGTTAATCCACATAGGCTAAAAATAACTATACCGTTGATTTTACTGCTAAGGGCTAAGATTTAATACATCCAAGAGTTACGCTACATACAAATTTGTAGTCCATTACACGTTGGATACACCTGAGCGATAAAGTGCTAACAAAAAATAATGAACCGTGACTTGCTAGGACTCTCTAGCTACCTTGCCGTGTATGTTTAAAAAATAGTACTATACGCTAACAAATTCTGCACGTCAAAGAGGTAAAAGTGCCAGGCACAACACGTCCATGCGCAAGCAATGCGTCTAAAAGTGGCACAAAAGTATAATACCTATAGGACTCTACGGTAGATTTTGATGGATCTTGTGTAAGTATACTACCTCTAAATCTAAATATAAAATGTCCAGGCTAACATAGTTTACAAAAAGTATTATATCTTATATCTTATATTTAGAAACAAAGGTAATGATTGACTCCATTCTACTGACTGCCGATTGACCTTGTAATTTAAATAATTTTGAGGTGGTACACCAAATGATAAATATAGTTAATATAAAATGAGTATGCATGCAAGCATTCTTACACACGACACTAAGCGAGGAAACAAGTGTGATTTGACCCATGCTAAGGTGCTAAGGAAATGGGAACGATCATTTTTTATAATTTACAAAGTAATGTAAATAAGATATTTTTTAATGTATAACTGACACCATGAAACTAAAGTAAGATTGGCACGTTTTAAAGCAAGTAAACATATCGAGATTCAAGTACAAGCAATTAGTGTGTTCAAATTTTTATGTGAGAAAAATAATAATTATTGATAGAAGAATAAATATGGGGAATGTAGAGTAGAATAAAAGAGTTAAACATAGACCATAATTATTAATCAAAGTCCATAGTTTTGTATGATAAGTCATAAACACAAAGATAATTAGTTTTTAAAACTCACACAAGATCCGTACTGTCAATCAAATACACTACATTACATGAGTACTTCAAGGCTCCGATCATATTATCTCGAAAAGAAAATTCTAGATGCACAATGTCTTATCAATTGTAGATTCATAATTGTATATCAATACTAATATATTGATGAGATAAATCAAATAATATCTGACATGGCAGAAAATAAATTATGCGGACAATGATCCTAGATGACTTTTTGAATATCTTATGTTAATAAAAATCTCTATAATTTTCAGTGGAAATCCTATGACAGAGTAACAACACTAGCATCTTACAGCTAATATATTGAATCCATAAGTTAACAATCCTTTAAAACCAAAGACCTTCAAATGCACGATGACTGTGCTAGAGATTAACACGTAATATCCAATAATGCGATTGATGTGTATGAACATGGCTTAGATGAATCAACGTATATGATTTTCTTAGGTGTATAAAAAGGGATAATATAGATAGTGTGAAAGAAGTTCAAGAGAGTACAATAGAGAAAAATAAAATGCATGCAAAAATCTATTGTGAGACTTGCAAAATTCATGATGGCTGAAAGAGGTCGAGAAGTGGTTGATTAACGAAAAAATTGAATTTGTAAGGATTGAGTATATGACACATGTGACATGGGCAAGAAAAATGTTGGATATATGCTAACATGATATATATGCAAGCAAGTGTCTCACGCAAATAAATACAAATGTTGTTGTGGGTGCACCAAGATATACCCATGATATATACGGAAGTGAAAGGTATGGTCTTCTTGGAAATGACACTACTATTGTTGGACCATAAAATTAAAAATGATAAATATGTTTCCTGCTTATGTGATAATGTATTTAGTAGCATGACGTCAAAGTCCATAAAACAATATTACACTCAAGAAACTATTGAGTTATGTCTTAGTCATTTCAGCTACATTGAAGATGATGCCCTCACATTTGCGAGGGCCACCTGGCTAGTTGTAGTAATGTTACCATCCAATATTTAGCACCAATGTGTTCTCCAATCTCCATGATGCTCATGTTCTTCGATATGAGCCATGAACTTGCACTACCTGCAGCAGCAAACATATACATTGATAATTCAGCATCTATTTCAAAGTGTCGACTTGCAAATCCAGAGGCACACTACTATTTGCAGTGTTTCTTTTAAAAACTGATCTTAAAACAAGTATGGTCAACTAATATAGTTTAACCCTCGCACAATCATAAATGGCATGTTTATGACTCTAAATTCTGTGTAACAGATTGCTGATATTCAGTAGTGTAAAGGATTGTTGCAGAAAATACATGGCATAATCAAGTATATTGTCACCATTCTAAATTTGTAATCGTCCAATGCATTCCCATCTAAAAGGACTTACGTTCCTCCTAAATTTGATTATTGGAAGGGCGGCGAAAAAACATGTTATTTGGTACTAAATACATCTATGCAAATAACAAAATCACTTTACCTGTAACATGGTTATGAAACTAACCAATATAAACTGTATCATGGTTATGGAGCTCAACAATATAATTGTTATTCTGATCCGGCCAAAGGAGGGTTGGATTTATGAGCACAACTACTGCCAAAGCAATTATCAAGTGTCGACCACCCGAAAAGAATGGGTATTATTGTTGACCTGTAATGTTTTAGGTATATAAGAGCAAAATTTCAGATTGGAGCAAATGATATTGTCACTCTGGTATGGCATCAAAACATGCAAATCGTATGTAATTGGGTTGTTCCATATAGTAATATCTAGTTATCTTACAGATTTAGTCGCAGATAAAATAACCATAATTTTCTAGTATGTTTGGTCATGGGCATGACAACATATAACAATTTCAGAATCTTGGTGTGGGCATTCGAAACCTGAACACCCATTACTCATGCAGTTCTATCAAGATAATACCCAGGTTTTTATCACTTGTTCATGACACTAAAGGCATTTTTTTTTTCTGAAACCTAACTACATGCGCATCTTAGTGTTCAGATTTAAGTTGTGCCAACACAACTGCAAACAAATAATGGCAGAATATGCTTGCATGGCTTCTGCCTCTGGCCAACCATCAATCTTTCTTTCCTTTTTCCCACATATCAATCAAAAACGTTCATTGACCAATCTTAAAAAGATACTTTCACAGATCATCCATGCATAAAATACAACCACATCCTTGTCCCGCTAGTGTGGCACCTACCGCATGGCTGGCACGTGTCAGCCAGCGGGTACGCCGTTGCCCCCATTACACCGGAGGGGCCGTTGCTCGATGTCGAGCAATGGTGGGAAGCACTTCCATCGGTGCAGCGCGATCCGCCCGAGTGGGCTTTGACGTGCCATCTAGCTCCCCATCCTATAGCACGAGCGGGATCTCGAGCTCGGGCAGTACTTTGGCCCCTACAATGGTCGGTACAACGATTTGTTTGTTAACTGTAGCAACTATAGTACAATTTTATATTGTTTATCACTATAATACAAAGGTTGGCCTGTAGCATTGCATAATCCTAGCTACGCATTTATTGTTCTCGCTTGCAGGCTTTTGGGGGCCGCCGGTGATGCTCTTAAATCTTAGAGCATCTCTAAAAGGCGCACTATATTTCGGTGCGCTATATTTCATCCCGACCGTGCTGTAAACGTTTGCCACGCGCTGGCCCGGATTTTCCCCCACCGGAGGTGCTAAATTAGAGCGTGTTCGCTAGCGCTAAAAATACTCCTCCGTCGGATGCTCCAAAATACAGCGCGCGCGCCGGCGGAAAACAACTTTCTACACTCCTATGCATTCAACAAGATTAAATACTCACATAAATCATGAAACAAATGATCTACCATAGTTTAAATAGACACAAAGTGCAACACACATATCACATAGTTCAATAACAACTCACAACACGACGTAGTTCAACACCGACACACAACATATGGTTCAAATAGACAAAAAGTGCAACACACAATTTGCATATCAAATGCAAGATAGAATCTCACACTTCCGCATTTTCCAAGTCATCGCCTTCTTTTGCTTCTTCTTCATCGACATCTTGGGTTGAAGAAGGAATAGTAGGATCCAAAGAGGCCACGAATCCTTTTTGATCGGTACCGGTTGTTGGATCCATTCCAATTGTCAACCATGTCTTGCAAAGCAACTTGTCCTCCACTATGGTGTAGTTCGCCGTCCGACCGGAAGGGCACGATTCAATCAACCCTTCTCCTTCCTCATCGATATCCTCATATTCCTCATATGCCTCAATGGTGATATCATCATGCATAAACGAAGATCCAACATTCATTGTCTCCATGAAAGTGTCATCATCGACTCTACATTGCAATAAAATTCGTGAGTATCCGGCTATGTATGCATCAAAACTAAAAATTAGATAAAAAGAAGTGTTTTTTACCTCTCCGGCACTTCATCGAACACCATATGTGCGCCGGATGGGTCGGCGGACGGAGGCGCCGGTGGCGGATGGTTCATTGGTGGAGGCGGCGGCGGAGGCTGCACACGGCGGGTCACACTTGCCTTCACTTTTTTGGCGGCGGGTTACCGGTGCCCGCGGCTGTGGCGCGGGCGTTTGGACGCCGGCACCTTCCTCCTCAGCGGCGCCCGCGCCTTGCCGGGGGCCTGCGTGGCGGCGGCGCTTGTGTGCAGCGTCGGACGCGGCGAGACAAAGAGAGCTCGCGCCGCGGTGGTCGGGTTGCCGGCGTTGCTAGGGTTTGCCGCATGGGGCGGCGGCGCGACAGAGGAGGAGGCGGCGGCGGCGGCGAAAGGTGGAATGGAGTAAGGAGGGGTCGGTGGGGTGCCGGAGGGCGCGTCCATGGCCGGGATTGCGCCGGCGGCCGCGCGGAGGCGAGGATTGGGCGGTGGGGCGGCGAGGCATGGGGGGAAGTTTCAGCGTGGGCCTTTTTCGCGCCTGCCTCGACCGATGCCGCGCGTTGAAGCCGGAGCCCAAATTTTAGTGCCTAGGATAGGGCAAACCAGCCCGCGCCCAAAGAAATAAGATTTGCAGCGCCGCGCCATATGCAGCGCCATATCGGCAGTGTATATAGCCCACGGCCTATATAACGCGTTTGTTGGAGATCTCAACCCTCACCAAAATCTCACCTTTGCCCATTGCCTTCTTCCCTCCATCTCACAGAGTCCTCCCCCTCCTCTTCCTCGTCTGCTCCGAGGCGTTCCAGCAAGAGCAGCTCCCCATGGCGGAAGTGGTTAAGAGGATCAAGACGGAGAAAGACCATGGAGCGAGGCCAGACTGGGCGGCGGCGGAAGGGGACAGGTCGGACGGCGAGATATCTGTCAAGATAAGTTCCGAGGCCCTCAGCTGCAGGATCTGCCTAGAGCCCCTCAGGCCGCCCATCTTCAAGGTAATCTTCGGTCAACAGCCAGCCGACGCATTCGGCTCCGTGATCTGTTCCTGCACTTAGACTCTGTAGATGAATGCACCTGTTTTTCTTCTTCCTAAGAGTAGATCGATGTGGACGATTTTGTGATTGTTGCTGGGAGTAGGGCTTTAGCCTGTAGCGCATAATGTGCATCGGCAGAATGAAAAATTCCTGCCCTTTTCTCGGAAAGCTAAGACGTTTATCATTGGATTAATATTTTGGCGGAATACTCCATTTTACTTTTGAAAGAAAGAAAATGGTTCCATTTACTTGTTTGGCTGCTGCTGCTGCTGCTGCTGTTCTTGATAGGATGACCAAATGCCCCTTTTGTAAGATCTTTATTCTTGGTGTGTCAAAACTGAATGTTTGTTTAGGCAAGTGAATGCTGAATGTAGAGCTGGGACTCAATTTCCATCTCTGAGTAGTGTTGAAAACTTGAAATGATAGTTGGCACGTCCTGCATAGACAGATGGGAAAGTTGCCTGAAATTTTTGGAGGCATATGTCAGCGGGTCAACATTATGGTGGCATAAATGATAAATTGCAAGGCTTCCATTATACTTGCACAGTTGCTAGTGTTCTTGCTAGGATTAGTAGATTTTTTCGAAATGGATTAGTAGATGACACCTCGTAGGATCTTAATTGTTAGTGTCTCAAAGATGAAGACGTAACTTGGACTCGGTCTCTAATCTAGTGGGTTGTAGTGGAATTTTGCTGGAATCTTACCATGTAGGGTATTCATTGTAGGTGTCTGAAAACTGATTATAGTTGTCTATAACATAACTGAGCAGCTTGTTTTCTACCTCGAGCCCCTCAAGCCGCCCATCTTCAAGGTAATCATCAGTCGATCGGCACCTGTCGTATTTGGCTTTCGGCTCCTATTCCTGTCTGCGCTTACTTTTTTCATAAACTGTGTGGGTGGTTAGATGCCTTTGTAGATTGATTCGCATATTTTTTTATGATTGATGTTGGCAGTAAAAGCGATAACTTTTCTCCCTGATACTAGTTGTAGGCCAGCGCATATTGTACATCGACAAGATGAAAATTCCCTGCCGTTTTCACTGAAATTTGTATGCGATGTGTCAGTGGGTTACCATGCATTTCCGTGGTTTAAATTGCAGTTATTGCAAAAAAAATCAAGAAAAGCTCCATTTACTTGTTCAGCTGCATTCCGTTTCCGTGGTTTTTTGTTGTTTCTGTGCAAATTTCAATCAAGTGAGTACTAGTGGAATTATAGTCTACTGCATACTGCATAGGAAGCAGGTAAAGCTGCATTCTATTTTCTCTGAAATTTAAGAGGCGTAATGGAGTATGTGAGTGGATCAATATTTCGGTTGCATAGATTGCAATGTTTCCAGTATACTTGCTTGGCTGCTGGTGTTCTTCCTAGGATTAGCAAATGGTACCTTGCAGTTGCAGGATCCTAATTGTTGGTTTCTCAAAGCTAAACACGTAGCAGTTAGACTCACTTTTGAGTCCAGTGGGTAGTATTGAAATGCTAGATAGCTGGTCTCTTATTAGGCATATGTAGAATCTGAATTGACGGTGTCTCAAAACTGAATATAATTTTCACAAACATAACAAGAAGTGGCTTGTTTTCTGTCCAGTCGGTGATATTGGAATTGTAGTTTAGCTATCTCATACTATGTATGTAGATGCCAGCTTACCATTGATCAGTCTATCAGTGCCTGTGGCACTTGATTGGTGTTTCTGCGTTCACTTTTTACTCTGTGTGGACGGATGTATGCTTGTGGTCTTTCTTCTCCCCAAGACAAAATTGATTTTGATGCTATTCTGATTGTTGTTGGCAGTAAAAATAAGAACCTTTTCTCCCTGGGTAGTAGAAGCAGCACACATACTGCACATGGGCAAACGAAAGTTACCTGCCGTTTTCTCTGAAATTTTATAATGTCACTGGGTCAACATTTAGGTGGCATAAATTTCAGTAATTGTCCTTTTGTTTGCCTTTCAAAGAAACAAAAATGTTGCATTTACCTATTTGGCTCCTGCTGTTTTTGTTTGGATGACCAAGTGACATCTTGTAGGATCCTGATTGTTGGCGTCTGAAAACTGAATATGTAGCAGTTAGGACTCAGTTTCCAATCTGCTGGGTTGTAGTCAAATGCTAATTTGGCTGCTCGCCTACTATGCAGGATATCAACTGTTGGTGTCTCAACTAAATATAGTTTTCCATAGCATAACTGAGGAAAAGCTTTTTTTAATCTAAATGCTCTCTTACTATGTACTCCCTCCAATCGGAAATAACTGTCCGTGACTTAGTATAAATTTTGTACTAAGTTAGTACAAAATCACCGACACTTATTTCCGATCGGAGGGAGTGGATGATTGATATCTTTATTGTTTCTGCTTGCATTTCGCTCTACTGATGTGAACTGATGAAAAGACCAACGAGAGGCATTGCAACACCGACTACACGTCTATCCAGTTTATTATCAATTTTTCCCGTTGCTTCTCATTATTATGCTAATTTTCTTATATTTCTTCAGTGTGAGGCTGGGCATGTTTTATGTTCTGTGTGCATGGAAAAGCTCCGTGAGGTCGGGTACGCTTTGAAGTTGGGCATCTTTTGTGATCTGTGTTGCAAAAACACGAGCTACTGCCGTTGCGTCGAACTCGAGCAATTCATCGACGCCATCAAAGTTCCATGCACAAACCAAACATATGGCTGCAATGAGTTGAAAGTGCATACTTTGTATCCCTCATGTTTTGTGTGTTAGATAACAACATTAGGAATTTTAAAGTGTGTGTTAGGTGGTGCAGGTTTTTCAGCTCAAGAATTAGCTAAGTCTCTAGGGTGGAGTTTCCCTGGAATCAGGCCGGATAATCCGGCCAGGGGCCGGATAATCCGCCTCCCTCTCGAGACTTCAGAAAAATGGCTAAGGACCAGCTCGGCGTCAACCAGATATGGGGCCGGATATTCCGGCAAGGGGGCCAGATAATCTGCCCCCTGCGAGGCTTCGGAAAAACGGCTAAGGACTAGCTCGGCGTCACCCAGATATGGGGCCGGTTAATCCGGCCAGGGCTCGGATAATCCGCCCCCCTTCGAAGTTCCAGAAAATCGGCTAAGGACTAAGGTCGGCGTCACCCAGTAACCGGAGCGGATTTTTGGCCCGGAGATTTCATTCCGGGCCGGATAATCCGGCTGGCCTGATAATCCAGCCATACTTTGGCCGGATAATCCGCCCGTCCACGACAGCAACGGCTACATTTTGGGATGGGCTACACATACCCCTCCCCTTCTTCCACCTCAAGCTGCTCGTCCTGCACAAGAAGAACACCCCTATTTGGAGCCACCAAAATCACAAGATCTCCTCCCTCAATCCACCAAACCTCTTGATCTTTGGAGAATCGAAGGAGAAGGCCTTGATCTATATCCTCACCGAAGCGATTTACTTTCCCCTCATTTGCTTGAGGGCCCTTGTGTCTTGGGTTCCCTTGTGTCCCTTGACTTTGATTTGTGTGATTGATATCTTGATACTTGTTATTTGACAGCATTGTGTTGTCCTTGGGAGCCTCCAATTCAGTTGTGGATGTGTGCCCCAAGATTGGAAAGGCCGGTTCCGCCTTGAGGAACCCCTTAGTGGAAAGTGAGCTAGGCCTTTGTGGTGGAAGCTTGCACCGGAGAATAGAGTGAGCCTTTGTGGCGTTGGTTAGGCCTTTGTGGCAACCATACCTCTCCAACGTAGACGTACTTCCCCTAAAAAGGAAGGAACTACGGGAATTACATCTGTGTCTCCGTGTGCTCCACTCTCGATTTCCTCTTTCCTTTATTGCCTTTACTTCTTGTATCTTGCTTAGCTTGCTAGTTGTCATATAGGTAAATTCACCCTAGTTGCATTTCTAGAGAATTTACCTTTTGTGTCAAGCCTAAATTGAAAAAAATTAAAATTTGAGTAGCACCTATTCACCCCCCCCCTCTAGGTGCCCTTACGATCCGTTCAATTGGTATCAGAGCCTCGGCTCTTATTCGGGCTTAACCGCCTAAGAGTATGGACAACCCACCTAGTGAGGGCTCGGGTCAAGTTTCCATGGGTGATTTCAAAACCTTTGAATCATCTGTGTCTACCCAAATAAGCGAGTTGCGTGAAATGATAGCGCAACTCATTCAAGCTAAAACTCCTAGTGCTCCTCCTCCAGAAAAACCCGCTACTCCACAAGTGGAGAATGTGGGGTTGGAAGAAGAGGATGCCGACAAAGGCATTGATGCTAAGTCTTGTACTAAGGGCGACGGGAAAGGTGAATTCCCTCATTGGTATTCACCCGACCCGCTGGTTCTCATCCTCATATTAACAATAGAGGTGATCCACCTAAGCTTGATGCATTAAACTTTGGCCAATGGCAATATCAAATGATCTCTCATATGTGCAGTTCATGCATCGAGCTTTGGAGGATTGTTGAAGAAGGATTCAAGGCCGTGGATCCCAACAACTTAACAAGAAGAGAGGCGGTTGATAGCCAACTCAATGCAACCGCTCTTCACATGATTCAAGTTGCCGTTGGGTCCAAGGACTTGCCTCACATCCAACACTTCTCCACCGCCAAAGAAGCTTGGCAAGGCCTCTCCGATGTGTTTGTTGGCAATGAGAGCATGAAGAGAGCAAGATATGTGGCCTTCTCAAATCAAGCGGAGGGATTCTTTATGATGGATGGTGAGGAGCATCAAGAGATGTATAGAAGACTCAAGGCTATAGCTACCACCTTCAAGAACCTCGGCGCTCACCACATTGATGATGAGTGGATCAAGATGAAGTACATTCTTGCTCTCACCCCATAGGAGCCCGCGGATGTGAAGAGTGTTCAAGGAAAGCACAACTTCCATGAGATGACCTCCAATCAAGTGATGCAAGAGATTCAAGCCTACAAGGTTGCCACACAAAATGCGGAAGATGCCCGTGCTCGTGCTATGGGAATGCAAAGAAGCTCCAACCTTGCTTTGAAAGCAAGTGTGGTTGAGAAAGATGTTCCTCTTCAAGCAAGCATTGAAGCAAGACTAGAGATGTGTCCCGAGGATATGAGACATGAGTACCATGAGCACATGGCTTTCTATGGAAAAACCTTTTGGGTTGATCCCCACAAGGCTAAAGAAGACAATCAAAGGAGAAGCAAGTCAAGGGGCTTTCCAAGGAGTGACAACAATGGTCAAAGGGTGAGGACATGCTACAATTGCAATGATAGATTCCACTTTGTTGCCGAGTGTCCTTACGAGAAGAGAGAAGATCATGGTGGAAAGCTCATTCTTAAGAGCAAGACCAAGTCACCATCAAAGAAGCCATTTGTGAAGAAGGGTGGACCAAAGAAGAAGCAACCAAAGTTTGTGTTCTTGACTCAAGAAGAATACTCCGGGAGTGAGAGTGATGAAGAAGAAACCACGACTAGTGAGATGGCCGCAATTGCAATCACCTCCACCTCTTTCGCTTCACTCTTTGAATCCCCCAATGAGGACTCTCTCATCAAGAACGTCAAGTGCCTTATGGCCAAGTCTTCTGAGGTATCACCCACACCCTCTTCCTCCTCCTCTAAGATAAATGATGCTCCCTTGAATGATCTTGCTAGTCTTAGAGTAAAGGAAGAGATTGTTGCTTTTGATGATTATGTGTCTTGTTGGGGATATACCAAATAGGTATACCAGCGACGTAGTCCTAAATCAGCAAGCCAGGGTGGCCCATCAGGGGTGGTATGGCGGATTTGCCATACCGGGCGGCCCAGTTGCTGAAGTTAGCATGGCGGTATTGGACGCAGGCGCTTATGGCGGATCTGGAGACAAGCCCATAGCGGACTACTGGCGGAGAGCCCATGGCGGGTTTGGAAGAAGGCCCATGGCGGGTAGTCTTGTAGTACACGCGCAGGACTTAGTCTAGGACTCTAAGTTGTATCCGCTCTGGTACCAACGTGTAGCCCACGCCAGGCGCCTTTATAAGCCCGGCGTGGAGCAGCCCTTGAGGCAACAGACCAATCTTACGGCCAATCGCATAGCGAAACAGCCAACCTCATCATTGTAACCGAGCACTTGTTGCCATATAGTGAATTATAGCAGCACGTAGGATCTCGCCACCGTCGCGGGATCTGAAGCTGGGTAAACTCGTGCTACCACCGTCCTGGATCGCTCCTCCGTGTTCACCCCCTTCCACAAACCGCCATACCCCTACCTCTATGGCAGATCTGTTGACGAAACCATGACAGTTGGCGCCCACCGTGGGGCATAGCGCATCTGGAGCGCGGATCCAGGCGGGATCCGCCTTTGCAGGCATCGGTGACACCGTCGCCATCGGGCGCGTCCTCTACGATTCCGGCTTCCCCATCGTCCCAGCGGATAACCTCTGGGTGCCGGCTAGAGAAGACCCTGCTTGATTCACCGTCATCCCGATTGGAGATATCCATATCTTCATTGGAGAGACAAACCCTACCCCCGCTACGGAAACCAATTTCCGGCGGATTGGTATGGTTGAAATCCCTAAACGGACCGCTTTCGAGCTGGATACGGAGGACTCATCTGATCTGGAACTTTCCAAGTTGCCCAGATCGGATCTGAAAAGTAATCCCACCCAGCCCGCCCTAGAGGTAGAGGAAGTGGTGGAAGACCGCAGTGAATCCGCCATGAGTAATCTGGCGTTAGAGACACCGCGGTACTACCTTGTTGCGTTCGCAGGTATCACTTTGGGATCTACCTCCAATGGAGAAGATAGCCCAGGTGAATCCATCCTAGAGGCACTTAACGAAAGTGGTGAATCGGATGACTGGGACAGCAAAGGCTATGATTCTGACCATTACGATGCCGCCATGAGAAAACTCGAGGCGGAATTGGCGCAGCAGGCACTTGAAGAGCAACAAGCAGCGGCCAAGCAGGTGTTTGTAACCAACAAAGGAGATGATGCTGGGCAGACAACCGGTTATCCGCCATCTCAGGCAGTCCACGACGGAGATGCCGGCAATGAGCAGGGTAACCCGCCACCAGCCGCCGATCCCGCCGCGGAACAACTTCCTGAGACCCACGGCGGACCCAGGCCTCTGCAACCCGCCATCCCCGTGGACCAGCACCCGGAAGACTTCACGACCCCGCTGGACAAGGTCGTCTATGGAACTCTAGCAGATCCAATCACCCCTGACTATGTCAGAGATGTGAACGATCTCGAGAAGAAGAGGCGAGCACTCCTCAAGGAAGCAAAGCGAGTCGAGAAGATGGGCAAGCAGGTTGATGACGACATTGCTAAAGCTCAAGACACGCTGAAGCGCGCAAGGAACATGGAGGAGAAGTATGTTACTCTCGTCCAGAACCAGATCAACGAGGGAGGCGACCCGCAGTTGGTATGAAACCTTGAGTTCACCATACCAACAGCGGAAACTCTGGCCAAGATGTACATCAAGAATCCGCCATACGTGGACAAAAACCGCGATGAAGTTAGGGCTACGCCCATCGAGAACATCATGGCCGCAAAGGAGCTATTGGAGCATAACAAGAGCCCAGCAGCCCTAGAGATGGCGGTGAAACTGATGACCAAAGCATTAGTGCAGCAAGAGAAGGCTACGTCGTCGCGACGGCTCGAATCTGATCCTGCGCTATGCAGGTCCAGCACTGCCTCTAAAGCTCGGGGGGATGGCAACTATGGTGAACGTCCTGACAACGAATCTCATACCAGATCCTTAGAAATCCGAAGAAGAGAAGCTCGCAATCAGAGACACGCCATCCCAATATCCTCCGATGACAAACCACATGGCAAAGGCCCGCAGAGAAACCCATCGCCACCCCGCAAGAATTACCCTGCTTACGGATACCAACAAGACAATGCTGCCCCTCGCCATAAGACCAACATGCCGCCACCAAAGCATAAGACGTTCGAAGTCCCAAAGGGGGGAATTGTCATACGCGACAATGATGGCAAGCAAGGGCGAAGCCGTGACGCTGGACGCAGAGACGATCCGCCACGACGGGAAAACAGCAGGGATGGCGGATCCAAGAGAAGGGACCGATCTCGCCATGACGACGGCGCGCACCGTGACGGTGACAAAGACAAGCATCGCTCCACTCGCCGTCACGGTGAGAAAGGGCAAGGCTCCCGCCGCCATGACGATGATCCATCTCCACGAAGAACGGAAGGAAGTCGTCGTAGCTGCAAAGAGCAGTCACAGGACGGCGAGAGTAAGCGACGACGCGACCCTTCGCCATCCCCACCAGGGAGCCCCCATGGCGGCGGCGGTGGTGGCGGCGGACCAGCAAGGTCGCGCAACTCACGCAAGGATCCACCGGATCAGAAGCCCTACGACGCCCGTACCCATCTAAACGAGATTGCCAAGTCTCAAACGGCCTTCTTCCTCGGCCCAAAGTGCTTTGGACAACGGATTCGTGATGAGCCCATCCCGTATGGGTTCAAAATCGAGAAAAATATCTGCCAGTACAATGGAGTCGATAGGCCTTTGACTTGGCTACAAGATTACTTCAATGCAGTACAATTCGCCGGGGGATCTCCCAATGTTGCTGTCCGCTATTTGCCCCTGATGCTATCCGGCACTGCGAGGCAATGGATCAATGACTTGGCAGAAAACTCCATCCAAACCTGGTTCGATATGCAAACTGCGTTCACCGAAAATTTCGAGGGGACTTACAAGAGACCCCATAATATTGGTGACCTCCAACGGTGCCGACGAGCCGATGACGAAACCTCCCGAACTTTCCTCGCGCGATGGCTGGATATGAAGAACTCCTGTGAAGGGGTTACTGACGAATCCGCCATCCTCGCGTTTATTGACAGTTTGGAGAGAGGCCAACTGCTCCGCCATCGCCTGTTGCGGGAAAGGAACGAAGGGAAATTGACCCTAAATTCCATGATCACCATCGCAAGCAACTACGCGGCCGCCGCCGACGACGCCCGCGAATCTCTGAAGGCTTCCGCCATCCAGAACACTGGAAAGTGGAATAGCAGTAACAAACGGAAGAATCCGCCAGAAGAGCCGCAGGCTCCGGACATGGTGGCCACAACCTTTGCTGACAAGGGCCAAAGCAGCCAGCGCGGCAGGGGACGCGGAGGTGGCGGTGGCCAGCCACGGAGTTCCGCAACTCCCGCTTCGGCGCCATCTGCCCCCGTGTCCTACGATGAATACTGCGATATGCCATGTTTTGCCCATCGTGACGCGTCGGGAAAGTGCAACCACACCAATCGGAACTGCAAGTTTGTCAACGACCTCAAGGCGGATCAAGAAGCTGGCTTCAAACGCACCCGACGTCAACGGCCTCGTGGCAAAGGGAAAACGGACAAAGACAAGGAGTCTAGAGATGGCAGTGATATGGATGAAGACCCTGCGCCCAAACCCGCCGAAAAGGCAGAGGGTGGTGCTAGCAAGGGTAACCCAATCAAAGACAAAAAAGGCGCCTTTCACACATTCCTTGGACCCCCCACGGCTAAGGCACAGAGAGCTGCTATGCGCTCACTTAATGCCACCGTGCCAAAAATCCGCCAGTACGTCAGATGGTCCGAAGTGCCGGTGCACTGGAGCCGTGATGATCATCCAGAGCACATCCCAGATGGTTATTACGCCATGGTGGTATGCCATGTAATCCATGGCTATGAGTTCTCCAAATGCTTAATGGATGGCGGCAGCAGCCTGAACATCATGTACGTGGAAACACTGACAAAGCTCGGCCTTACCAAGACCCAACTCCGCCATAGCGCGGTCACCTTTTACGGGGTGGTTCCTGGTCGCCAAGCCAAGTCCCTCGGGTCCATCACACTCAAGGTTGCCTTCGGTAGTGAGGAAAACTACAGAGAAGAGCCCATAACCTTTGAGGTTGTCCCGTTCAAAAGCACTTACCACGTGATCTTCGGGCGCCCAGCCTTCCACAGCTTTCACGCGAGGCCATGCTACATCTACAATCAGCTGAAGATGCCAGGACCGGATGGCATAATCACCGTTTATGGCAGCTTCCGAAAGGCAAAGGAGTGCGAGGAAGGAGAAGCCGCCTTCGCGGAAGCAGTGTTCTTCGGCGAGGAATTCAAAGAAATCCATGCCGCTACGGACCCCGCGGAGATGCCGGCATCCAAGCAGGAGGTTTCCGCCTCCCCGCCCACCTTCAAGCCTACAGTCGATACAAAACAGGTGGAACTTGTCGCTGGCGATGCCGCCAAGACCACCACCATTGGGACAAATTTGTCCCCCAAATAGGAAAGCGCGCTCGTCGAGTTCCTCCGTGAGAACCGGGACATCTTCGCATGGCAGCCATCTGACATGATGGGTGTACCCAGGGAACTCGCCGAGCACGCTCTGCAGATAATTCCTAGCTCAAAGCCAGTAAGACAAGCCATGAGACGCTTCGGCGATGAAAAGCGCCGCGCCAAAGCAAAGGAGATTTCCAAGCTGTTGAAAGCAGGCTTCATCAAGGAAGTGATACATACTAAGTGGGTGGCAAATCCGGTGCTAGTTCCTAAGAAAAACACCAAAGTTCTGCGCATGTGTGTAGATTACACTGGCCTGAACAAAGCATGTCCAAAAGACCCTTTTCCCTTGCCTCGCATTGACCAAGTCATTGACTCGACGGCGGGATCGGAGCTACTGTGTTTCTTAGATGCCTAATCCGGATACCACCAGATCAAGATGAAAAAGTCCGATCAGCTCGCTACGTCGTTCGTAACACCTTATGGCACATATTGCTATGTCACAATGCCATTCGGTCTGAAAAATGTAGGAGCAACGTATCAGCGCACTATGCAAAAGTGCCTGGCGGATCAAATCGGACGAAATATCCACGCATACGTGGACGACATCGCAGTTATGTCTAAGAAGCAAGATGGCCTTATAGCGGATTTAAAAGAGACATTTGACAATCTCAGGAAGTACAACATGATGCTTAACCCAACGAAGTGCGTCTTCGGGGTCCCAGCTGGACAACTCCTAGGATTCATCGTCTCCCACCGCGGAATTGAGGTTAACCCGGAGAAGATCAAGGCAATCCTTGACATCTCCCGGCCCATCGACCTAAAAGACGTACAGCGACTCACAGGCTGCATGGCAGCAGTGAGCAGATTCATCAGTCGTCTTGGCGAGAAGGCTTTGCCACTCTACAAGCTGATGAAGAAATCAGACGAATTCGTCTGGACCGACGAGGCAGACGCTGCACTTAAGGATCTGAAGAGAGTGTTATCCACTGCACCAGTCCTAGCGGCTCCCGAAGACCAGGAACCCATGTTACTATACATGGCGGCAACCAATAGGGTGGTCAGCATCGTCATGGTGGTAGAGCGTAAGGAAGAAGCGCAGGAGTATGGCGTACAAAGACCAGTCTACTATGTTAGCGAGGTCCTGACGGAATCCAAGCAGCGTTACCCTCACTACCAAAAATTGGCATACGGAGTTTTCCTAGCTTCCCGTAAGTTAAGGCATTACTTCTATGACCATAAGATCACAGTGGTGAGCAAAGCCCCACTGAAGGACATCATCAACAACAGCGACGCAACAGGACGAGTTACGAAGTGGGGCATTGAATTGGCCTCTTTCGACATCGACTACAAGCCTCGCACCGCCATCAAGTCTCAAGCTTTGGCGGAGTTTATGGCGGATTGGAAGGAAGCGCAGGAAACTACGCCCGTCCCAGAGCCAGAGCATTGGGTGATGCACTTTGATGGCTCAAAGTTGCTACACGGCTCGGGGGCTGGAGTGACACTCAAATCTCCCAAGGGAGATGAGCTAAGCTACGTTCTCCAGATTCACTTCCCCACCACCAACAACATCGCGGAATATGAAGCGCTACTACACGGGCTACGTGTCGCAAAGGAGATCGGCGTACAACACATCATGTGCTGTGGAGACTCTGACCTTGTGGCTCAGCAGGTGGCTGGCACATATAAAGCTCGGAACGAAGTCATGGCGGCATACAGAGATGAAGTGGACGAGATGGCCAAAAGTTTCCTCGGCTACGACATAAAACATGTACGGCGAGAAGATAACATGGCGGTCGATACCTTGTCCAAACTGGGATCCAGCCGTAAGGCAGTTCCGCCAGGCGTATTCCTCAAGCATCTGCGCGTACCATCAGTTAAGATGGTGGATCCAGAAAATCCGGAGCTAGCGAGCTCCCCTGTTATGGCGGTTTTGCCAAGCAATCCGCCATGGGCAGAGCCTTACCTGGAATTTCTGACGACCAAGAAGCTTCCTGAAGACGAAGTACAGAAAAGACAAATCGAGCGTAGAGTGAAAGCGTACACCATCATAGATGGCCAACTCTACAAACGAAGCACTTCGGGAGTTTTCATGAAGTGCATATCCCAAGTGGACGGAATCGAAATACTAAGAGAGATCCACGAAGGCGAATGTGGGCATCATGCCGCCGCCAGATCCCTCGTAGCTAAGGCATTCCGCCATGGATTCTACTAGCCAACAGCCAAGGCAGATGCAGAGCGCATTGTGGAGCTCTGCCACGGTTGCCAGATGTACTCCAAGCAAACCCATATGCCCGCCACAGCACTGCATACAATCCCCATAACTTGGCCTTTTGCAGTCTGGGGACTAGACATGGTGGGTCCGCTAAAAACAGCACCTTCGGGATTTACGCACCTCCTGGTAGCGGTAGACAAATTCACGAAGTGGGTGGAAGCTAAGCCCATCAGAAAACTTGATGGCAAAACTGCCCTCAAATTTGTCAAGGACATTGTGGTCAGATTTGGCATCCCACACAGCATCATCACCGACAATGGCACCAATCTGTCTCAAGGAGAAGTTGAAGAATACTGCCATCATAATGGAATCCGCCTTGACCTAGCATCTGTGGCGCATCCACAGTCTAATGGCCAAGTTGAGCGGACCAACGGACTAATCATGTCAGGGATCAAGCCACGCCTAGAAGCACCATTGCACAGAGCAGCTGGAGCCTGGGCAGAGGAGTTGCCATCTGTGCTGTGGAGTCTACGGACCACGCCAAACAGATCAACTGGCCTTACCCCTTTCTTCTTAGTCTACGGAGCAGAGGCAATCTTGCCAAGTGATGTTCAGTACGATTCTCCAAGAGTAGAGGCCTACAAGGAAGAAGATGCAGAAGCGTCCAGACAACTATCTGTGGACCTGCTGGAAGAAGAACGAGACCTAGCAGCCCAGCGATCCGCCATCTACCAGCAGAATCTCCGCCGCTATCACAGCAGGCGAGTTCGCCAACGCTCGTTCAAAGAAGGTGATCTGGTGCTACGTCTGAAACAGCAGAAGTCCCACAAGCTATCCCCGCCTTGGGAAGGACCCTTCGTCATCAGCAAAGCTCTACTGAATGGTTCCTACTACCTCATTGATATTCGCGAGCTAGATAAGCGACCAAGTAAGAAGCGCAAACGAAGAGACCCTGACGATATCTACGACGAGACAGATCGTCCATGGAACATCGCACAGCTATGTCCTTTCTACACTTAGCACTTCTCTAGCTATGTAATAGGCACTTCTATATGATCAATGAAATAAAGCATTTGGTTCACTCTTGATTTTTTCTGAGTCTTTTACCTCCTTTATTGTTCATTTAGATCGTATAGAACCTTTTTGCGCAATTGTGCTTTGCACTTGCGTCTCTTTTAAATCCGCCATAAGCGGTCCGCGTAGCTTTTTTGTGTTTTGATCTTCATCCGATGTTTTCTGTGTGGATTCCAGAGTAGTGACTTTTTGACGATCTGAGCCGCCATCTGCCTAGGGTTTTGGACGGTTGCTATTAAGTATCGTCGCCCTAGCGGATTGTTCGTGCGAAGATTTCGCCATTTCACAAAAAGTCAAGCACAGAAAGCCGGATGGCGGATCGCATAATCCTACGCGTGAAAAAATTTCAAAGTGTTGTTTTTTGGGCATGGCAAAAACTGCAAGTTGCATAAAATTAGGCCTGGCAGTTTCTTCGCGCAATCAAACCACTTTATAAAAAACAAACTGCAAAAGTTCACAAGCATTCCACTAATCCGCCACAAGCAGATCAGTCACAGTGCAGACACATCACACGCAGTTTAAGGTTAAGATTACAGACCCACTCAGGGGCCGAATTAATGCTAAGTATTTTTCTTGCCATATCGCAGGGCACATCTCAAGAAGATGGCGGAACCTTGGAGGACACCTCGTCACCGCCATCACCACCTGCAGTTGCCGCAGAGGCGGATGCCGAAGCTTGGCTTGGCGACCCTGGCAGCTCGTATGCTTCATAGTATACGTTCAACTGAGTGCCAAGGGCACACAGTTGATCGTATCCAAGCACGCTCTGCCGGATGGCGGCCTCGTCCACCGGCGCGCCGTCCTCGCCACTTTCAGGGATGCCGGAGGTGAGCTGGTCCAGGTCCATCTCGGGATAGTGGGCCTTCGCCAAGGTCAACGCTGTCCTGGCACCACCCCGAGCAGTTTCCAGTCCGCCACCAGCCCTGGCACCAGCAGAAGCTTCTGTGTGAGCGCGATGGCGGAGAGGTTGGAAGAACCCGCTATCTGTAGGCTCCCGCATGCTTGGCGACCAGCGCTGAGAAGGCCATCAAGCTCCTTCCTCGCTGCGTCGGTAGCCATGCGCAAGCCCTCAGCGGTGTCCATCTCCCCCTGCCCCAAAGCGACTGCATAGCGGAAAAAGAAGATGCATCATGCACGGCATAGCGGAAATTGAAAAACTTTACGCTATAAAGAGAAAATGGTACCTAGCAAGTTGTCCTGGAAGTGATGGAGGAGCTCGTTAAAGCCTTCACGCCGCTTCTCAAAATCAGCGGCAGCTTTGCGGAGATCCGCTATCTCCTTATCCTTCTTCTTGCCCTGGTTCTCCTGGTCCTTCAGCTGTCTCTCGAGGATGGCGTTTTCAGCCAACGATTTCCGGAGCTGTTCATTCAGCCCATCCATCACAATGGCATGGCCTTTCTTCATCCCCTCAAGTGTGGACTTGAGCTTGGCAGCATCTGCATGGCGGAATTTTGTCAGCTCAGCGTTTGATTGAATAAGCATAAAGGAAAAGAAACTTAAGGTTAAGTACCGCTATTCTCAAGCTGCTGCTGCAAATCCGCCACACGAGCGCTTTTGGCTGCCAGCTCCTTTTCTTGGGAGCTGACGACCTGGACCAGGTCCTCCACCACCTTCTTGTAGTTCTGACAAAATTTGAAGTGTTAGTCACTCTTAGAGCTTTATGCCGGATGAGAATCCGCCATAACGCTCGGGGGCTACTCACTGATTCTTTTTTAGTTACTCTTAGATCATCACGATGGATAGCATCCGCCATGATGCTCGGGGGCTACTTATGCTGATTTTTTGTCTTCTAAGAGCTTTATGTCGGATAATTATCCGCCATAACGCTCGGGGGCTACTCAGTATGAAAATTAAGTTCTCTATAGAGCACTGTGTGAACTACCAGCGCTCGAGGGCTAAGCTATTCAAAAATTACAAAAGTCACTCTTGAAGCCCCATAGCGGATCGAAATTTGCAAATCCGCTATGGTGCTCGGGGGCTACTGGGAGTACATACCTTATTCATAGTTGATGTTTTCTCAACAAAAGCGGCAATGCCGCTGGACAGCTGGTTGCTGGCATCTTTCTGGCTAGAAATAAGATTGACGACCTCAAGTTGCTTTTGTCTCCAGTATAAGCTGCCCCCAGACGGAGTATCCGCCACTTGACCCTGAGAGCCAGAAGCCTTTTTGCTTTGGACGACATCATTAGCCGCAGCTTCAGTCGTTGGGTTGATTTCTGGCATTGGGTCAAACTGACCACCAGCATCCTCCATATCAGTATCGATACGAACAGAGGAGGGGGTTGGTGCGTCAGGGGTGAGCAGGATAGCAGCAGGGGAGGGCTTAGCTCGCTTGGATGACGGCTCCTTGACAGTGGGCTTCTTTCTTCTGAGAAAAAAGGTGATTAGAGATGGAAAGCAGTAATAATGGAGGATGTCCAAAGATTACCTTGACTTGGGCAGATTGATGGTAGCGGTATTCTCGGATGGCGTTTCTAGCTCCGCCCTGCGCTGAGCTTCGAAACGACGGGAATCAGCAGATTTCCCGCCACCACCATGAGTTTTTCCACTACCAGCCCGTTTCTTGGGAACCACCTTCTCCTGGGTCGTATGGGCTGTATCTTCAACATTCCCCGCCATCTCCTCTTTGTTTCCGCTAGAATGAACAACTTCTTCCTTAGCAGCAGATTTGAGGTTGGAACGGCGAAGGGGATAGGCAAAGTGAGCCGGACCAAGCGATTTGAGCTGATAAAGAAGAAAAATATTATGAAATGTCAAAGTATCAAAAGGTATGATGGCAGAATGGGAACTTACCAAAGGGTAGCTGCCATTCTCAAACATAGCCATGCCAAACTTCAAGGGCTTCTTCCTAGGAGACTTCATCAAGGAACGAATGCGCTTCTCGACAATTTTAGGATCCAGCTCCTGGTCTGAACAACGCATTCCATCATTTGCACCAGTATACTCGTGCATCAGGCGATCGCGGTGTTGCAGCGGCTGGATCCGCCGGGATATCCAGCAGTTGATGGTGTCGATCCCCCTCAAGCCATCCACAGATAGCTTGGCAATCCGCCGAGCCAAGAGCTTGACATAGGGAGTGGCGGACTCATCGTTGACAGCTGTCCAGGAGTCGCGAGATTCAGCAGGAACATTCTTAAAGGGGGAAAGGCCGCGGGCTTGAGATGGCGCAGGCTTGTCCGCCATATAGAACCAGGACCCTCTCCATCCTATGGCGGAATCCAGTGGCATGATGAAGGGGTATTCCTTCGACCTTCGTGGAAGAAAGCAAACCGTCCCGCAGGTTCGAAGAGATCCGTCATCTTCATAATTGGGCCGCACAGAGAAGAAAAGTTGGAAGAGGTCCACCCTGGGGCGGATCCCAAGGTATCCCTCGCATAAAGCTGCGTAACCCGCCATAGACACCAAGCTGTTTGGTGATATGTGGTGGAGCTGCAGCCCATAGAACTTCAGAAGATTGGTGAAGAAAAGAGATGGAGGCATACTGAGACCCCTCTCCACGTGAAATTTGAGCATCACGATTTCGGAGGGGTTAGGAAGAGGTATTGGGGCCTTGAAGTCAGTCCGCCATCCCGACTCAGCTTGAGGAGCCACAGTGCCCTCGCCTTCCATAATTTGGACGTCAGAATCCTTGACGCTGGATTTCTGCCAGTACCCATGGAGGTTCTGGGGGATCTGTTCTTCTTCGTCCTCTGCTTCCTCCTCCTCAACCTCGCCATCCGCTGCGGGATCATCTGGGTTTGCACCCGCCATCTCCTCCTCAGCTTCGGACATGTTGTCCTCTGGATCCAAATCCACCATCCCAGGATGATCTCCCTGGATTGACTGTTGCAGAGGAGAATCTTCCTCCTCAGCATCGGAATAGTGGCGGGCCGGTGATCTAGAGTTCATGGCGTCGGGCGTAAGGAAGGTTTCGTTGCAAAATGCTTGAAGAACTTGAGTGAAATGGTCCGGCGGAAAATGCTACCGGCGGCGAGGTTTTCCGCGGTGGCTCGCCAGAGATAGCGAAGCTCTCGTGGCGGCGCTGAAGAGAGAGAAAGCGACGGGGGTGAATGAGGGGTGACCGGCCGGGGGTGAGAGGCCGGGGTATATATAGACCCCGGGCCTCGAGATTCGTGCCCGCCATCACCACCGCTCATCCTGATCGCAGAAACCCTAATCTGGTGACACGTGTCCAAGGGTAAAAAAGTAACTTGGTGAAAACAGTGCGTGCACTGTGAATCTTGCCCTAGAAGGAACTGTGTGCCGAAATTTACGGCGGATTTCAACGGTATGATCCACTGGATCCCGAAAATCTCGCTAAGATATCTACGTCGCTTGATCCGTTATTTACGGCGGATTGATAGATGGAAGAAGGAACATCAAGATGACCGCCATCCCAGCGAAGAAGAGCTATGGCGGAAATGACCTGTCAAGGACAAGCATGGCGGATGTAGATGGCGATCTTGAAGTTCCCTCGGGGCTACTGTTGGGGATATACCAAATAGGTATACCAGCGACGTAGTCCTAAATCAGCAAGCCAGGGTGGCCCATCAGGGGTGGTATGGCGGATTTGCCATACCGGGCGGCCCAGTTGCTGAAGTTAGCATGGCGGTATTGGACGCAGGCGCTTATGGCGGATCCGGAGACAAGCCCATAGCGGACTACTGGCGGAGAGCCCATGGCGGGTTTGGAAGAAGGCCCATGGCGGGTAGTCTTGTAGTACACGCGCAGGACTTAGTCTAGGACTCTAAGTTGTATCCGCTCCGGTACCAACGTGTAGCCCACGCCAGGCGCCTTTATAAGCCCGGCGTGGAGCAGCCCTTGAGGCAACAGACCAATCTTACGGCCAATCGCATAGCGAAACAGCCAACCTCATCATTGTAACCGAGCACTTGTTGCCATATAGTGAATTATAGCAGCACGTAGGATCTCACCACCGTCGCGGGATCTGAAGCTGGGTAAACTCGTGCTACCACCGTCCTGGATCGCTCCTCCGTGTTCACCCCCTTCCACAAACCGCCATACCCCTACCTCTATGGCAGATCTGTTGACGAAACCACGACATGTCTAGTGTAAATGGTGTACACAAGTTACACTTTGAAAGTCTATTGAGTCAATATGGTAAGACTCTTGAAAAACTAGATGAACAAATGAGGCTTGAAAAAGAATATGCTCAAGATATTGCCTCACTAAAAGACTCTCTTGAAGAAGAGCAAGAGGAACGAGCAACTCTCGAAGAGAAGCTCGATTCCATTGAGGATTCTAATAATGAAGTTGTTTCCAAACTCATTAAAGAGAGAGACCATGCTCGTGCCAAAGTAAAAATGCTTAAAAAGGAAAAGATTGAATTTGGTGTTGGTCATGATAAACTTGTTAAGGATTTAGAAGATCTTGACAAGGCTCACAAGGCCTTGAAAAGTGAACACTCTATTCTTACCAAGTCACATGAACAACTTCAAATTCAATTGACTAAGAATGATGTGCCTAGTTCTTCTACTTCTACTTGTGATCATGCAAATGTTATTGAAGAAAATGCTAGGTTGAAAGATGAGCTTGCCAAGTCCACCATTCCCATAGGTGAGAAAAATTTGAATGACCTTTTGAGTAAGCAAAAGGCATTTAATGATAAAACGGGGATTGGCTATGTCTCAAAAAAGAAGAAAAAGAACAACAAGAAAAAGAAGGCCAAGCCCGCACAAGCAAAGAAGGATCCTATTGTGGGTGGCAAAGCCACTCATGATGATCGTGCGGGAATTGCTAACCCTCACTATATTTTATTTCGTGATTATTATGATGATATTTATGCAAAATATGTTGGTCCAAATGATGGTTATGTTGCTTGGTCTATTTGGGTTCCAAAGACCCTTGTCGCTAACAAAAGAGGACCCATTGAGAAATGGGGACTGATGGGGCCGAGTTGATGATGTAAAAATGCTCGGCCAGTTGGAAACCCCAAGAGCAAGGTGTGATGAATATAGCAGCAAGTTTTTCCCTCAGTAAGAAACCAAGGTTATCAATCCAGTAGGAGGCAGACAAATGACTGAAGGTGATGCCCGCTAGCTTGCGACAGCTCTGGACAATTTATAGGGCGCCTCGTCCGAGCTTTGCTTTGCGAGCGGCAACGTGGAACCTGCACACAACACAACCAAATACTTTGCTCCCAACTTACGATGAGGTTGTCAATCTCACCGGTTTGCTTGAAACAAAGGGTATGAGCGTATCGAGTGGAAAGTGATAATAGTATGCGAGTAAAGTAAATAGTGTGAGTAAAGTAAACAGGTGATAGCAATATAAAGGAAATAGGACCGGGGTCCACAGTTCACTAGCGGTGTCTCTCCATAAGATAAAATAATACAAGCAGGGTAAATAAATTACAGTTGGGCAATTGATAGAATAAAGATAACGTGCATATGATGAGAGGATCACTATGAGATTGTAACATCCCAAGATTTTATCAAATTTTGGGAGAAATTTTTTTTTTGCTTTTATTTGGAAGGTGTTGATTGAAATTTCACAAGGATTTAAAACTTTTGAGTTTATTTATAAGCTTTACTTCAAAAACCATTTCAAACTCCCTATCTTTCATGCTGAACTCCTATGAGAAAAACCAAATACCAAAATATTATTTTTCTTGCTTTTATTCAACTTTATGCAAACCTGCTTGCAGAGAAATGAGTTACAAAAGTATTTATAAAGATTGTTTTGTAAACCTATGATTGAGTGTGAATCTCAACTATTATTTTATAAAATACTATTTTCCTATTTTCTTTAAAAGAATTATTTTCAAACCCTAATTCTATTTCTTTTATGCAAGCAAACCCCTTGCTATGTTTATAAAGATATATTCAAATTGCAATTGTGTTACTTGAGTAGAATATGAATTTATTTCAAACCTAGATTTTATTAATGTGGAGTTGTTATAACCCGTACCATAGTATGTGTTATACACCATGTTGAACAATGAACCAATTGAGCCATGTCCTCAAATATCAATCATTCATATCCAATCCAATGCCTACTTAGTTTTGTTCACATGTATTGAACTATTCAACTTGCTAATGTGCTAATTGAGTAGTTCAAACATTCTTAAAACCTAGCGTAGTGCCCAAGTGTGATAGATACTATTTAAGAGTAATTGTTGTCACATTTACTCAATAGTATTGTTGTTGCACTATTTGACTCTTGTGTGGTTCATTTCACATGAGCTAATCTAAAACTCGTTCATGCTTAAATAAAGCATAAAGACTTTATCACTTACATCTTGCCTAGTCCAATTCTCTCTCAAATCATATTGATCTTCCCAACTAAGCTCTCAAATTCATATCTCACAAATCATGACCCTTTGCCATATCTTTCCTATCATAGCATATCAATAAATCTAAATTGTTAAACAAATACTTTTCAATTGTTTGATTTGTTTGATTGTGTTGGTATGGTATGCTTATGTTATGTTATTTTTGTGCTATAGTTTGTGCGAAGGGCTACGTGCTTAGTTGAGAGAAGTGAAACGTCGTGATCTTCAAAAAGGCAAGTGACACACATGTCCCTTACCCATTTTTACTTATGCATTAGTGTATTCACCTCTTGTAGTATGCATGATAGGTGTTCAAATGTTTTCAGTTGCAAAGACTTTGCAAATGCTTAGATCCTAGTAGTGTGAAGCTATCCCTCAAACTCTACCTTGCTAGGATTGAATATCAAATTTATGAAAATGATGATGCCAATGCCATGCTGTGTATGATTTGTAAAGATGAAAATTAATAACCCAATGAACCACCTGGGTGCAATCTTGTGGCTACTCAGGGCTACACACCTGGCTATCAACCCAGGACATGTGTGGTGGTTATCACCTGAGAGTACACAACTCAGGGCTACACACCTGGCTATCAACCCAGGACATGTGTGGTGGTTATCACCTGAGAGTACTTTGTATTGGTTGTACCTAGGAACAGAGAGAGGACATGTCGCGCGAAAGGAATCTCATCACCTTTTCAAAAATAATTAAAACTTGAATAGTGACTACTTAGGGCTACACACCTGACTATCAACTCAGGACATGTGTGGTGGTTATCACCTAAGGGTCCTCACCAATCCCAAGACCAACTACTTAGGGCTACACACCTGACTATCAACTCAGGACTTGTGTGATGGTTATCACCTAAGGGTTATCTTGGGGCTTAAATGGAACCAAACTTGAATAGTGACTACTTAGGGCTACACACCTGACTATCAACTCAGGACATGTGTGGTGGTTATCACCTAATGGTCCTCACCAATCCCGAGACTAGCTACTTAGGGCTACACACCTGACTATCAACTCAGGACATGTGTGGTGGTTATCACCTAAGGGTTATCTTGGGGCTTTAATTGAACCAAGCTACTCAGGGCCATATACCTGGCTATCAACCCATGGTATGTGGTGGTTATCACCTGAGAGTTATTCGTGTTTTGTTGAGTAACTACTCAGGACTGCACACCTGGCTATCAACCCAGGATTTGTGTGGTTGTCATTGCCTGAGGGTTATTCTAGTTTTGTTGAGTAACTACTCAGGACTGCACACCTGGCTATCAACCCAGGATTTGTGTGGTGGTTTTCACCTGGGGATTATCTTGACCCTTAAAGTTTATAAAGGTTTAAAAATGTTTTGATTTGGAAAATATAGGATAAAAATTGGCTTATGCAAATCAGCCTACGAGATCCACCAGCCAAATATCATGTAGTATAGTCTTTCCACAAAATGCCACCAAATATGTGTCATTTGCCAGTACATCATTGTACTGACCCCTCTGGGGCTGCATATTCAAACGTGCAGGTTTTATTTTGAGTAAGGAACCAGGAGTAGGATCTCGAGACTACATTCCAACATGTCTGCCTGTGGCACGTGATGAAGAATGGAGGCTCACTGCAACTATGCTTTATGCTGTGTACTCATAAGGTAGAAGACCTATGTAACTGGATTTACGTTGTAATATTGATGCTATTGCAATGATTACTATATTTTGTACTGTGGTGCTATCTACTGATCCAAGGAATGGCACAATACACAGGAGTTCTGCCTTTAGTAAAAGGCGGGGCGTTATAGAATTGTATCAGAGCATAGTGTTGTCTGTAGGATCGAGACCCTAGGTTTGGAATAGACTAGGAAGCCTTAGGATTCTTTCCTCTCTCTTTAAAAAGAAAATCAATTCAGTTTTCTAAAATGAAATCTATCTACTTCTCAGTTTGAAATCTTCTTGTAAGACTTACCCCATTCATTGTTTTAGACAACTCTTCTTTCTACTTATAGATGGCCAACCTCATCAAATCCCTTAAGAAAGATCATGACTCTGAAGTTTGAGACTGAAATTCCCAAAGCCTTGAAGAACCTCATGTTAAGTATGGGAATGCAAGGAGAAGCTGTTTACAAAGGATTTCCCGTGATAGATGAAGGTGAAGAATATTGGTGGGTGCAGCTTCATTTATACAAGAATAAAGAAGATGACCACAAGAAGATGGGACCTTGGATTTTCACCAACTCCGAGATGGATCCATCATTTCTAGACTCAGCAAGATGTGCTGCTTGGTCAGCTATAAAGGAACTTGGAGAAAGACTCAAGTGGAGACTACATAATACTCAGCAAGACCTCAAAGAAGAAAAGGAAGACACTACTACATTGAAGGAAACCATAAACCAACTTCAAGGTGACATGGAAAAGTTGGTATCTGAACTTAGTGTTCAAGGAGACCTCATCAAAACCAAGGACGAGCAAATTACCAATCTACTGAAGCAGCTGGACCAGAACAATGGATCTACTTAGAAGAGTACCAAGAAGCCTTAGTTGGACCTCCATTTAGGAAATTTTAATAAGCAACGATGTGTAATAAACGTTATGGTCATACCGACTTGTGGATGATCGTACCTTACATGTGTTTTAGAGCTAGTTTGCTTGTTATGATGAATGTTTGTTAGATATTGCTTATAGGATAAATTGTTTTGAACTGCTGTGTTTGGGTAGGAATCTTCTTTAGATCTCTTCTATCTAATTCTCAACTATGCTAAGACCTAAACTTGTCCCAAAACCCAAACCAAAGTTTTCTCAACGACAGAACAGCAACAATGACCCTCATTTGGAGATAAGGATATAGAGTACAACAACAAGAGGTAGTGTTGTGAGTACAAGAGACTGGAACATTACGCAAGAGGTTGCACAAAGGATGATACCCCAAAACTCCAGTAAGCTAGGATAGCTGAAGGATACCTCGCAAACAATAAGAAGACACCCCAAGATATAACTAATGTGGACGTAATACTATTCAACCACCTCATGCAAGAAAGGTGGAAAGAGCAAACAGAGCAATGGAAAGGACAAACAGAGCAATGGAAAGAGCAAACAGAGCAATGGAAAGAGCAAACAAAGCAATGGAAAGGATTTTAATTCCTCTTAAATGGCATACCAAAGGATCTACAACTTAAGGATTATTGCCATGAGCTTTGTTGAAAACCTCTAGCTAGGAACGATAGATTTTGTTTTCAAAATTCAAAATAGGATTTGGGAACTTGGTTCCAATTTCAACAAAATTTTGTTTAAAAGCTAGTGAGGCTGACCAAGAGTTAGAATGCGAGATGCACCAAACCAAATACAAGGTAATGATTGGGTGCGACATGGATTGGCCCCCATGACGACTACTCATATTGTTCGCTCTTGTTATGAGGAATGGTTAATCTAGAGAGACATACCTACATGAGAGACGACGTCGTTAAACCATAACCTTAGGAGGATAATATATTACACCCCCTTATAGTGAGCCAGTGTGGCCAAAACGTAGGAATACAGTGAGGATGTTTTGGTATTTTGAATGGCTACACGAATCAGAAATGTTTTGCTAAGTGGGCTTTGAATACGAAGGTTGTTCAAACTTCGGCTCCTACCTGTTCGATTTACCTTCTCGACACTTCATTTCGACTCCCAACGTGGCCTGTTCAGCAACCTCCCTGAGCCTATAAAAGAGAGGTCACTCCTCTCCAGAGAGTCACAACAAAGATAGCCACCACTACCTATGACATTTCCTCCTGATTTCAAAGCTTTACGCCACCAAAGTCTACCCCCATCCGAACCTGCGATGTTATGAGGCAACTCTCCGAATCCCTGAAACTACTTTCCTGCCCATGAGAGCTTCGTTAGATCCCCTATTCTTGCAAAGGAATTCACTTTCGAGATATGATCAAGTTGTCCAGCGTCTTCCAATGACTATGAAGATGGTTGCAAAAGGAATTCTTAAGGACCATCTGATACTAGTGGCAGATAGCATGATGAGCACCGGTATCAAGAAAAGATTCAACAATGCTGGTTATAAAGCGACCTTCCGTCCCTTAAAGGTGCAAGTACCTCTTACAGAGTCCACCTTGTTTACCCCTATGAAATGCATGAGAAGAACAACCAGGAAGGTTACCAGAACAGAATGCTATCGTGGAAAAATTGAAGAGCAGAATGGTATAAGGAAGCAACCATAAGATGAAGAACCTCTAAGGATGATGATAAGGAGGTTGAGGAGATGAGAGTATACCCTCTCAGCTTGGTCTTCTGAATGACCCAAAGAGGAGACAACTCAGCTTGGTCCTCTGATTGAACCAAAGAGTGACTCCTCAATGTCCAAAGTAGTTCAACAACTACCCCGTTGGATAGAAAGCTCTACAATAGAGTAAGGTTACCTCAAGCAGCCCCATAAGGAAGGTTGGTGCCCGGAATTGTGAGTAGACACCCACCTATTGTAAATGAAGATGTGGACTACCTTGTTGATGACAACGCGATGGATGATATCTTCTTATCACCAGAATTGGATGGAACCATTGGCATGCCCACTTTTGATCATAGTGGCGAACATCAAAACTTCTGAGAAGTACGGTTCAGAGAAAATAGCACAACAGTGAATGCAAGGTGGGAACAAAATGCAAGTGCCTAAGGAAGCATCAAGATACCACCAAGAGGATTTTTCTTTTAAGGGTGGTAGCCACCCAGATACCTAAACCCGGATAACCTAATACCTACTTTCTTTCTAGCCTCTCCAATCTCGAGGATGAGATTTCTTTTAAGGGTGGTAGTCTGTAACATCCCAAGATTTTATCAAATTTTGGGAGAATTTTTTTTTTGCTTTTATTTGGAAGGTGTTGATTGAAATTTCACAAGGATTTAAAACTTTTGAGTTTATTTATAAGCTTTACTTCAAAAACCATTTCAAACTCCCTATCTTTCATGCTGAACTCCTATGAGAAAAACCAAATACCAAAATATTATTTTTCTTGCTTTTATTCAACTTTATGCAAACCTGCTTGCAGAGAAATGAGTTACAAAAGTATTTATAAAGATTGTTTTGTAAACCTATGATTGAGTGTGAATCTCAACTATTATTTTATAAAATACTATTTTCCTATTTTCTTTAAAAGAATTATTTTCAAACCCTAATTCTATTTCTTTTATGCAAGCAAACCCCTTGCTATGTTTATAAAGATATATTCAAATTGCAATTGTGCTACTTGAGTAGAATATGAATTCATTTCAAACCTAGATTTTATTAATGTGGAGTTGTTATAACCCGTACCATAGTATGTGTTATACACCATGTTGAACAATGAACCAATTGAGCCATGTCCTCAAATATCAATCATTCATATCCAATCCAATGCCTACTTAGTTTTGTTCACATGTATTGAACTATTCAACTTGCTAATGTGCTAATTGAGTAGTTCAAACATTCTTAAAACCTAGCCTAGTGCCCAAGTGTGATAGATACTATTTAAGAGTAATTGTTGTCACATTTACTCAATAGTATTGTTGTTGCACTATTTGACTCTTGTGTGGTTCATTTCACATGAGCTAATCTAAAACTCGTTCATGCTTAAATAAAGCATAAATACTTTATCACTTACATCTTGCCTAGTCCAATTCTCTCTCAAATCATATTGATCTTCCCAACTAAGCTCTCAAATTCATATCTCACAAATCATGACCCTTTGCCATATCTTTCCTATCATAGCATATCAATAAATCTAAATTGTTAAACAAATACTTTTCAATTGTTTGATTTGTTTGATTGTGTTGGTATGGTATGTTTATGTTATGTTATTTTTGTGCTATAGTTTGTGCGAAGGGCTACGTGCTTAGTTGAGAGAAGTGAAACGTCGTGATCTTCAAAAAGGCAAGTGACACACATGTCCCTTACCCATTTTTACTTATGCATTAGTGTATTCACCTCTTGTAGTATGCATGATAGGTGTTCAAATGTTTTCAGTTGCAAAGACTTTGCAAATGCTTAGATCCTAGTAGTGTGAAGCTATCCCTCAAACTCTACCTTGCTAGGATTGAATATCAAATTTATGAAAATGATGATGCCAATGCCATGCTGTGTATGATTTGTAAAGATGAAAATTAATAACCCAATGAACCACCTGGGTGCAATCTTGTGGCTACTCAGGGCTACACACCTGGCTATCAACCCAGGACATGTGTGGTGGTTATCACCTGAGAGTACACAACTCAGGGCTACACACCTGGCTATCAACCCAGGACATGTGTGGTGGTTATCACCTGAGAGTACTTTGTATTGGTTGTACCTAGGAACAGAGAGAGGACATGTCGCGCGAAAGGAATCTCATCACCTTTTCAAAAATAATTAAAACTTGAATAGTGACTACTTAGGGCTACACACCTGACTATCAACTCAGGACATGTGTGGTGGTTATCACCTAAGGGTCCTCACCAATCCCAAGACCAACTACTTAGGGCTACACACCTGACTATCAACTCAGGACTTGTGTCGTGGTTATCACCTAAGGGTTATCTTAGGGCTTAAATGGAACCAAACTTGAATAGTGACTACTTAGGGCTACACACCTGACTATCAACTCAGGACATGTGTGGTGGTTATCACCTAAGGGTCCTCACCAATCCCGAGACTAGCTACTTAGGGCTACACACCTGACTATCAACTCAGGACATGTGTGATGGTTATCACCTAAGGGTTATCTTGGGGCTTTAATTGAACCAAGCTACTCAGGGCCATATACCTGGCTATCAACCCATGGTATGTGGTGGTTATCACCTGAGAGTTATTCGTGTTTTGTTGAGTAACTACTCAGGACTGCACACCTGGCTATCAACCCAGGATTTGTGTGGTTGTCATCGCCCGAGGGTTATTCTAGTTTTGTTGAGTAACTACTCAGGACTGCACACCTGGCTAACAACCCAGGATTTGTGTGGTGGTTTTCACCTGGGGATTATCTTGACCCTTAAAGTTTATAAAGGTTTAAAAATGTTTTGATTTAGAAAATATAGGATAAAAATTGGCTTATGCAAATCAGCCTACGAGATCCACCAGCCAAATATCATGTAGTATAGTCTTTCCACAAAATGCCACCAAATATGTGTCATTTGCCAGTACATCATTGTACTGACCCCTCTGGGGCTGCATATTCAAACGTGCAGGTTTTATTTCGAGTAAGGAACCAGGAGTAGGATCTCGAGACTACATTCCAACATGTCTGCCTGTGGCACGTGATGAAGAATGGAGGCTCACTGCAACTATGCTTTATGTTGTGTACTCATAAGGTAGAAGACCTATGTAACTGGATTTACGTTGTAATATTGATGCTATTGCAATGATTACTATATTTTGTACTGTGGTGCTATCTACTGATCCAGGGAATGGCACAATACACAGGAGTTCTGCCTTTAGTAAAAGGCGGGGCGTTATAGAGATTTACTCTGGGCATTACAACAAAATACATAGACCGCCATCCAACTGCATCTATGACTAATAATCCACTCACGAGGATATCGTCCAAACACCCCATGAGTATTAAGTTGCAAACAACAGATAACTACATTAAGCAAAGTGTGTAATATAAACAAAGCATATGCCCTCGAGCATATGAATGTTGTTTTTCCCCTAGTAGCAACAGCACATCTACAACCTTAGAGGTTTCTGTCACTCCCCCAGATTAAATAGAGGCATGAACCCACTATCGAGCATAAATACCCCCTCTTGGAGTCACTAGCAACTACTCGGCCAAGATAGCTACTAACAACGGAGAGCATGCAAGATCATAAACAACATAGAGATAACAAAAGATATATTTCAGTACTTCAACTCAAGCATAACACCAATATTCATCAGATCCCAACAAACCAAATATGTAGAATTACATAACGGTGATCTCAATCATGTAGGGCAGCTCATGAGATCTAAACATGAAGCACATAGTGGAGAAGACAACCATCTAGCTACTGCTATGGACCCATAGTCCAAGGTAGACTACTCACTCATCGCTCCGGAGGCAAGCATGGCGATGAAGAAGACCTCCGGTGGCAATTCCCCTCTCCGGCAGGGTGTCAGGAAGAGCTTCTGGACCCTCCCGATCTTCGAGTCGATGGCGGCGGCAGATTGCGATGTGTTCTGGAAAACTGATCGGGTGCTTAGGTTTTTTTTTCCCATCGGGGGATCTTTATAGGCGAAGGGGCATCGTTAGAAGTGGACCGAGGCGGTCTCACACATAGGGGGCGCGGCCCAGCCCCTGGCCGCGCTGCCCTGGTGTGAGGCCACCTCGTGACCCCAATCCGTCTCCTCTTCAGTTCTCTGGAAGCTTCGGTAAAATTTTGGGCGACTGGCTTTGGTTTTGTCCAATTCCGAGAATATTTCCTGTGTAACTTTTCTGAAACACAAAAATAGCAGAAAACAGGGAACTGGCACTGTGGCGACTTGTTAGTAGGTTAGTTCCAGAAAATGCATAAAAGTGCCACGAAGTGTAATGAAACACTAAGCAAATGGTGTAAAAACAAGCATGGAGCATCAAAAATTATGGATACGTTGCAGACGTATCAGGGACCTAAAACCAAGCAATGATCTCTTGTAGGACTATGCTTCCGGTGGATCAAAATGGGTGCTTGATAGTGGATGCACAAGTCATATAACCGAAAGCAAGAAGATCATGACGGAGATAAGGCCTAATGTCAACAATATAACCGTCACTTATGGAGACATGTCACAATCCGAGGTATTGGGTCTTGGCAAGGTGGTGGTCGCACCGGATATTTCCCTTGTGGACGTCATGCTTGTTGAGACCCTTGGTTACAATTTACTTTCAGTTCGTGCACTTGGTAAGATGGGCTTTGCCGTCTTCATTGATAATGAAATTGTGGTACTCTTGTGGAGCAAGTCTCTAAATGTTGCTTTCGTTGGGCACATTGAAAATAACTTGTATGTGGTGGACTTCTCGGGAAAAACCACTACGGGTACAATGTGTTTATTTGGAATGGCCGATGTGGGTTGGCTTTGGCATCACCGACTAGCCCATGTCAATATGAGAACTTTTCAAAGTCTTCACAAGGGTGGACACATACTCGGACTAAAAGAGAATGTTTCTTTTGCCAAAGATTGTGTTTGCAGGGCTTGCGTTCTAGGAAAAATGCATGACTCTCCCCATTCAAGCAAGACTATCATTTCTTCCAAGAGGATCTTGGAGCTCCTTCATGTGGATCTTTTCGGTCCTCCCTCTCATGCAAGTCTTGGTGGGAAGAAATATTGTTTGGTGATTGTTGATGATTATTCAAGATATAGTTGGGTCTATTTCTTCAAGCATAAGAGTGAGACTCAACAAACCGTCATCGACTTTGCCAAAGAAGTTGAACGTCAACATGGGAAAAATATATTGGCAATAAGAAGTGACAATGGCTCCGAATTCAAGAACTACACCTTAAATGGGTTTCTTAGTGATGAGGGGATTCGTCATCAATATTCCGCTGCATACACCCCTCAACAAAATGGTGTAGCCGAGAGGAAGAACCAGACTCTTATGGATATGGCTAGGTCCATGTTGGCAGAGTTTAAGTCTCCATACAACTTTTGGGCCGAAGCTATCTCTACGGCGTGTCACCCTTTGAACCGGCTCTTCCTCCGCAAAGGCTTAAACAAGACTCCATATGAAATACTCACCGGAAGCAAGCCCAACATCTCATACTACCGGGTTTTTGGGTGTAAGTGTTTCTTTCAAAGAAAAGGAGTTCGTTTAGGTAAATTTGATCCGAAAGCTATAGAAGGTATTTTTGTTGGTTATGGTGTCAAATCCCACACTTATAGAGTCTTCAAAAAGTCCACCGGACGTGTTGAAGAATCTTGTAGTGTGGTATTCGAAGAAAATGATGGCTCCCAAGGGGGCGAGATGTTGTTGCTTGTGATGTAGATGATGAAATACCTCAAGATGCCATAAGAAGAATGGGCGTGGGATTTTTCCACCCCATTGAGGGACACCTTGTGGCGGACCGAGAAGGACTATGCTCTACTCAAGTGGAGCCCTCATCTACACAAGCTCATCAAGCCTCTCCCGAAGAAGTAACTAATGCACCAACCAAAGATCAAGACAAGGACCTTCATGAAGAAGAAGGGGCACCACCATCCTCTCCGGTTATCTCAACCGCCCCTAATTCTTCACAAGACCAAGATCAACCTACTCATGAAGAGAATGATGATGTGCATAATGATGATCAAGGTCAAGTTGATGGTCAAGACGGGGACCAAAATGATCAAGATGATCAAGTGATTCCTCTGAGGTCAAATGAGGAGATCGAAGCCTGTCGCAAGAGAAGAGTTGAAAGGGACTTAGAACTTAAAGGTCATACCCTTGAAAGGGTTATTGGAGATTTAAGAAGCAAAGTGTCAACCCGGCATCAATTGGCACAATTTAGCAATCATCATGCCTATATCTCCATGGTTGAACCCAAGAAAGTATTTGAAGCACTTGAAGATCCGGATTGGTTGGATGCTATGCATGAAGAACTCAATAACTTCAAGTGCAATAATGTGTGGGTGTTAGTGGAGAAGCCAAAGGAGTGCCGCAATGTGATTGGCACAAAGTGGATATTCAAGAACAAGCAAGATGAGCATGGAATTGTTGTGAGGAACAAGGCAAGATTGGTTGCTCAAGATTTCTCTCAAGTTGAAGGGATTGACTTTGGAGAAACTTATGCTCCCGTGGCTCGCCTTGAGTCCATCCGTATCCTTCTTGCATATGCCACTCATCATAATTTTAAGTTGCAACAAATGGATGTTAAGAGTGCTTTTCTTAATGGTCCATTGAAAGAGGAAGTGTATGTTAAGCAACCCCCAGGGTTTGAGGACCTCAACTTCCCTAACCATGTCTACAAACTCCATAAGGCACTCTATGGCCTTAAGCAAGCCCCACGTGCGTGGTACGAGCACCTTAGGGAGTTGTTGTTAGACCGTGGGTTTGAAGTTGGGCAAATTGATCCCACTCTTTTTACTAAGAGGGTCAATGGGGAGCTTTTCGTATTCCAACTATATGTTGATGATATTATTTTTGGCTCTACTAACAAAGCTTTTAATGATGAATTCTCAAAGCTTATGACCGATAGGTTCGAGATGTCTATGATGGGCGAAATGAAGTTCTTTCTTGGTTTTGAAATCAAGCAATTGAAAGAAGGGACTTTTATTAATCAAGCCAAATATGTCCAAGACATGCTCAAGAGGTTCAAGATGAAGGAACTAAATGGGGCCGCCACACCAATGGCCACTAAATGTCATCTTGAACTAGATCCCAATGGTAAAGACGTGGATCAAAAGGTATACCGTTCTATGATCGGCTCTTTGCTTTACCTTTGCGCATCTAGACCCGATATTATGTTGAGTGTAGGTGTGTGTGCAAGGTATCAAGCCGCTCCTAAAGAAAGCCACCTTATGGCGGTTAAGAGGATCTTTCGATATTTGGTTCATACCCCAACTTATGGGCTTTGGTATCCCAAAGGCTCGGATTTCTCTCTTTGTGGCTTCACGGATTCAGATTGGGCCGGTGACAAGGATGATAGGAAATCAACCTCCGGAACTTGCCAATTTCTTGGTAGGTCTTTGGTGTGTTGGTCTTCTAAGAAGCAAAATTGTATATCTCTCTCCACCGCCGAAGCCGAATACATTGGCACCGCAAGTGGATGCACTCAATTGTTGTGGATGAGGCAAACTTTAAAGAAATATGGTGTCAATTGTGACAAAGTGCCTCTTTTATGTGACAATGAGAGTGCTATCAAGATCGCCTATAATCCGGTGCAACATTCAAGAACCAAGCATATTGAGATCTGGAATCATTTTATTAGAGATCATGTTGCCCGTGGTGATATTGAGCTTGCATATGTTTGCACCAAGGATCAACTTGCCGATATATTCACGAAGCCTCTTGATGAAGCAAGATTTGGATATTTGAGGAATGAGCTAAATATCATTGATTCAAGGAGTGTGGCTTGAGCATCTTGCAAATACACCTATATTTCAATACTTGTTTGGTTTAGGTGTGGGCATGGAGATAGGGGGAGTGCGGTCCTAATCAATTGGGCTATCCCTCCCCCCATAATGCCGATAGTAATCATATCATTCTCTTAATATCATTTTTATGATATATGAGCTTCAATGACGAGTAGTGGTTATGGACCCAAGATACATCTTCGTGGTCCAATGCCATAACACTCAAACATGGTGGCTTCGGCCACCGACCTCTTCTTTTCGAAGAGTTGATTCCTTGCATATCTTATTGGAAGCCTTGGTGTTCTTTCTTGGTGTTGTTTCTTTCTTTGATATGGGAAGGCACTTGCATTGGATTTATTCCTTTGATTTGTTCTTGCAATGTCAAGTGCCAAGAACCACTCCATGTTTGCTCTCTCACCTAAGCCATCCTATCTCAAAGACATCTAATCTATGCACACGAGTTCATTTTTCGTCAAAAATAACTTCTATTTTTGAAAATTTCGAGTGGTTCAGTTTCTAGCTTCCCAGGCCAGAATATCCGCCCCCTTGGGCGGAATATCTGGGGGGCGGATTACCCGGGCTAACTTTGGCCGGATAATCCGGCCGGAGTGGCGCCTGGGTATTTAAGGGCGGGGTCAGGCTGCCCTCAGGGCAGTTCCTTCCCCCGCCCTAGGGTTTCCCCAGCCACTGCTGCCGCCTCTCCTTCACCGCCACCGGAGCTCTGGCCGTCCCCTCGGCCGGTCCTCGCCGGAGTTGGGTCTCCTCCACCTTGGGAGGGCTTTCACCAAGCCTGTTTCACAATGGATGCGGGTATTGCTCATCTCCCCTATCCCTAGGGTCTTGTATGAATTTACCCATGTTTTTGCTTGGTGTTTGGCCCTCCACTAGTTGTTCCTGGCTATCTTGAATCATGTAATCCAGCCTGGCAATATTTTTTCTGCATTTTTCCCTAAGTTGCTATCAATAGTTTGATTCATTGGGTGAAGATTGTCCTTTCATACAACATGATTCTTGATCCTCTTTCAGTAACTCGTGTACATATACTTATCCCCATGCTATCCATGCCTCTCTCTTTCACAGGTGGTTCGAGTTTGCCGAAGCGCAAGCGCCGGTTGATTCCAAATGAAGAAGGTGTCCTCGTTGATGAAGTTGTGATCCGTCAGCGTCAGAGGGAAGCTGCTAGGAAAGCTAAGAAAGAAAAGGCTGCCAAGGCCCAAGCCCATCATCGCAAAGGCAAAGTTACACGTCCCAACTACAAGAGCATGCCTGAGGCTGAATACATTCTTGTGCGGCGCAACAATTGGTACGCCACACCCAGAAATGAAGATATTGAGGACCGTGGTTTTTGGAATGAAGAGCAGTGGGCCATTTACCGTGATATCTATGAGCATTTCAAGAATCCATGTCGACCGATGCATCCTATTGACTTTGATCACCTTCGCAGCAAGACCTACTTTGATGAAGCTATTTTTGTGATTGAGAAGATGGGATTGATGGAGTTGGCTACCCTTCAGTGCAACTATAACCCCGGCCTCATCAAGCATGTTGACCTCCTCTTCCTTGCTCATCAGTGTGCCACTTCTACCGACCCGGATGAGGACTTCACTCTTGATGTGATGAATTTCATCTTTTATGAGATTAAGGATGCTATCATTCAGAGGAACACAGTGCCCTATGCTCCCTACATCATGCTCCTCATCAAGCATGCCCTTGAAGATTATGATATCAATGATGATTGTGTGGAGCACCTAGTCAAGAAGATGTATATCAAGAGGAAGAAGACTCCTGCTCCTTCCACTGCTTTTCCAAGTACTTTCATGGCTGATGCAAGGTCGAGTGCTTCTACTCGTGATCAGAGGGCAGCTGCGTCTGCTATGTCCAGAGAAGTGAGGAAGCTCAGTTGGTTTGAGAGAAACGTTCTTTGCATGAAGGTTGAGATCCACCATGAGAACTATCAGGCTTATGTTGAGCGGAAGACTATTCAGGACACTCAGCAGCTGATTCTACACTGTCTCAGTGGTGCACAGACTGCCGATCCCACCCCTTCCGTAGCTACGTCCTATGAAGCTTGGAACACCGATCACTACAACTGGGTTCATATGCAGAAGCATCTCTTTGCTGCTCCAGATGCTCCCACAGGAGATACTCATGCAGAGGCTGAGGAGGACGTGGAGGATGAAGATGCTGGAGGTGATGATGATGAGGGCGGAGATGACTATGCTGAGGGCTCCAACGATATCGATGATTGGGAGGATTGATTCCTCGGGGCGTGTAGCATCGCCCTTCTCCCTTTTTGGTGTCTTGATGCCAAAGGGGGAGAAGTAGTTCTATTAGGATTATCTCGGGATTTGCATGGGTGGGAACACAAGCTTGCGCGTTTATCATTCATTTGGTGCTCGTGTTTCTTCTTATTTACTTGCTTTAAGTTTGGAACAATCTGTGTGGTTTATTTGCTACTATGGTGTGTATGAGACTATGTTCTATGTTTTATATCTGCCTTGTGGAACATTATGCTTGTTCAATTATGAATTTGTGAGCTCATGGTATATGTGTGAGATGGCTATGGAATTTGGTCCAGTTTCTCGTCATTATCATATTCAGAATTCCATATTAATTAAATTGTGTATGAAGAGGTATGCTCCCTACAAACTCTAGTGGTTCTCCTTCGAACTTAATTGCGGAGATGCACACATTTAGGGGGAGCTTTATTCCTTGCTCAAATATTTGTTGTCTGAAATATTCTATCTCTCTTGCAAATCCTAGTGTTGTCATCTAACACCAAAAAGGGGGAGATTGAAAGTGCATACTTTGTATCCCTCATGTTTTGTGTGTTAGATAACAACATTAGGAATTTTAAAGTGTGTGTTAAATGGTGCAGGTTTTTCAGCTCAAGAATTGGCTAAGTCTCTAGGGTGGAGTTTCCATGGAATCAGGACGGATAATCCGGCCAGGGGCCGGATAATCCGCCCCCCTCTCGAGACTTCGGAAAAATGGCTAAGGACCAGCTCGGCATCAACCAGATATGGGGCCGGATATTCTGGCAAGGGGGGCGGATAATCAGCCCCCCCCCCCTGCGAGGCTTCAGAAAAACGGCTAAGGACTAGCTCGGCGTCACCCAGATACGGGGCCGGATAATCCGGCCAGGGCCCGGATAATCCGCCCCCCCTTTGAAGTTCCAGAAAATCGGCTAAGAACCAAGGTCGGCGTCACCCAGTAACCGGGGCGGATTTTTGGCCCGGAGATTTCATTCCGGGCCGGATAATCCGGCTGGCCGGATAATCCGGCCATACTTTGGCCGGATAATCCGTCCCTCCACGACAGCAACGGCTACATTTTGGGAGGGGCTATAAATACCCATCCCCTTCTTCCACCTCAAGCTGCTCGTCCTGCACAAGAAGAACACCCCATTTGGAGCCACCAAAATCACAAGATCTTCTCCCTCAACCCACCAAAGCTCTTGATCTTTGGAGAATCGAAGGAGAAGGCCTTGATCTACATCCTCACCGAAGCGATTTACTTTCCCCTCTCATTTGCTTGAGGGCCCTTGTGTCTTGGGTTCCCTTGTGTCCCTTTACTTTGATTTGTGTGATTGATATCTTGATACTTGTTGTTTGACAGCATTGTGTTGTCCTTGGGAGCCTCTAATTCAGTTGTGGATGTGTTCCCCAAGATTGTAAAAGCCGGTTCTGCCTTGAGGAACCCCTTAGTGGAAAGTGAGCTAGGCCTTTGTGGCGGAAGCTTGCACCGGAGAATAGGGTGAGCCTTTGTGGCGTTGGTTAGGCCTTTGTGGCAACCACACCTCTCCAACGTAGACGTACTTCTTCTAAAAAGGAAGGAACTACGGGAATTACATTCGTGTCTCCGTGTGCTCCACTCTCGGTTTCCTCTATCCTTTATTGTCTTTACTTCTTATATCTTGCTTAGCTTGCTAGTTGTCATATAGGTAAATTCACCATAGTTGCATTTCTAGAGAATTTACCTTTTGTGTCAAGCCTAAATTGAAAAGAATTAAAATTTGAGTAGCACCTATTCACCCCCCCCCCCCCTACGATCCATTCATGAGTCCATCAGATACGACGAGAAAGAGAAGCATGAACGCGAATGTACACATGCTCCATGCTACTGCCCAGAGCACGAGTGCACTTTCAGAGGGGCAACATGTTGTCTTCTGGACCACTTTGTCACCGTGCACGGCTGGTCGCAGACCAACTTCAGCTACAACAAACCACTGAAGGTACCCATTGCTCGTGACCACCGGTTCACGCTCCTCGTCGGGGAAGACCAGTCCATGTTCCTCCTGACCAATACTCTGCTGGAAATCGGCAATGCTCTCGCAATGGTCTGTGTTAGGCCTTATGAATCTGGACCAAACTATTCATGCAACATCTCGGCTGCTAACAGTGTTGTTGGCGGGAAAGCCGAGGGGAGGCTCATGTTCCAGAAGGATCCTCTTGTGTCAAGCAGCTCATTGTCGGGTGGAGTTTCAGTTTGGCTAGTTCTTCCTGTTGGTTCCTCCTGAGCTCGCTAAAAGCTCATCTAGTGAACTCACTGTACACATCCGCGTCGACAGACTCGGGGCTTAGGGAACTCAGTATGTAGTTGTCTGCGGAGAATTCTGGGTCCCTTGCAAGTTGCAGCTAACATCACTAGGAATGACTGCAAAGGTGAAACGTTGTTGCTCTATGCTATTTAATCACCATGGAATGAAGGAAGTAGGCCGTGTTTAGAAGATAATTGTTTTGTTATGTAGTTCGTTGTCTGTAATGGTAGAAGATATCTACGCAAGCTCCAAACTCTTGAGTGTCATGAATGGCTGCTCTTGGTATTCAGAATAGCTCTGAATGTACTGATTAAAATACTAATTCAAGATCAGTATGGAAGATGCAACTAAAATTGTACTGTTTGTCAAGTATGATCAGTTAGTAAGATGAATATCATAGGTCCAGGAGTTGTTGTAGATATAATACTATTTGTCAAGTATTTGTCCAGGAGTTGTTGTAGATATAATATAACACTTAAATATTCGCATGAATCTTTGAGATGTTGGACCATACAGAGGTGCACGCGTGTGTACAACTATTTATGGAAGATGCAAGCTTGGTACAGATTTAGATGGAAAATTAAAAAAAAAACACAAGGTGGATTTCACGAGCCTTGTTGGTCTCTCTGTTTCACCGCTGACACATTGATAGTCAGGCACATGGTCAATTGTTGTTCATTTACACAAGCGCAGCTACCCTCGGAAAAATCTCACGTCGCACATTGCCTTCTTCCTTCCCCACCTGCAGAGCCTCTCTTTCCTCGGCTGCTTCGAGCAATCCGGCGCCAGTCCCGCGCCCCAGCAAGAGCAGCTCTCCATGGCGGAAGAAGTAGCATGCAAGAGGATCAAGACGGACAAGGAGGTTCGAGCGGGGCCAGACAGGGCGGCGGCCGCGGAAGAGGGGAGGGCGGATGGCGAGATATCCGTCAAGATAAACTCCGAGGCCCTCCGCTGCAGGATCTGCCTCGAGCCCCTCAAGCCACCCATCTTCAAGGTAAACTATCGGTCAATAACCACCCACCGCAGCCGCATTCGGTTCCTGTTCCTGTGTTTGCTCTTTTATTTACTCTCTGTGGCTGAATGCCTCCGTCCGTTCTTCTTCATAAGATTAGGTCGATTCAAATGGTATTTTCTGATTGTTGTTGGGAGTAAAAGCGAGAACCTTTCTCCCTGAGACCCTGACAGTAGATTTAGGACGTGGAAAGGTGAATAGTTCCTGCCGGTTCCCTCTGAAATTTAGGACGCATAATGTCAGTGGATTAATGTTTTGGCGGCATGAATTGCAGCTGTTCCACTTTTGCTTTCAAAGAAAAATATTGTTCGATTAATTTACTGTTCGGCTGCTGCTGTTCTTGCTAGAACAACCAAATGGCCCCTAGTTGGATCTTCATTGTTGTTGTTGGTGTGTGAAAACTGAATCTTTTTTTAGGCAAGTGATTACTGAATGCAGTGCATGTAAACAATGGTAAAGTTGCCTGTCACTTTCTCTGTAAGAGGCGTATGTTGTCAGTGGATCAACATTACGGTGGCATAAGTTGTAAGGCTTGCATTATACTTGCTCAGCTCCTAGTGTTCTTGCTAGGGTTAGTAAATGGCACCTCAGTAGGATCGTAACTATTGGTGTCTCAAAGCTGAAGACAGTTTGGACTCTGTATCTAGTGGTTTGTAGTGGAACTTTAGCTGGTCTCTTAGCATGTAGGACCTTGACTGTTTTGAAAACTGAATATAGTTTGCCATATCATAACTGAGTAGCAGCTTGTTTTCTGCTTCGAGCCCCTCAAGCCACTCATCTTCAAGGTAATCATCGGTCAACTTGCCATATTTGGCATTCAGCTCCTATTCCTATCGATCACTTCAGATGTTTTTAATATACTGTGTGGAACTGTGGATGGATAGATGCCTTTGTGGATCACTTTAGATGTTTTTCATGATTGTTGTCGGGAGTAAAAGCGACATCTTTTTCTCCCTGATAGTAGTTGTGGCTGCAGCACATAATGCACATCGGCAAGGTGAAATTTCCTGCCATTTTCCTTGAAATTTATATGAGATATGTCATTGGATTTTCATGTGGCTTAAATTGCAGTCATTCCAATTCTGCCTTTCAAAGGTAAACATTGTTCCATTCACGTGTTCGTCTGCTGCTGCTGCTCTTGCCAGGATGACCATATTGTCCATTGTATGATTTTTATTGTTTGTGTGCAAATTTCAATCTAGTGAGTAGCAGTGGAATGCTAGTTTAGCGCATACTACATAAACATCAGGTAAAGCTTCCTTTTTTTCTGAAATTTAAGAAGCGTAATGGAGTATGTGAGTGGATCAACATTTCGGTGGCATAAATTACAATGTTCCCATTATAGTTGCTCGGTTGCTGGTGTTCTTGCTAGGATTAGTAAATGTCACCTTGTAGGATCTTAATTGTTTGTCTCTCGAAGGTGAACTCGTAGCAGTTAGACTTAATGTTAAGTCTAGTGGGTACTATGTAGGATCTGAATGCTAGTTTAGCTGGTCTCATACTATTGTGGGATCTGAATCGATGGTGTCTCAAAACTGAATATGATTTTCATAAACATAACAGAGGATCAACTTATTTTCTGTCCAGTGGGTGGTAATGGAATTCTGGTTGAGCTATCTCATACTATGTATTTAGATGCTAGCTTACCACTGATCAGTCTATCAGTGTCCATGGCACTTGATTGGTGTTCCTGCGCTTACTTTTCACTTTGTGTGGACAGATGGATGCATTTGTTCTTTCTTCTTCCCAAGAGAAAATTGATTTAGATCCTTTTCTGATTGTTGATGGGAGTAAAAAATAAGAACCTTTTCTCCCTGGATAGTAACAGCAGCTCACATACTGCAAATTGGAAAAGGTGAAAGTTGCCTGCTGTTTTCTCAGAAATTTAATAATGTCAGTGGGTCAACATTTAGGTGGCATAAATTACAATTGTCCTTTTCTTTGCTTTTCAAAGAAATAAAAATGTTGCATTTACTTGTTTGGACTCAGACTCCAATCTGCTGGGTTGTAGTAAAATTCTACTTTAGCTGCTTGCCTTTGTCTCAACTGAATATAATTTTCCATGGCATAACTAACGACAAGCTTGTTTTTATTTAAATGCTCTCTTACTATGTAGATGATTGATATCTTTATTGTTTCTGCTTGCATTTTGCTCTGCTGACCTGAACTGATGACTGGACCAACGAGAGGCATTATAACACTGATTGCGCGTTTATCCAGTTTATTATCCATTGTTTTGTTGCTGCTCATTGTTATGCTATTTTTTCTTATATTTATTTAGTGTGAGGCTGGGCATGTTTTGTGTTCTCCATGCCTGGAAAAGCTCCGTAAGGTCGGGTACGCTTTGAAGTTGAACATCTTTTGTGATCTGTGTTGCCAAAACACAAGCTACCGTCGTTGCATCAAACTCGAGCAAATCATCGATGCCATCAAGGTGCCATGCTCAAACCAAACATATGGCTGCAATGAGTCCATCAGATACCACGAGAAAGAGAAGCATGAAAGCGAATGCACACATGCTCCATGCTACTGCCCAGAGAACGACTGCACTTTCCTAGGGGCAACATGTTGTCTTTTGGACCACTTCAGCTCTGTGCATGGGTGGTCGTCGACCAACTTCAGCTACAACAAACCACTGAAGGTATCCGTTGCTCGTGACCACCGGTTCACGCTCCTCATCGGGGAAGACCAGTCCATGTTCCTCCTGACCAATACTCTGATGGAAATCGGCAATGCTCTCGCAATGGTCTGTATTAGGCCTTATGAATCTGTACCAAACTATTCATGCAACATCTCGGCTGCTAACAGTGTTGTTGGTGGGAAAGCCGAGGGGAGGCTCGTGTTCCAGAAGGATCCTTTTATGTCAAGCAGCTCGCTGTCAGGTGGAGTTCAGTTGGGCAAGTTCTTCCTGCTGGTTCCTCCGGAGCTCGCTGATAGCTCATCTGGTGAACTCACCATACACATCCGCATCGGCAGACTTGGGGCTTAGGGAACTTAGCATGTAGTTGTCGACAGAGAATTCTGGGTCCCTTGCAAGTTGCAACTAACATCACTAGGAATGACTGCAAAGGTGAAATGTTGTTGTTCTATGTTGTTTAATCACCATGGAATGAAGGAAGTAGGCTGTGTTTAGAAGAAAATTGTTTTGTTATGTAGCTTGTTGGCTGTAATGGTAGAACATATCTACGCAAGCTCCAAACTCTTGGGTGTCATGAATGGCTTCTCTTGGTTATGCAGAATGGCTCTGAATGTACTGATTAAAATACGAATTCAAGATCAGTATCCTTAAACTAAAAATTGTACTATTTGTCAAGTATGATCAGTTAGTAAGATGAATATTATAGGTACTAGTATTCTATCCAGGAGTTGTTGTAGATATATAGTATAACACTTAAATCTTCACTTGCTGATGTTGGTATGTTGGACACACTGACCATGGTCTAGTATTTTTGGTACCCTAAAAGTCCTCAGGTTCTTCAAGAACTTGGGATTGTTTCCTCTTTCCTTGGAAAAATCTTTGATTTCTTCCTTACAGAAAAAGAGTGGCCGAACAGCATATTTCCAATCAAAAAATTCATACAAGATTCAAATCAAGAGAGGGGATCAGCCTTCAAGCGTTTTCTCCGTATAACTTCCCATGTACTCCTAACACTATATTTTGTTTGAAACAAACACAAAATTTATCAAACAACTAGAAATTGTTTCGAGTGTAACATTGAACTGCTTCCTACATAGGAAGATTATCCACCAAACATTGCTTCTAAAGAGATTAGAATTTTTGTTCAAAGAAAATAGGAAATGTACTGCAGTGATAGCCAAGTATTACATGATTAGTATCAAAGCACTGAAGGAAGCATATTCTGTTTTGTGCTTCTTATTTCTTCTTTTTTCCATTTATTTTCATTTTAATTTTCAGTTCCCCTTTTATGAATACATGATTATTTTCAGATATGTGAACATATAAAATGTTCATGAATATAAAAAAGAGGTTTCTGTGTTACAAACATATATTCACCAATCGAAAAAATGACCACTGTAAAAAATGTTCACTGGGTTCGGAAATACGTCTTTGCTTCAAAACTGTTCACATGATTTGAAAAGTACGTTCACTGATTTAAAGTGTTCACAAAGTTTAAAACAAAATTCACGGGTTAGAAAAAAAGAGTATGTTGATGGGTTCAACAAATGTTGACATCACGGGTAAGAAAATGTTAGCGAGAGTCTAGAGGATCTTCACGGGTTCGAAAGAAGTGGATTAAAAATAATATTTATAGAATAAGGAAAAAAGAACTGATTTGAAATTTTGTTCATAAAACTTGAAACATTTCTTTTGTGAAAATACAACCTCAAATCTTGTACATGAATACTGGCATCATTAGATATTCTAGTCTATACATTACATACTCATATATCTCATGATAAATGTTCAACTTTGTAGAACGATGTTTATGCATTTCAAAATAAATACTCGCGTATCTAAACAAAATTCATACATAGCCTAAAAAGTAGAAACGTAAATAATAAATGTCTAATTATTAATTAATAGTGAAATTAGATAAATAAAAATGGAACGAAGCAACGGATCTAGGAGTAGGAGAAAAGGTAAACCAATACGTATATATACACGGGGGTACGCGGGAGCAGCACTGGTTTCCGCAAAGAGCGGCAAATCAGCCATGCCGGTGACAGAGCCAGAGGTCGCTCAGGCGGAGGCGCGCCCCTCTTTCCTATGCCAAATTTCGAAATCTCCTAAATCCATCGCTCATAAAGAGAGACGGCGATCGTCTCTGGTCGCGCGACGAGAAGCTTCCTGGTCTTGAACCCACCGGAAGGAAGGATGGGAGCGCAGCAGCAGCAATAGGAGGAGGAGAAGGAGGAGGAGGGCACCGTCGTCAAGAGGAGGAAGGTCGCGGTGGCCTCCGCCGACGTCACCATGGACCTCGACGTCCTCGACTGCCCCGTCTGCATCCACCCCCTGCGCCCTCCAGTTTTCCAGGTACCCCATCTTGTTCGTGCTTATAATGAAGGGATTTCTATTTTCGTGCCCTCGGGTCGTTAGTTGTACTCAGTTTTCCCCAGCCGCTTAGTTTTTCCTCAGTTTTCCCCTCGCTCTAGTTTGAAACCCCTCGCAGACGCTCGGACGGGAGGGTTGCCGTTTAGTTGACCGTTCCGTGCTGACGTGTGGGGCCGCGTCGTGTGGGGCCGCGTCGCGTGGGGCTGGTAGAACGGGACCGCGTGGGACAGGACGAGACCGCGTTTGGTTGTACGTGAGAGCTCGGTTTTGTCTCTCTCGGCCCAAATTGGCATTTTTCAGAGCGCCTTTTTCCCCTCTCTCTCTGTAACAGTTCTCTCTCTTTTCACCAAATTAGTATCAAATCTAGAGAAGCTTCTATTTCTATCTTTCTTCAATGATTGTTACCTTTTGGCCCTCGTTTTTTGCCCAATATGGTAACAAATCTAGTAGCAAATCTAGAAGCAAGTATAGGATAGGATAAATTCACAGCAGCATAATAAATCTAGAAAACTAAGTATAATACATAAACTGCATACAGCAGCCAAAAGCAGCCAATAACGATGTTAATGTTCACGACAAACTAAGCTGAAAATAATACAAGACGCAATGTATGCCCAACATGAAGATTAGGATAGCCCATGATGGATGAATCTGTTCTTCATTCATCATATATATCTTCGTCGCTCCCTATTCTGGTCCGAATGAAATATTCATTGAACTCCTTCCGTAAACAGTGTGCAGCCAATACATCCTCCAAACGGTATGGCCTTTGTTCATCTTTCAGACCGTACCTTCCTAATCTATCCACACGTAGTGGCCACTCATCCCAGGCGTTCATATCATCAAAGTACTCTCTGATATAACCCATATCCGCGTAGTAGATGCAGCCAGGTCGAAGTGTCGGGTGCACTCTGGTGTCGACGGAGATACACCGGACATGATGGACGAAGAAGGCACGACTGCCAATGTTATTGACGGCATGGAGAGAGCGGCTCTCAGTGTCCACACGGTACACCAATGTTTGACCTTCATCCAAACGACCGCCCAACAACACAAGCAGCAGATCACCATCCGACTCCACAAGGTAGAACTTGTCATTTCCAAGTTCTGGAAATGAAAAAAGTGTCTCCATGTTGACATTGCTCGCACCCTGCTCCAACTGGACATTGTTGGTGCACACTAATGTTCCGAACTCCAAATTGTGGTAAAGACAAGGTAGAGCTAGTGCATAGAATTCACCATTGAACGTGGTAATGCAACGCATAGAATGGTGCTCGATCGTAAATCTTCCTTCTCCCCAATCTTCATATATACCCTTAGTTGGAGTGCTCTCATCGACCCAAGCAATTTCCGCCGGGTAATATGTGGAAACGAAGAGCATAGCCGGGGACTTCATTACAGCGATTGACTGCACAATCATAGATGGCATCTGCGCCTTAAACGTAGCGTTCAATGTCTTTGTGAGTGGGTTCAGAAGCCGCATCTTGTGCGGCTGGTTCCTCTGGCCAAGCACGATGATGCCACGGTAAAAGCCGACGAAGTAGTATCTAAAAGGGAGTTGATGAAGATAACATTCAGCACTAAGATGTTTACGATTGAAAATAAAAATAGATTAACTCTATAGATATGGAGGAATTTGAACCTTGCATGAACTTCCGTTAGATCGATGGTGACGTAGCGGGATGTGCGAAGGTTGAGGAAGGAGAACTCAGCGGTGCGTGGAAGGGCGTGTTCTACCATGATCCATTCGTGCAGGTGCACGTCGGGCTCAGGTAGATCTGAGCGCCAATTTGTACAAACTTACCTCAAAGCAGCGTAGGTGTCCACGTACTCCTCGTTCGCCAGTAAGCAGGTGCCGATCTTGTGAAGTGGTCCGTCAGCCCTGAGAGAGGCCCAGTTCACGGAGGCGCCGCGTCTGGATGCGCCGTCCTCGGAGGCGACGGGCTCGGCGGCGACGGGCTCGGATGCGACGGGCTCGGAGGCGACGGGCTCGGGGGCGTAGGCCGCCGGCGCATTCTTCTTCTCCATCGCCGGCAGGGGAGCGCGCGTAGGGCGGCTGGGGTTTTTTGGAGAAGGTGATGGGACGTGAGAGGCGTGGTTGCGTGTGTGTCAGAGGGAGGGAGAGAGGGGCTCTGTACTGGCAAAGTGACGGTTCGTCTCAGTAGTTGACGTTTTGGTCTCAACACGCGCACCGCGCGGCTAACCGCTGCTCACCGCGACACGCGTCCGTGGGACTGCACGTCAGCACCGTTACGTGTACTCAATTCTACCCTCGAGTCTTACACTGGAAAAATATCTGTACTCAGTTTTCCCCTCGAGTACTAATACTGGCTAGTGCAATATACTCAGTTCTACCCTCAAGTGGCTGGTCAACAGAGAGTCAACAGATGGGATTAAGCTATCTAATTGACTCATTTCATGCGCAAAAAAATTCAAAAAGATAAAATCATTGTGCCTCCTACTCATGCGCAAAATAAAATCATAACAATCATATATAAATCAAGTTTTCACACAAATGGCCACTTCTGAAATCACTAATAGCTATGAAGGTTCATGGCTTTCCACTCAAACCCCTTCTCAAAACATCTATACCCAAAACATAGTTTGTCTGAATGAGGCCATAATTTTTACACTCATGTATATTTGAATTGCTAATACTTTGAGGTAGGCCAACCTGGGTTTCATTGTACAAAACATGTGTTTTTCTTTTTCTAAATCTCTTATTTGAATTCCTTAGCCTGTTTACTATTTACTTGCCCTTGTATCCTTGATACTACTCAGTTTTACCCTCTCCCTTCTCACAGAAGCCCAAACTTGGCCTGATTGGTCGAGCTGTTGTCACACGGATCGTGTCCACCTACCGTCGATCCTATGATCTAACGGGCAGGATCGTGCCACCCTCTCTCTATCTGTCGGTGGCAAACTACTACCCCTCTATGTATGCTAAATAACGAGTTGGCCACCGGATTCAACAAGTTTGGTAATCACGAATTTCCACTTCTTGTAGGCATTACTTTTCACGGTAAAATGATAAACTATCACGAATTTCCATTTAGGCATTACTTTTCACGGTAAAATAATAAACTATCACGAATTTCCTTTAGGCATTACTTTTCACGGTGAAATGATAAACTATCACGAATTTCCTTTAGGCATTACTTTTCACGGTAAAATAATAAACTATCACGAATTTCCTTTAGGCATTACTTTTCACGGTGAAATGATAAACTATCACGAATTTCCTTTAGGCATTACTTTTCACGGTGAAATAATAAACTTTTTTGTTGAGATATAAACACCCACAACGGTCATCTCCTCCTTAATTTATTATGTAACCCCACAACGGTCATCTCGCCCTTATAAACCCCCACCTCGGCCATCCCTCATGTCAATAGGTTCTGCCTCTATCTTCTTCGTTTCTGCCTCTCTCTTCTTCGTTCACATACACTTGATCCATTGCCATGGCTTCCACGTCTCGGACGCCGACCGGAAGGGGAAGGGGAAGGGGCGGCCTGGGTGGTGGATCATCATCATTGCCACCACCACCGTCAACACTGCCATTGATCATAGAGGAGTTCTTAATCATCATCTATGAAGACCCTTTGGCCAAGAAGGTACGTACGCGTTCCCACATATATGATGCATGTGATTAATTATGTGCATGTTCCAAAAAGCCTTTAATTTCAAACGATCGGCGCTCGATCTCTTTGCAGGCACTCCCACAAAAGTTTGCGGACTATCTTGACGGCCAGGAGCCCGCAAAGGTGTATCTGCGAGCAGCAGACTGCGGTCCTCGTCTCTGGACCGTGGAGGTCCTATTTGACGGACAAGGCCGGATGTACCTCGACAAGGGCTGGGAGAATTTCGCCATCGCGCACGGTGTGGATTTCGGCTACATCCTACACTTCAAATATGAAGGCGATGATGTGCTCACAGTGAAGGTGTTCGACGTAACATTGTGCAGAAAGTACTACTACACGGACGACGAAGATACTGACGATGAAAGCGACGACGACGTGAAGCCATGCATCCATCTCCTTTAGATAAGGGGATTATGACCAAGAATATATATGTAGCTTCATATGCATCGATTTAGAGATCTAGCTATTTTCTATATATTATGCATGTAAAAATAATAGGGAATCGCAATTTCCACCATGATTCGAGCACCACAGCCTCCAAACGATGCCGATGCCGATATCGGCATGGTTAGAACGGCTATGCATGTTCGCCGCCACTGCTAGGTCACCGTCGGGATGCACCCTCAATCCCGTCCCCTCATCCGATCACTGACACACCAGAGATACCGCCGAGGCCAATGACGAACGTACATGCTGATGCCAATGCCGAACATGCACGCCGTTGTGGGCACGGCCACGTCGCCCCGCTATGCTGGACGCCACAGACCACCGCGAGTTCTTTCCCTTCGCCACCACACTCCCCTAGCACCTATCTATACACGCTAGAAAGGAGAGACACTAGTTTTCTCTATATTGCTCGCGTTCGTGTCCGACACCGTCAGTCAAAGTGTTGAGGTCGTCGTCGATGTCCTCGACCATTTCTTCTCTTCTTTGCATGGTTAAACGCGTCTAGTTCATATCTATCTAATGCGTCTGGTCTCGCCTCATGCAGTTCTTTGTGGACGTCGATCTCATCTCGGCACCCCGCAGGCCACCTCCTCCGTGCCATCGCTGTAGAGCTCCGTTTAAAAATCCATTCCTACCCGTGTATTGCACCTTGTATCAGCGTCATGGCCCCACTTGTCATTCGATATACCGAAGCCCCACTCGTCCGCGTTTTGGTCAGGGATACGACGATGCTTACGGTCAAACAAAGATGGATGCTCTGACGTGTCTTTGCGGGCTCTACGTGGCCCCACTAGTCAGCAGTTAACGGTCAAAGGTGTTCAACCGTCGGGCAACCGGCCGTTCCAGCACCGGTGACGGTTTCAGCCAAGGGCTTGGACAAAACTGAGGAAAAACTAAGGAGCTGGGGAAAACTGAGTACAACTAAGGACCCGAGGGCACGAAAATAGAAATCCCTATAATGAAATCCTACAATCTCCTCACGGATGTTCAAAATGCTGCGAGATTGATGTGCTTTTGTATATATGCAAATTACTTTGCAATGCTTATGGAGCCTAGTTAATTTTCTCGCCATGACATCTGATTCTGTAGTTGCAAAATTGCAAGTCTGAATTTGAAAGAGTTGAGATGCAGAAATTGGTCCAATTATATGTCGCCTAGCTTTCCATCCATATCAGCTATAATGTCTTTCACTTCCTGATTGTATACAAATCCCAAATAGAGAGAGTATGCTATGTCCTCCTGCATTCACTGGTTGGTTAAAAAACATCAAATGGGCAATTGTAGGATTAGGCTTAGTTAATGTTGTAAATTGCAGCTATGAGTTTATCACTCAAGTCTTAGTAACCTATTGGAATAGGATAGATTCAGATGGATATTACGGTTGAAGATGTGTACCTATGTATTGTCAGAAGAAGTTTTGACGCGTTCTCTTCAATTTACACTGATTCCTATTATGTTTGTTGAAAGTGATATACTATATTAGGGAGTATGCGTAACTTATGTAAACTAGGCAGTCATAAAGTCTATGTATCATCATAATGGAGAAACCACATACTCGGGTGAGTACTATATTCAGTGAAGCAGCGACATACTAACAACGTGTAATAGGTTGACGTGGTGTATCTCGTATATAAGAACTTCTGTAGTGCATATAGAAAAATAAGTGAACGACAATAGCCCAAATTAAATGCCTAACAGATTTTTCTAGTTTCTACAATATATGTTGCCTCCATGATTTCATTCATATGATAATATCTTTTAGTTCGTTATTTTATCGAATTCCCAAATAAGTAGAGATATGCTTATTCTCCAACATTCACTAGTTGGTAAAAAAAAATCAATGGGGACGGGCGAGCAATTGTAGCATTGAGTTTGCAACTTGAAACTATGAGTTTGTTACTGATTTTTGGTAAACTTAATGAAGTAGAAGAATGGAAATTATGGTTGAAGATTTATACCATCTAAAAAGCGGTAGATGTCATCTCATCAGACTCATATTATAATTGTAGAAAATGAGACTATATTAAGTAAAGTTGGTATGCCTTATACAAAACAAGGCGGTCATAAATTTTATGAATCATCAATATGGAGAAACTGCATATTAGGAGAAGTATGCTATATTCCGTGAAGCAATGACATCATCATGCATCATAATTGTCTCTTGCTGTATTAAGAATCATCATCGTCGCTTGTTGTATCTGTGTATAAGAACTTCTGTTGTACTTCTAGGTGTGAACTGGGTGTGAGAAAACAACATCACTAAGAAAATAGCTAGGAGTACTTAGTTACCTTATGCAATAAATTCATGACAAAGGGAGATTCATGTGCATTTTTCTAGAGTATGAATGCTACAGTATCATGTTGTTATAAATGATTCTGTAATCCTTTTATGCGGCACAGTGGGTAAAATCTTGGATCCACACACTTGTCAGAAAATACTAAGTTTCAAAAGAAAAGGTATAGCTTGTGGTTGGTCCAAACATGTTGATGAATTGAACAATCCATCTTGTATGATTTAAGAATCCTCAAAAGTACCGTATGTCAACATAGTTATAACTATCAGGTAATAGTTGCATGTGATGAATTTAGCATTCAAATAGGAATGGCTGCTGAGCTGAGTTACATACAAGAAAATGTCTATCTGCTCCCATTTGTTTTCCACTTTGTGGGCATTGTCCACTTGAATTGTATCATGGTTATTTTAGTATGTACTTGGCCACCATGATATACGTACTTTCCAATTCATATGTCCATAATTTTATTTGTATATCTTTCAGCTAAAGTTGTAGCATATTTACTAATTCAATTTTTGTTCCTCAGTGCACTGTGGGGCATACCATATGTTCGTCCTGCCACGACAAGCTCCTGGACAAGTGTCCCTTCTGCTCCCTTCCCACGGTCTACAATCGCTGCCACATGGTAGAACATGTCATTGAATCCATCAAAGTGGCTTGCTCCAATGGCAGCCATGGATGCACTTCAAGGATAACCTACTACCAGAAAGAAGACCATGAGAAAGGTTGCCAACACACGCCATGTTTCTGCCCTGAAGTCGGCTGCAGTTACAGTGGACCAACCAAGAAGCTCCTGGACCATTTTTCAAGCAAGCACATGTGGCAGTGTTACAGAGTTACCTATAAGAAGATGTTCGGGATCCGCTTACAGGTGGGATCAACCATCCTCATGGGAGAGGATGGGCACCTGTTCCTGGTCAACATGGTAATGGAGCCTCTTGGTGGTGTAGTCTCAGTTTGCTGTGTCCAGCCTCATATTGCTGGATCTAAGTTCAAAACTTCAAATGCAGGCTGACACTGTCGCTCACTGAGCCGAGCTATGCTCAGGGCATAGAGTTCCTAGTGAAGAGCACTAATCTGCATGATGGGCTGCCGAAAGATTGCATCCCGCTCGTTGTGCCGAAGATGCTGTTGGGGGACACCCATGAAGCGGCACAACCAAGGTGGGTATGGTTTTGGGTGTGGTGCTCACGCCGCCGTAGGAACCGTGCACAAGTTGTGGGGCGCCTACATGTATTGCCCCTGTAAGATTTCTGATGCGACAAAGGCGTAGTTTTAGTTCTCTCGGTATCTAGTTCTCTTGTTCTTACTCTGATTGCCGGCCTGTGCTCTGGGAATTCATCTGATTGCCGGCCTGTGCTTTGAGAGTTCATCTGATTACTCTGGACAAATTCTTGTTGAAATCGTGAAACATGTCATGAAAGCACCTTGTTGGAGTTGATTCTTCCAGCAAATGTCCATGACATGAGTGTCAATACTTTGCTCTAGCAGACGTGTTATACTCGTGATTTATTTGACAAAGAAAAGTGCATGCAAACATTGTCCAAATAGGTATCCTAGGAGATGGCGAAAGCCACCACCTCCTAGATGTAAAGCATATAGCTTGTTGTGAGGCATTTAGCAGGTGTTTTCTCCATGAAATGGGACTAACCTTGTGTCTTGTCCGCCATGTTTTGCTTTTAAACAGAGAACTATTCTTTGTATTGAACCTGCCGTGCGGTGGTTTCATCTCTATGAAATTTGAGCAGTGGAGCTCTACTCCAGAATTTACAGGACTGCAAGTGAGAGGGGTCTCGCGCCTCAGTCTGAGTCGCATTAGCTGCGATCTGGCATGTCTGATTGGCTAATTGATGAATCGAATGGCACACACACACACAACACATGCGCTCAAGCTTGACAATGGACCAAGTTGCATACCTTAAATATCCAAAAACTAGCTAAGATAAAAATACATTGCCATGGCCTCATGTTCTGACATGACAAGCATCTAACATATTAATTGTAGCTGAGTACGGAATAGATATGAGTTATGCAAAAAAAAAAATCACATATGGGCATGCTCCTGATTTACGCTCGTGGCAAATACAATGTTGACCATATAACTTTCACTCGCATACTGTAAAGACCACAGGTGAACTCGTCCTCAGCTGCACCTTTAATCATTGGAGCAAACTTCAACAAACGACTAAAGATATTAGCATTGTGACCATGAGCATCGATATTAAGTATCAGCATCTCATCCACTGAGACTGCCACCACACGTCGCAATAGTTGGACAATATCGCCATCACCTACGAGCATACCACCACTAACATCACTGTCGTACATCAGAAGATTGTTTGGAACTTCTGTGGTACAAGCAGTTATTTTTCCATAGAAAACTTCAGGCCCTGACAGAATTTTGATCTCAACTGTGGCCTCCATTGCTTGTTTAACATATGAATATACCAGTTGCACCTCACTAAGCCAGCTAGAAATAGCCCTGCTTCCAACCTTAGAGTTAATTCTGCCAAGTAACACATCAATCAAAATTTTGCTGAATTGTCTGTCATTGCCCTCTCCATCTTCTCTGATCATCAGATTTATCTCAAAGAAAACTCCACCACGAAAAACAATTCCTCTAGTTGGGCCAGTCAGAACCAGATCTTCCTCCTACAAAGAAGTTCACAAAATAAGCAAGAGCACTATGGTGGAAGATTGATGTACATTGACATTGCTTAAATAAGAGAGGTCTCAAGTATTGTAAAAATGCAAACATAGTTTCACCGAACATAGCAAGACCCTACGGAATTTAGATGAGGAATATGGTAAATTATAGGTGAACCACAGTCGCATAGATGAAAGTATGAAACTCCTGCTGCACTATGGAAAAACATTAAAGAAGATAAAAATGGCATTAGATTAAAGAGCACAATGATTATAATGAAGGCAGAGGGCAAAGTGTCAAACACTGCAGGACACCAAATATTAAATGTTTAAGTTTGCCCCTAGGGATATGGGATAAGTCATGCAACTAGCAGCAATGATATTAAATTTAAAATGTCTACATAACAGAATGCTGGGATACAGGTTTCCTGTCTTCTTGCAGATCAGAAATTCAGAATATGCAAGGAAACGGAGAGATATGGCATTACACCATTCAGTTGAATACCTTTGATTTGACTTGCTGGCAATTGTTTCTGTCACGTCGGAAGATGTTGATACATTTATAATCTAGATTATCTCTGACTATCACAGTTCCATAGACATTGATAGGGTAGCCAACATCTGAGCAGAGTATCTTCAGACAATGCACATTTAAAGAGCCAACCAATCTGTGGTCATCGCTGATAGTTGAATTCACATAGCGCATAGGGCCATATTGTGCTGAGACAAAAGAAAGTTGAAGTCAGTTCACAACGAGGGAAAGAATATTTAGGTAACAGAAGTTGAGATTGGTAATGGCTCAAGCAATAATAACTTTACATAGCCTCCAAGTATAGATCCCGTCAGAACATCAGGATTAGTGTAAGCATTTGGTAGAGAGCATTCTACAATTAGACCTCTACAATGAAGCACAATGATTGTTCTATAGAAATCAAGCAAAACAGAAAAAACGATTCTAGATGGTGTGAATGACAGCCTAAAACAAGCATTGTACTAGCAGGTATAAATGGGCTAACTACTGTACACGGCTAAGCCAGAAAAGTAAGAAAAGTTGGAGATAACAAAATAGCATTGCAACTTTTCAGCTATTGCAGGAGCATTTCTTTCAATGACGAAAGAACCAACTGAAACTGTGAGCTTAGCTCACTTTGGGATTTTCTCCGCGTATATGTTTCACCATATTCTTAAAATCTAACTGTGCAGGTTATTCACCAGGTTAACAAGCATTGTAACCTCTGAGGTTCTATGCACACACAACTGTGTATCCTAGGAGATAAAATATTTCGGTATCCTCGGTATTGAATTATAAATGCATATTCACATAACGAAAGTCGCAAGTTCTAGCAGGAAGGGAGAAACTAATGCAACATAGCGCATACACATTTGATTCTGAACCTACACAAGGTTTTCACACATAAAAGCATTACTAGATGTCCATCCCTTTAGTCTTTTTCATACAACAATTCACCTTCGTATACCCAATCAGTGAAAAGAACTTTTCATTCAGTAAGCTCCATTAGAGATGAATTCAATGCTCAACACTTCCTTTTTCTTCTTGCCTTTACTTCGCTAGCACAATCACTTCAAACTGTTCTGTCTAACTTCACTTACGGCGCTCTAATGTGTTCTTGCATTTTGTCTGAATATCGCTTTAAGAACTCAACAATCTAATCTTAATCAAGCAGATACCACTTATGGTTCAAGTATAACGCATTGAAGAACGGGGACCTACTCTCTTCGTCGAGGTTGAAATCAAGGAACCAGACGCGGCTGAAGCAAGTGTCTCCCGTCTTGGGGTCATGCACGATGAGCTCGCGTGCCCGAGCCCGTCTCGCCTCCGCCTTGGCCTCCTCCTCCGGCGTGGCGAACTCCCACGGCATCCTCTCCCGGGGCTTCGTGTTCTTGCTCTGCTGGCGGCGCTGCTGCTTCGCCGCCGCGGCCTCCTCCTCGTTCTCCTCGATGTAGAGTGGAAGAACGCCGTCATCGTCCTCTGCCATGAGACAGAAGCAGAGGTGCCGCAGCCTTCAAACCCTAACCAACCGGGAGGAAACAGTCGCAAATGAAAAAAAAATAGCTAACAGGAGAAATCAGGGGAGCGACGGCGTACAGACCTGATCTTAGCCGACCTTGCCGCCGCCGCCGCCGCCGTTGGGACGTCTTCGAACTTTTTTTCTTCTAACCATTTACGGTTTGGGTTTTGCCGTCTTGGCTGTCGAATGATCCCCTTCTACACGAAGGTGTCGCGGACGCGGAAGATGGGCTTCGATCGTGTACTCGATGGGCTCGATGATACGGTCTTTAGTTTTTTAATTTTTTTACATTTTCAAATATACTCGTTAGGTTTGGCTTCTTCAGCCTCCTGATGGTTTTTATTCCCATGAACATTGTTATTGAGTAAAAAAGAGCCACTGTTCCCTTCATTTTTTTTGGAATTTTCTGACATTTTCAAATATACCAAAAATACATTTTAAAAAAGGAAGCATATGTACCTGAGAGCCAAAACATCACATCCATATATTTTTTGGACACTATGTTTTGGCTTCCATGTGCATATACCACCTTTATTATAAATTCATTTCAAACATATTTAGAATTTAGAAGTGCCAAAAAATTCCAAAACTAAATGTCACACCTACATCTCCCCATGCTCGTAAAGTCGTTTTAAGAAAACCAACTTTTTATGCAACCTGCTTAAGAAGACAAAATTTGATGCTAAAATAAGATTTTTCACAAGATTTTGTCTTTTTTACATAGGCCATAAAAATGTTGATTTCTCACGAAAGATTTCATGCACGCATAGAATGTGGAGATATAGCGGAGAATATCTACTTATGAATTTTTAACATTCAAAAATTCTTCTTAGTTATAGGGAGCATATGCACCTTGGATCACAAGTGAATTTATGGATCCTTTTGCCTTTCTGTGAGAACAGGGTTATCATCAAATGGAGCACATTTTCATCCATCTTCCTCCAATTTACTTTGAGTACAGGAATGCCCATGTATTAGAAATTAAATTAAGGATTTGGAATTTTGGATATCAAAACAATCAATATATGTACTTTCTACTCCAAGCACTTTGTAAGACCATACCATAAACTAGATGCAGATCTTTTACTAAGAACAGCATTTTGAAGTCATCATTACTCACTTGCGAGTTTGTATCGAACTGAAGAAAAGAAAAAGATCGGGACTCGAGAGATATGATCTGATATGCCATGCAAATAAATGTCTGAATAGCACTACCATGCAGCAAACCGGTTTTGTGAAAAGCTATCACCGTTAGGTTCATTACAACTTGCCAAATTCCTGATTGACCATGTGATGTTTGAAGAGTACTAGCTGCAACAAAATAGCCGAATTCCTGACCAAGTATGAAGAACTAGCTGCAACTGCAACAGAATACCCGAATTCATGATCGAGTTTGAAGTACTAGCTGAAACAACATAATCATTTCTCAGCAACCACGTGCTAGTGTGCTACTCCAGTAACAACTAATCCTATCTAAACTAAGAGGGCACACTGGGATCAGGAGATAATCTTATCGATCCTAATGTCAAGAGACACCACTTTGGAAACCCCTGCCCCAACCAAATACGTCGGCGGGACCGTCAAGTAGGACGGCAGCTCCTCCACTGCGACCTCGCCAGGCCTGGTTCTGCTCTCCACATCCATGTCCAGCAGAAGCATGTGCGCCCTGCGGCTCGCCGTCACCGGTGGCAAGTATGCCAAAATGTTGAGCATGTACCGCGGCTGCAGGGCCGGGCATGCTCCTAGGCGCACCATGGATACGGCGGTGGCCGTGCTCTGGCCGAGAGCTCCCACGACCAGGAGGAAAACACAATCGTCCTCCTCCCCGAGGAGCAGATGCCGTGCCTCCGACACCGGCACCTGAAGCCGGAGTTCCTTACCGTACACGATGCTGTGGACGGGCCAGGAGTGAAGAGTTGTGAGGTGGTTGAGGAGCGTCCGCGGGGAGCTGACATAGCCGCAGCCAGGCTCGGTACAGAAGCAGGGTGCATGAGGGCACATGCTCTGGTGGTCGTCAAGCTCATGGTAGCTGACATAGCTCTGGCAGCCGTCATGCCAGCACTTCACCTTTGCAGACATGACGATGGTGTCCATCATCATGTTGTGGACGTCAAAGGCACCGCCATGCTCGCACTTCTGGCACTGGATGCCAGGGAGCTCGGCGATGCAGGTGCCGCAAGCCAAGTGCCCGCCCTTGCACTGCACAAATCGAAGTTGGTTATGAGACATTTCTAAGATTGGAAAGAAAGAATTGGCGACAGGATGAAATTACTGCAACCTGGAAGACAGGAGGCTTGAAAGGATGGGAGCAGAGGGGGCAGTTAAGTAAACTTGTGTCCACAACCGCACCTACTCCAGCTGGCTCCACATGGCTGCTGGGTTGCTCCACCCTCGCCTTCTTGGCGCTCCGATCACCCTCTGCCATCGTCGATGTAGAAGGTCTGTTCCTTCCCAAGGAAATGTCCGGAGCAACTTGCATCCCCTCGGCTATCTGCAAAGAAACCATGGAGGGTAACTCAACACATCCATGTTATGCTATATGTCTTCTGCAAAATTCATTATGCAGTGACAAAAGTGAAGTGTGCCAACAAACATGGGCAGCATAAGGTTCTGAAGAAGGCCCATTGGACTGCAATTGCTGGCCATCTCTCAGAAAATTTATGTGTTCTTGCTCCACCGAGTGATGATGTGTGCTATCAGGATTGGCCCCGATATCCATGGTTTCCTGTCTGGTGTGACTATCTTCATGAGATACAGATTCTGCGAAGAAACTAGGTGCATAGAGTTATCTGGGATGTAGAAAATAATAAATCAACTTTAAAATAAAAATTCTTCTGTTTCATAGCCATGTACTTGCATCAGGTGAGCTTACGAAGGAAGAGTGTTATACAAAGATAACAAAAGAATTATCGATCAAGATACGTCATGAGAATTGAAGGGTGCTTGTGTAAAATATGTTATAACCTAATTATCGATAATGTTATCATGAATGAGTGTCTGCTTTGAACCTGCTGACGGAGTTGAGGTGTCCAATTCAGGAGGTTCAACAATGGCCAAACTTAATGTATTAGGAGATGGTATGGCAGTGCCAAGCTCTGCTGAAACGAGATGCTTCTTCTGAGATGCCCCGAGAATAGATCTGCCATGGTTGAGACGATCTTCTGGCTGTTTAAGCGTCCCCGAGATACATACCACCCAGATAAAAAATAAAGAAGTGATCAGTTTCGCACAAAATATATACACCTTGCAACTGATTTCAAGCTTCTCAAACAAAAATCAGTTACCTTCTTATGAGATCTTGTCGCTCTTGAGTAGTGGACAGTTACCGGATGTGGTTTTTTGTAGATGGGGCTACATGTAGGCCGCTTTTCCGAAATCCAAAAATGATATTAGCAAGTTTCAAAAAATTCTGAAGAAAATTCTAGATGTAGTCAATGATGTACTCTAGGAATCTGTAAAATCTCAATTCGAAAAACGTGGTATTCCGGGCTACACAAAAATAACAAAGTCTGACAACTTTTGGACATTTGGAAAACGGCACTGTTTACTACTTCATAGCTACAAATTTGCTATTTTTGCACAGACCATAATTTTTTGAGATTTTTAGAAATGTCTTTTTTCTAGTTTTTCTAAAACCGAGCTATGGGTAGCTTGTTCTACACTTTGGGTTTTCGACAGTTACCTTCCTATGATATCTTGGGACTTCCGAGTACTGACGTGTATCCATCTGCTTGGTACATTTTCTGCCTTTTATATAATCTTTTGGTATTTTATCAACCACAGAAGCATAAACCGATTCTTCTAGTCGATGTACCTATTCAAATCAGAATACACATAAATTTAATTGTAGCGAACATGTATGTAACATAAGGAAAAAAAAGTAAGTACTTCTGACAAATGTTGCTTATATGTAATTCCACAAAAATAATAAATTTGACCAGTCATTAGAATTGGTTTATAAAAGCTAGATCACACTCACGATAAAAAAATATTGCTTTATTCAATGCATGTATACGTGTTACATGACTGTTAAATGCATGTAGCAGGAGAGAGTATGCTCATATAATAACGAACAGGGATATATGGTTTGCTTCCTCGACCAAAGGGGACCTAGGATTTCGAATCATTCAACGCAACAATTGTATTACAAATTGCTTACATTATTTCAGGGATCAGTCCATACCTCAGGGTAACAAGAATTTACCAATTCTTTATGTAGAGTAGTGACATGGCAAATGCGTGGAAAACCTCCTGGTATATTTAATCCAGCATTTTTCACCAAATCGATGAATATAACCTGCATTCAAGTACCAACGGAAAAAAACATGAGCAGACTACAAAAATTAAATCGAAAGAGTAACTAAGTTCCACTAGTGCAGTTGGAATATTTCTTACGCTCAGTATGTGGACACAGCCCTTTACTTTTTTTATGGGTGACCAATCAGCTTGTTTGAATTCCCTGATTCCTTCAAATAGGTAGCTAGCTGTAAAATTGCACCAATCCATCTGACTGAGCTTATCAACCTGCTGAATAGCTCCAAAAAAATGCATGCAGGTACAGCAATTTTTGTTTGGTGCTAGATACAATGCTATAATCGCCATCATGAAAGCTATGCAGAATTGTTTCTCCTCAGTTTCGGAGCAGATCTGTTCCCCAGCTCTGTCCATGTGCTTAGGCCCCTTCTGAAAAAAGTAAGGTCTGCCAAGAAAACCTTTATCTTTTGAATCAACATTGCCAACGTAATAACGATGATACAGAGCAGGGTCAAAATATGAACGTGAACATTCAGTAACTTCAAGCGGCCCGGAAGGGATGCCAAGCACACTCTTCACAAGAGGCCTCACTGGAATCGATATGCCACCCTCAAACTCAAGACACTCCGTTTTGCAATTAAAGTGTTGAATCAACCAGAAGGTACCTTCCCTATCTAACTCAAAATCTGCCATGGACAGGAAGCTTCCAAACCCGATTTTTCTGACATAATCTTTCTGCTGAGGATTAAGGGGCTTCAAGTATTTCTGAACTAGTCCTGGTGAGCATGCGTACCTTACTTCTTTGTTTTTAGGGCCCTACAAAGGGTATGATGATCGAGTGTATTACATTAAGGATCAGTGAGTGCATATGAAGTACTGAATCAAGAAAATGCCGAAACGATGGTGAGATTCAATACTGTACCTGGATCTTGCGCCCCATGGACGGTAAATAGAATAAGGAGGAGGGATTGGGACTGAGAGAACCAGCTGCGAGTTGACGGAAGTCGGACAGGAAACAAACCGATTCTCGGTACCAATCGAAGCAAGAAAGGGGAGTATGGTGGATTCGCTGCACGCGAGCGCGGCGCCGCCGCCTGAGTTTCTCAGTGGAATAATCCTCTCGAGCAGACGCCGGACTTGGCCTCCCAAGTGCTCCTCGCCGGTCTCCACCAGTGGTCACCTCGGAGAAGGCCGGGGCATCGGCGGCGGCGGGGGCTGCTTGCGATTTGGGGGCACAGGCATACACTTGCCTCTCTACAAAGCAGGCACTGGCTGATGGGACCCGTGCGTCAGTGTTCCTAACAGACCACCTAATAACCGAGAGATTTTGGTGGGTTGTACCTCCATCTCCAACGGTCGTGGTTTTGTGAGAAAAAAGCAAAAAAAATGAGGATTTCTTAAATCTATATCTAAAATCAAAATTTTGACTACCATCTTTTAGAAAGTGTGCGAAAAATTAGAACGGAGGTCATAACAGTTTCGCTCATTCGTAGTCGTCTTGAATTTACATGATGCTTTTTGAAATGTTCTTATAGTGCTTGCTCTTTCCCATACGACGGCTCGTTTTGCGGACGCCGAAAAAACGAATCATCCACCTCATATGACCTACTGATGGACCTTAGGGCTTGCGACTATCCGCTCGAGTTGTGGCATAGATCGAGCACCAAGCTTGTGTCTGACCACCTCGACCAATGCTGCTTTGGAGTTGCCCATTACATGGTCATATGTTCCTTCATCATTATCGAGGAAGCTACTCGGATCTCACAAGGCTCCAGGGCAATGACATCGCCTTTATCAAGCTTTGTACCTTTGAGAATCCACGCGCCTACGGCCCCAAAATAGTCCTCTTGGTGGACAAGCCCCATTCTATTCATGCATCGAACGAGTGGATTATGATCCATGCCCACGCCTGTCCTTCACCAACATAGCCAGTTAGCCACCACCGTGGAAGTGAAGCAAGCGTGGTGTCCTCTCCAAGCGAGCCCATAACTTACCCACCAAGTTGCGTCAAAGCCACCACTCCAAGGAGGAAGCAAAATTTCTCAAAATGATGGTCACGGTCATCCGCAAAAAGGTGACATGATTTGATCTTCCTCGGTCACAGAGTCCCTACCGCCCTCATGGATATAGGCCTTGTCGACTATACTGACATTCTATGTTCACTAGTTGAATGCCCGTGTGTTGCTATGGTTCCTTCATTAATCTTTTATTGTCACACATGGTAAGGTCGTACTGTTGGAATTATGCCCTAGAGGCAATAATAAAGATGTTATTATTATAATTCTTGTTCATGATAATGTTTATATTCCATGCTAGAATTGTATTAAGCGGAAACTTTAATACTTGTATGGTTTATGAACAACACCGTGTCCCTAGTACGCCTCTATGGACTAGCTCATTGATTAATGATGGTTAAGGTTTCCTAACCATAGACCTGAGTTATCAATTAATAATGAGATCATGTCATTAGTAGAATGATGTGATGGACAGACCCAAATAAAGCACAGCAATTAGATCGTGTCATTGTGTTCATCTTTGCGAAGCTTTTTCCTATGTCGAGTATTGTATTCCTTAGACCATGAGATAATGCAACTCCCTAGTATCGGAAGAGAGCTCTGAGGTCATCAAACGTCATCCTATGAAAGGGTGATCATAAAGGTGTCTCTCAGGTGATCGGAAAGTACTTGTTGGGTTGTATGTATCGAGATGGAATTTGTCCCTCCCGAGTCGGAGAGATATACTTCGGGCCCACTCGGTAATCGATATCAACACCGCTTGCAAGCACGTGGTTAAAGAGTTAATCACAAAGTGATATCGGATTACGGAACGAGTAAAGTGCTTGCTGTGAACGAGATTGAACTAGGTATGCCGATACCGACGATCGAATCTCGGGCGAGTAAAATACCGTGAGACGAAGGGAATACAAATACGGGATTGCTTGAATCCTGACATCGTGGTTCATCCGATATGATTATCGTTGAGTGCGTGGGAGTCAATATGGATTTTCAGATCCCGCTATTGATTATTGATGGAGATCATGTCCGCGCATTCTCGAACACGTAGGGTCACACACTTAACGCATATCGACGCTAGGGTAATTTCGGGATTTATGAGAAAGTGTTTCGAAGAGTTACGGAATTGTTCCGGGTGGAAAATACAATGTTTATTAATTGCATGAATTAATAAATATTTATTTAGAAGAAATAAATAAAGAAGAAAAATAAATAAAAAAAGGGAGGGAGCTAGCGCAAGCGGCCAGGACCGACTGGCTCGTCGAGGCCAGCGATCGCTGGCTCGCGTGGCTGCCCCCTCCTCCTGCTCGCTAGCGGGTAAAGGCCAAGCCGGCCTTGGGCTGCTGGGCCACATTGTGGGCTCTGGCAGGCCCGGCTGGGCCATGTGCCAATGGGCCGCATCGGCCAGGCCAGGCCAGGCCGCACTATGACCGCACGCACGCTCGATCGCGGAGATGATCGATCTGATCGATTTATTCCATGCGGCGGCGGTGTAAAGCCAACGTGCATAACACGTTAGGTTTATGAAACCTCGCGAGACGACTATAAAAAGGGGCAGACCGGACGGGGATAGTGAGACCTAATTCTCGCGGAGCAGCTGCCCGCTTTTTGAAGCTTCTTTTTTCCGTTCTTTCTCCACCACGCAAACAGGCGAAGCCCTGTCGGCGCATACTCTCCACCATAGACACCACACCGTCGTGTTGTCAATCCCATCTACCACTCCACCATATCTCGCAGGACCGGGAAGGCGGAGTCGTTGATGCGTTGTACGTGTGCATCTCTCGGAGGCGTCGCCACTTGCGGCATTGGATCGGATCGGATCGTGAGGAGGAGAAGGCTAGTATGACTACATCATCCATGTTCTGTTGAACGTTTCCGCTGTGCGATTTCTTCAAGGGTATGAAGATCTCATCTATCTCTCTCGTTGATTACATCTCCTAGATTAGATCTTGGCTTTCTCGTTCGCATCCGTAGGAAATTTTTGATTTACTATGCTGTGGAACCCTTTAGTGGTATCAGAGCTAGATCTATGCGTAGATGTGTTTCACGAGTAGAACGCAACATGCTTGTTATGGGCGTTGATATTTTCTATTGCAAACCTCTTGTTGTGTATTTCTTATGGCGCGGCATAGTGAGATTGAAGTGGTCCAGGCCAACTTTACGCGACCTCGTTCGCGAGACCGGCTCCGCACTTGACGTGTGCCTTGTTCCACACATGCGGCTGGTGGATGCCAGTTTCTTTCACTATAGTAGTCATGGGATTTACAACGGATGTTAGCAACCATAATATCACCGTTGTGGCTTTTCGTAGGTAAGAATTGTTCTTAACTTGTTACTCCCATAAGCCACGTAAAACATGCAACAACAAAGTAGAGGCGTCTAACTTGTTTTTGTAGGGAGTGTTTTGTGATATGATATGGCCACAAGATATGATGTGATATATGTGATGTATGCGATGATCATGTTTTGTAATATTTTACGACTTGCATGTCGATGAGTTCACAACCAGTAGGAGCCATATGGTTGTCTTTCTAATTGTGTATGACCTGCGTGTCAACTTCTTATACGCCATATAATAGCCTTACTTTATTGCTAAGTTGTTAGCAATAGTTGTAGTTGCTATTCGTGGTGGAGGCAATCATGGTGGAGTGATGGAGATCATGTCGGCGCGCATAAGATGGAGATCATTGCGCGGAGATTGGCTATACCATGTCACATAAAATTATATGCATGTGATGTTTATCCTTTTATGTAATTTATTATGCTTTGATCGCGACGGTAGCATTATAAGATAATTCCTCACTTAAAGATCAAGATAAAATTGTGTTCTCCCCTCGTATGCGCTGTTGCGAAAGTTCGTTGTTTTGAAGCATCTCGTGATGATCGGGTGCTATAAAATCTACGTTCACATACAACGGGTGCAAGCCAGTTTTTGCACACGCGGAGATACTTGGGTTTGACTTGACGAGCCTAGCATGTACAGACATGGTCTCGGAATACACGAACCGAAAGGTTAAACATGAGTCATATGAATGATATGATCGACACTTCGTTGTCCACCATTGAAACCATATCTCTTCCCGTGAAGATCGGATTAGGTGTGGTGAATTTGAATCGTGTTCACTAAACAACTTGAGGGATGTTGAATTTAGTGGGAGTTCATCTAGTAATTTGATTAAATTGAACTAATTATCTTGAGTCTAAATTGTACTTGCAAATTTTGTAGATCAAATGGCTAAGTCCAACTTCAACTTCAACGTTTTTGCTGAGAAAGAAAGGCTTAAAAACAATGGGTCTAACTTCACCAACTGGTTCCGCAATCTGAGAATCATTCTCGCTGGCGGACAAAAAGCCTATGTACTTGAGCAAGCACTAGGTGACCCCCCTGCTAAGGAAGCGCCGACTGATGAAAAAGCTATTTATCAGTCACGCAAAGATGATTATGGCGTGATTAAGAGTACCATGTTATTTGCTATGGAACCAGAACTTCAAAATCATTTTGAGGATTTCAGCGGGCCTTTTGAGATACTCGAGGAACTGAAAACCATGTTTCAGACTCAAGCCCGTTCTGAGAGATATGCAATCTCTGAGAAGTTCTTTAACTGCAAGATGGAGGAAGTGAGTTCCGTTAGTGAGCACGCCATTAAGATGTCAGGCTACACTCAACGCCTTGAGCAACTGGACTGCAAGATTCCAGAAGAGCTCAAGATTGACAGAGTTCTGTAATCACTCCCTCCTAGCTACAAAGGCTTTGTAGTTACTCACAATCAAATTGGTATCACTGATACGATCACTGAGCTCTTCGCAAAGCTCAAAGCTGTGGAGGTGGATATCAAGAAAGATAATCATGTGTTGATGGTCAACAAGACCACTAGCTTCAAGAAAGCTAAGGGTGCAAAGAAATCCTTCAAGAAAGGCAGTGGCAAGTGCGTTGCCCCTACTGAGAAGAAGCTCAAGTCTGGTCCTAAGCCGGAAACTGAGTGCTTCTATTGCAAGGACAAGGGTCACTGGAAATGCAACTGTCTGAAGTACTTAGCAGACAAGAAGGCTGGCACCATGAAAGGACATTTGTCCGTTTCTACTTTTTTGATTTACAATGACATGACTATGGTTTGTGTGAACTAATATTTGAAATATATGCATACAGGTTTAAGTTCACAGGTGAAGGGGTTTTCATGCACAAAAAGAAAGATGGTGGAATCGCCTGCCAAAAGTGGGCTAGTTCGGCCCAGAGGCCGGTCCCCTGGTCGGACCATCCGGTGGCTGACCGGGCTAGTCCGGCGGAGCCGCCAGACTGCTATTTTGAACCGACTTTCGACGGGCCACCGGATCCGCCCGACGCGCCGCCAGACTCTCGGCGAGAAGTCCGGTCCCACCGGACCTTCCACCGGACCGTCCGGCCCAAAGGCCGGCATCGCCAAACTTACCGCCGGATTGCTGTTCGGGCTGCCTCCAACGGCCAGATTTCCACCCACCTATAAATACCCCTTCTTCTAGCTGGGGTAGGGTTAGAACTTCACCAACCATTATTCATCTTTGAAGCTCTCACCTATCCCCATTGCAAAAACACCAAATTCCATAGATCTCCCCTTCTAGCCAACCAAAGCTCTTGATCTTTGGAGGATTGAAGGAGGAGGCACCGATCTACATCTTCACCGAAGGAATTTCATTTCCCCCTCCATTTGCTTGGAGGATGTGCACCTAGGGGATCTTGTGACCCTAGGTGTTGTAATTGGTTGATTAACTCATCTTTGTGGTGATTCTTGCCTCCGTGGCTTTCTTGGGAGCCTCCAATTGAGTTGTGGAGTTGTGCCCCAAGCCCCGTGTAAGGAATTCGTGGTTCCCCCAATACCACCGCTTAGTGGAAACGAGCTAGCCTCCGTGGCTTGCTCACCGGAGAACAAGGTGAGCCTTTGTGGCGTTGGTCGACTCCGTGTCACCACACCTCTCCAACGTAGATGTACTTCTCCTCAAAAGGAAGGAACTACGGGAATACATCCTTGTGCCTCCGGTCTCCACTCTTCGGTTATTTCTTTCTCTTACTTGTATCTTGCTAGTTACTTGTTTACTTGCATGCTTGCCACTCATAGGAAATTCACCTAGTTGCACATCTAGTGAATTTACTTTGTGTCAAGCCATAAATTTGAAAAAGATTAAAAAATTGACTTAGCGCCTATTCACCCCCCCCCCCTCTAGTCGCCCGTACCGATCCTTTCAATTGGTATCAGAGCCTAGTGCTCTTTGATTGGGCTTAACCGCCTAAGAGGTTATGGGCAAAGAGGAGCCCGCCACTAAGGCGGATCTTAATAGTATAATGACACGTATGGATGCTATGATGGCAGCCATGGAAAGCCAAAAATCTCTACTTGATGCTCTCACTAGTGGAACATCTAGTACCACTCCACCAATCCCGGTTGACACCCCGGATAAGGATAAGCCATTCTTAAACGAGGATGATCCGGACAAGGATGGGGATGAGAGCAACGATGACCCACCCAAGAAAGATGACACCTCTCGGGGGCATAGCACAGAAATTCCACATCCTATGAGCTATGTCTCCGAAAGACACCTTCAAATGCCACACCATGCCTCATGCGGCCCACCGCCACCACTTGATGCTTTTAGCTTTGCCAATTGGCAAGATAACATGCGCTCTCACATAAACTTTGTGTCTATTGAGCTTTGGAGGATCATTGAGCAGGGTTTCCATCCAAGTTCTAAGGATTTGACCAACTTGCTACCTTGGGAGCAAATCGACAAGCAACTCAATGCCTCCGCCTTGCATCTAATTCACATGTCTCTTACCGAGAAGGACAAGGCTTTCGTCTGCAACATCACCTCCGCCAAGGAAGCTTGGGATGTTCTCACCAACCTCTTCATTGGGAATGAGAGCATTCAAGAATCCAAGTTTGATGAAGCCTCCAATGAAGCGGACAACTTTACCATGTTTGATGGTGAAACTCCCGAAGAACTCCATAGGCGTCTCTCGTCACTTCAAGTGAAGCTAACGAATCTTGGTTCCTCCCAATGTGATTGGAGGTGGATGAAGAGGAAGTTCATTCAAGCTCTCTTGCCCTTCCACAAGGAGACCATGAACTCTATCAAGGGAAATGCAAATTTCCGGAAGATGTCCGCTCATGACATTTTGCAAGAGATGATGGCAAGAAAGATCTCCGAGAAGAATGCGGATGATGCTCTAGCTCGTGCACGTGGTGTGTGTGCTCCCAACCTTTCTTTGAAGGCCAAAGTCACTTATCATGAAGAAGCAAGCTTGTTGGAAGAGGAAGAAGCAATGGGTGGAAGCCCCGAGGACATGAAGTACGCTCATGCTGAACACATGGCTCTTGCTCAAAGGGCATTCATGAAGAAGTGGAAGTCATCTAGCCCCTCCAAGCCCAAGGCTACAAGTAGAGTGAGGACTTGCTACAATTGTGGTAACACTAACCACTTCATTGTGGAGTGTCCTTATGAAAGAGTTGAAGACCACAATGGAAGACTTGTTCGCAAGGAAATGAAGTCCAAGTCATACCCAAGGAACTCCGACAACAAGAGAGAGCTTCCAATTCACTCTTTGACAACTCAAGAAGAGTACCTCTCCGGGGATGATGCAAGTGATAATGAGGAAGTAGGAAGGGCTGCCATTGCCATTGCCCAACCTACCCCCTCATCATCCCTATTCGCTTCCGCAAATGAATCAAAGCGCACCAACCACAATGCGACTTGTCTCATGGCTCACGCTACAAAGGTATCACCTCCTCTCACACCCATCATACCTAAAAGCCTATCTTTGATGGATTGTGTTGAACAAGTTGGTGATAATGATGATCTAAATGAAATGGACATTTTCATGTCAACCTTGCATGGGGAGACCAAAGCTCGCTTTGAGATTCTCCTATATCAATGTAATGAAGCCATCCAAATAAATGATAAAAATGATGAACGCATTTTTGAGCTTGAGGAGCATGCTCGTGACTATGCCGATGAAATTGCTTCTCTTACTCAATCTCTTGAGGAAGAGCGTGACCTAAGGGTGACACTTGAGACATCCATGTTGGGTCTTGAAGAATCTCGCAATTTGGATATTGCCAAACTTAAAAGTGATTGTGATATTGCTAAATCCGTTGCTAATGAACTTAGGTTGCAAAATGAGAAACTAAATCTTATAATTGCTAATGAAGCAACCAGGTCTCTTTCTAGCACATTTGTTGCAAGTTCATGCTCAACTAACCTCTCTTGTGAGAAAGTTCCCCTAAAGGGAAATGAGAAGCTTGATGAGCTTTTGAATGCTGAAAAGCAACATGGTGACAAGACGGGACTTGGATATGCTTCCAAGTCCAAGAATAACAAGAAGAAGAAGAAAAATAGTGTCCCCATGCCTCCTCCCTCATTTAAGAAGCATGCTTCTAATGAAATATGCTATGATGAAAATGGTAATGTTTTTGAGGAGGAGGTGAGGGAAGTTATTGGGAATGCCAAGAAGGCTATGCCTAATCATAATAACTTTACGGGAAATATAATCCTTCTTATGTTCTTTGCCGTGCACGTGATGGACATGTTTATGCTAAATTTGTTGGTTCATCAAATGAATATGTTGCATAGTCTATTTGGGTTCCAAAGACCCTTGTCACTAACAAAAGGGGACCCATTGAGAAATGGGGACCTAAAGTCAAGACTTCATCTCTTGTAGGGCTTTGCTTCCGGTGGTGGTCAATGGATAATTGATAGTGGTGCTACCAATCATATGACCGGGAGCAAAGAAATGGTGAAGGAGCTTCGCACCGGTTCATCCCATGCGGGCTACGTCACCTATGGGGATTCTTCAAGGTCAAAGGTATTGGGTCTCGGCAAGGTTGTTGTCTCTCACAATGTTACCATGGAAGATGTCATGATTGTTGAGTCCCTTTCATATAATCTTCTTTCCGTTGCTCAACTTGCTAATATGGGCTTTGCAACCTTCTTTGATGTTGGGATTGTAGTTCTTTTGTGGAGCAAGTCTCTTAATGTAGCTCATGTTGGGCATGTCAAAAATGGCTTATATGTAATTGACTTCTCAAAGGAGGTCACTAAAGCCGCGGCGTGCCTCATGGCTAAAGTTGACGTGGGATGGCTTTGGCATCGCCGGCTAGGCCACGTCAATATGAGAACTTTGCAAAGTCTCCACAAAGCAACCACATCCTTGGACTAACCGATCTAACCTTTTCAAAAGATCGTGTGTGTAGAGCTTGCATTGAAGGAAAGATGCATGAACTTCCTCATCCTAGCAAGACCATCATTTCATCTAAGAGGGTCCTAGAGCTCCTTCACATGGATCTCTTTGGCCCTCCCACTTATGCAAGTCTTGGAGGAAAGAAGTATTGCTTGGTGATTGTCGATGACTATTCAAGATACACTTGGGTCTTTTTCTTGACACACAAGAGTGAGACTCAACAAACCGTCAAAGACTTCACCAATGAAGTGCAATGCCAATATGGTCAAGACATATTGATGATCCGAAGTGACAATGGCACCGAGTTCAAGAACTACACCTTGAATGATTTTCTCAGTGATGAGGGGATTCGCCATCAATACTCATCTCCCTACACTCCCCAACAGAATGGTGTAGCCAAGCGGAAGAACCGGACTCTCATTGATATGGCTAGGACCATGTTAGCGGAATTCAAGTCTCCGTATAACTTTTGGGCTGAAGCCATTAATACCGCATGTCATGCGTCAAACCGGTTATATCTCCACAAGGGCTTGAACAAGACTCCTTATGAGATCCTCATTGGAAAGAAGCCTAATATCAAGTACTTCCGGGTATTCAGTTGTAAGTGCTTCTATCTTAAGAAAGGTGTCCATTTGTCCAAATTTGATACAAAAGCTCTTGAGGGCACCTTTGTTGGCTATGCCGCCGAATCTCACGCTTTTAGAATCTTTGACAAGATCTCCGCTCGAGTTGTTGAAGTTTCTAACGTGAGATTCGACGAGAATGATGGCTCCCGTGTGGAGCAACGTGGTTTTTTTTATGTAGGTGATGAAATACCTCCTCTTGCCATAAGAAGAATGGGTGTGGGACATCTCATACCCGTTGAGGGACACCTTTTGGCGGAAGGAGAAGGACTATGCTCTACTCAAGTGGAGCCTTCACCCTCTCAAACACAACAAGCTCCACAAGGTCCCTTTGATGCTAGCCAAAGACAAGCTCAAGCCCCTCAACCATGTGAGCATGATCAAGATCAAGACCATGAGCATGATGGTGATTCTTCACCAAGTGGTGATCAAGATCAAGCTCAAGATGAAGAGCAAGCTCATGTTGAAGAGCATGCTCAGAATGAAGGTCAAGGCGAGGACCAAAACCATGGTGATGACCAAGTGGCTTCTCAAGAATCTCTTGAAGAAGCTCAAGCTCGCCGTGCTATGAAGATAGCATCAACTCTCCAGAAAGGTAGCCACACCTTAGAGAGTGTGATTGGAAGTGTGAGGAAAGGGGTGTCCACAAGGAGGCAATTGGCAAACTTTAGTAGCCACCATGCCTATATCTCTTGTGTGGAACCTCAAAAGGTGTTTGAAGCGCTTGAAGACCTGGATTGGGTAGAGGCCATGCATAAAGAACTCAATAACTTCGAGCGCAACAATGTTTGGTTATTAGTGGAGAAGCCCAAGGATTGCCGCAATGTCATTGGAACCAAGTGGATCTTCAAGAACAAGCAAGATGCAAATGGGATTGTTGTAAGGAACAAGGCTCGTTTGGTTGCTCAAGGGTACTCTCAAATTGAAGGCATTGACTATGGAGAGACCTTTGCACCCGTGGCTCGCCTTGAATCCATCCGTATCCTTCTTGCTTATGCATCGCATCATAATTTTAAGTTGCAACAAATGGATGTGAAGAGTGCTTTCTTAAATGGTCCTTTACATGAGTTAGTGTATGTAAAGCAACCCCCGGGTTTTGAGGATCCTAACTTTCTGAACCATGTCTACAAGCTCGATAAGGCACTCTATGGCCTTAAACAAGCCCCATGTGCGTGGTATGAGCATCTTAGAGAGCTTCTTGTAGACCGTGGGTTTGAGATAGGCCTCATTGATCCCACTCTTTTTACTAAGAAAGTCAACGGGGAGCTTTTTATATGCCAACTTTATGTAGATAACATCATTTTTGGTTCTTCTAACAAATCTTTCAATGATGAATTTACAAGACTAATGACCCACAAATTTGAGATGTCTATGATGGGGGAGTTGAAATTCTTCCTAGGTTTTGAAGTGAAGAAATTAAAGGGTGGCACCTTCATCAATCAAGCCAAGTACACCCAAGACATGCTCAAGAAGTTCAAGATGGACACCGGAGTAAAGGGAGCCAAGACTCCCATGCCTACAAAGGTTGCTCTTGATCTCGATCCTAATGGTAAAGAAGTGGATCAAAAACTTTATCGCTCTATGATTGGGTATTTGCTCTATCTTTGTGCATCTAGACCGGATATCATGTTTAGTGTGGGAATGTGTGCATGATATCGAGCCGCCCCTAAGGAAAGCCATTTAATGGCGGTCAAAAGAGTCTTTCGATATTGGATTGATACCCCAACTTTTGGCCTTTGGTACCCGAAGGGTTCAAGCTTTGAGCTTGTTGGGTACTCGGACTCGGATTGGGCGGGAGACAAAGTGGATAGGAAGTCAACCTCCGGGGCTTGCCAATTTCTTGGTAGGTCTTTGGTTAGTTGGTCTTCCAAGAAGCAAAATTATGTGTCTCTCTCCACCGCCGAAGCCGAGTATGTGGCGGCCGCGAGTTATTGTGCTCAACTTCTTTGGATGAGGCAAACCATGGAGGATTATGGTATTCACTTCGACAAGGTGCCACTCTTGTGTGACAATGAGAGTGCCATCAAGATCACTCATAATCCGGTTCAACACAACAAGACCAAGCACATCAAGATCCGCCACCACTTTATCCGTGACCATGTCAACCGAGGTGAGATTAACCTATCTTATGTAGGTACACAAGACCAACTCACCGACATTTTCATGAAGCCTCTTGATGAAGCAAGATTCCGAGAGTTGAGGCATGAATTGAATATCCTAGACTCTTGCAATGTGGCTTGATCATGTGCACTCATTCCCATATTATAGTGTGTTCTCTCTAGTCTAGATGCGCATATTTGAGGATAGTCATCGTGTCAACTAATGGCACGATGCATACTCAAGTGTGCGACATCATCAGACCACTAATGTCACTTGAGCCCAAGCATGTCTCTTCGCGGTGTCACGACATTGGTGGTCACACATAGGGGGAGAAATCCCCCACCATTGCATGTCTTCAAATCTCATGTTTTTGATGCTTTTCTTTGGAAGGCATGCAATCTAAGTTGATTTTCTTGCAAACAAGTTTGATGGTTGTTGATTTCTTCCGCACACCATGTTTTTTCTCGATTGATACATGTCACATCTCTTCTTGATGATTTTCCATGCCTATTTTCAAATTCTGCATGTCGTTCAGCGGTCTTCCCGGCGAAACCGGACCTGGCGGCGGACCATCCGGCGGCCGGCCGGACCGTTTCGGCGGACCCGCCGAACTGGTATTCTGAATGCCAGCTCGGCGCATCGCCGGAATGGCCCAGCGGCCCACCGGACCGTCCGGCCTACGGCCTGGTGATGACCCACAAGTATAGGGGGTGTATCATAGTACTTTCGATAAATAAGAGTGTCGAACCCAACGAGGAGCAGAAGGTGTTGATGAGTGGTTTTGATCAAGGATTCACTGTAAATACTAGCAAACAGGTTTTCAGGGGTATTTGGTAATACGAGTAAATAAAGTGCGAGTAAATAAAAGACAGTAGTAATAATTGCAGCAAGTGGCCCAATCCTTTCTTCAGCAAAGGACAAGCCGGTTGTGTAACTTATAATAACCAAACGTTCTCGAGGACACACGGGAGTTTCTGTCAAGAGCTTTCGCTTCATAAAGCCAATAGTCTTTATTGGTTTGATAGGTGTTATGGGGGTGAACATGTGCTAGCGCACTACCCTTACTAGGATAAATACACACTTGTGATTATACCATCCTGCAAGCATCCGCAAATACAAGAAAGTAATTAAGATAAATCTAACCACAGCCTTAAACTCTAAGATCCTACGCTCCCTGGTGCAACGGTTTCCCAATGGAGGTTTAGGTTTCTTTCACTCCAGCAACCCCACAATTGGTAGCCAAACACACAATGCATCTCACTAGGCCCATAAATGGTGAAGTATCATGTAGTCGACGTTCACATGACACCACTAGTGAAATAACACCACAACAATATCAAACCAATAAATATTTCTCAACAATAATTCACTACTAACATCTTGACTTCTCCCATGTCCTCAAGAACTAAATGAACTACTCACAAGACATTATATGGATCATGATCAGAGGTGAAATAATGGTAAATAACAATCTGAACATAAACCTTAATTCAACGGTTCCACTCAATAGCATCAACTACAAGAGTAATCAACACCGGGAAAGTTTCCCCTATGAATATAACAAGATCCAACTCAAGATGTTACAGCGGGATGGCGTGGTGATGGTGGAGATGAAGGTGCTGGTGATGGAGATGATGATGATGATCCTGAACTTTTGCATTCATAGAAAGCTTTCAAAGATATATTCCTTCAGACAAAAGCATTGTACAAAACAAGGAAGGTAGTAAACATGATTAAACGAATCAACATATGGATGAGTGAAACATAACAACTCAAATGCTTGCTTGAGATAGAAGGGAATAGGTTGACTCAACATAAAAGTAAAAGATAGGCCCTTCGCAAAGGGAAGCAGGGATTAAACATGTGCTAGAGCTTTTCATTTGCAAAACAGAGGTAAAAATTGTTTTGAGAGGTGGTTGCTTTTGTCAACGACTAGCAACGGAGTTCTTGATATCTTCCATACTAAACAAGTGAGAGCGGTTCCGAGATGTTTGATTAATTGGCACATTGGTGCTCTTTTATAGCTTTGCACTCCTCCCCACCTTTTGCCTTTCTCAAACCATGGCTAACCGATTCCATCGGGTGCCGACCAACTTTCACATACCATGGAGGAGTGCTCTTTTTCTTTTCTTTTTGAGATTATAATGGTCTGACCAGCTCCCTTGCAAAATTAATGATGAGCAGATGAAGCTGCCTAGTCGAGGGGTACTTAATTTAGTATGGAAGATAACAAACCCATCCGCTATGTCCTCATGAGCTAAAAACAGTGGCACAAAATGAAGTGTTTGAAGGTTTTTGAAAGGTAGGACATGAAAATTTACTTGGAATGGCTTGAAATACCATGCATATGAATTTATAGTGGACTCTTTGGAAGTGACTTGGCTTTGGGATTTGGATGCACGAGAAGTATTTCCTCTCAGTACAGGTTTTTGGCTAGCAAGGCTGGGTAGCAAGCATAAGAGTTGCATGAAACAAACAAACATACATATGATAAGAACAATCATGCAAACTCCCTTGAAGGTACAACAATTTTGGCTTTAGGAATAACAATGCTTATAAGCCAAACATGAAGGATAAACTGAAGTGATGTAACTACAAGCACTTCTTTATTCTTTTCTACTCAAACCTCAAGGTAAAGTTGCTACTGACCAAGCTAGGTTTGCCAAAACCAACTAAATTTACTCATGCTCCCAAAGTGATACCAATACCAATCAACAAGACTAGTCATACAAGAGAGATTGCAAACTAACATAAAGTGTGCAAAAAGTAAACGATAAAACTTCTCATTAATATTTCATTACCGCAACTCACACCAAGGGATATAAAGATAACCAACTAAGGAGGATACTTCCAAATTGCAAACTATTCTATAAGATAACTTCTCTATTCATGATATGACTCTACTTGAAAAGTAAATGAGCAAAAGGTAATGATGTGATACCGCGGCACTCCCCCAAGCTTGGAACAAGCCAAGGGGATGCCAATACCGATGACGAATTACTCCTTTGGCGGCGGCGGTGGATAATCTTTAATAAGCTTCTCAATCAAATCTTTCAGATCATCAATCTTGTGACTAAGGTTACGAATCATCTCAGAATTGTGCTCAACATGGTTCATGAACCTGTCAGCAAGAGAATCCCAACTCTTGGTATTATTTCCCCATCCTTCCTCATTCTTGGAACTTCCTTTTCCTGCACTGTTAGAACGATCTATATCCCAACCAGAGGGTAATCGCGACCTAGGCACCCTTTGAAACTGATGTTCATGTATTAGAGTATGGAAAGGATTGTTGCCTGATGGAGCTGTCCATGGAGCTAAGGTGTGACGCGGCACACCCCCTCCGGTCCTTATGCGTGCACTCTTCTTGAACTTGTCATGATCTGTCACCACCCTATGCTGGCAATCATGGTGTTTGGCCTTGAACTTTGATCTTCCTCCTCGTCTTCACTTTCAACCTCTTCTTTCAGCCGAAAGTATTTGGTGTCATCTTCTAGAGGTGTCTTCTCCTTGTCATCGCTTGAAGAGGCCATGGCTCCCCCAAGCTTAAGATCAACTCCTGACAGAAACAGCTCGAAACAAAATACGACGAGAAAACGATATACAGACCTCAGGGACTCCTGGGGGTTAAATAGGCAAAAATTATACATCGAAATGAAATCACAGGAGGAAACCAGGATGGAAATGAGTTCCAAGGTGCTCTCACACCTGGGTGGCGCGGCCAGGGGTGGGCCCGCGCCACCTATGTGTGAGAAGCCCACGGACTCCTTTTCCTGCCCGTTTTTTGTCTCGTGATTTTTCATATTTAGTAAAAATAGCAAAAATATTAAAGGAAGAGCTTTTCGCGAAACTTCTCTGACTAGAACTGTTACCCATTCGAAAACGAACTCTGCAGGTACCTGCAATTTGTCTTGGATGAATTCTTCTGGAGAAACTGTTTCAATAACATCAACATCTTCATTATAAGAATCTCTAGAAATATAATATTTGAGTCTTTGCCCATTCACCACTTGTGTAGAGTCATCCTTCAATGAAGCAATCTTAATTGCACCTGAGTGGTACACTTCCACAATAACATATGGTCCTTCCCATTTTGAAAGTAATTTTCCTGCAAAAAATCTGAGACGAGACCTATACAATAGAACTTTCTCACCAACATGAAACTCTCTCTTAAGAATCCTCTTATCATGCCATTGCTTGACTTTCTCTTTAAAAAGCCTGGAATTCTCATACGCTTCGTTTCTCCACTCATCTAGAGAACTCAAATCTAACAACCTTTTCTTATCGGCTAGTTTAAAATCTCTATTAAGCTCTCTCACTGCCCAAAAAGCTTTGTGTTCTAATTCTAAGGGCAAGTGACACGCTTTTCCGTAAACCATCTTATAAGGAGACATACCCATGGGGTTCTTATAAGCAGTTCTATAAGCCCATAAAGCATCGTTTAACTTACTAGCCTAGTTTTTCCTAGATCTATTGACAGTCTTCTGCAAGATAGACTTGATTTCTCTATTAGAAAGCTCTACCTGCCCACTAGTTTGGGGATGATAAGCAGAAGCAATTCTATGATTAACATCATATTTAGCAAGAGTTTTTCTAAAACCACCATGAATAAAATGAGAACCTCCGTCAGTCATAAGATATCTAGGCACACCAAACCTAGGAAAAATAACATCCTTAAGCATTTTTAACGAGGTCTCACCATCGGCACTCTTTGTAGGTATGGCTTCTACCCATTTAGTAACATAATCAACAGCAACAAGTATATGGGTATAGCCTTTTGAAGGAGGAAAAGGACCCATAAAGTCAAATCCCCAACAATCAAATGGTTCAATAACAAGAGTATAACTCATAGGCATTTCATTGCGTCTAGAAATATTACCAACTCTTTGACATTCATCACAAGATAAAACATACCTTCTGGCATCTTTAAAGAGGGTTGGCCAATAAAAACCTGATTGTAGAACCTTTTGCGCGGTTCTATCTCCAGCATGATGCCCTCCATAAGCACTAACATGGCATTTTCTGAAAATCTCTTGTTGCTCAAATTCTAGTACACATCTGCGCATAATGCATCAACTCCTTCTTTATATAAGTGTGGGTCATCCCAAAAATAATGCCTCAAATCATAGAAGAATTTTCTTCTTTGCTGAGCCGTAAAGGTTGGAGGCAAATACTTGGAAACAATAAAGTTAGCATAATCAGCATACCAAGGAAGGTCTCGCGAAGTTACATTTATTGAAGCCAACTGTTCATTTGGAAAACTATCATTAACAGGAATATGATCAAAAGAAATGTTTTCCAATCTAGACAAGTTGTCAGCCACAGGATTTTTAGCACCTTTCCTATCCACGATATGCAAATCAAACTCTTGTAAAAGCAACACCCATCTAATAAGCCTAGGCTTAGCATCCTTCTTAGTCATAAGATATCTAATAGCAGCGTGATCAGTATGAATAGTAACTTTAGAATCAACAATGTAAGATCTAAACTTATCACATGCAAAAACAACAGCAAGAAACTCTTTCTCAGTAGTAGCATAATTCTTCTGAGCAGCATCAAGAGTCTTACTAGCATAATGAATAACAATCAACTTATTATCTGCGCGCTATCCAAGAATAGCACCAACAGCAAAATCACTAGCATCACACATAATTTCAAAAGGTAAATTCCAATCAGGTGGTTGAACAATAGGAGCAGTAGTTAAAGCCTTCTTAAGAGTTTCAAAAGCTTCCTTACAATCATCATCAAAGACAAATGGTACATCTTTTTGAAGAAGATTAGTAAGAGGCTTTGAAATCTTAGAGAAATCTTTAATAAACCTCCTATAGAAACCAGCATGACCAAGAATACTACGAATACCTTTAACATCTCTAGGACAGGGCATTTTCTCAATTGCCTCTACTTTTGCTCTGTCAACTTCAATACCTCTTTCAGAAATTTTATGTCCAAGGACAATTCCTTCATTCACCATAAAGTGGCATTTCTCCCAATTAAGAACAAGGTTAGTTTCTTCGCACCTCTGCAAAACTTTATCAAGGTTGTGCAAACAATTATCAAAAGAAGTTCCATAGACAGAGAAATCGTCCATGAAGACCTCCACAATTTCTTCACAAAAGCCATGAAAAATAGCAGACATGCATCTTTGAAAAGTAGCAGGAGCATTGCATAAACCAAACAGCATACGTCTATAAGCATAAGTTCCATAAGGACACGTAAAAGTGGTTTTCTCTTGATCTTCCTTCTTAACAGCAATTTGAGAAAAACCAGAATAACTATCAAGGAAACAAAAATGAGTCTTCTTAGACAACCTTTCTAACATCTGATCTATAAACGGTAAAGGGTAATGATCTTTCTTAGTAACTTTGTTTACCTTCCTATAATCAATGCACATTCTATAACCAACTACTACCCTTTGAGGAATAAGCTCATTATTCTCATTAGGCACAATAGTCATACCTCCTTTCTTAGGAACACAATGAACAGGACTAACCCATCTACTATCAGCAATAGGATAAATAATACCAGCATCAAGGAGCTTTAATACCTCATTTCTTACCACATCCTTTATCTTGGGAATTAGGCGGCGTTGATGCTCCACGACTGGCTTCGCGTCTTTCTCCATATTAATGGCATGCTGACATAAAGTGGGAGAAATCCCTTTTAAATCATCAAGAGTATATCCCATAGCTCCTCGGTGTTTCCTCAATATCTCCAATAATCTTTCTTCTTCCTTTCCTGAAAGTTTAGAGCTAATAATAACAGGATATATTTTCTTATCATCTATATAAGCATATTTAAGATTATCAGGCAAAGGCTTTAATTCGAACATAGGATCTTCCTTAGGCGGCAAAGTGGTACCAAGATCCTCCACAAGTAGATTATGTTTGATTAATGGTGGTTGACGAAGAAGAATGTCGTCAATCTCTTCTCTTTCCTTGCTGAAAATATCACTTTCATGATCTTCCATGAATTGCTGCAAGGCATTATTAGGAGCAAGCACAATAGAAGCAAGCTGTTCAACTCGAAAATTTTCATTAGGCGTGTCATTTTCATAAGAAGTCTTAGCAAACTTGGAAAAATTAAACTCATAAGACTCTCCATTAAACTTAGTAAAAAAATTCTCCTTCTTACAATCTATCACGGCGCCACAAGTGTTCAAAAATGGTCTACCAAAAATAATAGGACAAGTTTTACTAGACTCCTTACCAAGTACTAGAAAATCAGTGGGGTATTTAGTCATACCGCAAAGAACTTCCACATCTCGAACAATACCAAGAGGCCAAACAGTTTCTCTGTTAGCAAGCTGAACAACCACATCAATATCTTCAAGTTCACAAGCGCCAATCTCATGCATAATTTCTTTGTAAAGCTCTAAGGGAATAGCACTTGCACTAGCACCAATATCACATAAACCATAATAGCAATGATCTCCAATCCTGACAGAAATAACAGGAACACTTGTTTTCCTATGCTTTTTACGATGTGAGAGAATGTTAGAAGCATCTTCACAAAAAAGAATATATTCATCCCCTACATCTTTAGTAACAAGATCTTTCAATATAGCTACAGGAGACTTAATAGTAATTTGCTCATCAGGTTCTGCAGCTTTCTTAATACTTTTATTAGACACACTTACCAAAGTAGAATACTTCTTTACCTTAGCAGGGAAAGGTGTCTTCTCAAAATAAGGTTCAGGCACAATGCTATCAACAGTACAAACTTCAGTAGCTGCAGCAGGAATATGACTAATAGAGTCTTTATAAGGCGCATGATATTTGTTCCAATCTTTCTTTGGAACATCAAGATAAGAGGCAAAGGCCTTAAGACAATTAGCAAGTATTTGTGAATCAAGACCATAAGCAGTGCTAGCACTATGAAAGTCATCGGTCCCCATAAAAGATTTAATGCATTCATAATCATAATTTATACCTGACTTCCTACCTTTGTTGTTTTCCCAACCTTTAGCATTCTCTTGTATACGGTCAAGAAGTTTCCACTTAGCATCTTCTTTCATATGAGTAAATGATCCGAAGCAAGAAGCATCCAAATAATCCTTATCAGGAAGAGTAAGTCGCGCATAAAAATTATCAATAACAATATTATTGGGGAGCTCATGAATGGGGCATTTGAGCATTAGTAACTTCAATCTCCCCCACGCTTGGGCAATACTTTCTCCATCATGAGGCCAAAAATTATATATCCGGTTACGGTCTTTATGAATTTCACTTGGAGGATAAAACTTGGAATAAAAGAGAGGTACAATATCCTCCCATGCCATAGATGGACCATCTTGGAGTAGTCGATACCACTCTTCAGCTCTGCCTTTCAATGATAAAGAGAATAATTTCTTCTTGACCTGGCTTGGTGAAATACCTGCACATCTGAATAACTCACATAATTTATGTATAAATAATAAGTGATCACCAGGATGGACAGTTCCATCTCCTGAATAACAGTTATCCATAATACGCCCAACAATTTTCATAGGTATTTTAAAAGGATCAATTTCAGCAGGTGGTGGCGGTGGTGGTTCATCCACATGTGCAGCAGTAGTAGAAGTATTTCCAAATAGGAAACCAAATGGAGAGTTCTCCATAGCAGAGTAAAATAAAAACAAAAATAAAACAATACTCACAGTGACGATTACCTTTACCAATTCCACTCTTCAATAGCGCTACACTCCCCGGCAACGGCGCCAGAAAATAGTCTTGATGACCCACAAGTATAGGGGGTGTATCATAGTACTTTCGATAAATAAGAGTGTCGAACCCAATGAGGAGCAGAAGGTGTTGATGAGTGGTTTTGATCAAGGATTCACTGTAAATACTAGCAAACAGGTTTTCAGGGGTATTTGGTAATACGAGTAAATAAAGTGCGAGTAAATAAAAGACAGTAGTAACAATTGCAGCAAGTGGCCCAATCCTTTCTTCAGCAAAGGACAAGCCGGTTGTGTAACTTATAATAACCAAACATTCTCGAGGACACACGGGAGTTTCTGTCAAGAGCTTTCGCTTCATAAAGCCAATAGTCTTTATTGGTTTGATAGGTGTTATGGGGGTGAACCTGTGCTAGCGCACTACCCTTACTAGGATAAATACACACTTGTGATTATACCCTCCTGCAAGCATCCGCAAATACAAGAAGGTAATTAAGATAAATCTAACCACAGCCTTAAACTCTAAGATCCTACGCTCCCTGGTGCAATGGTTTCCCAACGGAGGTTTAGGTTTCTGTCACTCCAGCAACCCCACAATTGGTAGCCAAATACACAATGCATCTCACTAGGCCCATAAATGGTGAAGTATCATGTAGTCGACGTTCACATGACACCACTAGTGAAATAACACCACAACAATATCAAACCAATAAATATTTCTCAACAATAATTCACTACTAACATCTTGACTTCTCCCATGTCCTCAAGAACTAAACGAACTACTCACAAGACATCATATGGATCATGATCAGAGGTGAAATAATGGTAAATAACAATCTGAACATAAACCTTAATTCAACGGTTCCACTCAATAGCATCAACTACAAGAGTAATCAACACCGGGAAAGTTTCCCCTATGAATATAACAAGATCCAACTCAAGATGTTACAGCGGGATGGCGTGGTGATGGTGGAGATGAAGGTGCTGGTGATGGAGATGATGATGATGATCCCGATGAAGTCCCGTGCGATGATGATGACGATGGCGATGATCTCCCCTCTCCGGGAAGGAATTTCCCCGGTAGATTTCTGCCTGCCGGAGAGCTTTTCTCTCTCTGGTGTTTTCCGCCCCGCAGAGGTGGCGGTGTCTATCTCTGAGCCCCTCCCTTGACTTAGGTTTTCGGGGACGATGAAATATGCGAAGGGGCGATGGCAGAAGTAGGCCAGGGTGGCCTCACACAGGGCTGGCGCGGCCAGGGGTCAGGCCGCGCCACCCAGGCGTGAGGGCCCCTCCTGGCTCCTCTCGACTCCTCCTTCTGGCTTCCTGAGTCTTCTTGGAAAATATAATTTTCTGGTATTTTTCTGGAATTTTCCTGGTCTTCAAAATATGGTCCCTTGATGGTCCTTTTTCCAGCAGAATCCTGACTCCGGCAGCAAATCCTCCAATGATCATCAAACATGTGAAAACAAAGGAAATAACATAAGTGTCAGCTCTAAATATGAAATATATCAATGAATAACAGTAAATTATGATACAAAATAGTGATGCAAAATGGACGTATCACCCGGTCCCGCCAGACTTACCGCCGAACTGGTCGGCCTATATAAACTCGTGGGGAGGTTTTCCAATCAGTTTTTCCCCACTCCTCCTCCTCCCCACGCCCGCCCCCATCTCCATGGCCGCCGCCTCCTCAAGCTTCTCCTCTCCCTAGCCTCTCCACCCAACCAATCTCTTCCAAACTTAGATTGGGTGTAGATCGGGTGGTTTTGAAGCTTTCCACCGAAGATCGTCGCGTTTCGTCAACCGCATTGGGAGATCGGGACTTATCCTCATCTTCTTGTGCACCATGTCTTCGGGTAACTCCCTTTTATCTTCTCCTTCCTCTAGCCCTTGCCTCACACTCGGTTTGTTCATGCTCTTGTATGAGTAGATCTAGGGTATATCTAGGGTTAGATCCAATTTGTCTAGGGATTGATTGTTTAGGTTTTCGTCCCTTGGTGGCCTAGTGTTTGTTCCTTGGCATCCATGTATCCTTAATGTTGGTAGGGACAAGTTTATTTGAGTCATGATTGAAGGTAGTTTTGACATTGTGTGTTCAGCAAAAATTTTGGCGGCCGCCGGACCTGGCGTCGGACCGCCCGGCGGATAGCCGGACCGTTTCGGCGGACCCGCCGAACTGGTGTTCTGTATGCCAGTTCGGCGCATTGACTGGAATGGCCCGGCGGCCCGCCAGACAGTCCGGCCCCCAGTCTGGTCCCGCCAGACCTGGCACCGAACCTCTCTGTCAAGCTACCTTTCCATCTTGCACTTGTTCCTCTCTGACCTTGAGTTCCTTTTTCCGTGACATGTATCTTTATCTGGTGTTGCTTCTTTTTGTTTGCGTTTTCAGACACTTTCTCGACTGATGACAGTGATTACTGGATTGACAATGAAGAAGATGCTCGAGCCTTTGAGATCAAGAAGAGGAAGCTAGATGATGCTGGGGGATGCCCTCTGCGTCGCACACGTCAGACAGGGAAGACCACAGCTGAAGACAGCAGTTCTGCAGGGCAGCATATGAGGACCAAGGTTATTCAGCCTCGTGGGCCTCATCCATCCCAAAAGGGCAAGGGTGCTCTCCATGGCCCGGTGGACGTGAAGAAGGAACAGGAGATCACAGAGAACTTGGGTTCAGCTCATATCAACACTTGGCATAACCTTTGCCTTGCGAACCCGTACCGCTTTCATGAGAGGCAGTACACAGGTAGTAACAAGAAGTTCTGGACTGATTCTCAGCGTGCTATGTGGGATGATTACTATGATGCGTCTGAGCACATGAAGAGTGGGTTCTATGTGGTGCCTAAATCCCTCAATGTCGAGCACTTTCAGTAGTATGTCTCCAAGGACTTTTGCTTCATCAACGAGGCTCTTCTCAAGATGGATTTTTATGACCTTGTCACCCTCTCAGAGCCTATTCAGCCTTTGGTGGTCTGTCAGTTCAGTTGCACTGTTTTCTTCCATAATGACCCTGATGAGTCTTTCTCTTGGATGACTAGCCAAGATGTTTTCACTGCCACTTTTGCTGATTTCTGTGATGCTTTGGGCTATGGTGGTGGTAGGGCTCGTGGTTTCAAGATACACTCTGAGACGCCCTTTACCGTGGAGAAGATCTCTCACATTTGCTATCCAGATCAGCCATATCTACCTGCTCCTGCCATTTCAGGGATGTACTACTACTACAACGCTCTTGCCAAGCTCTTCCATTAGAATCTTGTGAGTAAGGCTGGAGATGATGCTAGTGTTAGGGGCTATCACAGGAATCTGTTGTACTATTGCCAGCCCGAGAAGCTTCGGAAGATAGATGGATGTGACTTCATCTTTCAGGAAATCAAGCGAGCTACTCTGAAGTGCATGACTCCCAACTATTGTCAGTATGTGCAGCATTGGTCAACAAACAGCCCAGGACTCCGACTTCTCAGGTGCGTGGACAGATTCTTGACATGGAGACATTCACAGTGGGTTTCCAGGGCGGTTTTGAAGAGGCTCCCAGCTTGCTTTGTGCCAGGGCTAGAGGTCGCACCATGGATGCTCCTGATCCTCATCATGCCTCTGGCTCTGGAGCTAGTCACCATCGCCACCATCGCCACCATAGGTCCTCTCGCAAGAAGGGTGTTGCTGCTTTCTTCAAGAATTTGTGGGATATGTGTCGCAGCACTTATGATGTGGCTCATAGGAGCATGGAGATGAGTCAGGAGACTCGGAGGAGGCACAATGAGTTCTTGGCTGCTAGAGGCAGTGCTGTTCCTCCTGTTGGAACCGAGTTGGATGCGGTCCCATATATCAACTTTGTCATGCCGCCTCTTGATGATATGGTGTTACCATGGAAGATGTCATGATTGTTGAGTCCCTTTCATATAATCTTCTTTCCGTTGCTCAACTTGCTAATATGGGCTTTGCAACCTTCTTTGATGTTGGGATTGTAGTTCTTTTGTGGAGCAAGTCTCTTAATGTAGCTCATGTTGGGCATGTCAAAAATGGCTTATATGTAATTGACTTCTCAAAGGAGGTCACTAAAGCCGCGGCGTGCCTCATGGCTAAAGTTGACGTGGGATGGCTTTGGCATCGCCGGCTAGGCCACGTCAATATGAGAACTTTGCAAAGTCTCCACAAAGCAACCACATCCTTGGACTAACCGATCTAACCTTTTCAAAAGATCGTGTGTGTAGAGCTTGCATTGAAGGAAAGATGCATGAACTTCCTCATCCTAGCAAGACCATCATTTCATCTAAGAGGGTCCTAGAGCTCCTTCACATGGATCTCTTTGGCCCTCCCACTTATGCAAGTCTTGGAGGAAAGAAGTATTGCTTGGTGATTGTCGATGACTATTCAAGATACACTTGGGTCTTTTTCTTGACACACAAGAGTGAGACTCAACAAACCGTCAAAGACTTCACCAATGAAGTGCAATGCCAATATGGTCAAGACATATTGATGATCCGAAGTGACAATGGCACCGAGTTCAAGAACTACACCTTGAATGATTTTCTCAGTGATGAGGGGATTCGCCATCAATACTCATCTCCCTACACTCCCCAACAGAATGGTGTAGCCAAGCGGAAGAACCGGACTCTCATTGATATGGCTAGGACCATGTTAGCGGAATTCAAGTCTCCGTATAACTTTTGGGCTGAAGCCATTAATACCGCATGTCATGCGTCAAACCGGTTATATCTCCGCAAGGGCTTGAACAAGACTCCTTATGAGATCCTCATTGGAAAGAAGCCTAATATCAAGTACTTCCGGGTATTCAGTTGTAAGTGCTTCTATCTTAAGAAAGGTGTCCATTTGTCCAAATTTGATACAAAAGCTCTTGAGGGCACCTTTGTTGGCTATGCCGCCGAATCTCACGCTTTTAGAATCTTTGACAAGATCTCCGCTCGAGTTGTTGAAGTTTCTAACGTGAGATTCGACGAGAATGATGGCTCCCGTGTGGAGCAACGTGGTTTTTTTTTATGTAGGTGATGAAATACCTCCTCTTGCCATAAGAAGAATGGGTGTGGGACATCTCATACCCGTTGAGGGACACCTTTTGGCGGAAGGAGAAGGACTATGCTCTACTCAAGTGGAGCCTTCACCCTCTCAAACACAACAAGCTCCACAAGGTCCCTTTGATGCTAGCCAAAGACAAGCTCAAGCCCCTCAACCATGTGAGCATGATCAAGATCAAGACCATGAGCATGATGGTGATTCTTCACCAAGTGGTGATCAAGATCAAGCTCAAGATGAAGAGCAAGCTCATGTTGAAGAGCATGCTCAGAATGAAGGTCAAGGCGAGGACCAAAACCATGGTGATGACCAAGTGGCTTCTCAAGAATCTCTTGAAGAAGCTCAAGCTCGCCGTGCTATGAAGATAGCATCAACTCTCCAGAAAGGTAGCCACACCTTAGAGAGTGTGATTGGAAGTGTGAGGAAAGGGGTGTCCACAAGGAGGCAATTGGCAAACTTTAGTAGCCACCATGCCTATATCTCTTGTGTGGAACCTCAAAAGGTGTTTGAAGCGCTTGAAGACCTGGATTGGGTAGAGGCCATGCATAAAGAACTCAATAACTTCGAGCGCAACAATGTTTGGTTATTAGTGGAGAAGCCCAAGGATTGCCGCAATGTCATTGGAACCAAGTGGATCTTCAAGAACAAGCAAGATGCAAATGGGATTGTTGTAAGGAACAAGGCTCGTTTGGTTGCTCAAGGGTACTCTCAAATTGAAGGCATTGACTATGGAGAGACCTTTGCACCCGTGGCTCGCCTTGAATCCATCCGTATCCTTCTTGCTTATGCATCGCATCATAATTTTAAGTTGCAACAAATGGATGTGAAGAGTGCTTTCTTAAATGGTCCTTTACATGAGTTAGTGTATGTAAAGCAACCCCCGGGTTTTGAGGATCCTAACTTTCTGAACCATGTCTACAAGCTCGATAAGGCACTCTATGGCCTTAAACAAGCCCCATGTGCGTGGTATGAGCATCTTAGAGAGCTTCTTGTAGACCGTGGGTTTGAGATAGGCCTCATTGATCCCACTCTTTTTACTAAGAAAGTCAACGGGGAGCTTTTTATATGCCAACTTTATGTAGATAACATCATTTTTGGTTCTTCTAACAAATCTTTCAATGATGAATTTACAAGACTAATGACCCACAAATTTGAGATGTCTATGATGGGGGAGTTGAAATTCTTCCTAGGTTTTGAAGTGAAGAAATTAAAGGGTGGCACCTTCATCAATCAAGCCAAGTACACCCAAGACATGCTCAAGAAGTTCAAGATGGACACCGGAGTAAAGGGAGCCAAGACTCCCATGCCTACAAAGGTTGCTCTTGATCTCGATCCTAATGGTAAAGAAGTGGATCAAAAACTTTATCGCTCTATGATTGGGTATTTGCTCTATCTTTGTGCATCTAGACCGGATATCATGTTTAGTGTGGGAATGTGTGCATGATATCGAGCCGCCCCTAAGGAAAGCCATTTAATGGCGGTCAAAAGAGTCTTTCGATATTTGATTGATACCCCAACTTTTGGCCTTTGGTACCCGAAGGGTTCAAGCTTTGAGCTTGTTGGGTACTCGGACTCGGATTGGGCGGGAGACAAAGTGGATAGGAAGTCAACCTCCGGGGCTTGCCAATTTCTTGGTAGGTCTTTGGTTAGTTGGTCTTCCAAGAAGCAAAATTATGTGTCTCTCTCCACCGCCGAAGCCGAGTATGTGGCGGCCGCGAGTTATTGTGCTCAACTTCTTTGGATGAGGCAAACCATGGAGGATTATGGTATTCACTTCGACAAGGTGCCACTCTTGTGTGACAATGAGAGTGCCATCAAGATCACTCATAATCCGGTTCAACACAACAAGACCAAGCACATCGAGATCCGCCACCACTTTATCCGTGACCATGTCAACCGAGGTGAGATTAACCTATCTTATGTAGGTACACAAGACCAACTCACCGACATTTTCATGAAGCCTCTTGATGAAGCAAGATTCCGAGAGTTGAGGCATGAATTGAATATCCTAGACTCTTGCAATGTGGCTTGATCATGTGCACTCATTCCCATATTATAGTGTGTTCTCTCTAGTCTAGATGCGCATATTTGAGGATAGTCATCGTGTCAACTAATGGCACGATGCATACTCAAGTGTGCGACATCATTAGACCACTAATGTCACTTGAGCCCAAGCATGTCTCTTCGCGGTGTCACGACATTGGTGGTCACACATAGGGGGAGAAATCCCCCACCATTGCATGTCTTCAAATCTCATGTTTTTGATGCTTTTCTTTGGAAGGCATGCAATCTAAGTTGATTTTCTTGCAAACAAGTTTGATGGTTGTTGATTTCTTCCGCACACCATGTTTTTTCTCGATTGATACATGTCACATCTCTTCTTGATGATTTTCCATGCCTATTTTCAAATTCTGCATGTCGTTCAGCGGTCTTCCCGGCGAAACCGGACCTGGCGGCGGACCATCCGGCGGCCGGCCGGACCGTTTCGGTGGACCCGCCGAACTGGTATTCTGAATGCCAGTTCGGCGCATCGCCGGAATGGCCCAGCGGCCCACCGGACCGTCCGGCTTACGGCCTGGTGATGACCCACAAGTATAGGGGGTGTATCGTAGTACTTTCGATAAATAAGAGTGTCGAACCCAACGAGGAGCAGAAGGTGTGGATGAGTGGTTTTGATCAAGGATTCACTGTAAATACTAGCAAACAGGTTTTCAGGGGTATTTGGTAATACGAGTAAATAAAGTGCGAGTAAATAAAAGACAGTAGTAATAATTGCAGCAAGTGGCCCAATCCTTTCTTCAGCAAAGGACAAGCCGGTTGTGTAACTTATAATAACCAAACGTTCTCGAGGACACACGGGAGTTTCTGTCAAGAGCTTTCGCTTCATAAAGCCAATAGTCTTTATTGGTTTGATAGGTGTTATGGGGGTGAACATGTGCTAGCGCACTACCCTTACTAGGATAAATACACACTTGTGATTATACCATCCTGCAAGCATCCGCAAATACAAGAAAGTAATTAAGATAAATCTAACCACAGCCTTAAACTCTAAGATCCTACGCTCCCTGGTGCAACGGTTTCCCAATGGAGGTTTAGGTTTCTTTCACTCCAGCAACCCCACAATTGGTAGCCAAACACACAATGCATCTCACTAGGCCCATAAATGGTGAAGTATCATGTAGTCGACGTTCACATGACACCACTAGTGAAATAACACCACAACAATATCAAACCAATAAATATTTCTCAACAATAATTCACTACTAACATCTTGACTTCTCCCATGTCCTCAAGAACTAAATGAACTACTCACAAGACATTATATGGATCATGATCAGAGGTGAAATAATGGTAAATAACAATCTGAACATAAACCTTAATTCAACGGTTCCACTCAATAGCATCAACTACAAGAGTAATCAACACCGGGAAAGTTTCCCCTATGAATATAACAAGATCCAACTCAAGATGTTACAGCGGGATGGCGTGGTGATGGTGGAGATGAAGGTGCTGGTGATGGAGATGATGATGATGATCCCGAACTTTTGCATTCATAGAAATCTTTCAAAGATATATTCCTTCAGACAAAAGCATTGTACAAAACAAGGAAGGTAGTAAACATGATTAAACGAATCAACATATGGATGAGTGAAACATAACAACTCAAATGCTTGCTTGAGATAGAAGGGAATAGGTTGACTCAACATAAAAGTAAAAGATAGGCCCTTCGCAGAGGGAAGCAGGGATTAAACATGTGCTAGAGCTTTTCATTTGCAAAACAGAGGTAAAAATTGTTTTGAGAGGTGGTTGCTTTTGTCAACGACTAGCAACGGAGTTCTTGATATCTTCCATACTAAACAAGTGAGAGCGGTTCCGAGATGTTTGATTAATTGGCACATTGGTGCTCTTTTATAGCTTTGCACTCCTCCCCACCTTTTGCCTTTCTCAAACCATGGCTAACCGATTCCATCGGGTGCCGACCAACTTTCACATACCATGGAGGAGTGCTCTTTTTCTTTTCTTTTTGAGATTATAATGGTCTGACCAGCTCCCTTGCAAAATTAATGATGAGCAGATGAAGCTGCCTAGTCGAGGGGTACTTAATTTAGTATGGAAGATAACAAACCCATCCGCTATGTCCTCATGAGCTAAAAACAGTGGCACAAAATGAAGTGTTTGAAGGTTTTTGAAAGGTAGGACATGAAAATTTACTTGGAATGGCTTGAAATACCATGCATATGAATTTATAGTGGACTCTTTGGAAGTGACTTGGCTTTGGGATTTGGATGCACGAGAAGTATTTCCTCTCAGTACAGGTTTTTGGCTAGCAAGGCTGGGTAGCAAGCATAAGAGTTGCATGAAACAAACAAACATACATATGATAAGAACAATCATGCAAACTCCCTTGAAGGTACAACAATTTTGGCTTTAGGAATAACAATGCTTATAAGCCAAACATGAAGGATAAACTGAAGTGATGTAACTACAAGCACTTCTTTATTCTTTTCTACTCAAACCTCAAGGTAAAGTTGCTACTGACCAAGCTAGGTTTGCCAAAACCAACTAAATTTACTCATGCTCCCAAAGTGATACCAATACCAATCAACAAGACTAGTCATACAAGAGAGATTGCAAACTAACATAAAGTGTGCAAAAAGTAAACGATAAAACTTCTCATTAATATTTCATTACCGCAACTCACACCAAGGGATATAAAGATAACCAACTAAGGAGGATACTTCCAAATTGCAAACTATTCTATAAGATAACTTCTCTATTCATGATATGACTCTACTTGAAAAGTAAATGAGCAAAAGGTAATGATGTGATACCGCGGCACTCCCCCAAGCTTGGAACAAGCCAAGGGGATGCCAATACCGATGACGAATTACTCCTTTGGCGGCGGCGGTGGATAATCTTTAATAAGCTTCTCAATCAAATCTTTCAGATCATCAATCTTGTGACTAAGGTTACGAATCATCTCAGAATTGTGCTCAACATGGTTCATGAACCTGTCAGCAAGAGAATCCCAACTCTTGGTATTATTTCCCCATCCTTCCTCATTCTTGGAACTTCCTTTTCCTGCACTGTTAGAACGATCTATATCCCAACCAGAGGGTAATCGCGACCTAGGCACCCTTTGAAACTGATGTTCATGTATTAGAGTATGGAAAGGATTGTTGCCTGATGGAGCTGTCCATGGAGCTAAGGTGTGACGCGGCACACCCCCTCCGGTCCTTATGCGTGCACTCTTCTTGAACTTGTCATGATCTGTCACCACCCTATGCTGGCAATCATGGTGTTTGGCCTTGAACTTTGATCTTCCTCCTCGTCTTCACTTTCAACCTCTTCTTTCAGCCGAAAGTATTTGGTGTCATCTTCTAGAGGTGTCTTCTCCTTGTCATCGCTTGAAGAGGCCATGGCTCCCCCAAGCTTAAGATCAACTCCTGACAGAAACAGCTCGAAACAAAATACGACGAGAAAACGATATACAGACCTCAGGGACTCCTGGGGGTTAAATAGGCAAAAATTATACATCGAAATGAAATCACAGGAGGAAACCAGGATGGAAATGAGTTCCAAGGTGCTCTCACACCTGGGTGGCGCGGCCAGGGGTGGGCCCGCGCCACCTATGTGTGAGAAGCCCACGGACTCCTTTTCCTGCCCGTTTTTTGTCTCGTGATTTTTCATATTTAGTAAAAATAGCAAAAATATTAAAGGAAGAGCTTTTCGCGAAACTTCTCTGACTAGAACTGTTACCCATTCGAAAACGAACTCTGCAGGTACCTGCAATTTGTCTTGGATGAATTCTTCTGGAGAAACTGTTTCAATAACATCAACATCTTCATTATAAGAATCTCTAGAAATATAATATTTGAGTCTTTGCCCATTCACCACTTGTGTACAGTCATCCTTCAATGAAGCAATCTTAATTGCACCTGAGTGGTACACTTCCACAATAACATATGGTCCTTCCCATTTTGAAAGTAATTTTCCTGCAAAAAATCTGAGACGAGACCTATACAATAGAACTTTCTCACCAACATGAAACTCTCTCTTAAGAATCCTCTTATCATGCCATTGCTTGACTTTCTCTTTAAAAAGCCTGGAATTCTCATACGCTTCGTTTCTCCACTCATCTAGAGAACTCAAATCTAACAACCTTTTCTTATCGGCTAGTTTAAAATCTCTATTAAGCTCTCTCACTGCCCAAAAAGCTTTGTGTTCTAATTCTAAGGGCAAGTGACACGCTTTTCCGTAAACCATCTTATAAGGAGACATACCCATGGGGTTCTTATAAGCAGTTCTATAAGCCCATAAAGCATCGTTTAACTTACTAGCCTAGTTTTTCCTAGATCTATTGACAGTCTTCTGCAAGATAGACTTGATTTCTCTATTAGAAAGCTCTACCTGCCCACTAGTTTGGGGATGATAAGCAGAAGCAATTCTATGATTAACATCATATTTAGCAAGAGTTTTTCTAAAACCACCATGAATAAAATGAGAACCTCCGTCAGTCATAAGATATCTAGGCACACCAAACCTAGGAAAAATAACATCCTTAAGCATTTTTAACGAGGTCTCACCATCGGCACTCTTTGTAGGTATGGCTTCTACCCATTTAGTAACATAATCAACAGCAACAAGTATATGGGTATAGCCTTTTGAAGGAGGAAAAGGACCCATAAAGTCAAATCCCCAACAATCAAATGGTTCAATAACAAGAGTATAACTCATAGGCATTTCATTGCGTCTAGAAATATTACCAACTCTTTGACATTCATCACAAGATAAAACATACCTTCTGGCATCTTTAAAGAGGGTTGGCCAATAAAAACCTGATTGTAGAACCTTTTGCGCGGTTCTATCTCCAGCATGATGCCCTCCATAAGCACTAACATGGCATTTTCTGAAAATCTCTTGTTGCTCAAATTCTAGTACACATCTGCGCATAATGCATCAACTCCTTCTTTATATAAGTGTGGGTCATCCCAAAAATAATGCCTCAAATCATAGAAGAATTTTCTTCTTTGCTGAGCCGTAAAGGTTGGAGGCAAATACTTGGAAACAATAAAGTTAGCATAATCAGCATACCAAGGAAGGTCTCGCGAAGTTACATTTATTGAAGCCAACTGTTCATTTGGAAAACTATCATTAACAGGAATATGATCAAAAGAAATGTTTTCCAATCTAGACAAGTTGTCAGCCACAGGATTTTTAGCACCTTTCCTATCCACGATATGCAAATCAAACTCTTGTAAAAGCAACACCCATCTAATAAGCCTAGGCTTAGCATCCTTCTTAGTCATAAGATATCTAATAGCAGCGTGATCAGTATGAATAGTAACTTTAGAATCAACAATGTAAGATCTAAACTTATCACATGCAAAAACAACAGCAAGAAACTCTTTCTCAGTAGTAGCATAATTCTTCTGAGCAGCATCAAGAGTCTTACTAGCATAATGAATAACAATCAACTTATTATCTGCGCGCTATCCAAGAACAGCACCAACAGCAAACTCACTAGCATCACACATAATTTCAAAAGGTAAATTCCAATCAGGTGGTTGAACAATAGGAGCAGTAGTTAAAGCCTTCTTAAGAGTTTCAAAAGCTTCCTTACAATCATCATCAAAGACAAATGGTACATCTTTTTGAAGAAGATTAGTAAGAGGCTTTGAAATCTTAGAGAAATCTTTAATAAACCTCCTATAGAAACCAGCATGACCAAGAATACTACGAATACCTTTAACATCTCTAGGACAGGGCATTTTCTCAATTGCCTCTACTTTTGCTCTGTCAACTTCAATACCTCTTTCAGAAATTTTATGTCCAAGGACAATTCCTTCATTCACCATAAAGTGGCATTTCTCCCAATTAAGAACAAGGTTAGTTTCTTCGCACCTCTGCAAAACTTTATCAAGGTTGTGCAAACAATTATCAAAAGAAGTTCCATAGACAGAGAAATCGTCCATGAAGACCTCCACAATTTCTTCACAAAAGCCATGAAAAATAGCAGACATGCATCTTTGAAAAGTAGCAGGAGCATTGCATAAACCAAACAGCATACGTCTATAAGCATAAGTTCCATAAGGACACGTAAAAGTGGTTTTCTCTTGATCTTCCTTCTTAACAGCAATTTGAGAAAAACCAGAATAACTATCAAGGAAACAAAAATGAGTCTTCTTAGACAACCTTTCTAACATCTGATCTATAAACGGTAAAGGGTAATGATCTTTCTTAGTAACTTTGTTTACCTTCCTATAATCAATGCACATTCTATAACCAACTACTACCCTTTGAGGAATAAGCTCATTATTCTCATTAGGCACAATAGTCATACCTCCTTTCTTAGGAACACAATGAACAGGACTAACCCATCTACTATCAGCAATAGGATAAATAATACCAGCATCAAGGAGCTTTAATACCTCATTTCTTACCACATCCTTTATCTTGGGAATTAGGCGGCGTTGATGCTCCACGACTGGCTTCGCGTCTTTCTCCATATTAATGGCATGCTGACATAAAGTGGGAGAAATCCCTTTTAAATCATCAAGAGTATATCCCATAGCTCCTCGGTGTTTCCTCAATATCTCCAATAATCTTTCTTCTTCCTTTCCTGAAAGTTTAGAGCTAATAATAACAGGATATATTTTCTTATCATCTATATAAGCATATTTAAGATTATCAGGCAAAGGCTTTAATTCGAACATAGGATCTTCCTTAGGCGGCAAAGTGGTACCAAGATCCTCCACAAGTAGATTATGTTTGATTAATGGTGGTTGACGAAGAAGAATGTCGTCAATCTCTTCTCTTTCCTTGCTGAAAATATCACTTTCATGATCTTCCATGAATTGCTGCAAGGCATTATTAGGAGCAAGCACAATAGAAGCAAGCTGTTCAACTCGAAAATTTTCATTAGGCGTGTCATTTTCATAAGAAGTCTTAGCAAACTTGGAAAAATTAAACTCATAAGACTCTCCATTAAACTTAGTAAAAAAATTCTCCTTCTTACAATCTATCACGGCGCCACAAGTGTTCAAAAATGGTCTACCAAAAATAATAGGACAAGTTTTACTAGACTCCTTACCAAGTACTAGAAAATCAGTGGGGTATTTAGTCATACCGCAAAGAACTTCCACATCTCGAACAATACCAAGAGGCCAAACAGTTTCTCTGTTAGCAAGCTGAACAACCACATCAATATCTTCAAGTTCACAAGCGCCAATCTCATGCATAATTTCTTTGTAAAACTCTAAGGGAATAGCACTTGCACTAGCACCAATATCACATAAACCATAATAGCAATGATCTCCAATCCTGACAGAAATAACAGGAACACTTGTTTTCCTATGCTTTTTACGATGTGAGAGAATGTTAGAAGCATCTTCACAAAAAAGAATATATTCATCCCCTACATCTTTAGTAACAAGATCTTTCAATATAGCTACAGGAGACTTAATAGTAATTTGCTCATCAGGTTCTGCAGCTTTCTTAATACTTTTATTAGACACACTTACCAAAGTAGAATACTTCTTTACCTTAGCAGGGAAAGGTGTCTTCTCAAAATAAGGTTCAGGCACAATGCTATCAACAGTACAAACTTCAGTAGCTGCAGCAGGAATATGACTAATAGAGTCTTTATAAGGCGCATGATATTTGTTCCAATCTTTCTTTGGAACATCAAGATAAGAGGCAAAGGCCTTAAGACAATTAGCAAGTATTTGTGAATCAAGACCATAAGCAGTGCTAGCACTATGAAAGTCATCGGTCCCCATAAAAGATTTAATGCATTCATAATCATAATTTATACCTGACTTCCTACCTTTGTTGTTTTCCCAACCTTTAGCATTCTCTTGTATATGGTCAAGAAGTTTCCACTTAGCATCTTCTTTCATATGAGTAAATGATCCAAAGCAAGAAGCATCCAAATAATCCTTATCAGGAAGAGTAAGTCGCGCATAAAAATTATCGATAACAATAGTATTGGGGAGCTCATGAATGGGGCATTTGAGCATTAGTAACTTCAATCTCCCCCACGCTTGGGCAATACTTTCTCCATCATGAGGCCAAAAATTATATATCCGGTTACGGTCTTTATGAATTTCACTTGGAGGATAAAACTTGGAATAAAAGAGAGGTACAATATCCTCCCATGCCATAGATGGACCATCTTGGAGTAGTCGATACCACTCTTCAGCTCTGCCTTTCAATGATAAAGAGAATAATTTCTTCTTGACCTGGCTTGGTGAAATACCTGCACATCTGAATAACTCACATAATTTATGTATAAATAATAAGTGATCACCAGGATGGACAGTTCCATCTCCTGGATAACAGTTATCCATAATACGCCCAACAATTTTCATAGGTATTTTAAAAGGATCAATTTCAGCAGGTGGTGGCGGTGGTGGTTCATCCACATGTGCAGCAGTAGTAGAAGTATTTCCAAATAGGAAACCAAATGGAGAGTTCTCCATAGCAGAGTAAAATAAAAACAAAAATAAAACAATACTCACAGTGACGATTACCTTTACCAATTCCACTCTTCAATAGCGCTACACTCCCCGGCAACGGCGCCAGAAAATAGTCTTGATGACCCACAAGTATAGGGGGTGTATCATAGTACTTTCGATAAATAAGAGTGTCGAACCCAATGAGGAGCAGAAGGTGTTGATGAGTGGTTTTGATCAAGGATTCACTGTAAATACTAGCAAACAGGTTTTCAGGGGTATTTGGTAATACGAGTAAATAAAGTGCGAGTAAATAAAAGACAGTAGTAACAATTGCAGCAAGTGGCCCAATCCTTTCTTCAGCAAAGGACAAGCCGGTTGTGTAACTTATAATAACCAAACATTCTCGAGGACACACGGGAGTTTCTGTCAAGAGCTTTCGCTTCATAAAGCCAATAGTCTTTATTGGTTTGATAGGTGTTATGGGGGTGAACCTGTGCTAGCGCACTACCCTTACTAGGATAAATACACACTTGTGATTATACCCTCCTGCAAGCATCCGCAAATACAAGAAGGTAATTAAGATAAATCTAACCACAGCCTTAAACTCTAAGATCCTACGCTCCCTGGTGCAATGGTTTCCCAACGGAGGTTTAGGTTTCTGTCACTCCAGCAACCCCACAATTGGTAGCCAAATACACAATGCATCTCACTAGGCCCATAAATGGTGAAGTATCATGTAGTCGACGTTCACATGACACCACTAGTGAAATAACACCACAACAATATCAAACCAATAAATATTTCTCAACAATAATTCACTACTAACATCTTGACTTCTCCCATGTCCTCAAGAACTAAACGAACTACTCACAAGACATCATATGGATCATGATCAGAGGTGAAATAATGGTAAATAACAATCTGAACATAAACCTTAATTCAACGGTTCCACTCAATAGCATCAACTACAAGAGTAATCAACACCGGGAAAGTTTCCCCTATGAATATAACAAGATCCAACTCAAGATGTTACAGCGGGATGGCGTGGTGATGGTGGAGATGAAGGTGCTGGTGATGGAGATGATGATGATGATCCCGATGAAGTCCCGTGCGATGATGATGACGATGGCGATGATCTCCCCTCTCCGGGAAGGAATTTCCCCGGTAGATTTCTGCCTGCCGGAGAGCTTTTCTCTCTCTGGTGTTTTCCGCCCCGCAGAGGTGGCGGTGTCTATCTCTGAGCCCCTCCCTTGACTTAGGTTTTCGGGGACGATGAAATATGCGAAGGGGCGATGGCAGAAGTAGGCCAGGGTGGCCTCACACAGGGCTGGCGCGGCCAGGGGTCAGGCCGCGCCACCCAGGCGTGAGGGCCCCTCCTGGCTCCTCTCGACTCCTCCTTCTGGCTTCCTGAGTCTTCTTGGAAAATATAATTTTCTGGTATTTTTCTGGAATTTTCCTGGTCTTCAAAATATGGTCCCTTGATGGTCCTTTTTCCAGCAGAATCCTGACTCCGGCAGCAAATCCTCCAATGATCATCAAACATGTGAAAACAAAGGAAATAACATAAGTGTCAGCTCTAAATATGAAATATATCAATGAATAACAGTAAATTATGATACAAAATAGTGATGCAAAATGGACGTATCACCCGGTCCCGCCAGACTTACCGCCGAACTGGTCGGCCTATATAAACTCGTGGGGAGGTTTTCCAATCAGTTTTTCCCCACTCCTCCTCCTCCCCACGCCCGCCCCCATCTCCATGGCCGCCGCCTCCTCAAGCTTCTCCTCTCCCTAGCCTCTCCACCCAACCAATCTCTTCCAAACTTAGATTGGGTGTAGATCGGGTGGTTTTGAAGCTTTCCACCGAAGATCGTCGCGTTTCGTCAACCGCATTGGGAGATCGGGACTTATCCTCATCTTCTTGTGCACCATGTCTTCGGGTAACTCCCTTTTATCTTCTCCTTCCTCTAGCCCTTGCCTCACACTCGGTTTGTTCATGCTCTTGTATGAGTAGATCTAGGGTATATCTAGGGTTAGATCCAATTTGTCTAGGGATTGATTGTTTAGGTTTTCGTCCCTTGGTGGCCTAGTGTTTGTTCCTTGGCATCCATGTATCCTTAATGTTGGTAGGGACAAGTTTATTTGAGTCATGATTGAAGGTAGTTTTGACATTGTGTGTTCAGCAAAAATTTTGGCGGCCGCCGGACCTGGCGTCGGACCGCCCGGCGGATAGCCGGACCGTTTTGGCGGACCCGCCGAACTGGTGTTCTGTATGCCAGTTCGGCGCATTGACTGGAATGGCCCGGCGGCCCGCCAGACAGTCCGGCCCCCAGTCTGGTCCCGCCAGACCTGGCACCGAACCTCTCTGTCAAGCTACCTTTCCATCTTGCACTTGTTCCTCTCTGACCTTGAGTTCCTTTTTCCGTGACATGTATCTTTATCTGGTGTTGCTTCTTTTTGTTTGCGTTTTCAGACACTTTCTCGACTGAGGACAGTGATTACTGGATTGACAATGAAGAAGATGCTCGAGCCTTTGAGATCAAGAAGAGGAAGCTAGATGATGCTGGGGGATGCCCTCTGCGTCGCACACGTCAGACAGGGAAGACCACAGCTGAAGACAGCAGTTCTGCAGGGCAGCATATGAGGACCAAGGTTATTCAGCCTCGTGGGCCTCATCCATCCCAAAAGGGCAAGGGTGCTCTCCATGGCCCGGTGGACGTGGAGAAGGAACAGGAGATCATAGAGAACTTGGGTTCAGCTCATATCAACACTTGGCATAACCTTTGCCTTGCGAACCCGTACCGCTTTCATGAGAGGCAGTACACAGGTAGTAACAAGAAGTTCTGGACTGATTCTCAGCGTGCTATGTGGGATGATTACTATGATGCGTCTGAGCACATGAAGAGTGGGTTCTATGTGGTGCCTAAATCCCTCAATGTCGAGCACTTTCAGTAGTATGTCTCCAAGGACTTTTGCTTCATCAACGAGGCTCTTCTCAAGATGGATTTTTATGACCTTGTCACCCTCTCAGAGCCTATTCAGCCTTTGGTGGTCTGTCAGTTCAGTTGCACTGTTTTCTTCCATAATGACCCTGATGAGTCTTTCTCTTGGATGACTGGCCAAGATGTTTTCACTGCCACTTTTGCTGATTTTTGTGATGCTTTGGGCTATGGTGGTGGTAGGGCTCGTGGTTTCAAGATACACTCTGAGACGCCCTTTACCGTGGAGAAGATCTCTCACATTTGCTATCCAGATCAGCCATATCTACCTGCTCCTGCCATTTCAGGGATGTACTACTACTACAACGCTCTTGCCAAGCTCTTCCATTAGAATCTTGTGAGTAAGGCTGGAGATGATGCTAGTGTTAGGGGCTATCACAGGAATCTGTTGTACTATTGCCAGCCCGAGAAGCTTCGGAAGATAGATGGATGTGACTTCATCTTTCAGGAAATCAAGCGAGCTACTCTGAAGTGCATGACTCCCAACTATTGTCAGTATGTGCAGCATTTGATCAACAAACAGCCCAGGACTCCGACTTCTCAGGTGCGTGGACAGATTCTTGACATGGAGACATTCACAGTGGGTTTCCAGGGCGGTTTTGAAGAGGCTCCCAGCTTGCTTTGTGCCAGGGCTAGAGGTCGCACCATGGATGCTCCTGATCCTCATCATGCCTCTGGCTCTGGAGCTAGTCACCGTCGCCACCATCGCCACCATAGGTCCTCTCGCAAGAAGGGTGTTGCTGCTTTCTTCAAGAATTTGTGGGATATGTGTCGCAACACTTATGATGTGGCTCATAGGAGCATGGAGATGAGTCAGGAGACTCGGAGGAGGCACAATGAGTTCTTGGCTGCTAGAGGCAGTGCTGTTCCTCCTGTTGGAACCGAGTTGGATGCGGTCCCATATATCAACTTTGTCATGCCGCCTCTTGATGATGACATGTTTGCCGGTGTTGAAGACTTTGGAGACTTTGAGCCACCCTCTGAGCCAGAAGGTGCTGATGGAGATGAAGATACCCGTGGAGAAGAACATCACGAAAGCTCTCCTGTCCCCAGTGAAGATTTTTGAGCGCTAGCATCTTCTACTCTCTTGTCCCTTTTTGGTGTTTCGATGCCAAAGGGGGAGAAGAGTGTAGAGTCTCTAGGAATAACGTTGCATGACACAAGCCTCGCTTTCATTTTCATTGGTTCTTAAGTGGCTTGTGTCCATTTGCGTTTTTATTTGCCATTTTATCTCTCAAACTTCGTGGAACCTTATCTCGTGTGTGGACAAGTGTGTACCTTAATTATGTCACTATGCACTCTATGTTTATGTTTGGATATGTCTATGCTTGCGTATATTATTATCTATCCATGATATTATCTTGTCCATACCATGCTTGATTCCTATTGATGGTGGGGGAGCTCCCTATAATTTTAAATTTTGCACCTTCCATTCCAAAAGCAAATTCTACCATGTGCATATGTTATGGGGGAGCACTCTCACTATTCATTAGTTACCATGCTATGTCACTCCTTGAGACTCTACCATAGTTTGTCATCGTAAATCAAAAAAGGGGAGATTGAAAGGACATTTGTCTGTTTCTACCTTTTTGATTTACAATGACATGACTATGGTTTATGTGAACTAATATTTGAAATGTATGCATACAGGTTTAAGTTCACAGGTGAAGGGGTTTTCATGCACAAAAAGAAAGATGGTGGAATCGCCTGCCAAAAGTGGGCTAGTTTGGCCCAGAGGCCGGACCATCCGGCGGCTGACCGGGCCAGTCCGGCGGAGCCGCCAGACTGCTATTCTGAACCGACTTTCGGCGGGCCGCCGGATCCACCCGGCGCGCCGCCGGACTCCCGGCGAGAAGTCCGGTCCCGCCGGACCTTCCGCCGGACCGTCCGGCCCAGAGGCTGGCGTCACCGAACTTACCATCGGATTGGTGTTCGGGCTGCCTCCAACGGCCAGATTTCCACCCACCTATAAATACCCCTTCTTCTAGCTGGGGTAGGGTTAGAACTTCAGCAACCATTGTTCATCTTTGAAGCTCTCACCTACCCCCATTGCAAAAACACCAAATTCCATAGATCTCCCCTTCTAGCCAACCAAAGCTCTTGATCTTTGGAGGATTGAAGGAGGAGGCACCGATCTACATCTTCACCGAAGGAATTTCATTTCCCCCTCCATTTGCTTGGAGGATTTGCACCTAGGGGATCTTGTGACCCTAGATGTTGTAATTGGTTGATTAACTCATCTTTGTGGTGATTCTTGCCTCCGTGGCTTTCTTGGGAGCCTCCAATTGAGTTGTGGAGTTGTGCCCCAAGCTCCGTGTAAGGGATTCTTGGTTCCCCCAATACCACCGCTTAGTGGAAACGAGCTAGCCTCCATGGCTTGCTCACTGGAGAACAAGGTGAGCCTTTGTGGCGTTGGTCGACTCCGTGTCACCACACCTCTCCAACGTAGACGTATTTCCCCTCAAAAGGAAGTGTCGTGGGGATGACTTAGGGGGCGCCCCACGGGCCAGGCAATATGCCGGCTGGCGTCCCAGAAGTCCCCACGACTTTAGCATGAGAAGACCGGCTCCGCCCGAAGGGCGGGCTGCGCCAGCAGTCGGCTGGTGACTCCGCTGGGGAGAACTGGAGTCGGGCGATGAAGACAAAGCCTCTCAACGGTTGTCTGGCCAAAAGTAGGATGGCCCCGACAAGTGCGGCAGGGGCGTAGGACGGGAGTGACGAGCGCCACGACCACGTCCAGCCAATGAGAGATCGAAGACCCTTCCCCACGACGGGATCCAAGGCAAAAGAGAAGGGATATGCCCTCCAGATGCCAGCCCAGGGGAAAGGCACTTTATAAAGTGCCTTTGCCAGAGCAGGGCCAGAAGATGACGCCAAAGATGCCGCCACCGAGAAGCTGGCAGCCGGCCGAATCATTACCTAAACCTGTAACCAGGCCCCCGCCTATATAAGGGGGCCTGGACCCTTAGCATAGGGGAGATCCGATCTTCTTCTTCCTCCTCTAGCTGAACAGCTCGAGGAGCGCTGTAATGGTTACTATCCAATCAATACGAAGCAGGCAGGAAGTAGGGGTTTACCTCCAACCGGGAGGGCCCTGAACCTGGGTAAACCGAGGTGTCTCTGTTGGCACAATCCCGAGCCAGACCCATCGTCACCAACGTCGAGCCCCTCCGATAAGCCTCCCTATGGCTACTGTCTCTAAATTCCCATGACAGTTGGCGCCCACCGTGGGGCAAAGCGCGGTCGCAAGCGGAGTCAAGTTCCGGCCGGGACCCACCGGCGAGAAGGTCGCCTCTGGCCTCGTCTGGAGGTTCGGCACCTTCGACTGCGTCGACGACAACTTGGCCCACTTCAAGAGCGGCTTTGGCAACAACGGCTCCTTCCTCGATGTCAGCAGCCACCATTTCTACGTCGCCAAGCCCTTCCCGGAGGAGGTCACCGATGTCTTCGACTCTCTCTGCGAAGGAGGCTCAAGCTGCGGTGAAAGCAGCAATCTTGGCGCCATGGTCGAGGTGATGGCCCTGGGAGAGGATGAGGGCGGCGACTTACTGCGCCCGAGCGCCCGTCGCTCGAGCGCCCACCTCCTCAGGGGCAAGACGCTCCACTCCCAGAGCGGGACGCCCCGGACGTCTCCGTGGCGGACCTGCGCGTTCCCCTCGACCGCATCATCGATCCCGCCCGGGTCGCCGAGGCCCTGGAGCGGACGCGCCTCGTTCTCCTTGGCAAGGTGGCTGAGGACAAGGCAAACCGGCGCCGCGCGAGCGCCACACTCAGCGAGTTCTACGACGTGCATGGAGATGCACCGACCGAGCTCGCCCGTGACCTGCGCCGCAGCTTCGCAACCGTCGTCCCCGGCCAGATCCAGCGGTCGCCATCGGTGAGCCGAGGCCGCGGAGGGCGGGGACAGGGCGGCCGTGCTCCGAGCGGCAGCGCCCAAGGCCGCCGCGCCCAGCAAGGCGGCGGTGCAAGCAGGCCACGCTTGATCGTGGAGTCAGCGCCAGGGTCGGAGCCCCCGGCTCGCCCATCGGCGCTGCACATCCACCTGTGGCTTGACCACGTCAAGACGTCTTCTAGGGGATCTGCTAGCTCAAAGCGAGCGGCTTCAGACCAAGGAGGCCCGGGGGCTGCAGGCAGCGGTCATGGGCGCAAAGAGGGCAAGTACACCCTCGATGCTGCGCTTGATCAGCCGTGTAAATTCCACACCTCCCCGGGCAGGGAAGCGACCCACTCCACGCGTCAGTGCCGTTTCATGAGAGAGCTGGAGCAGCGCGCTCGGCAGATCCCTGGTACGTCACAAGCACAACTGGCTGAAGGTCAGGAGGACCAACAGCGCGACCCGGCTGGAGGCGAGCCGGATCAATATGATGACTTCCCGACAGATGTGGAGCAGTATCACATCTTCACTACCCCCGGCAAGGACAAAAGGAACGACCTTTGGCATGAGGCAGAGGTGAACGCTGTGATGCCTGCAGAACCCCAGTTCGTGCATTGGTCCGAGGAGGCCATTACCTGGGGGCGCGAGGACCATCCGAGGCTAATGCCCAGCCCGGGAGAGTACGCTCTGGTCGTGGATCCTGTTGTGTGTTCCGATACGCACATGTGACGATTCTCTCGCGTGCTCATTGACGGCGGTAGTAGTATTAACCTTCTTTACCGAAGCTCCCTGGAGAAGTTGGGCATCCCGCTTGCTCAGCTGAAACCTAGCCGACTCACCTTCCATGGCATCATGCCTGGGCATTCTTGCACCCCTTTGGGCAAGGTGCGGCTGGAGGTTCTCTTCGGAAAGAAGGGGAATAGCCGCCGCGAGCCCATCTGGTTCGAGGTGGTGGACATCAGCAGTCCCTCCCACGAGCTACTAGGCCATCCGGCCCTGGCCAAGTTCATGGCCGTTCCGCATTACGCCTATCTGAAGATGAAGCTCCTAGGGCCCAGAGGTGTGATCACGGTCTCGGGAAGCTTCAAGAAGTCCCTGGCCTGTGCAAAGGAGAGCTCGCAGCTTGCAGAGGCGCTGGTCATCGCCGAGGAGAAGAGGCAGCTTCTACATCGTGTGGAGCTGACCCAGCAAGACGTACCAGTTCGCCAATCGCCGGTGGAGCAATTCAAGCCGGCCAACGACACCAAAAAGATCCTGCTGGATGAGAGTGACCCCTCCAAGTACGTCATCATCGGCACCGGCTTATCTGCCAAATAGGAAAGCGAGCTCACCAGCTTCCTCCGTGAGAATCGGGACATCTTTGCATGGTCTCCAAAGGATATGCCTGGTGTGCCGAGGGAGCTGGCTGAGCACGCACTCAATGTCCGGCCGGACGCCAAGCCGGTCAAGCAGCCACTGCGGCGGTTTGCAGAAGAAAAGAGGAAAGCTATCGGCGAGGAGATTGCCCGGCTCCTTGCAGCCGGCTTTATCATGGAGGTGTTTTACCCTGACTGGCTTGCGAACCCAGTCTTGGTTCTGAAGAAGAATAACACTTGGCGAATGTGTATCGACTACACCAGCCTCAACAAGGCCTGCCCCAAGGATCCTTTCGCACTGCCACGGATTGACCAGGTTATCGACTCCACAGCCGGCTGTGACCTGTTGTCCTTCCTGGATGCCTACTCGGGCTACCACCAGATCCCGCTCTTCCAGCCAGATCAGATCAAGACCTCCTTCATTACCCCATATGGAGCCTACTGCTACGTCACCATGCCGTTCGGCCTGAAGAACGCTGGAGCCACTTACCAGTGAACCATGCAGCGATCTCTGCAGGGGCAGATTGGGAGGAACGTGCACGCTTATGTGGACGATGTGGTGGTGAAGACCAAGCAGAGCGGCACGCTCCTGGATGACCTCAAGGAGACTTTCGCCAGCCTGCGGCGCTATCGCATGAAGCTCAACCCTGAGAAGTGCACCTTTGGTGTGCCGACTGGACAGCTCCTAGGCTATATCGTTTCCCAGCGAGGGATCGAGGCTAACCCCTTGAAGATAAAAGCCATCGAGGCCCTAGAGAAGCCCACCCAACTCAGGGATGTGCAGAAGTTTGCTGGTTGCTTGGCCTCGCTTAGCCGGTTTGTCAGCCGGCTCGGGGAAAAGGCCATGCCGCTGTACCAGCTGATGAAGAAGACGGACCACTTCGTTTGGTCCCAGCGTGCTGACGACACATTCAACGACCTCAAGCAAGCCCTATCTACCGCGCCAATCTTGGCAGCACCGGCTCCGCGAGAGCCAATGCTGCTCTACATCGCAGCAACCCCACGCGTCATCAGCTTCGTGATCATGGTGGAGCGCACCGAGGAAGGCAAAGAGCTGCCGGTTCAGCGCCCGGTATATTACCTGAGTGAGGTGCTCACTCTCTCCAAGTAGAACTACCCGCACTACCAGAAGGTCGCGTACGGCATGTACATGGCGGCCAAGAAGCTGAAGCACTACTCTGAGGAGCACCCCATCATGGTGGTGAGCACAACTCCGCTCTCGGAGATCATTGGGTGCAAAGATGCGTCGGGAAGAGTGGCCAAATGGGCGATTGAGCTCGCAGCTCATACCATTCAGTACAAGCCCAGGACGACGATCAAGTCGCAGATCATAGCGGATTTCTTCACTGACTGGGGAGAGCACCAGTACCTGCCGCCGGCTCCGGACTCCACCCACTGGCGCATGCACTTCGATGGCTCCAAGCTACTCGGGGGCTTGGGAGCTGGCGTCGTCCTCACCTCTCCCAAGGGAGACAAGCTGCAGTACGTGCTGCAGATGCACTTCCGTGCGTCAAACAACATCGCTGAGTACGAAGCCCTGGTACATGGGCTCAAGATGGCCAAGCAGATCGGCATCAGGAGGATCCTCTGTTTCGGAGACTCCGACCTAGTGACGCACCAGGTCTCAGGGGATTGGGACGCCAAGGATGCCAACATGGCTTCCTATCGCTTCTACGTGCAGCAGCTCAGCGGATTCTTCGAGGGCTGCGAATTCCACCATGTCCCCAGAGCAAACAACGAGGAAGCAGACCGGCTGTCCAAGATCGGCTCCACCAAGCAGGATATCCCAGCTGGGGTGTCCCTGGAGATCATCCACAAGCTGTCTATCAAACCTTCACCGGAATCCATATCCATCTACGTGCCTGGAGACCCAGCCTTGGCTCAGGTACCGCCACCGAACCCGGGGGCTGCCGTCTCGGGGCTGAAGGAGGCAGCCGGCCAGCCCAGCGCGGCCGGCTCGATGAAGGACAAGGGGACTGCTGGCTCCACGCCCGCTCCCCCAGCCGGACAATCAGATGAAGCCGGCACAACGATGGACCCGGGGGCTGCTGACCTTCTGGTCGCCAGTGTCTTCCACATACGGGAGATACCTTCCTGGGCGGAGCCATTCTCCAACTACCTCATCACTGGGGACTTGCCGCAAGACGAAGTGGAAGCCAGGCGAATTCAACGTCGAGCTGGGGCGTACACCATCATCAACAGCGAGTTGTACAAGCACAGCGTGTCAGGCATCTTCCAGAAGTGCATCGAGCCGGAAGAAGGGATAGAGCTGCTAAGAGAGATACATCAAGGGGAGTGCGGGCATCATGCATCTTCCAGAGCCTTGGTGGCCAAGGCCTTCCGTCATGGCTTCTACTGGCCAACGGCCAAGCAGAATGCCGAGCAGCTGGTGAAACAGTGCAACGGCTGCCAGCGTTTCTCCAAGCACAGAAACACTCCAGCGGCAGCCCTCAAGACCATCCCGCTCACCTGGCCGTTCGCTGTCTGGGGCCTGGACATGGTAGGGCCATTCAAGACCGCACCCGGGGGCTTGACGCATCTGCTGGTTGCTGTGGACAAGTTCACCAAGTGGATCGAAGCCAAGCCAATTAGGAAACTCGACGGCTTGTCCACAATCAAGTTCTTCAACGAGATCATCACAAGATACGGAGTTCCCCACAGCATCATCACCGACAATGGGACAAACTTTGCGAAGGGAGTCTTTGCTGATTACTGTGGTCAGAAAGGCATCTGGCTGGACTTAGCGTCAGTGGCGCACCCTCAGTCAAATGGACAAGTGGAGAAGGCAAATGGGCTGATCCTGGCCGGCATCAAACCAAGACTGGTCGAGCCTCTCGAATGCTCAGCCGGCTGTTGGGTCGAAGAGCTACCCTCAGTGCTCTGGAGCCTGCGCACCACTCCAAATCGCTCTGTCGGCTTCACACCTTTCTTCCTAGTCTATGGAGCAGAGGCGGTGTTACCCACGGACATTGAGTTTGACGCGCCCAGAATTGTCCAGTACACGGAGAAGCAAGCAAAAGAAGCTCGCGAAGATGGCGTCGACCTCCTCGAGGAGGCACGAGAACAGGCTCTAGCTAGAACAGCTCTCTACCAGCACCAGCTGCGACGATACCACAGCCGAAAAATTCGCCCGCTCGCGTTTCGTGAAGGAGATCTCATACTCCGGCTGGTCCAAAGCACTAAAGGCATGCACAAGCTGTCTCCTCCCTGGGAGGGACCGTTCATTGTTAGCCGGGTGCTGGGCAATGGGGCATATTACCTCGTCGACGCACAAGAGCCCAGAAAGAACAAGGCAGATAACTCTGACAAGGAGACCGAGCATCCCTGGAATGTCAGTCTCCTAAGACCTTTCTTCTGCTAAGGCAAAAGCTTGTACCCCGAAAAACGTGTCAATGAATAAAGGAAAACAGAGCGGCTAGTTACGGCCGGCTCCGAGGAAAACACTTCGTGTATGTTTTGCTTCCTGCATTATTCACTTGACCGGCAGCCGGCTCCAGGCACCGAGCCACAGCCGGCAGCCCCGAAAAAGATCGATCTCTCGCCAGCCGGATGAGTACTACGTATGACAAAGGTCTCGAGCCCAACCTCCACCTTCCGGCTCCGCATAGCCGGACGGATAGGAGCCGACAGGCCACATACGAGGGAAAGCCGTAGAGCAGAGCTGCAAGTGATAGAAAAACTGCTCGACCAGACATTAAGGGTAGTGCTTATTAACTAAGCGTTGGCTGGCACGAGTCGGGGGCCCGATAGACCGAAGTACTACTTCTCACTCCGCGGCACGCTCCCACCCTAGGCCGGCATTCGGCTGCCGGCCCAAGGGAGACCAACCGGCACCAAGCTGCCGGTTGGGGGTAGAAGGGCCGAAGAGTGGGAAGATTAAGGAAAAAGTCGAGGGAACCGGACGAAGGCAAGGCCAGCAAATAATTAGTAATCACAGTCTCTTGATGACTGGGCTGAGAAGCCACGTCCAAGAGGTTCGAAGCGAGAGCCACCTCGCTTGGCGTCGGCGTCATTCGCGAAAAGTTAGTTTCGAGCTAGCTACTAGTCCAGCTACCCGAAAACTCGGGGGCTAGGGGGAAAGGGAATTGGCCCTCAGAAGTGGGCCGGCTCCAGTACCTCGCCGGCTGTCCGGTCAGTTGGCGCTGTGACACGATCAGCAAACGAGCAACGAAATCGAGGCCTAACATGCGCAAGGCAACAGCTAGAGCTAGAAACCGGGAGGTCTACTCCAATCGTGGCTTGGGACGTGCGAAGGCCTGGGAAGGGAAACGTGCCGGCTTCGACCTCGCCTGAGCCGGTACAAGACTCAGTCTCCGCTCCAACTCCGCTGAGCCGGGACTGGTCCGTTCCCCCCGGAGCCGGCAAGCAGAAGCACCGTTCCCTTTGCGCTGAAGCCGGAAGAACCCGCCTGAAGCATCTGCGCAGGGTAATGACTATCGTAGTCCCTATCTACGGATTCGCGTGAACAGCGGTTTCGTTAAGGGAAGGATCATCGCATTGCAATGGTGTCAAGCAGAAGATATTTGTGCGATGGCAAAAGCACACAGTGAAGAAGGACATTCACATAGCAAACAAAGAAGAACAAGTAAAGATTTGCAGGAAATTAAAGAAGTTCTTAGTTATACGGCTAGCGGTTACATAATAAGGGCCACGCTAAGGGCCGAAGTAGCAAAAGGACTTCCCCTTCCTACCCCTAGATTCCCGTTGACAATGCTGCTGTCAAGGAAGGGGCTTCGAGGGCGCTCGCCGATCATGGCCAGGGGAAGTAGGCGCAGCCGGAGCCGTCGACGACGTGGACGCAGAGGATGGGCGACCCGGCGCGGTGGGTTAGGATGAGGGACCATCCCCGCTCCAGGCCGTAGTCGGTGAAGAACCGCTCCCACCCCCCGGTGAGATAGCTCTTCCCTTCCTCGTCGTGGAGGACCTCGATGTCGTACAGCGGCTGTCCGCCGCTGCCATCCTCGATCATGAAGCTTGTTGGGGGGTTCTTCCCCATCGTGCCAATGAAGCTGGCTGGGAGCGGAAGGCGTTCCCTACTCCTGGCCAGCAGGGGCACCATGGCGGTGGTGAACCCATGCTTCGGAACGTAGGAGAGCCGCTGCTTGGTCGGCGGGGGCGGCGGCGGCGCTCGTACCTTCTTCGCGGCCGCGCTGGAGGAGCCGCCGACGTTCAGACCGGCGAGGCCCGGTGAGGCCGGCGACAGAGGTCGCGGCCGCGGGAACTACGGCGCCGCCGGCGGCCGCAACCACGGTCCCGCTAGGGGCCGCGGCAATGGTGGAGGAGCGGCCAATCCTGAGGGGCCGGGTGGCGGCCGCGGTGGCAGCCGCGGCCGCGAGCGCGGCCAGGGTTTTCTTGTTGCGGCTGCCTTGTGGGCGACCGCGCTTCCGAGGCATCGGCGGCGTCGCCGCCAGGCCACCAAGCGGGCGACCGCGCTCATGCCCACCTGTCCCGTCGCCGGCTCCGGCCCCGGCTCCGCTAGTTGCCCCGAGTGACGACATCAAGACCGAATCGGGAGAAGCGGAGGCGACAGTTTGTTGGAAGCGAAGGAATGGAGGCGCTCGGGAGTGAAGAAAACCCTCGAGAGCTCCAAGATTTAAGGGTTGGCAGGGCACGAAAAGCCGAGCCGGTTTAATGCGATTTAATCACATGCGTGTCGTTTCGATGGGACGCGACGCTGACGCCAGCCCCGCTTCGTTACGTGACATCTGCCGGAATCATTGTGGTGGCCGAAGGGTCAAAATGACAAGACTGGCCACTGGCGCGCTGTGCCGGCCACCGCGTGGGAACAAGACCCGAAGCGATGCAAGTTCCTAGGCGGTAGCACGCCGGCTCGCGACTATCAGCCGGCCGCCTTCGGAGCCGGTTCGTCCCGAGTCGGCCGGAGAAACTGTGCGAAACGCAACCTCGAGGACTAGAGCGACCAAGCCGGACCAGAAATCCTGGGACTTCGACGAGGATGAGCAAGACCTCGGCGAGAAGAGGAACCCGCCGAAGCCCCATGCTGGCCCATGAGACTTCGCCAGTTTCGGGGGCTAGTGTCATGGGGATGACTTAGGGGGCGCCCCACGGGCCAGGCAATATGCCAGCTGGCGTCCCAGGAGTCCCCGCGACTTTAGCACGAGAAGACCGGCTCTGCCCGAAGGGCCAGCTGCGCCAGCAGCCGGCTGGCGACTCCGCTGGGGAGAACTGGAGCCGGGCGATGAAGACAAAGCCTCTCAACGGTTGTCTGGCCAAAAGTAGGATGGCCCCGACAAGAGCGGCAGGGGCGCAGGACGGGAGTGACGAGCGCCACGACCACGTCCAGCCAATGAGAGATCGAAGACCCTTCCCCACGACGGGATCCGAGACAAAAGAGAAGGGATATGCCCTCCGGATGCCAGCCCAGGGGAAAGGCACTTTATAAAGTGCCTTTGCCAGAGCAGGGCCAGAAGATGACACCAAAGACGCCGCCGCCGAGAAGCCGGCAGCCGGCCGAATCGTTACCTAAACCTGTAACCAGGCCCCCGCCTATATAAGGGGGCCTAGACCCTTAGCATAAGGGAGATCCGATCTTCTTCTTCCTCCTCTAGCCGAATAGCTCGAGGAGCGCTGTAATCGTTACTATCCAATCAATACGAAGCAGGCAGGAAGTAGGGGTTTACCTCCAACCGGGAGGGCCCTGAACCTGGGTAAATCGAGGTGTCTCTGTTGGCACAATCCCGAGCCGGACCTATCGTCACCAACGTCGAGCCCCTCCGATAAGCCTCCCCATGGCTACTGTCTCTAAATTCCCACGACAGGAAGGAACTACGGGAATACATCCTTGTGTCTCCGGTCTCCACTCTTCGGTTATTTCTTTCCCTTACTTGTATCTTGCTAGTTACTTGTTTACTTGCATGCTTGCCACTCATAGGAAATTCACCTAGTTGCACATCTAGTGAATTTACTTTGTGTCAAGCAATAAATTTGAAAAAGATTAAAAAATTGACTTAGCGCCTATTCACCCCCCTCTAGTCGCCCGTACCGATTCTTTCACACCATTAAAGGTATATTTGATATACATGTTATTGATGTTTACCTTACTAGCGCTCGTTGTAGTGCCTGGGTATATGATACTGGTTCAGTTGCTAATATTTGTAACTCGAAACAGGAGCTACGGAATAGACGATGGCTAGCAAGGGATGAGGTGATGATGCGCGTCGGCAATGGATCAAAAGTTGACGTGATGGCCGTCGGCACGCTCTCCTTAGTTTTACCTTCGGGATTAGTTTTAAACCTTAATAAGTGTTATTATGTGCCTGCGTTGAGCATGAATATTATATCTGGATCGTGTTTATTGCAAGACGGTTATTTATTTAAGTCAGAGAATAATGGTTGTTCTATTTATATGAATAACATCTTTTATGGTCATGCACCTGTCGTGAATGGTTTATTTCTTCTGAATCTCGAAAGCAATGAAACACACATCCATAACATTGAGGCTAAAAGATGCAAAGTAGATAGTGATAATCAAACTTATTTGTGGCACTGCCGTCTAGGTCATATTGGCGTAAAACGCATGAAGAAACTCCATTCTGATGGACTTTTGGAGTCTCTTGATTTTGAATCGTTTGACACGTGCGAGCCGTGCCTCATGGGCAAGATGACCAAAACCCCATTCTCCGGAATAATGGAGCGAGCAACAGACTTATTGGAAATCATACATACCGATGTGTGTGGACCAATGAGTATTTCGATGCGCGGTGGATATCGTATTTTCTCACTTTTACTGATGACTTAAGTAGATATGGGTATGTCTATTTAATGAAACATAAATCTGAAACATTTGAAAAGTTCAAAGAATTTCAGAACGAAGTGGAAAACCATCATAACAGGAAAATTAAATTTCTGCGATCCAATTGTGGAGGTGAATATTTGAGTTATGATTTTCTCACGCATCTTAAAGCAAGCGGAATCGTTTCGCAACTCATGCCACCTGGAACGCTACAGCGCAATGGTGTGTCTGAACGCCGGAATCGAACTCTATTAGATATGGTGCGATCGATGATGTCTCTTACAGATTTGCCATTATCATTTTGGGGTTATGCATTAGAAACCGCTGCATTCACTTTAAATAGGGCACCATCTAAATCCGTTGAGACGACACCGTATGAACTATGGTTTGGTGCTAAACCTAAGCTGTCGTTTCTTAAAGTTTGGGGATGCGAAGCTTACGTCAAGAGGTTGATGCCGGACAAGCTCGAACCCAAAGCAGAGAAATGTGTCTTCATAGGATACCCTAAGGAAACAATTGGGTATATATTCTACCACAGATCTGAAGGCAAAGTCTTTCTTGCTAAGAACGGATCCTTTCTTGAGAAGGAGTTTCTCTCGAAAGAAGTGAGTGGGAGGAAGGTAGAGCTAGACGAGGTTATTGAACCTTCTCTCGAATTGGAGAGTAGCGCAGCACCCAAAGTTGTTCCGGTGCCGCCTGCACCAACAGGAGAGGAAGCTAATGACGAGGATCATGAAACTTCAAACAATGCTGCTACTGAACTTCGCAGGTCAGCAAGGTCGCGTGCCACTCCTGAGTGGTACGGCAACCCTGTCTTAACCGTCATATTGTTAGACAACCATGAACCTGCGAACTATGAGGAAGCAATGATGAGCCCAGACTCTGAGAAATGGCTAGAAGCCATGAAATCCGAATTGGTATCCATGAGCTAAAACCAAGTATAGACTTTGGTGGACCCTCCTAGCGACCGTAAGGCCGTTGAGTGCAAATGGATTTTCAAGAAGAAAACGGACACGGATGGTAATGTTACTGTCTATAAAGCTTGGCTTGTCGCAAAAGGTTTTTGGCAAGTTCAAGGTGTTGACTACGATGAGACTTTCTCTCCCGTAGCAATGTTTAAGTCCATTCGGATTTTATTAGCAATTGCTGCGTTTCATGATTATGAAATTTGGCAGATGGATGTCAAGACTGCGTTCCTCAATGGCAACATTGATGAAGAATTGTATATGATGTAGCCCAAAGGTTTTTTCGATCCTAAGGATGCTGATAAGGTGTGCAAACTTCAGCGTTCCATTTATGGGCTGAAGCAAGCATCCCGGAGTTGGAACCTTCGTTTTGATAAAGTGATCAAGAGTTTTGGATTTGTTCCAAATTGCTATGAAGCTTGTGTCTACAAGAAAGTGAGTGGGAGCTCGGTGACATTTTTAGTACTATATGTGGATGACATATTGATTATTGGAAATGACATCGGTATGCTTAACGATGTGAAGAGTTATTTGAATAAATGTTTTTCAATGAAAGACCTAGGAGAAGCTGCTTATATATTAGGCATTAAGATCTATAGAGATAGACAAAGACGCCTAATAGGTTTAAGCCAAAGTACATATCTGGACAAAGTTCTGAAAAGGTTCAGAATGGATAAAGCAAAGAAAGGTTCATTGCCCATGTTGTCAGGTAAGATATTGAGCAAGGCTCAGTGTCCAGCTACGGTAAAAGATAGAGAAACTATGAGCAAAGTGCCATATGCCTCGGCCATAGGTTCTATGATGTATGCCATGCTGTGTACTAGACTGGATGTGTCCAATGCTCTTAGTTTGACGAGCAGATACCAAAGTGATCCACGAGTGGAACACTGGACAGCCGTCAAGAATATCCTTAAGTATTTAAATAAGACTAAAGAAATGTTCTTGGTTTATGGAGGTGATGAGGACCTCGTCGTAAAAGGTTACGCCGGTGCTAGCTTCAACACTGACCCAGATGATTCTAAATCTCAGACAGGATACATGTATATTTTTAATGGTGGAGCTGTGAGCTGGAGAAGCTGCAAGCAAAGCGTGATCGCAGGATCTACAACCGAAGCGGAATACATGGCTGCTTTGGAAGCGTCAAGTGAAGGAGTTTGGATCAGGAACTTCATCACTGAACTTGGTGTGGTTCCAAGTGCCTTGGACCCACTGGATATATTGTGCGACAATACTGGCGCCATAGCACTGGCTAAGGAACCAAGATATCATCCAAAGACAAAGCACATCAACCGCCGTTTCCATATAATTCAAGATTATATATCAGATGGAGATCTAAAGATTAGAAAAGTACATACGAATCTGAATGTCGCAGATCCATTGACTAAACCTCTTCCACGAGCAAAACATGATCACCACCTTAATGCCATGGGTGTTAGATTGTTACCAGATGTAAACTAGATTATTGACTCTAGTGCAAGTGGGAGACTGTTGGAATTATGCCCTAGAGGCAATAATAAAGATGTTATTATTATAATTCTTGTTCATGATAATGTTTATATTCCATGCTAGAATTGTATTAAGCGGAAACTTTAATACTTGTGTGGTTTATGAACAAGATCGTGTCCCTAGTACGCCTCTATGGACTAGCTCATTGATTAATGATGGTTAAGGTTTCCTAACCATAGACCTGAGTTGTCAATTAATAATGAGATCATGTCTTTAGGAGAATGATGTGATGGATAGACCCAAATAAAGCATAGCAATTAGATCGTGTCATTGTGTTCATCTTTGTGAAGCTTTTTCCTATGTCAAGTATTATACTCCTTAGACCATGAGATAATGCAACCCCCTAGTATTGGAAGAGAGCTTTGAGGTCATCAAACGTCATCCTATAAAAGGGTGATCATAAAGGTGTCTCTCAGGTGATCGGAAAGTACTTGTTGGGTTGTATCACTAGTGGAAAAAGGGCCTTTGGCCTGGACCCTTTAGTCCCGGCCTCCATCTGGGCCGGGACTAAAGGCCCGGCCACGTCGCCCCAAATTCGCCAGCCGCCCGGGAGGCTTTAGTCCCGGCCCGTAACGAGCCTTTAGTCCCGGTTTGAGACACAAACCGGGACTAAAGGGCTATGCGCTGAGCGGCCCGTATGTGCGCCCCCTTTAGTCCCGGTTTGTGTCTCAAACCGGGACTAAAGTCCTCTGCCTATATATTGGCCGCAGCCCCTCTCTCCCCTCTTCCTTGCATTTTTCTTGGATGGATGAGTGTGGGTGTGTGCTAGCTCACCTTTTTGCTTGGATGCACTAGAGGTGTTTGTTGAAATGTGTGTTAGAGCGATGCCGCTTCAGTTCACCGAACACAACTACGATATGAGGTGCTCGAGCCACGCTTAAGCCTCTTCCTCTTTATTTCCACTTATTCTAAAAGGTTAGCAACTATATTTCCTCGTTTAGACCGTGCGGTACTAATTTTTAGGATCGTGATTGTGTTTGATATACTGTTGCATGACGCAGATGAGCCATCCATGGATGTACGGTGATCGACGCACCGCCGCTTACAGAGAAGGCGTGCATTCTTTTCGAGATGCGGCCGATGCGAACAAGCATAGTGGTGGCTATATGTTTTGTCCATGTGTTGAATGTCGGAATGAGAAGGATTACACTTCCTCAAGAGTCATTCAGAGCCACCTGCTTCGGTCCGGTTTAATGTCGGGCTATAATGTTTGGACCAAGCACGGAGAAAGAGGGGTTATGATGGAAGACGACGATGAAGAAGAAGAGAACGATGATGACAACTACCGATCTATGTTCCCTGAGTATGCTGATACCGCAATGGAAGACAATGAAGAAGAAGATCAGGGTGCAGAACGGGAACCAGATGAGCCCGCTGATGATCTTGGCCGGGTCATTTCTGAAGCACGGCGAGGCTGCGACACAGAAAAGGAGAGGTTGCAGTTCGAGCAGATGTTACAGGACCACAACAAATTGTTGTACCCAACTTGTGAAGATGGCCAGAAGAAGCTGGGTAGCACACTGGAATTGCTGAAGTGGAAGGCAAAGACCGGTGTGACTGACTCGTCATTTGAAAAGTTGCTGGTACTGATGAAGAAGATGCTTCCAAGAAAGAACGAATTGCCCGCCAGCACGTACGAAGCAAAGAAGCTTGTCTGCCCTCTAGGATTAGACATGCAGAAGATACATGCATGCCCTAATGACTACATCATCTACCGCGGTGAGAAGTATGAGAATATGGATAAATGCCCGGTATGCACTGCATTGCGGTATAAGATCAGAAAAGATGACCCTGGTGAGATTGAGGGCGAGCCACCCAGGAAGAGGGTTCCTGCCAAGGTGATGTGGTATGCTCCTATAATACCACGGTTGAAACGTCTGTTCAGAAATAAAGATCATGCGAAGTTGTTGCGATGGCACATGGAAGATCGTATGAAAGACGATAAGTTGAGGCACCCCGCTGATGGTCGGCAGCGGAGAAAAATCGAGAGAGAGTTTCCGAAATTTGCAGGTGACGCAAGGAACTTATGGTTTGGTCTGAGTACAGATGGCATGAATCCTTTTGGGGAGCAGAGTTGCAGTCACAGCACCTGGCCCGTTACTCTATGTATCTACAACCTTCCTCCTTGGTTGTGCATGAAGCGGAAGTTCATTATGATGCCAGTGCTTATCCAAGGTCCAAAGCAACCCAGCAACGATATTGATGTGTACCTAAGGCCATTAGTTGATGAACTTTTACAGCTGTGGGCCGAACCAGGTGTACGTGTGTGGGACGAGCACAAACAAGAGGAATTTGACCTTCGAGCGTTGCTTTTCGTAACCATCAATGATTGGCCTGCTCTTAGTAACATTTCAGGACAGTCAAACAAGGGATACAATGCATGCACGCACTGTTTAGATCAGACAGAAAGTATATATCTGGACAAATGTAGGAAGAATGTGTACCCGTTCAATCGTCGTTTTCTTCCGCCCAAGCATCCCTTAAAGAAAAAAGGCAAGCATTTCAATGGCAAGGCAGAACCCCGGGGGAAGCCTGTCATCCGTACTGGTGCTGAAGTATTTGATATGGTCAAAGATTTAAAAGTAATCTTTGGAAAGGGTCCTGGCAGCCAACCTGTTCCTAACGGCCCTGATAAGCGCGTACCCATGTGGAAGAAGAAATCTATATTTTGGGAGCTACCCTATTGGGAAGTCCATGAGGTCCGCTCCGCAATCGACGTGATGCACCTGACGAAGAATCTCTGCGTGAATATTCTAGGCTTCCTGGGCTTGTATGGGAAGTCAAAAGATACACCGGAAGCACGGGAGGACCAGGAACGTCATAAAGGAAGAGATGGCTTGCATCCAGGGCAGTTTCAAGGGCGTGCCAGCTACGCTCTTACTAAGGAAGAGAAGGAAATCTTCTTTGAAGTCCTTTTCAGTATCAAGGTCCCGACTGGCTTCTCGTCGAATATAAAGGGAATCGTAAATATGAAAGACAAAAAATTCCAAAACCTAAAGTCTCATGACTGTCACGTGCTTATGACGCAATTGCTTCCGGTTGCATTGAGGGGAATTCTACCGGAAAATGTTCGCCTGGCAATTGTGAAGGTATGTGCATTCCTCAATGCAATTTCTCAGAAGGTAATCGATCGAGAAAGTCTATCAGGGTTACAGATTGATGTGGTCCAATGTCTGGTCAGCTTCGAGTTGTTGTTCCCGCCATCCTTCTTCAATATAATGACACACCTCCTAGTTCACCTAGTCGAAGAGATTAGAATTCTCGGTCCTGTGTTTCTACACAATATGTTCCCCTTCGAGAGGTTCATGGGAGTCTTAAAGAAATATGTTCGTAACCGTGCTAGGCCAGAAGGAAGCATCTCCAAGGGCTATGGAACAGAGGAGGTCATTGAGTTTTGTGTGGACTTTCTTCCTGACCTTAAGCCGATTGGTGTTCCTGAATCTCGGTATGAGGGTAGGCTGACAGGAAAAGGCACACTAGGAAGGAAAGCAAAAGTATGTATGGATGGGCATTCTTTCTCTCAAGCACACTACACAGTTCTACACAATTCCACCGTGGTGGCTCCGTATATCGTGAGACACAAGAATATTCTACGCTCCGAAAACCCGGGGAAGGCTGACTCTTGGATTAAAGGGGAACACGAGAAGACTTTCGGTAGTTGGTTGCAGATACATCTCATGAATGACGACACCGTTGGAGATCAGCTGTACTGTTTGGCCAGGCCACCATCTTCGACTATATGTACTTTCCAAGGGTACGAGATAAATGGGAATACATTTTACACGGTTGCCCAAGATAAAAAGAGCACCAACCAAAATAGTGGTGTCCGCTTTGATGCAACAGACGAGAATGGGCACTGTTTGGAAACATATTACGGGTACATAGAGGAGATATGGGAACTTGACTATGGACCTACTTTTAAGATCCCTTTGTTTCGGTGCAAATGGGTGAAGCTGACAGGTGGCGGGGTATTTGTAGACCAAAAGTACGGCATGACAACAGTGGATCTCAACAATCTTGCGTACATGGACGAACCATTCGTCCTAGCCAACGATGTCGCTCAGGTTTTCTATGTGAAGGACATGTCTACAAAAACGAGAAAAAGAAATCAGCAAAAGAAGACATCGTCCGATGAGCCAAAGCGCCACATAGTTCTTTCAGGAAAAAGAAACATCGTGGGAGTAGATGACAAGACAGACATGTCAATAGATTATAATAAGTTTCATGAAATTCCGCCCTTCAAAGTGAAGACTGACCCAAGCATCCTACTGAATGATGAAGATTCTCCATGGCTACGACCTAGAAGAAAACAGTAATAATAGTTAGGATTGTTGGTGCAATAATGTAATAATGTATTAAATCTTTTATGTAATGAAGATTCTCCATGGCTACGATAGACACGGTTACATGGATGGCTGGATGTGAGTAATGGTATGGATCGGTCATCACTGCTCTTTAGAAAAAAAAGCCGGCTTACTAGTTCTTTTCCCGTCCTGCTCTTTATACACACCGTGCTGCGTCTTCCTAAAGCCCCTCCCCTCATAGCCAAAACAAAAGCAATGGCCGCCGTCTCCCGCCTCAACCCCGTTGCCTCGCCTTTCGTTCCGATGGCACTCCTCCCGGCGGGCTACTACCTCTCCCCTACCCCTGTCGCCGCTATACCCAGTCCTGATTTCTTCGCAAACTAGCTAATAGTTTGGATAGTTAAAATAATTAATTTTTAAAATAGAAAATAGTTTTGAATTATCTATTCAATTTCAAACACTTTTCATTTTTATAGTTTTGTCAAATTCTCAAATATGCAAAAAGAATATTAATAAACATAGTTTTTAATTGAAACTGGCAAAATAGCTAATAGTTTGGATAGTTAAAATAATTAATTTTTAAAATAGAAAATAGTTTTGAATTATCTATTCAATTTCAAACACTTTTCATTTTTATAGTTTTGTCAAATTCTCAAATATGCAAAAAGAATATTAATAAACATAGTTTTTAATTGAAACTGGCAAAATAGTTAATACTTAGGATAGTTAAAATAATTAATTTTTAAAATAGAAAATAGTTTTGAATTATCTATTCAATTTCAAACACTTTTCATTTTTATAGTTTTGTCAAATTCTCAAATATGCAAAAAGAATATTAATTAATAGTTTTTAATTGAAAATGGAAAAATAGTTAATACTTAGGATAGTTAAAATAATTAATTTTTAAAATAGAAAATAGTTTTGAATTATTTATTCAATTTCAAACACTTTTCATTTTTATAGTTTTGTCAAATTCTCAAATATGCAAAAAGAATATTAATAAACAGTTTTTAATTGAAAATGGCAAAATAGTTAATACTTAGGATAGTTAAAATAATTAATTTTTAAAATAGAAAATAGTTTTGAATTATTTATTCAATTTCAAACACTTTTCATTTTTATAGTTTTGTTAAATTCTCAAATATGCAAACAGATAACTATTTATAAAACAAATAAAACAAAAAACAGAAAATAGGCCTTTAGTCCCGGTCCGTGCCACAGACCGGGACTAAAGGGCCTGGTGCTGAAAACCCCCACCCGAGGCCTTTAGTCCCGGGCGGTGGCTCAAACCGGGACTAAAGGCCCCCCTTTAGTCCCGGCCTGAGCCACCGCCCGGGACTAAAGGTCCCGGGGTATAAAACCGCCTCTTCTTCCCCGCCGCTTCGCACACTTTGCAGTTTCGCGCGCGAGGAGTTAGCCCGACGCCGCCAGGCTGCCTCGCCGAAGTTCGGCCGACCACCGCGCCAGCCCGCCGCGCCGCCGAAGTGCGCGCGCGCAGCACCCGCTGCCGCGCCGCCTGCAGCCGGAGCTCCGCCGCGCCGCCGCGCCGCCTATCCCCGCCAGTCGCCGCCGCGACGTCCGTCGCCGCCAGTCGCCGCCGCGCCGCCCCAGTCGCCATCACCTGCAAGGTTTCTTTGCAAAAAAAATTATTTTGTTAATTAGTTAGCTAGTGTTAATTAGGGTTAGGGTTAGAATTGAATTATTTAGTTAGAATAGAATTATTTTAGTTAGAATAGAGTTATTTAGTTAGAATAGAGTTATTTAGTTAGAATAGAATTATTTTGGATAGAATAGAGTTATTTAGTTAGAATAGAATTATTTTAGTTAGAATAGTTATTTAGTTAGAATAGAATTATTTTAGTTAGAATAGAGTTATTTAGTTAGAATAGAATTATTTAGTTAGAATAGAGTTATTTAGTTAGAATAGAGTTATTTTAGTTAGAATAGAGTTATTTAGTTAGAATAGAATTATTTTAGTTAGAATAGAGTTATTTAGTTAGAATAGAATTATTTTAGTTAGAATAGAGTTATTTAGTTAGAATAGAATTATTTAGTTAGAATAGAATTATTTTAGTTACAATAGAGTTATTTAGTTAGAATAGAATTATTTTAGTTAGAATATAATTATTTAGTTAGAATAGAATTATTAATTAGAATAGAATTATTTTAGTTACAATAGAGTTATTTAGTTAGAATAGAATTATTTTAGTTAGAATAGAATTATTTAGTTAGAATAGAATTATTAATTAGAATAGAATTATTTTAGTTACAATAGAGTTATTTAGTTAGAATAGAGTTATTTAGTTAGAATAGAATTATTTAGTTAGAATAGAATTATTTAGTTAGAATAGAGTTATTTAGTTAGAATAGAGTTATTTTAGTTAGAATAGAGTTATTTAGTTAGAATAGAGTTATTTTAGTTAGAATAGAGTTATTTAGTTAGAATTATTTTGCAAATAGAAATAGAATTATTTTGCATCATATATAGTTTGTTAGTTTATTAGTTAATCAAATGTCCGTTTTTTGCAGAACTATGGATCCACATAGCAGGAACCTCGAAGAGGAAGAACTTCTCGAAGATATAATCAAAGACGCCCCCGACGTTGAACCAACTGAATCTCCGTCGTCATATCTAAACCCCTCCGGAGATGGAATGGAGGTTGATCGACACGAAGATGAAGCCGATGGGGCCGGAGATAGCTCCAATGACGGAGAAGGTGATAGCTCCACTGATGGAGAAGCCGGTGGAGAAGCCGGTGGAGAAATAATAAAGTCCGGCGAGGTATACATATGAAGTTCGACAATCACTTGTAATATATGAAAAATATTGGAGATAGCTCTATATTGTATACATATACATTCATTTGACGAATGTTTCTCCCTCTTAGGCCTCCACATCGAGCAAAGCTACGAAACGAGGCCCGACTAAAAAGTTGGACGCACGGACGCATTACACCTTTGAGGTGATATTGCCTATGGGCGAACCAAAGCTTCCTAAGAATGTTGCTGACACATTCAAGAAGCAATGCAGAGTTCTCGTTAGGGATCACGTCTCGATCAGCGTTCGGGAGTGGAACAAGCGCAAAGGGGCAGCCGATAGTGACTATGTCGCCGAAAGGTACAAAGATAATCTTTCGAATGATATCATGTCACATTTCAACCTGCCAGAATGTGAGAATGAAGACGCCGCAAAAAAACTGAGGGCCAAAGTCAAGCAGTGGACTCTAAAGAAGATGGCCGAACTGTTCCGTAGCTGGAAGAAGAAGCTATGGAAAGACTATCTGAAGACAAAGAAAGTGCCAGTATTCGAGGGGTATCTAGCCAAGCAGGCGAATCACTGGAAGGCATTTCAGGAGTACAAGCAGTCAGAAGATGCCAAGGCATTATCAGAAAAGAACAAGAAAAATGCCGATAAGAAGAAATATCACCACACGCTGGGGCCAGGGGCTATGAGACTGCCATCCCAAAGTGGGATAAGAAAGAGCAAGATCTGCTAGCTAAAGGCATCGTACCTGAACCCATCCGTGATGAGTGGGAATTGAGAGCAAGGAATTGGTTCCTTGCGCATGGTGGTTCGTACGACGAAGAAACAGGGGACCTCATCTGCAGTGACGGTCTTAGGATACCCAGGGAGAATTGGAAAAAGATAGTGAGAAATTAAAGAGGGAAAAAGACAGTTCACTGCAGATAGAGAGAAAGATTTTCTCACACTGGTCCTCGGCAATGACGAACATGGAGGACGAACGCGAGGCTTTGGTCCTTCTTACCCGTGGTGGCTTGGGTTTGCCAGAGACCAAGACACTTACAGAAGCCGAGCGAGAGCAAAGAAGCGACAGCAGGATGAGGAGAATGACAAGTTCAACCAGTTGCTTGCCAGGCTTAACGAGCAACAGAAGCAGATTGACGAGCTTAGAGGAGTAGCGCGCCAGGAAGATCCTGCACTCGATATTACCGGCGCCCCTTCTAAGCGGAAAAGTAGCGTGGCTGAATCTGAGGCCCCGCCCGACGATGGACGAAGAATGATAGAGGGCGGTCCCGGCTACCCCGTGGATGGAATCAAGGAGTCAACATCATGTGAACTCCATCAGAAATTCAAGAACATATCCATGAAGGTGGCCATCGGACAAGCTTTACCTTCTGGCCCTGATGCACGCTGGCATGGCCGTGAGATTCCAGCTGGCTTTGCTAAAGTCGGGGTGGATGAAATCATGGCGGGGTTTCATGATATGGAGCTCGACATGGCTGGACCCGAAGATGAGAGGACACTCGGAGAAGTACTGGGTGGAGTCATCCTATGGGACAAGAACTACATCAAGCTTCCAGGCTCGGCCCCAAGGACAACACCGCCTCCGAGTCGTCGCAGGTCACCTACACCTCCATCACCTCCAAGCCCTCCACATGACGACGGCCACCACAACACGAGTCCATCTCGATCACCGCCGCCGGACTTGGGTCGGCCGTCTCCGCCGCCCCCCGCTAAGGATACTAAGCGGAAGCGTGCCAGCAAGAACGCTCCGTCGATGAGTTCTAAGCGACGGAGCTCCCCAAAGCGCAAACTGTCGCCCCTCCCAAAGGTACCTCATGCTAATCTTCCTATCAGACCTTATGATCGTACCGACGAGGAAAACGCCAGGATAGCAAAGGAACATTATGATGCGCAGATGAAAAAGAAGGAACCCGAGCCCCGCCCGGAATACACCGAGAAGCAAATAGCATATGGAAAATACTTCATGACCCTTCCATCACAGTATGACTTACACCATAAGCCTGACGACTATACACGCACATTGCAGAAGGAAGGGCAAAAGAGCAGATCACGTGCAAGTGCAAGTGGGAGCAAATCAAGTTCAACTACAAGCAAAAAAAGATCAGACGTTCCTCAGCTTGGACAACAGGCCAAACAGTCGATCCCACCCCTCAGGGTGTTACCCGAGAATGTTCCCTCTCTGGTGCAGGGGCAAGATTTGGAATTAGCAAAGAAGTGGGCGGCTGAATGGGGTATCCCGGTTGAAGACGTTCTGGCTTCCCAAGACGACATGTTACCCAAGGCTGTGGTAGCCCCTAAGCCACAGTTTGTCATGGGAGCGCCTTTGGTCAGCAAAGATAAGTTGGATGATCTCCCAACAAATATGCGTTACTTGCATACATGGTACTTAAGTGAATCAAAGAATGGGAGAACGATGATCGTGGCGCGTGTCCCACGGGAGTACTACGGCCGCCCCGAAGACATCCATATCGACTTTGATGAACTCTTCCAGATGTACAATGCCGACGCCCTCGACAAATCGCTTATGAGTTGCTATTGTCTGTAAGTTTTTTAATTCGTTGTCTACATATAACTTGTTCAGTTATTTCAATTCATTGTCTACATATAACTTGTTCCGTTCTGACTTGTACTCTATTATGCAGAATGAAGATTCTGGAATGTAAAAGTAGGAACATCCTAAATATTGGGTTTATTGACCCAGATAAAATACATATAAAGACGCTAACTGATAACCCCAAGGAGACAGAGGAAAACCTTCTAAGGTTTCTAACAGATCAAAATTTCTGTGACCACATACTGTTTCCATACAACTTCAGGTGAGGGTCTTACTCTGTTGTGTCCATTCACTTATAAGTGTAATTGATAAGTTACTGACACATATATATATATACATGTGCAGCTACCACTGGATTCTGTTGGACATTCAAATTGATAAGGGAAGAGTTGATGCCTTCGACCCATTATCGAGACCCTTGGAACAGTTCCAAAGCCTGCAGGACATGCTCCAAGGGTAATTTCAATCATTCTTGCGCTCTATCGGTCTCTTTCGATGATTTTCTGATATATCAATTAATGAAAAACTTAGCAAATCATTTTCCTTGTCGGGCAGGGTTTGGAAGCGGTTCAAGTGCGTGACTGACGGTATCGAGCATGAGAAGCTGACCTTTAGAGCGGCTCAGGTAAGTAGTAGTATGATATACTTCTATTTTCAATACATTTATGATGCTAGATTATTATTTTGATTATATATATTCTATTCTCGTAAAGTGCGACCAGCAGCCACGGGGGACGCATCTATGCGGATACTATGTTTGTGAGACCATTCGCACGTTTACCTCTGAGCACAAGGATTACAGATACGACGTAAGCAATGAACATTCACACCTCTATTTTTACCCGTCATTCTTTGTTATCATGATTGATATTCATATTCATGTCCTCTTCTTATATAGTACACGGCCATGAGGGAGAAGTACCTACCAGAGCAATGCGCGATTGCTGTTGCAGAGGAGCTTGCGACCTTTCTGAGGACGGAAGCTATAGATGACAAAGGACGATTTAGTGTAGCTAGGGGCCATTACTGATGTTGGTTCATGTAATCGAATAGACGGGCTCTAGTCCCGATAATTTAGATCTCCATATAATTGTATATATATGCTCGTTTGTAAGATAAGTTAATCTTATATATATATGCATAAACATGTATATTTAGAATTAGGGATTTCTATTTTCGTGCCCTCAGGTCGTTAGTTGTACTCAGTTTTCCCCAGCCGCTTAGTTTTTCCTCAGTTTTCCCCTCGCTCTAGTTTGAAACCCCTCGCAGACGCTCGGACGGGAGGTTTGCCGTTTAGTTGACCGTTCCGTGCTGACGTGTGGGGCCGCGTCGTGTGGGGCCGCGTCGCGTGGGGCTGGTAGAACGGGACCGCGTGGGACAGGACGAGACCGCATTTGGTTGTACGTGAGAGCTCGGTTTTGTCTCTCTCGGCCCAAATTGGCATTTTTCAGAGCGCCTTTTCCCCCCCTCTCTCTCTGTAACAGTTCTCTCTCTTTTCACCAAATTAGTATCAAATCTAGAGAAGCTTCTATCTCTGTCTTTCTTTAATGATTGTTGCCTTTTGGCCCTCGTTTTTTGCCCAATATGTTAACAAATCTAGTTGCAAATCTAGAAGCTAGTAGATGATAAATTCACAGCAGCATAATAAATCGAGAAAATATAGGAAAAGCTGCATACAGCAGCCAACATAGCATATATATATATATTGAGGACAGATCCAACAGTACTACCGATCCCTAGATCCAACATAAGCTACATTTTACATGGGATTAAGCTTGGAGGCTGCGCAGGTGAATCCCAAGTGCTTTGTGTTTGGCCATGAACGCATGCACGTTCACGGTCGTTCCAACTCTAGCGCCGCCGGTGGCACTGCCAAGGGATTCGGCATGGTTCACCAGGCAGTTGAAGTCGGTGGCGCGGAGCCTCCTGTTGCAGAAGGGGCACCTGTAAACGCCTCGAGCAAAGTGGCGATCGTAATGGCCGGACTGCAGCCTCCTGAGGACATGACGAGTCTTGGTGTGGAAGGACTCGTCGTCGCTGTCGACGTCGCTGCTCTGCACCTGTCACGTAGCACCAAAGATCGAAAAACACGGAGTCAATTGCAGCGATGATGGAACAGAGAGTGAACAAAAGATCATGCATGATAATATGGGCACGAAAAAAAGAAGCCTCAGTTACATTGGACACACTTATATCCAAGATTTGGGTCAGTGAACCAAAGATCATGCACAACAAATTTGTACACACCAATTGTTCACAGACCAAACCCTGAATCAATTTGTGCCCAAATATTCATCATCATCGGCACAAATTAACGGGATGGGATTGATTACTCACATAAGTTAACCGAATCGTAAACAAAAGCAAATCACAAACACTAATAACGCTAGATCTATCATAATAACGCTAGATCTATCATAAAAGGATTGAACTAGGAACAGACGAACCCTAATAACGCTAGATCTATCATAAAAGGATTGAACTAGGAACAGACGAACCCTAATAACGCTAGATCTAACACAAAAGGATTGAAATGGCATAAGAACAAGGGAACAAAGGGTTACCTCCGGGTAGTCGTCGACGATGCTGGTGTCGTAGGGGTTCGCCGGCGCGACGTACGGCACTGGTTCGTACGGGTCTTCGTACAGGTCCCAATCGACGGGTGCCTGGACGGGGGCCTGGACGGGGGCCTGGACGGGAGCCTGGACGGGGGCGGCGGCCATTGCGCCGGCGGCTGATGCGCCGGCGCCTACGTCGGAAGCAGCGACGGGGGCCTGGACGGGGCCGGCGGCCGATGCGCCGGCGGCCGATGCGCCGGCGGAAGATGCGCCGGCGGCCGATGCGCCGGAAGATGCGCCGGCGGCCGATGCGCCGGCGGCTACGTCGGCAATGGGCATCTCATGCTTCTCCATCGCCGGGGTTTTTTCTTAGGGGGTTTTTCGACGCGAAGTGGAGAAGATGATGGGACAGGAGAGGCGGTTGCAGTGAGAATGAGAGTGGGCAAGCGTCGAGAGAGAGAAAGAGGGGCTCTATAATAAAGACGAAGGTGGCGTTTGGTGTACCGCAACACGCGTCCGCTATGCACGGCTGCAGCGTGCACCGCGACACGCGTACTCAGTTCTACCCTCGGGCCTTATTCAGAAATTTTATATGCACTCAGTTTTCCCCTCGAGTACTAGACTGGCAAGTGCAATATACTCAGTTCTACCCTCAAGTAGCTGGTCAACAGAGAGTCAACAAATGAGATTAACATAGCTAATTGAGTCATTTCATGCGCAAAAAAATCCAAAAAAATAAAAACATAGTGGCACCTACTCATGGAGTCTTCCTACGCAACCTGCCACCTTAACCAACATAGATAAATCATGTTTTACCACAAATTGCCACTTCTCATAATCACTAGTAGCTATGAAGATGCATGGTTTTCCACTCAAACCCCTTTGCAAAACATCTTCCCCAAAACATAGTTCGTCTAAATGAGGCCATAATTATCACACTCATGTATATTTGAATTGCAAATAATTTGATGTAGCCCAATATGAATTATATTGTACAAAACACGCATTTTTCATTTTGTAATTTTTTTTTTGAATCCCTTAGTCTATTTACTATTTACGTGCCCTTGGTTTCTTAGTACTACTCAGTTTTGCCCTCAAGTACTGTCACAAATGCTCACAGAAACCCAAACTTATCCTGATTGGTTGAGCGGTTGTCACACGGATCGACTCCACCAACCGTTGATCCACTGATCTAACGGGCAGTATACCCCTATCCGTCTCTTCGTGGCCACCCCTCTCTCTCTCTTCGTGGCCACCCCTCTCTCTCTGTCGGTGGATCAACGGTTGGTGGAGTCGATCCGTGTGCATTTATGGATTATTTTACCACGTAACTATCCCTTCCCTCTATTATCAACGGTTGGTGGAGTCGATCCGTGTGCATTTATGGATTATTTATGGAGTCTATTTATGCATTATTTTCCACGATTTAAAAATGTTAAACTAAAAAGTGGTAAACAAGAGACATACATATTTATCACCCCTATTATCAACTATCTTTAGCATTCCTTTTCTTTTAGGGAATTTAGTTTTGGTAATTTGAAATGGCCCAAAAGTGGTATAATTTTGGTAGAAACATGAGACATACATGTTTGGCATATTTGGGGCATTTCGGTGAATGAATTATTTATCACCCCTCTAACAATTATCAACTATCTTTAGCATTCCTTTTCTTTTAGGGAAAATAGTTTTTTGGCAATTTGAAATGGCCCAAAAATGGTATAATTCTGGTAGAAACATGAGACATACATATTTGGCATATTTGTGGGATTTCGGTAAATGGATTATTTATCACCCTTCTAACAATTATCAACTATCTTTAGCATTCCTTTTCTTTTAGGGAATATAGTTTTGGCAATTTGAAATGGCCCAAAAATGGTATAATTCTGGTAGAAACATGCGACATACATATTTGGCATATTTGTGGGATTTCGATGAATGGATTATTTATCACCCCTCTAACAATTATCAACTTTCTTTAGCATTCCTTTTCTTTTAGGGAATATAGTTTGGGATATAGTTTTGGTTATTTGAAACGTCCCAAAAGTGGTATAATTTTGGTATAAACATGAGACATACATATATGTCACCCCTCTAACAATTATCAACTATCTTTAGCATTCCTATATTCCCTAACACTTATTTTTTTTGGTAATTTCGGTGAATGCACACACTAACTTTGAAAACAACTATAAGTACATGTAACTGAATAATGGATTTGTAACAAGGGATCCCTTGTAACAACTTCTAGCGCTTGACGAGCAATGATAAGAATCCGATCGCAATTATACAAAAAAAAACAACCAGCCATCAGATTAGCTTGCTTCTTCAACTCGATCAGCTACTTTAACTGCTTGTTCATTTTCTTCAGTTCTCCCTTCACTTCCACCAGTTCTGCATTGGGAGCATTAGGCATAATCGGGACGGCCCCTCTCTCCACCGCATTCTCTACAGCAAGTACCCCCCCTCCCAAATTGCGCTCCCCAATACCGCCAATTGATTCCTACAATTTAAGCCTCTGAACGTACACATCGATCCACTCGAAATACCTGCATTTCTCCAGGATCTGAAAACAACAACGTGAACCCTAAATCCCAAATTCGAGGGAATAACAAGAAAATCGATAGAAAACAGAGCAATTGGAGCGAGATCTAACCTTATCCCCTCTCTATATGGCAAGCTCTCGCATGCAAGGAACTCACGTCCACGGTTGCCGTTGTCGTTCGTCTTACAGATCGACCGCTTCAGAGGCTCTTGGCGTGGGCAGTCAGGGCATCTTGTCAAAGGCACGGGTCCATACTGCGGCCATGAAGAACGGGAGGTCGAAGAGAAACTAGACATCACCCGCCTGCCGGGGAAGGGCTGCCGCTGCCGAAGAAGAAGAACAATGGGGCGCGGGGAAAGAAGGGGGAAGCAATGGCACGGGCACGGGCGCGGGGCTGGCTCGGGCTCCCATTTTGCAACGGGCACCTGGGTAAGCTGTGGGTCCGGCGCGCTAACGTGGACAAGTTGCGGGTCCCACGATGATCTGGATAAGTGGAGGCGTGTCCACTGCGGGGCACCAACGGCGGCCCCACTTGCCGGCACCAACGGCGGCCCCACTTGCCAGCACCAACCAACGGTCAACTTAACGGGATTCCTCCCGTCCGAGCGTCTGCGAGGGGTTTCAAACTAGAGCGAGGGGAAAACTGAGGAAAAGTTAAGCGGCTAGGGAAAACTGAGTACAACTAACGACCCAGGGGCACGAAAATAGAAATCCCTTAGAATTATATGAAAACTAATTCCCGAACACCAAACGAGGCATCACGTTAATCTCCCGAACCCCTAAACCCTAAAACCCTAAAATAAACAAAATCTGCAGAAACTCTTTAGTCCCGGTCCGTGTGAAGAACCGGGACTAAAGGTCCTGCCCCTGAGGGCGCTGCGAGGCGCCCACGTGGAGCACCTTTGGTCCCGGCTTGGAACAGGGCCGGGACTAAAGTTGAGGCCTTTAGTCCCGCCTCGTTGGTCCCGGTTGGTGAACCGGGACTAAAGCCCCTTACGGGCCGGGACTATAGGCCCTGTCCCCACTAGTGTATGTATCGAGATGGAATTTGTCCCTCCCGAGTCGGAGAGATATACTTCGGGCCCACTCGGTTATCGATATCAACACCGCTTGCAAGCACGTGTGGTTAAAGAGTTAATCACAAAGTGATATTGGATTACGAAACGAGTAAAGTACTTGCTATGAACGATATTGAACTAGGTATGCCGATACCGACGATCGAATCTCGGGCGAGTAAAATACCGCGAGACGAAGGGAATAAAAATACGGGATTGCTTGAATCCTGACATCGTGGTTCATCCGATATGATCATCGTTGAGTGCGTGGGAGTCAATATGGATTTCTAGATCCCGCTATTGATTATTGATGGAGATCATGTCCGCGCATTCTCTAACCCGTAGGGTCACACACTTAACGCATATCGACGCTAGGGTAATTTCGGGATTTATGAGAAAGTGTTTCAAAGAGTTACGGAATTGTTCCGGATGGAAAATACAACGTTTATTAATTGCATGAATTAATAAATATTTATTGATATTTATTTAGAAGAAATAAAAAAAGAAAAAAAGGGAGGGAGCTAGCGCCAGCGGCCAGGACCGACTGGCTCGTCGAGGCCAGCGATCACTGGCTCGCGTGGCTGCCCGCTCCTCCTGCTCGCTAGCGGGTAAAGGCCAAGCCGGCCTTGGGCAGCTGGGCCATGTTGTGGGCTCTGGCAGGCCCGGCTGGGCCATGTGCCAATGGGCCGCATCGGCCAGGCCAGGCCAGGCCGCACTATGACCGCACGCACGCTCGATCTGATCGATTTATTCCATGCGGCGGCGGTGTAAAGCCAAAGTGCATAGCACGTTAGGTTTATGAAACCTCGCGAGACGGCTATAAAAAGGGGCAGACTAGACGGGGACGGTGAGACCTAATTCTCGCGGAGCTGCTGCCCGCTTTTTGAAGCTTCTTTTTTTCCGTTCTTTCTCCACCACGCAAACAGGCGAAGATCTGTCGGCGCATACTCTCCACCATAGACACCACACCGTCGTGTTGTCGATCCCATCTATCACTCCACCATATCTCGCTGGACCGGGAAGGCGGAGTCGTTGGTGCGCTGTACGTGTGCATCTCTCGGAGGCGTCGCCACTTGTGGCGTTGGATCGAATCGGATCGCGAGGAGGAGAAGGCTAGTACGACTACATTATCCATGTTCTGTTGAACGTTTTCGCTGTGTGATTTCTTCAAGGGTATGAAGATCTTATCTATCTCTCTCATTGATTACATCTCCTAGACAATTGATTGGCTAATATAGTGGGTGATGTGGATAGCTTGCATGTTAAGATAAACAACTTAAATGATCTTTCAGTGAGGTTTTGCTTTATAAGAAGTATAGATTAGCGAAACAAACAAGGCAAACTCAAATGCAAACAGTGTCTAAGCTATATTCCGCTTGTCCCGCGAGGTTTAATGCCTAGTTGGGGTGCGGGCCTCCTCCCTTGCTCTGTTGGTGGCGCGCTTCAGCAGTGGCCAGTGCACCAGGCTCGCGCGGTGATAGCGCGGCTATGGGTGGTTCGAGGTTGGTGGTGTTCTGGCGTGGTGTTGGCGCAGTCATTGCATCGGGGGTGTGCAGCTTAGCGGTGGCGTGGGCTGGCTCCGGCTGGTTGCGTGAGGTGGGTGTCCAGAAGCTTCGAGAGAAAGTCCCGCCTGGTTTTTGCTGGCCAGCGGCGGCGCTTGTGGGCCTTGTTTTCTTCTTGAAGGCACCGCTGTGGAGTCTTTTTCGACTTCACCTAGCCTCGGGGTAAGGTTTTCGGGTGAAAGCCTAGATTCGGCTGGGTCGAGCGACGGGACATCGCGTTGGCATCGCTTTTCTCCTTTGGGGCGTCGTCTTGAAGATCTTGCTCCCTCTCGTGCCGCTTGTTGGGCAGGATGCACACGACATTGCGGTCACAAGTTGACTGACCAGTGATGTAGAGGTTTTCGTGCGGTGGCTTGCACGACAACGACGATGCTAATGAGTGATGGTTTGGTCGCAATAGTGACTTTGGTAGTCGGCTCTTGTTCCGACGTGTCTGATGGGCCTCCGCATTGCCCCTGCTGTGAAGTAGGAGCTGTTGTCGTGATTGCTGTGGCAACGATGCCCTGTGGTGGGTGGTATGGTCGTGATGGTCTACTTTGGCACGAGTCTTGCATATCTCCTCTCCGATGCTCTTCATGAGAATCAGAGCTATCAGCCTCGTGTGCGAAGAGTCATCTATTTGGCATAGATCGACATGCGCTCATGATGCCGTTGTGGCAAGGTCTTGTTGTGGTCGTTCTTCGTTGAATTTGCAGTCGCTGGCTTGTTGTGGTCGTTCTTCGTTGATGCTCGCTTGCAACGGTGTGTGTGGTTTGCGTTTGGTAGACATGTGGTTGTATGTGTCCTCGCGACGATCGTGTTTCATGACGATGTTGGAGGGTGTTTGTATCGGTTTTTGATCGTTTTTTTACTAATTAAACGGCCACTCTCTTTTCTTTAATTAATAAAAATGGCAAGTCTTTGTCTCGTTTCAAAAAAAAAATCGCATTTTCTTTTCTTTACGTGTAGGTCGAATTTCTGGCTGCAATTTCTTGGGATTCTATATGCAACATGGATGTGTGTAGTCAAGGTTCTAGAATTTTAAACATGTTTTGTATATCAAGAAAACAAATCTCATTCTCAAAACTCAAACTCTTGGACCATAGAACCAAAGGGATTTTCTCCATGATACTCTAAGGATCCAACTACAAAGTACACCCTCGGTTCTGAATCATAAGATATTTTAATACGAACTACACTCTAGGACATGAGTAAATAAACACAAACATGTAACATAAATGTGATAAAAAATGCCAGAAATTCTTGTAATCTAAGACAAGGGATGTACAAACCAACCGCTAGCTCTAGGAACGCAAGGTCAGAGGGACGACGAGCATGTCGACCTTGCCCGCCGGCCATAGCTCTGTGCGCCTGCGTCCCTTTCGGCTCTGGCTTGCGCTCCCGGCCGGTGTACGAAGGGACGGTGTGGGCAAGTTCTGTGGCACGTCGCGTCGGTGTTACACCGGTCAATTCGGATATCATCACGCTGCGCTGCGCTGCGCTGCGCAGCTAGCTCTAGCTGGGCTCTAGCCTCTAGGAACTTGCCTTCCCGAGCAAGGAGCCTTCCTGAGCAACATACTGCACATTGTTTTGTGCGCTCGTGATAGATTCCCCTCGAATATTGATTAGTAGATCTAGAACCAGTCAGTACTAATTATCTGCGTGATGGCACAATAGTATATTTTATCTATATAACAAAATACCAATTATCTTAAAACTTGTAAAGTATAAATTTTAAGATGATTGACATTTTTAGGAACCATTCGTCCACCTCGATCTGATGGTGTTAAAATAGACGGTACCAGACTGGTGGTACCGAACGGTAACATGGTACCACAATATGGTGGGACCGGTACCAAAATAATGTGGAGCTGATACCTCTAATTTATTTAACAAAAATTATAAAAACGAGCGCTCAAAAAGTGGCCACCACCGGATAAGCATGCGCACATCTTAAAGCACCAAATTCGGTGTATAATCGTGTTAGTTTCTTCCTCGTCTCATTGTTGGTTTCTCTCTCTCACAATGCCGGTCTCTCTCCGCTTCAACAAGTCTGTAGAGTGCTGCCGTCGGACTCGGACTAACACTCACCCCTAAACAACGACGAGCTCGTGAATTATGTGGGCAGCGACGACGACAACTTAGGCGAGTTTTGTGATAACTGATAACCATATCCATATTCTTTTGACGGAGCTTTGCAACGACGCCGTTGTCTCGCCGGAGTTTCGACATGGCATCATTCGGCGCGACCATGTACACACCACGACAGAGGCCATGTCCAGCAGTGCCTCGTCCATGGCGGTAGGAAATATGATTTGAAGGAATCCACTAGAGGTGGCGCTCATTTAGAGAATTTAATCTCCATTGATGCAGGAAATCCGCATAATTACGCTTAGAGTCTCCCAGAGTGTATCGCTAATCAGATCATGCAAGAACATCCATATTAACGTGCGCTAATTTGTTGCCAAAAAACGTATAGATATCCGGCCAGATCTGACTGCCATAATTAATTTTAATCAATGGCTACAAAAATTCGATTCAATAGTGTTTTAATCAACGGTCATAAAAATTCAGACTCAACCGTACCGAACGGTACCAGGGTACCATGCCAATCACCGTAAAAGAACTCGTTCATATTTGTTACAAAATAAGCGAACCAACGCACTAAAACGAGTATTTTAGACAAGTATTCTAAACTGGTGGAGTACTTGTTTAAAGGTCTTTCTGGTTCGTAGCATTCTAGAAATATGAAAATAAAAATTTGAAGGTTTGACATACCATTGTTTTCCAAAATATTATACGGCGTGCATATGAAATAGATCATAGAAAAACTCTTAACGTTTGTACTAAACTTACATAAGATTCATAGGAAAAAATTCTAAGAAACACAATTAATGCAAGGTTGTGAATTGCTGCGAAGCGGGACCGGTCGGTTAGATCCATGTTGGCGCGGACTGCCGACGCTCCCGAGAGGATCCTGCCGTGCAGGGGTCGGCGTAGGAGCGTGGGCTCATTTATTAGACACGAGCACATGCCGACAGCCTTTTGGGACCGCGGGTATGGCCTTGTTTTCTCCCTCAAGCCCAAACCGGGACCCTTTTAGGAGGCATTTTGGAAGACTCGGTGGAGATGGTCTACCTCCACCAGTAGGTCGTAGGAGGTGAATGCTCCAAATGAGCTGTCGTATGGGAAAGGGAAATTGCTAAGAAAACCTCTATTTCAAAATGCATCATGTAAATTTAAGATGACTATGAATGAGCAAAACCCTTACTAGCTATGTTCTAGATTTTCCGTACGCTTTTTAAAAGGTGTTGCTCTCTTCGATCACTAATACCTATTTCTAATATAATAAATCTAGTGTCGAGATATATAATGTTAGAAACGCATATTAGTGGTCTAAGGGAGTAGTTAAACTTTTGATTCGAGTTATAGATTTGAGAAATATGTATTTTTTTCTTTTTTCACACAAAAGCCACGACCGTTGGGAGATGGAAGTACAACCCACCCAAATCTCTCGGCTTTTAGGTGGTCTGTTGATGGCGTGTAGATGTCCGCCCAGTTGGGAACCCCAAGAGGAAGGTATGATGAGCACATCAGCAAGTCTTCTCTCAGTATAAAACCAAAGTTTATCAAACCAGTAGGAGAAAGAACCAACTTCCGAATGTTGATGCTCGCTGACTTCGCGACAGCTCCAGACAATTTATATATGGCGCCTTATCTGGGACGTAGCTTTGCACCAGCAGCAACATGGAACCTGCACACAACACGACCAAAGTACTTTGCCCCAACTTACAGTGAGATTGTCAATCTCACCGGTTTGCTATAAACAAAAGATTAAACGTATCGTGTGGTAAAAGATAGTAGTTTGTGAGAATGTAAATAAAGCGAGTAAATAGTAAATGACAATAAGAATGTAAAAGAATGGACCGGGGTCCATAGTTCACTAGAGGTGTCTCTCCATAAGATAAATAACATGCTGGGTAAATAATGCGGTATGGTGGTGTTATCTTTTCACCGTCCAGTTGGGAACCCCAAGAGGAAGGTATGATGAATATAGCAGCAAGGTTTTTCCCTCAGTTAAGAAACCAAGGTTTATCGTTCAGGAGAGGAAGGAGCCAATACGACTGAAGGTGATGCTTGCTAGCTTGCGACAGCTCAGGACAATTTATAAGGCGCCTCGTCCAAGCTTTGCTTGCTAGCTGCAACGAGGAACCTGTACACAACACAACCAAATACTTTGCTCCTAACTTACGATGAGGTTGTCAATCTCACCGGTTTGCTTGAAACAAAGGATTGAACGTATCAAGTGGAAAATAGTAATTGTATGGGAGTAAAGTAAACAGTGCAAGTAAAGTAAACAGATGATAGCAATATAAAGGAAATAGGACCGGGGTCCACAGTTCACTAGTGGTGTCTCTCCATAAGATAAAATAAAACATGCTGGGTAAACAAATTACAGTTGGGCAATTGATAGAATAAAGACAACATGCATATGATGAGAGGATCATTATGAGATTTACTCTGGGCATTACAACAAGATACATAGACCGCCATCCAACTGCATCTATGACTAATAATCCACTCACGGGGATATCGTTCGAGCACCCCATGAGTATTAAGTTGCGAACAATAGATAACTGCATTAAGCAAAGTGTGTAATGTAAACAAAGCATATGTCCTCGAGCATATGAATGTTGTTTTCCCCCTAGTAGCAACAGCACATCTACAACCTTAGAGGTTTCTGTCACTCCCCCAGATTAAATAGAGGCATGAACCCACTATCGAGCATAAATACCCCCTCTTGGAGTCACTAGCAACTACTCGGCCAAGATAGCTACTAACAACGGAGAGCATGCAAGATCATAAACAACATAGAGATAACATAAGATAAATTTCAGTACATCAACTCAAGCATAACACCAATATTCATCGGATTCCAACAAACCAAACATGTAGAATTACATAACGGTGATCTTAATCATGTAGGGCAGCTCATGAGATCTAAACATGAAGCACATGGTGGAGAAGACAACCATCTAGATACTACTATGGACCCATAGTCCAAGGTAGACTACTCACTCATCGCTCCGGAGGTAAGCATGGCGATGAAGAAGACCTCCGGTGGCGAATCCCCTCTCCGGCAGGGTGTCGGGAAGAGCTTCTGGACCCTCCCGATCTTCGGATCGACGGCGGCGGCGAATCGCGATGTGTTCTGGAAAACTGATCGGGCTCTTAGGTTTTTCTCGTCGGGGGGTCTTTATAGGCGAAGGGTGATACGTCCAAAACGTATCTACTTTCCCGAACACTTTTGCTATTGTTTCTCCTCTAATTTGTGTGTTTTGAATACAACTAACACGGACTGACGCTGTTTTTAGCAGAATTGCTCTGGTGTCTCGTTTTTGTGCAGAAATCTAACTTTCAGTAAAAATTTGGGAAAAATCATCAAAAATCCTATTTCACCAGAAGACCCACGGAGCCAGAAGACGGGACGGAGAGGAGGCTCGAGGGGCCCTCACACACAGGTGGCGCGGCCCCGCCCTGGCCGCGCCGCCCTAGCGTGAGGAGGCCCCAGCAGCCCTCTCGATCTCCCCTCTCGCCTACATATACCCCCTAACATAATAATACCAGAGAGACGACGTTTTTCCCAGATAGACTTCCGCTGCGCTGCCGCCATCAGAAACCGCGATTCGGAACCAGAAACTCCGTTCTGGCACCCTGCCGGGACGGGGATTTGAAGGAGATCTTCATCACCATCATCACCGATGTCACTCCATCGACCATCCATGACTCCCCCATCCATGTGTGAGTAATTCCCCCATTGTAGGTGAGGGGATGGTAGGGATTAGATGAGATCATTCATGTAATTTGATATGAGATTGTTAGGACATAGTGCCTAGTCTTTATTTAGTGCCTATGACATTGTTGCAACTTGTTGTGCTTAATGCTTGTCACTTTGGGCCCGAGTGCCATGATTTCAGATCTGAACATGTTATTATTTCTATGATGATACATGTTGTTTATGGTCTTACCTACAAGTTGTATACACATATTGTTGTCCGAAACCCGAGGCCCCAAAGTGACAGAAATTGGGATAACCGGAGGGGATGGCTATGATGTGAGGATCACATGTGTTCACCGAGTGCTAATGCTTTGCTCCGGTACTTTATTAAAAGGAGTACCTTAATTACCAGTAGTTTCCCTTGAGGCCCTGCTGCAATAGGCTGGTAGGACAAAAGATGTCGTGCAAGTTTCTCCTTGTGAGCACGTACGACTATATACGGAACACATGCCTATGATTGTTTATACTAGGATGCTTTATCATTATTTATCTGCAATGCTCATATCTCATTGATTTCATGAATTATCTTATCCATGCAACGCCCGTAATCCATCCCTATGCCTACAGTATTTGTTCCAACTGTTTACTACTGTTACTATTACCACTGCTATTTACTACAGCTGTTACTGTTTCACTACTGTCACCACCATAAAACTGTTGCCACTGATAAACCACTGCGAGCAAGACTGTTTCCAGGTGCAGCTGAATTGACAACTCATCTGTTAAGGCTTACATATATTCTTTGGCTCCCCTTGTGTTGAATCAATAAATTTGGGTAATACTTTCCTCGAAGACTGTTGCGATCCCCTATACTTGTGGGTCATCAAGACTATTTTCTGGCGCCGTTGCCGAGGAGCATAACTTTATTTATAAGTTCACTTGGTATTCATATTGTTCACTGCAATCCTTTCATCATGGGTAAACCTCATGATGGAAAAGTTCCTATATTGTCATCCACTACAAGAATAGGTACGACTTTGAACACTTCTGTTGCTCTTGATTCACCATCTGTTATGAGCAAGTTGCTTACACCACCACACCCACGCGCTACTGCTACCACTTCTGCTAAGATTGAAAATGCCACTGATAATTTAGATGATGCTTCTACTGTGCTTGATGAGAGTGGTTCACTAGGTTCCTTTTTAGATGCTACTATTGCTAGAGCTAAGTTGGGAAACACCACTGTTACACCTGTTAGTTCACCTGAGTCTAGGGAATGTCCTAGTGATGATTATGATGATGATTCTTATATTGAGCTTAATGATGATTTTATTGCTGAAGCACGTGCTGCTCATAATGCTGGTAATGTTAGAGAACTTCTTGCAAGACGTTCTGTTAGATATAATTTGTCTCCTGATCCTAAGTTTGCTGCTTCTCCCATAAATATTAGAGACAAGGATTATGATTTCTCTTTGGATTTATCTTACATATCTATTGTTGAGAAAACTCCTTTTTGTGGTACTAAAGATGAGAGTGCTATGGGGCACATGAATGAGCTTTCTACTTTGAGTAATTTGTTTTCTGATGATATTAAGCTCCGCACTTACTTTGTTGCTAAGATTTTTCCTTTCTCGTTGAAAGATGCTGCTAAAACTTGGTTTAATAGCTTGTCTCCTGGATCTATTACTAGTCCTATTGCTTTGGTTAATGCTTTATTTCAGAAATATTTTCCTGCTAGTGCTCAACATGCTGCTGTGCAGAAAATCTTTGATTTTGAACAGGGAAAAGGAGAGATATTGCCTGAATCTTGGACAAGGTTTTGTTCTTTAATTATAGCTTTGCCTAAAGAACCATTGCCTAAAAATGAACTCCTTGATATATTTTATAATGGACTAACGGATGAATCTAAGTCATATTTGGATAGTTGTGCTGGTTGTGTTTTCAGGAAAAGAACTCCGGCTGAAGCTGAAAAATTAATGGCTAAAATAAGCCGGAATCATGATGATTGGACTTTAGTCGAGCCAACACCAGCACCAATCCCTGCGCCATCTACAGAGCCTATGCCAAAGAAGAGAGGGATGATTGAATTAAATGATGAAGTTATAAGGAAAGCTAAGAAATCTCTTAAGGAGAAATGTATTAAGGCCGAAGACGTGAAGAATTTACCTCCTATAGAAGAACTATGTAAGCCAGTCCCTCACTCATCAACTATTGAGGTACACTCTCTCCAACGCTTTGATGAAAGAGATATTCCTTATTCTAAACCTCCTGATCAATGCTTAGATGAGTTTGATAATTTTATTGTTAAGCAAGAAAATTTTAATAGAATGGTGCATAATCATTTGTTGGAAAATTCTAGAGCTATTAACAAGTTGCAGGATATTGTGGAGAGAACCGCCAAAGATGTGAAGATACTTGTTAAACATTTTCAAATGGTTCAAACACAAATTGATCAGCTTACCAAGGTGCAAAAAGACTTGCTAGTTAATGCCGCAAGAGAGAAGCAAGCATGTAAAATACACACAAGAAGTGACGCTGCTACTCAAGATCCATTATATCCTGAAGGACATCCTAAGAGGGTCGAGCAAGATTCTCAACGAACTGCAAGTGATGATATTCCTTCTAAGAAGAAGAAGAAGAAGCATAAAACAACTGTAGATCCTCTGATGCAGGTAAAGATCCTAATAGTGTTTCTATTTCTGATGCTGAAACTGAACCAGGAGATACTTCCGATAAAGAAGAAGTTGAAGAAGAACCATAAAAGATTGATAAAAGTGCAAAGTAGACCAAAGAAGAACCAGAAAAGATTGATAAAAGTGCAAAGTACACCAAAGAAGACTTCATTGCCAACAAGCATGGTAAAGAGAGAGAACCTTGGGTACAGAAACCAATGCCTTTTCCTAGTAAGAAACACAAGTCCAAGGAAGAAAAACACTACAATAGGTTTTGTGAATGGATGAGACCTTTATTTTTACAAATTCCTTTGACTGATGCTATTAGAATGCCTCCTTATGCAAAGTATATGAAAGATATTGTCACTAACAAAAGGAAAATTCCTAGTGAGGAAATTTCCACACTACTTGCTAATTATTCTTTTGATGGTAAAGTTCCAGAGAAGCTTGGAGATCCATGTATACCTACTATTCCTTGCTCCATTAAAAATAACTATGTTAGAACTGCTTTATGTGATTTGGGAGCTAGAGTTAGTGTCATGCCTTTTACTCTTTATAAGAGACTTGATTTAGAAAAATTGGTATCAACTGATATATCTTTACAGATGGCTGATAAGTCTACTACTATTCCTATTGGTATATGTGAAAATGTTCCTGTTCAAGTTGCTAACAGTTGTTTGATTTTAACTAACTTTGTTGTGTTGGAAATGCCTGAAGATGATAATATGTCTATTATTCTTGGAAGACCTTTTCTAAATACTGCAGGTGCTGTTATTAATTGCAATCAAGAAAAAGTCACTTTTAATGTTAATGATAGAGAGTATACGGTTTATTTTCCTAAGAAGATTGATAGGAAGAATGCTCTAAGTTCAATCAAGCATGTTGAGACCATCAAAGTTGGTCAAATTATTTGTTCAGAGCGAAAGCCCAAGGAAGAATATCAAATTTTTATGGTTGGGGCTATACCTATCAAAGTTGAGGTAACATAAGCATTTAGTGAAATGCAAAGCTTCTCCTCATACAAAGTTAGTTTGGTAACAAGACTTGATCAACCTTGTTAACAAAGTGATTTTATATGAACGAAACTTCGTTTTCACCGCATCCACTCCACCTCACTTGTATTTACTTTCATCAATTTTATTCCTTTAGTTTAGTTACATGATTAAGAGTATCTCAGAGCTGCTGCATGCTTGGTTTTGATTTGCTTGAAATCATTTTATCCTCGTTTTTCTGAATTTTTATCGATATGCCAATTTCTGAAAAATCCTCAAAAATAAAGTTTCTTGAAAAATTCCAGAAAATTCTTTATAAATTTTTATGTCAAAAGTGGGGCAGAGAGACACCTGTGAGGCACCAGGAGGGGCTGGCACGCCACCTCACACATAGGTGGTGCGGCCCAGCCCTGGCCATGCCACCCTGGTGTGAGAGGGCCCCACCTGGCCCCTCACTTATCTTTTCCTCCCCTGCTCTTTCTCTCTCCCGAAAACAACGACACACCTAGCTCAAACCCGAGTTCTTGCTGTTCTTCACCTTGATTTTTCGATCTCCTTGCTCAGCCCAACATTTATGCTGAAATTTGGAGCATTTGTTCTCCGGTATGTGACTCCTCCGCTTGTCCAAGTAGAATTTCTTTTGGTGGAGTATTTCTTGAGTATTTTAGCATTGTAGGTGGCAGGATAAATGAGTATGCATGCTTATTCTATTGCTTAGAATTGTTATTTTGATGCATGATTAGCTCTCTAGTAACCCACTATAGTAGTTTCCTACACTTGCTTGTCTTAAAATCACTTTTTATGAGTTTGTTAAAAAAAATTAGAGAAGAGAGATGGACAACTTCACATATGGAGAAGTGTTTGAAAGTGATGCACCAAGGTCATCAAGGCCCTCAAGATCCACTGCTCAATATAGGATGTCTTATAATGAGGATCTCATGTCACCAAACCTTGAAGGGGACGATGAAGATGCACATCCATCCACCTTCCCTTGTATTAACTTTTTGAGTGATGCAGGGATTCTTGATGATTTCTTGCTCCTTATTAACAGGGTTTTGTTGACTGCTTACATGACAGATGAAAGTGACCAATATGCTATGCTTACAAAGACTTTCGTTGAAAGTTTTAAATTTACTAACGCTCATTTCAATCCTTCCATTGCATTTAAGATTTATGATAAGTCTATTACCATGCCTTTGGGGAGGTTTTGTTCTATTTTAGGTATTCCCATGTTTGGAATGGCCAAGAGATACAAAATCACCCAGCTGATTTGTTGGAGCTTTACTGAGGGGTGACCAATGATGATGACCGCACCACACAGCGTGGCAAGATAAGAAACATTCAGCTCCCAGCTATTAGATATTTTACTTACTATCTTGCAACTAGTGTACTTGGTAGAGAAAACACTAGCAATATCTCTAACTATCATTTAGCTTTTCTAGCTACCGCTCTTGATGTTAGTAGGAAGTATAACCTCGGTGCTATTATTGCTCGTCGCCTAGCCGCTAGGGGACCTATTTATGGAGGTATTATTGCCACACGCATTGTTGCTGAGCTAGGACTTTCTATTGCTCCTAATGATGTATTGTTGGCTCCACAGAGGCTTGATCTTGCTGCCATGAAACTCCATCATTTTGTTACTGCTAACTCATATGCAGGGAAATTAGTTTACAGGATGTTATTTATTGATGGAGAGGTAAGGGAAGTTCCCTTGCCTCAGCCTAACTTGTTCAGCATTCACGTGAGGCCATGGTCGCGCATGAAGGAGGAGTTGGATGATCAGATTAGGTTGCTTGGTTTCAATATCCAACACGGTGCGGTGGTCCAGGAGGAAGAGGAGGCGCCCACCTACGATTACACCACCTACTACAACGGGGCGTCCTCGAGCTCTTATCAGGACGACGGTGCATCTTCGTCGCACTACGGAGGTGCCACCTCATGGCCGAGCTGACCAAGTTGGGATTGATCTCCACTTAGGGCAAAAGCCTAAGCTTGGGGGGAGGTACGCTGACGATGCACTCATCTACATATTATATTTTGTCGGACCTTTGTATATCCATGTTTTGCCTTCTTTATTGTTCTAGTTCTTACTTCTGCTTTCCAAAAAGACCAAAAATATTTCCGTTGTTTCTCTCTATTTGGTTCTTTAGTTTTCTACCTTTGGTTTGCTTTACTTGCTATTTTCGGTTTGCCACTTGAAAAATCCAAAAATATTTCACTTTATTCACTATTTCCTTTCATTCTTGTTTCAAAAATCAAAAACCCCAAAAATATTTGTTCTTCTTCTTCGGTTTTGTAATGTTTGTTGCAGAGTTCAGTCTCCCGTTACTCCATTGGAGCTTGGTATTCACTTTATATTATTCAAGCCACACAAGTGAAGAGCAATAATGATGATACATGACAATCTGTGATGTGGTAAGAGGCTGGTATGAACTCTATTTGCTTTCATTTTTGTACATATACTCATCCATGTGGACATGCTTAGTCGGTTCATGTAAGGTATATGTTATCTAATGGATGCTTTGTAGTTCTTGCTTTCTTATGATCAGTTTCAATTTATTAATAGTCTGTAGCATGTCATGTAGACGCTTGCATGCATTGTTTTATTCATAATATGGTATGTTATTGTGGTATCCACCTCTGAAAAGTTTCATTTGAATCGACTTGGCACATGCTCAAGCATGCATATGACTAAACAAAAAGTCAATTAAGCCTCAATGATCTAAATTGCCTCAGAGTTTTTGTATCATTTTTATGCCTATATTAATTTTGTTTTGTCACAAGCATGATTATGATAGTTATTACTCTCTCGATTGTCGCTTCCCAGTCTTTTGCTAGTCTTCACTTGTACTGAGTATGAGCTCTACTCGTGCATCCAATTACCAAAAACCAAGTTTTCCAAAGAGTCCACTATAAATTCCTATGCATGGTATTTGAAAGCCATTCCAAGTAAATTTTCATGTGCTACCTTTCAAAACTTTCAACTACTTCTCATTTTGTGCCACTGTTTTTAGCTCATGGGGACGTAATGGTCGGAATTGCTATCTTCCATATTAAATTAAGTACCCCTCGACTTGGCAGCTTCATCTGCTCGTCATTAATTTTGCAAGGGAGCTGGTCAGACCATTATAATCTAATTCTAAAAGAAAAGAAAAAAGGCACTCCTCCATGTAATGTGAAAGTTGGTGGGCACCCGATGGAATCGGTTAGCCATGGTTTGAGAAAGGCAAAAGGTGGGGAGGAGTGCCAAAGCTTTATAAAAGAGCACCAATGTGCCAAAATTTCAAAGAACTCGGAACCGCTCTCACTTGTTTATTATGGAAGATAGCAAGTCCCCATTGCTAGTCGTTGACATAGAACAACCACCTCTCAAAATAAATTTGTATCTCTGTTTTACAAATGAAAAGCTCTAGCACATGTTAAATCCCTGCTTCCCTCTGCGAAGGGCCATTCGTTTACCTTTATATTGAGTCATCATCTTCTAACTTTAAGCACTTCTTGAGAGCATAGCTGTTATTCTTAGTGTAATGTGCTTGTCCCAGAACACGGTTAATTGTGGTATAACTTTGATGCTGGTATCTTTGATATTTCTACTTCTAGTCTTCTCTTGAACTTTAGAGGTGCCTCAGCATTTATGTTTTGCTCCACAAATAAAGGCAAGCGGGATACCACTCTTTCATATCATTTATGCATATTACAATCTTGTTAGCTTCTTATGTTCATGTTACTTCTTATTGGTATGTTGGTACTCTTTCATAGCTTGCTTAACTATGAGGTAGCATTAGCTGAATATTTCTTATTATGAATTTCTTGGGTACTTGATCATATAGTAAGTATATATACATCTATGAAGCAAATGTGTTCGTGAAAGTTTCTTTTATCGCTCTCAGTTGTTAACTGAATTGCTTGAGGACAAGCAAATAGCTAAGCTTGGGGGGAGTTGATACGTCCAAAACATATCTACTTTCCTGAACACTTTTGCTATTGTTTCTCCTCTAATTTGTGTATTTTGAATACAACTAACACGGACTGGCGCTGTTTTCAGCAGAATTGCTCTGGTGTCTCGTTTTTGTGCTGAAATCCAACTTTCAGTAAAAATTCGGGAAAAATCATCAAAAATCCTATTTCACCAGAAGACCCACGGAGCCAGAAGATGGGACGGAGAGGAGGCTCGAGGGGCCCTCACACACAGGTGGCGCGGCCCAGCCTTGGCCGCGCCGCCCTGGCGTGAGGAGGCCCAGCAGCCCTCTCGACCTCCCCTCTCGCCTATATATACCCCCTGACATAATAATACCGGAGAGATGGCGTTTTTCCCAGATAGACTTCCGCTGCGCCGCCGCCATTAGAAACCGCGATTCAGAACCGGAAACTCCGTTCTGGCACCCTGCCGGGACAGGAATTTGAAGGAGATCTTCATCACCATCATCACCGATGTCACTCCATCGACCATCCATGACTCCCCCATCCATGTGTGAGTAATTCTCCCGCTGTAGGTGAGGGGATGGTAGGGATTGGATGAGATAATTCATGTAATTTGATATGAGATTGTTAGGGCATAGTGCCTAGTATCTTTATTTAGTGCCTATGACATTGTTGCAACTTGTTGTGCTTAATGCTTGTCACTTTGGGCCCGAGTGCCATGATTTTAGATCTGAACATGTTATTATTTCTATGATGATACTTGTTGTTTATGGTCTTACCTACAAGTTGTATACACATATTGTTGTCCGGAACCCGAGGCCCCAAAGTGACAGACATTGGGATAACCGGAGGGGATGGCTATGATGTGAGGATCACATGTGTTCACCGAGTGCTAATGCTTTGCTCCGATACTTTATTAAAAGGAGTACCTTAATTACCAGTAGTTTCCCTTGAGGCCCTGCTGCAACAGGCTGGTAGGACAAAATATGTTGTGCAAGTTTCTCCTTGTGAGCACGTACGACTATATACAGAACACATGCCTATGATTGTTTGTACTAGGATGCTTTATCATTATTTATCTGCAATGCCCATGTCTTATTGATTTCATGAATTATCTTATCCATGCAACGCCCGTAATCCATCCCTATGCCTACAGTATTTGTTCCTACTGTTTACTACTGTTACTATTACCGCTGCTATTTTACTACCTGCTGTTACTGTTTCACTACTGTCACCACTATAAAACTGTTGCCACTGATAAACCACTGCGAGCAAGACTGTTTTCAGGTGCAGCTGAATTGACAACTCATCTGTTAAGGCTTACATATATTCTTTGGCTCCCCTTGTGTCGAATCAATAAATTTGGGTAATACTTCCCTCGAAAACTGTTGTGATTCCCTATACTTGTGGGTCATCAAAGGGGCATCATCAGAAGTGGACCAAGGCGGTCTCACACATAGGGGGAGCGGCCCAGCCCCTGGCCGCGCCGCCCTGGTGTGAGGGCCCCTCGTGGCCCCACTCCATCTCCTCTTCGGTTCTCTGGAAGCTTCGGTGCAATTCTGGGCGACTGGCTTTGGTTTTGTCCAATTCTGAGAATATTTCCTGTGTAACTTTTTTGAAACACAAAAACAGCAGAAAACAGGGAACTGGCACTGTGGCGACTTGTTAGTAGGTTAGTTCCGGAAAATACATAAAAGTGCCACGAAGTGTAACAAAATACTAAGCAAATGGTGTAAAAACAAGTATGGAGCATCAAAAATTATGGATACGTTGGAGACGTATCAGCATCCCCAAGCTTAACTCCTGCTCGTCCTCGAGTAGGTAAGTGATAACAAAACAAATAATTTTTGAGGTGACATGCACCTACATAATCTTGATCATCTATGTAAGCGTTGTGCGCTGGGATCAAAAGAACTTAAAACATGGGCATGAAAGATATGATCTTGATAGAAGAAACTTAGCAACCATGTTATAACATGAAAATGAACACAAACAAAAGATCATGAAAATAAAACAATCAAAGTCAAACATGTGTTCAAATCATAAGGAAAAAATACAAATGGTTTTCAGCTTGTCCTTCATGGAGAGCAAAACATAAATGCATAGGACACCTTCAAGTTTAAAAGGGCGACTAGATACAAATAATTTGAGAACAAGTGAAACCAACAATATGAATCAATCAATGAAAACTTCGGGACAATGCACATTATACTAAGAATGACAACTATGCTCTCTTAATGGTGCATAAAGATAGAAGGTGGTGACTCAACATAAAAGTAAAAGAAAGGCCCTTCACGGAGGGAAGCAGTGATTGCAAGTTTTATAAACCTTCCAAAATTATGGTACTTACCGGCTTTGAGCTCTCATTGCCCCCATCATAAGCATCTTGAATGGTTAAAGTTAATGCGAGAACACTCATGCTGCATATGCTTGACAAATCATAAGTTGAAAACCTCGTGTCCCGTGAATACGAGTACCCAAACCTCATGCTACTTTACTTAGAGTCCCAAGCAAGGCTCTTGTCATTGTAAGTATATACGTATCATCGAGAACCGCCAACGGGGTACCTCCGTGCCCGATGAAATGGAACAAGCCCACATCAAAATGACAGGACAAGCAGACAATGAACACCTCGATATCTCTTTTATTTACCATTTGTATAGCTTTTTTATTTTGAGATGCGTCGTCGAATGTCCACTATGGGCATGCTGCAAATTTCCACCATGAATTATGCATGGCTTAGATTGGCGGCCCAGGCGTTTCCCTAACACATATACAAACTCCATGATCCCGCAAGATTCCTAATTCATTTCACATCGCGAGTATCCATAAACAAAAGATCACGATATCAACTAAAATAGGAAGTGCAATGTTGAAAGCTCGCCCCATGACGGCATGGTTGGGCTAGTCTCCAACTTACAACTTGTAAGCATAACAACTCAACATAAGAGACCACAATGTCAAATTTTTAAGAATGAGAAAAATAAAGTGTGCCTTCCGGTTCGTGAGAGCTTTACTGACCAATTTTTGCATAACACTGGTAAGAGTTTAATTTGAAGAGTAGATAAAAGCAAGTCAAATGTACTTTGGAATAGCAAATTGCTAATAGGTATATATGGTGGATACAATGGCAAACTTGGTTTTTAGGAGTTGGATGCACGAGTAGAGCTCATACTCAGTACAAGGCGAGGGCTAGCAAGAGACTGGGAGCGACCAACTAAGAGAGCAATAACGGCCATAATCATGCAAAGCGACAAAGCGACATTAAAAGAAGCATAAGATGGCATCAAAAGTCAAAAACTAAATGATCATAGAGGCTATTGGCGACTTTGTAAGAGTCTAACATGTGTGAGCATGCGCCAAGTCAACCCAAATAAAGCATCAAGGAGAAAACCAAAATAATGCTTCCAAACGATAAAAACAACGCATGATTTTTTCAAAGGCTCATTAAGCAATCTCAGTTATTTGAGACAAGTCATGCTACAGCAAAACCACTAAGCATGCTATCAAAAAGACATCAAGCACGACATGGAAAAGCCTAAGCCACAGTCTACACAAGCTCCTTCTTGTACCACTTTTTGGCATAAAGCTTTTTCTCTTTTCCAACACCATTCAAACTTTTTATAAACACCTCTTTTAATGAAAACCAATAAAGATCAGAGGAAAAAAATACATCTTGATGAAGATATATAACAAGATCTGAACGCAAATCAAGGCGAAAAAGAAAAACTAAAAGCAGTTCTAGAAAAAGAGAACACTCGTTGAAATTATAAGAATAAAAAACGGAGTGTTCTTGGCAAATGAAAAGCAAGGAAACTTCTCCAAAAGAAATTTGTTGGGGTCCAACCATTTATTGCAGCAAAAAAAACTAAACTAAACTAAACTGAAAACTAAAAACAACTGATGCTCCAAGAAAAACACATAATGCATGAAGCAATAAAAATATAGTGTTTTGAAAGGTGACCTGATTTTTGCCGATGAAGAAGGGGTGCCTCGGGGGCATCCCCAAGCTTCGACGCTTGTACTTCTTGGATATTTCTTAGGGTGATGCATGGGCATCCCCAAGCTTGAGCTTTTGTCCGTTCTTCAACTCATCTCATCACTCTCCGATCCCTACACTTGAAAACTTCCTTCATACAAAACTAAACACAAATCTATTAGCAACATTAGTGCGAGCATAACATGGAATCAACCTTTTTTGCTTCTGGTTTCAACCTAAAACCACCACATATAAAGCATATACTACTGTAGCAACTTTCCCAAAAGTTCCGTGATCAAAAGAACTCAAAAAGAAAGCGAAAAAGCGGCAAACACAAATATTGGCAGAAATCTGTCAAAACAGAACAGCTGACAAATGTCGAATTTTTGATGGGTTTTCTGTTGCTCAAATCAAAAAGTGTTGAACTAATGAAAGTTTGGATATAACCTGGGGCATATGCACAAGAAATTTCAGGTCCAAAAGATATACAGAGAATTTTCACGAATTATTTACGGTGCAGCACCGAAAACTGTTTCAGGACAGCAACATCCCCAAATCTTACCTCACTCAAATTAGAGGCTTCTATTGGCACAAAAACAAAATAAAAAGGATAAGGAGAGTTCATTACAGTAGTAATAACTTCCAAGACTCAAATAAAAGAAAAAGAACAAAATGTAAAAACATTGGGTTATCTCGCAAGAGTGGTTTTCTTTAACGCCTTTGAGCTAGGCGCAGAAAATTGCGAATCAAGTAACATCAAGTGATGAAGCATCAAGCTCATAATTTGCTTTAAGAATATAGTCAAAAACTAATTTCTTTCTTTTCCTAGGGAAGTGTTCCATACCTTTCTTGAGTGGGAAATGATATTTGATGGTGCCTTCCCTCATATCAATGATGGCACCTACAGTTCGAAGAAAGGGTCTTTCCAAAATAATAGGACATGAAACACTGCATTCAACATCTATCACAAGAAAATCAACGGGAACAAGGTTATTGTTAACCACAATAAGAACATCATTAATTCTTCCCAAAGGTTTCTTCTTAGCAACATAAGCAATAGGAACATCATAATAACACTTTTCAAGCGGTGGTAAATCAAGCATGTCATAAATCTTTCTAGGCATAATAGAAATACTAGCACCTAGATCACATAAAGCATGGCAATCAAAACCATTAACATGCATATCAATGATGGGTTCCCAACCATCTTCTAACTCCTGTTTCAACTTTTCATCCCTAATTTTCACAAGGTTCAACAAAGCAGGCTCAATCTCACAAAAATTTGTAGCAGGAGCATGTGGCGCAATAGGAGTGCAGATAAAATCACTATTGTTCGTGCTCCTCCTCGCAAGGATTCGAATTTTTTTGGGTTTTTGATAAAATGATGCAAGTAAAATAAATAAAGCAAAACTTAAAACAAAGTAAAGGATGTGCGTGTGAAAACTCCCCTCGCAGAAGTCTTCTTCTTCCTCCCCGGCAACGGCGCCAGAAAAAGAGCTGGTGCCTAGTTGACGTGGGAGCTTATTCTTCTTCAATCCCCGACAATGGCGCCAGAAAAAGAGCTTGATGCGCTACGGTGGTGTTATCTTTTCACCGTCCAGTTGGGAACCCCAAGAGGAAGGTATGATGAATATAGCAGCAAGGTTTTTCCCTCAATTAAGAAACCAAGGTTTATCGTTCAGGAGAGGAAGGAGCCAATACGACTGAAGGTGATGCTTGCTAGCTTGCGACAGCTCAGGACAATTTATAAGGCACCTTGTCCAAGCTTTGCTTGCTAGCTGCAATGCGGAACCTGCACACAACACAACCAAATACTTTGCTCTCAACTTACGACGAGGTTGTCAATCTCACCGGTTTGCTTGAAATAAAGGAATGAGCGTATCGAGTAGAAAATAGTAATTGTATGTGAGTAAAGTAAACAGTGCAAGTAAAGTAAACAGATGATAGCAATATAAAGGAAATAGGACCGGGGTCCACAGTTCACTAGTGGTTTCTCTCCATAAGATAAAATAAAACATGCTGGGTAAACAAATTATAGTTGGGCAATTGATAGAATAAAGACAACATGCTTATGATGAGAGGATCACTATGAGATTTACTCTGGGCATTACAACAAGATACATAGACCGCCATCCAACTGCATCTATGACTAATAATCCACTCACGGGGATATCGTCCGAACACCCCATGAGTATTAAGTTGCGAACAACAGATAACCGCATTAAGCAAAGTGTGTAATGTAAACAAAGCATATGCCCTCGAGCATATGAATGTTGTTTTCCCCTAGTAGCAACAGCACATCTACAACCTTAGAGGTTTCTGTCACTCCCCCAGATTAAATAGAGGCATGAACCCACTATCGAGCATAAATACCCCCTCTTGGAGTCACTAGCAACTACTAGGCCAAGATAGCTACTAACAACGGAGAGCATGCAAGATCATAAACAACATAGAGATAACATAAGATAAATTTCAGTACATCAACTCAAGTATAACACCAATATTCATCGGATCCCAACAAACTAAACATATAGAATTACATAACGGTGATCTCAATCATGTAGGGCAGCTCATGAGATCTAAACACGAAGCACATGGTGGAGAAGACAACCATCTAGCTACTGCTATGGACCCATAGTCCAAGGTAGACTACTCACTCATCACTCCGGAGGCAAGCATGGCGATGAAGAAGACCTCCGGTGGCGATTCCCCTCTTTGGCAGGGTGCCGGGAAGAGCTTCTGGACCCTCCCGATCTTTGGGTCGACGGCGGCGGCGGATCGCGATGTGTTCTGGAAAACTGATCAGGCTCTTAGGTTTTTCTTGTCGGGGGGTCTTTATAGGCGAAGGGGCATCGTCAGAAGTGGACTGAGGCGGTCTCACACATAGGGGGCACGGCCCAGCCCCTGGCCGTGCTGCCCTGGTGTGAGGGCCCCTTGTGGCCCCACTCCGTCTCCTCTTCGGTTCTTGGAAGCTTCGGTGCAATTCTGGGCGACTGGCTTTGGTTTCGTCCAATTCCGAGAATATTTTCTGTGTAACTTTTCTAAAACACAAAAACAGCAGAAAACAGAGAACTGGCACTGTGGCGACTTGTTAGTAGGTTAGTTCCGGAAAATGCATAAAAGTGCCATGAAGTGTAACGAAACACTAAGCAAATGGTGTAAAAACAAGCATGGAGCATCAAAAATTATGGATACGTTGGAGACGTATCAGTAAACAAATTACAGTTGAGCAATTGATAGAATAAAGCAAGCATACAAATGTCATGAGGATCACTAATACATAGACCATAATCCAACTGCATCTATGACTAATAATCCACCGCCGGATGTCATCCGAGCAACCGTTGGGTATTAAGTTGTAAGCAATAGATTATCGCCTTAAGCAAAGTATGTAATGTAAACAATACAAATGTCCTTGAACACAAGATTCACTAGTGGAAAAAGGGCCTTTGGCCAGGACCCTTTAGTCCCGGCCTCCATCTGGGCCGGGACTAAAGGCCCGGCCACGTCGCCCGAAATTCGCCAGCCGCCCGGGAGGCTTTGGTCCCGGCCCGTAACGACCCTTTAGTCCCGGTTTGAGACACAAACCGGGACTAAAGGGCTACGCGCTGAGAGGTCCCCCTGTGCGCACCCTTTAGTCCCGGTTTGTGTCTCAAACCGGGACTAAAGTCCTCTGCCTATATATATGGCTGCAGCCCCTCTTTCCACTCTTCCTTGCATTTTTCTTGGATGGATCTAAGTGGGTGTGTGCTAGCTCTCCTTTTTGCATGGATGCACTAGAGGTGTTTGATGAAATGTGTGTTAGAGCGATGCCGCTTCAGTTCACCGAACACAACTACGATATGAGGTGCCCGAGCCACGCTTAAGTCTCTTCCTCTTTATTTCCACTTATTCTAAAAGGTTAGCAACTATATTTTCTCGTTTAGACCGTGCGGTACTAATTTTTAGGATCGTGATTATGTTTGATATACTGTTGCATGATGCAGATGAGCCATCCATGGATGTACGGTGATCGACGCACAACCACTTACAGAGAAGGCGTGCATTCTTTTCGAGATGCGGCCGATGCGAACAAGCATGGTGGTGGCTATATGTTTTGTCCATGTGTTGAATGTCGGAATGAGAAGGACTACACTTCCTCAAGAGTCATTCAGAGCCACCTGCTTCGGTCCGGTTTTATGTCGGGCTATAATGTTTGGACCAAGCACGGAGAAAGAGGGGTTATGATGGAAGACGACGATGAAGAATAAGAGAACGATGATGACAACTACCGATCTATGTTCCCTGAGTATGCTGATACCGCAATGGAAGACAATGAAGAAGAAGATCAGGGTGCAGAACGGGAACCAGATGAGCCCGCTGATGATCTTGGCCGGGTCATTTCTGAAGCACGGCGAGGCTGCGACACAGAAAAGGAGAGGTTGCAGTTCGAGCAGATGTTACAGGACCACAACAAATTGTTGTACCCAACTTGTGAAGATGGCCAGAAGAAGCTGGGTAGCACACTGGAATTGCTGAAGTGGAAGGCAGAGACCGGTGTGACTGACTCGTCATTCAAAAAGTTGCTGGTACTGATGAAGAAGATGCTTCCAAGAAAGAACGAATTGCCTGCCAGCACGTACGAAGCAAAGAAGCTTGTCTGCCCTCTAGGATTAGACGTGCAGAAGATACATGCATGCCCTAATGACTGCATCCTCTACCGCGGTGAGAAGTATGAGAATATGGATAAATGCCCGGTATGCACTGCATTGCGGTATAAGATCAGAAAAGATGACCCTGGTGAGATTGAGGGCGAGCCACCCAGGAAGAGGGTTCCTACCAAGGTGATGTGGTATGCTCCTATAATACCACGGTTGAAACGTCTGTTCAGAAATAAAGATCATGCGAAGTTGTTGCGATGGCACATGGAAGATCGTATGAAAGACGATAAGTTGAGGCACCCCGCCGATGGCACATTTCAACCTGCCAGAATGTGAGAATCAAGACGCCGCAAATAAACTGAGGGCCAAAGTCAAGCAGTGGACTCTAAAGAAGATGGCCGAACTATTCCGTAGCTGGAAGAAGAAGCTATGGCAAGACTATCTGAAGACAAAGAAAGTGCCAGTATTCGAGGGGTATCTAGCCAAGCAGGCGAATCACTGGAAGGCATTTCAGGAGTACAAGCAGTCAGAAGATGCCAAGGCATTATCAGAAAAGAACAAGAAAAATACCGACAAGAAGAAATATCACCACACGCTGGGGCCAGGGGGCTATGAGACTGCCATCCCAAAGTGGGATAAGAAAGAGCAAGATCTGCTAGCTAAAGGCATCGTACCTGAACCCATCCGTGATGAGTGGGAATTGAGAGCAAGGAATTGGTTCCTTGCGCATGGTGGTTCGTACGACGAAGAAACAGGGGACCTCATCTGCAGTGACGGTCTTAGGATACCCAGGGAGAATTGGAAAAAGATAGTGAAAGAAATTAAAGAGGGAAAAAGACAGTTCACTGCAGATAGAGAGAAAGATTTGCTCACACTGGTCCTCGGCAATGACGAACATGGAGGACGAACGCGAGGCTTCGGTCCTTCTTACCCGTGGTGGCTTGGGTTTGCCAGAGACCAAGACACTTACAGAAGCCGAGCGAGAGCAAAGAAGCGATAGCACGATGAGGAGAATGACAAGTTCAACCAGTTGCTTGCCAGGCTTAACGAGCAACAGAAGCAGATTGACGAGCTTAGAGGAGTAGCGCGCCAGGAAGATCCTGCACTCGATATTACCGGCGCCCCATCTAAGCGGAAAAGCAGCGTGGCTGAATCTGAGGCCCCGCCCGACGATGCACGAAGAATGATAGAGGGCGGTCCCGGCTACCCCGTGGATGGAATCAAGGAGTCAACATCATGTGAACTCCATCAGAAATTCAAGAACATATCCATGAAGGTGGCCGTCGGACAAGCTTTACCTTTTGGCCCTAATGCACGCTGTCATGGCCGTGAGATTCTAGCTGGCTTTGCTAAAGTCGGGGTGGATGAAATCATGGCGGGGTTTCATGATATGGAGCTCGACATGGCTGGACCCGAAGATGAGAGGACACTCGGAGAAGTACTGGGTGGAGTCATCCTATGGGACAAGAACTACATCAAGCTTCCAGGCTCGGCCCCAAGGACAACACCGCCTCCGAGTCGTCGCAGGTCACCTACACCTCCATCACCTCCAAGCCCTCCACATGACGACGGCCACCACAACACGAGTCCATCTCGATCACCGCCGCCGGACTTGGGTCGGCCGTCTCCGCCGCCGCCCGCTAAGGATACTAAGCGGAAGCGTGCCAGCAAGAACGCTCCGTCCATGAGTTCTAAGCGACGGAGCTCCCCAAAGCGCAAACTGTCACCCCTCCCAAAGGTACCTCATGCTAATCTTCCTATCAGACCTTATGATCGTACCGACGAGGAAAACGCCAGGATAGCAAAGGAACATTATGAGGCGCAGATGAAAAAGAAGGAACCCGAGCCCCGCCCGGAATACACCGAGAAGCAAATAGCATATGCAAAATACTTCATGACCCTTCCATCACAGTATGACTTACACCATAAGCCTGACGACTATACACGCACATTGCAGAAGGAAGGGCAAAAGAGCAAGTCACGTGCAAGTGCAAGTGCAAGTGGGAGCAAATCAAGTTCAACTACAAGCAAAATAAGATCAGACGTTCCTCAGCTTGGACAACAGGCCAAACAGTCGATCCCACCCCTCAAGGTGTTACCCGAGAATGTTCCCTCTCTGGTGCAGGGGCAAGATTTGGGATTAGCAAAGAAGTGGGCGGATGAATGGGGTATCCCGGTTGAAGTCATTCTGGCTTCCCAAGACGACGTGGTACCCAAGGCTGTGGTAGCCCCTAAGCCACAGTTTGTCATGGGAGCGCCTTTGGTCAGCAAAGATAAGTTTGATGATCTCCCAACAAATATGCGTTACTTGCATACATGGTACTTAAGTGAATCAAAGAAAGGGAGAACGATGATCGTGGCGCTTGTCCCACGGGAGTACTACGGCCGTCCCGAAGACATCCATATCGACTTTGATGAACTCTTCCAGATGTACAATGCCGACGCCCTCGACAAATCGCTTATGAGTTGCTATTGTCTGTAAGTTTTTCAATTCGTTGTCTACATATAACTTGTTCAATTATTTCAATTCATTGTCTACATATAACTTGTTCAGTTATTTCAATTCATTTTCTACATATAACTTGTTCTGTTCTGACTTGTACTCTATTATGCAGAATGAAGATTCTGGAATGTAAAAGTAGGAACGTCCTAAATATTGGGTTTATTGACCCAGATAAAATACATATAAAGACGCTAACTGATAACCCCAAGGAGACGGAGGAAAACCTTCTAAGGTTTCTAACAGATCAAAATTACTGTGACCACATACTGTTTCCATACAACTTCAAGTGAGGGTCTTACTCTGTTGTGTCCATTCACTTATGAGTGTAATTGATAAGTTACTGACACATATATATATACATGTGCAGCTACCACTGGATTCTGTTGGACATTCAAATTGATAAGGGAAGAGTTGATGCCTTCGACCCATTATCGAGACCCTTGGAACAGTTCCAAAGCCTACAGGACATGCTCCAAGGGTAATTTCAATCATTCTTGCGCTCTATCGGTCTCTTTCGATGATTTTCTGATATATCAATTAATGAAAAACTTAGCAAATCATTTTCCTTGTCGGGCAGGGTTTGGAAGCGGTTCAAGTGCGTGACTCCCGGTATCCGGCATGAGAAGCTGACCTTTAGAGCGGCTCAGGTAAGTAGTAGTATGATATACTTCTATTTTCAATACTTTTGTAATGCTAGATTATTATTTTGATTATATATATTCTATTCTCGTAAAGTGCGACCAGCAGCCACGGGGGACGCATCTATGTGGATACTATGTTTGCGAGACCATTCGCACGTTTACCTCTGAGCACAAGGATTACAGATACGATGTAAGCAATAAACATTCACACCTCTATTTTTACTCGTCATTCTTTGTTATCATGATTGATATTCATATTCATCTCCTCTTCTTATATAGTACACGGCCATGCGGGAGAAGTACCTACCAGAGCAACGCGCGATTGCTGTTGCAGAGGAGCTGGCGACCTTTCTGAGAATAGAAGCTATAGACGACAAAGGACGATTTAGTGTAGCTAGGGGCCATTACTGATGTTGGTCCATGTAATCGAATAGACGGGCTCTAGTCCCGATAATTCTGATCTCCATATAATTGTATATATATGCTCGCTTGTAAGATAAGTTAATCTTATATATATGCATAAACTAATTCCCGAACACGCACCAAACGAGGCATCACGTTAATCCCCCGAACACCTAAAACCCTAGAACCCCTAAACCCTAAAAACCCTAAAGTAAAAAAGCAAAATCTGTAGATGCCTTTAGTCCCGGTCTGTGTTACAAACCGGGACTAAAGGTCCTGGCCCTGGATCCCTCGGAGACGCCCACGTGGACAGCCTCCGGTCTCGGCTGGTAACCAGGCCGGGACTAAAGGGTTAGCCTTTAGTCCCGCGGCTGGGGTCCCGGTTGGCAAACCGGGACTAAAGGCCATTACGGGCCGGGACCGAAGGTGCTGTCCCCACTAGTGATTGTTGTTTTCTCCCTAGTAGCAACAACACATCTACAACCTTAGAGGTTCTGTCACTCTTCCAGATTACTAGAGGCATGAACCCACTATCGAGCATAAATACTCCATCTTAGAGTCACTAGCATCTACTCGGCCAAGATATCTACTAGCAACGGAGAGCATGCAAGATCATAAACAACATATAGATGATAAATCAATAAATCAACTTGACAAAGTATCAATATTCATCAGATCCCAACAAACACAACATGTAAAATTACATAACGATGATCTTGATCATGATAGGCAGTTCACAAGATCTAAACATGAAGCACATGGAGGAGAAGACAACTATCTAGCTACTTCTATGGACCCATAGTCCAAGGTAGACTACTCACAAATTACTCCGGAGGCAGGCATGGTGATGAAGAAGGCCTCCGGTGGTGATTCCCCTCTCCGGCAGGGTGCCGGAAAGAGCTTCTGGACCCTCCCGATCTCGCGTCGATGATGGCAGCGGATTACAGTATGTTTCATGGAAAATTGATCGGGGGTTAGGGTTTTCCCATCGAGGAGAATATATAGGCGGAAGGGCGGCGTCAGGAGGTGGGCCAGGTGGCCCCACCACCTGGTGGCGCGGGTCAGGGGCTGGCCGCGCCGCCCTATGGTGTGGCTGTCCCCTGGCTCCCTTCCGTCTCTGCTTTGGACTCTGTCTCGTGTCGGGAAAAATAGGAACTTTGGCTTTTGTTTTGTCCAATTCAGAGAATATTTCCTGTGTAGCTTTTCTGAAACACAAAAATAGCAGAAAATAGGAAACTGACACTGTGACATCTCGTTAATTGGTTAGTTTCGGAAAATGCATAAAAACGCCACGAAGTGTAACAAAACACAAAGCAAATGGTGCATAAACAAGCATGGAGCATCAAAAATTATAGATACGTTTGAGACGTATCATCTGTCAGGGAGACAGACGTACGAGGCACATCAGCTAGTGCCTGCTTTGTCACTCCCTGAGGAAGGCAAGCGCTGGCCTGTGCCCCAAATCGCAAGCAGCCCCCACCGCCGCCGATGCCCCGGCCTCCTCCGAGGTGACCACTGGTGGAGACTGGCGAGGATCGCTTGGGAGGCCAAGTCCGGTGTCTGGCTCGAGAGGATTAGTCCACTGAGGAGCTCAGGCGACGGCGCCGCACCCGCGTGCATCGAATCCACCATACTCCCCTTTTCTTGCTTCGATTGGTAACGAGAATCTATTTTTTTCTGTCCGACTTCCGTCAACTGGCAGCTGGTTCTCTCAGTCTAAAGCCCTCCTCCTTATTCGGTGTACCATCCATGGGGCGCAAGATCCAGGTACAATGTTGAATGTTACCATCATTTGGGCATTTTATCGATTCAGTACTTCATAGTTCATACTGCACTCACATACCCTTGTATATAGGGCGCCAAAAATGAACAAGTGAAGTACACATGCTCACCAGGACTAGTTCGGAATTACTTGAAACCCCTTAGTCCTTAACAAAAATATTATGTCAGAAAAATCGGGTTTGGGAGCTTCCTTTCCATGGCAGATGTTGAGTTAGATAGGCATCATATCTTCTAGTTGATTCAACGCTTTAATTGCGAAACGAAGTCTCTTGAGTTTGAGGGTGGCATATCGATTCCAGTGAGGCCTCTTGTGAAAAGTGTGCTTGGAATCCCTTCGGGGCCGCTTCAAGTTGCTGAATTTAAACGTTCATATATTGACCCTGCTATGTATCATCGTTATTACGTTGGAAATGTTAATCCAAGTGAAAGAGAGAAAGGTTTCCCTAGACATGGATGATTTAAAAATGGGGCAAAGTAGTGAGATTGACAACCAGTGAGATTGACAACCTCACTGTAAGTTGGGACAAAGTAGTTTGATTGTGTTGTATGCATGTTTCACGTTGTTGCTGGTGCCAAAGACACGCACCAGACTTTTTCTGGCGTCGTTGCCAAAGTCAGCTAGCAATAACCTTCGGAAGTGATTTCTTTCTTTATTGGTTGATTAAACCTTGGTTTCATAACTGAGGAAAAATTTACTGATGTGCTCATCATACCTTTCTCTTAGGGTTTCTCAACTGATCCTTTGAGACATCAAGCCTCTTGAGCTGTTTATATAGTAGTACTAAACTTGGAGACTAAGAAACCTAGTAGAGATAGAATAAAATTAGAATATTTAAACTATCTAATCTAGCCAACACGTGATATACTCTAACACCACATTCAAATTGTGCTCACTCGTTTTTATTTATTTAGGGGAAAAACACCACTCTATTAATCAACAAATGTTCATAGGGATAGAAAAATATCCTAATTCTTTTTTTACATGAAAAATATCCCAATTTTAGAAGAACTAGACATGGCTATCCTAAATCATGATGGACTGTGGACCCTGCTAATCCCGCTCATGCCCGTCATCGAAGTCTCTGAATCCATGTTGTGCTCGCCGGTGGACTGTCCGAATCCAGCACGACGATAGTGGGCCAAAGACGAAAGTAAACGTAATGGGCCACAGCGAGCGATAGAAATCGCTCGGGCGGGGTAGGAAGGGGATCCCAAATTTCGAAATTTACCAAATCCATCGCTCCGGTCGGGCGACGAGAAGTCTCTTCGACTCGGCGGCCGGCTGCGCCGCCGTTCCTTGTCCTTAACGTCCGGTTCTTCCCGCCGCTGGAAGGAAAGGAAAGGATGGGAGAGCAGCAACAGCAGGAGGAGGGCGGCGTCGTCAAGCGGAGGAAGGTCGCGGCGGCCGCCGCCGACGTCACCATGGACCTCGACATCCTCGACTGCCCCGTCTGCTTCCTCCCTCTGCGCCCTCCAGTGTTCCAGGTAGGTACCTGTCCTGACTCGTGCTGATACTGCCGCCGAAACCCTACAAGCTGGTGTCCGGGGGACTTGCACCGCCGATGAATCGGGTACAACTATTTATGGGAGTTTCAGAATATTGCGGAATTCGTATATTGTTATACTGCCATGCCGTGGGCCTGCTGCCTGGGTTAATTTTTTCGCCAAATCGTAGGATGTTGCCTAAATTATTCAGTTGGAATCACGGTAGTTGATCATTGTGTGTGGAACTTGTGTACCATGTTTTGGACTCCTGATTTTGTAGTTTTAAAACTGTCAGACAAAGTTCTCTTTCAAGATTAAAAAGAGGTGAGATGCAGACTTCTGCCAAAATGTCTAACAGGCCGGTGGATTTTCTACAGTATATGTTGCCTTCCATCTATAGGATTTGTAATCAGTGGCGGAGCCAGGAATTGAGACGAGGGGGGTCGAACATATAAGGTCTAAAAAAATTAAGGCACAAAACGAAGTCTGTACAACAAAAGAAATGGTCCACAATGATTCAATTTTCATAATTCATGCAATAGAACTACCTAAAACATGAAAAGGCATATCAAAGATAGTATCATACCATTAAGTTGTATTTATACCAGGAAGACAAAATTGTCGAGACTAGCGACTAGCATTACCATGTAGAGAGAAAGAAATGTGTAATACCCCAATGCTTTCTTCCGATTTTTTAAAACTCCGACTTTGTAAAAACATCATGTCCAAGTGAGCAGACAACCCACTGCATTGTTGGCTTTGGAGTAGTGCCTGTAGCCAGCCTGCTGCTTGTGCTGCTACAGACGGCTGAGGTGGTGGAGTAGTCTGCTCCAACGGATAATCAGCTGGTAGAGTAAAGTAGTTGTGCTCGGTTTCATCGGCTAGGAATATGCTTTGCCCATTGAGATTATGGAGACCATAAAGTTGTGGCCTTCCATCAAGATTCTGCTCACTAATGGTGCTCACAAATGAACTCTGAATCGGATTGTCAGGCCAAGTACAATCGTTGGGAGCTATACCATGCTTTCCCTGTCATGAGATTGGCGTTGGCATTTCACCAAACACCTGCAGAGCAACATCAAAAGGAAGCTAACAGAGCTTGTTGACGAGCTTGCCAAGGTTGGTGAGGTCAAGGTAGCAGTGGTGGCTTGGAGCGACGCGACACTGCGGGAGAGGAGGCGTGGGGGTGAGAGAGGAGGCGCGGTGGCCGACGGACTGCGACTGCGAGGGGCGGGAGAGCACGAAGCTAGGGGATTTTTTTTCTTTCCAACTTTGACCTGGGTAGCGATCTCATGATTTGGTGAGCCGGGTCGACTGACCAGGCTCGACCCCCTGGTGGCTCCGCCGCTGTCTGTAATGTCTTTCGGTTCGTTATTGTAGGATATCCCAAAGGGCCGGGATAGCTGTGCCATATTCTCCAGCATCCACTGCTTGGTCAAAAGTATTCAATATGGATCGGCAATACTACCATTAAGCTTAATAAATGTTGAAACTAGCAAGTACAATATGGCTTTTCTTTCTGATCGGCAATACTACCATTAAGCTTAATAAGTTGTTGTAACCTATTGAAGTAGGATTGATTCAGATGGAAATAACGGTTGAAAATGTGTAACTACGGTCTATATATTATTATATTCGTAGAAAAGGATACCGTATTAGCGAGTCTGTGTACCTTATGCAAACTAACACTAGTGGAAAACAGAGCAATAGAACCGGTTTGTAACCCCCATTACCTACCGGTTTTGGAACCGGTGCAACGCATCCGGGACTAAAGCCTTAACCTTTAGCACCGGTTGCGTTACGAACCGGTGCTAAAGGCCCTCCACGTGGCCTCCCGCACGCGTCCCCGTCGGAGGACCTTTAGCACCGGTTTGTAATATGAACCGGTGCTAGAGGATGGCGACGTGGCAGCCCCTGCAGTGTTTGGCTAAAACCCTAATCCCTAGCCTTTTGAAATACGGTTTTTTCGGGTATTTGAAAAATGTTGATGCACATATAAAAGAAACCATCATATATAGTACACAATATCGTCATACATATAGAGATCGAAGCTAGTATGTGTTATCTTTTATCGTGTTTGGTCGAACATATTACATAATGGAACATTGTACACGTTCATGAATATATACAATATAATTTCAGCTACGATTTTCCAAAATCGTAATGCCGATGGTATTCACCGGTTGGTGCTATGACCTCATCAAGTAGGAATCCCGCCAGTTCCTCTTGAATTGCTCGTATATGCTCAGTTGCTAGAAGACGATCCCGCTTCAGTTCGATCTAATGTAAAGAAGGGGATCAATATATATGAATGAAGAAACTCAACATAAATGATGGTAATAAAATAAAATTGTGAATATTGTTTACGTACATCTAGTTGTTCTAGTCTTCTCTTCTCACGACAAGTCTCTCGCATGAACTCGCAGACATAGAATCCACATAAATTATTCCCGTCTTCTTGCTTCAAGCACTTTACGAGAATAGAGTTCAATCAAAATAATAATCAAGGATGATAATGGTATTGAAACTAGAACCAACGAGATGCGCGGACCTAGCTAGTAGTACTTACCGGTACTTGTTTAAATTCAAGCTCATTTCTCCAGGGACCCGGTGCCTTAGCCGTGAACCGTTTCCAAGCACTGCCCCGCAAAGAAAATGAATAAAGAAGTTAGTAATTACTTGATATCGGGAAATGAACGAAAGTAGCTGATATAGTGCCATGCATAATGATTGAAATTACCGCTGGAGTGTATCAATTATGTCCCCGAATGTCTCAAGGGATTTTTTTTTTCGAGTCCATGACTAGTACTCGTCCTCTATCAAGTTCAATAACTAGCAGAATAAAATGATAGCCGCGCACACACATAACACACACTTAACATCGAGTAACCAAAATATATAGTAATGTGTATAAGACAGTTAACACACTCACTTGAAATTGTAAGGAAATAGTATTTTCGTCATGGTTTCTTGTTTCCTTAACGCCCGTACCAAGTTATCCTCCGTGTCCTTGATATGGTTATGGAGAGTTACCTCGTTCACGGTATATGGGTCAATGAACCCAATATCATAGATTTGTCCTCTTTTGCAATCGAGTTTCTTCAATCTGCATAATATAGTGAGTAAAATTATGCATGCAATAAACGAGATGAGCTAAAGACTTATAGTTACAAGGAAAAATAATACTTACAAACAATAGGCACTGATCATCGATTTGTCGAGGGCATCATGATTGTATAACTGAAATAATTCAGCAAATTCGATGTTTATGTCGTCGGTTCCACGAAAGTAATGCTCATTATTAATTCCTATTACGATCCAATTCTGCCCACGCTGTGAGGCTTCCAAGTACCAGTTATGCAATTTTCGCATTCTTGTTGGTAGATTCGGAATCTCCTCGGGTCTGACAAGAGGGCTCCCATACCGGTATTTGTATGCTACTACTTCAGCCGTGGGGAAATCACACCTGCTTAAGTATTGAGCAACAGACATACCTGCAGCTTCGGCCTCCTCTTTGTACAGTGCTATGATCTCTGGATCATACTGGACATCGGGAAACACTTGGAGCGGGGGGCAAGAGTTCATCTGTTCTCCGAGCTGAGGAACTGATTTACCTTTCGACCGCTTTGCTGCATCTGACTTGAGAATAGTGCGGTCATAATCTGATGCAAGCCTTGGCTCGGGTTGGTGAAGGTTCTTCAACATTTTTAACACTTTTGGATCTAGAGGAGGCTGCTCGGCGGACTGCTCGGTCTTCTTTCTCTTCAAATTTTCAAAGAAGTTCTTTGATTTCTCTTGTACCTTCGCCGCAGTTTCCTCCGGAGTATAGTCGTAAGGTCTCTTTGGAGGAACCTTAGGTACTCTTGGAAGGGGCTCCTGTCGACGGATCGGTGATCGGTTACTCTTGGGAGCGGCGATGGTACGCTTCTGCCTTTGGCTCTGAGCCTCAGTGGGTGGAGGTGGCGGAGACGGCTCACTAGCTGGCGAAGGCTGGTATGCTGGAGAAGGCTGACGCGGAGATGGCGGAGAAGGCTGACGCGGAGATGGCGGAGAAGGCTGATGTGGCGGGGGAGAAGGGTGACGTGCTGGAGACCTTGGCGTCCAATTTGGAAGCACGATTAATTCCTTTAGCCATAGAACTGTGGTCTTCTTGGCTTCTCCCAGCTCGTACAAATCCCCTTCACCCGCAGGGTGGTCAAGCTTCAGCTGCTCAAATCCGCCCATAACTTCATCCACCCCGGCAACAGCATAGCCAGGTGGAATCGGACGGCAATGATAGGTTGAATCAGGTCCAATGGGTAAGGCATAGCCGACCGCCACCTTCATGGTTATGTTCACGACCTTCACATGTAGCTCGCAAGATGTCGACTCCGTGATATCATCCACTGGGTAGCGGATCACCGGTTCATCATCATCCGCTGGGAGGTCCGTGGAAGCCACGCTGCTTTTCCGCTGAGATAGGTGGGCCGGTAGCATCATATCCGGCTTCTATCTGTGGCTGAGATGCGGCGGTTCCTTGCTGGCTTATCCGATTTAACAAGTCTGATTGCCGCTTCAGCTCTTGTTCTATCTGAGACATGCGGTCTGCTTCCCTTTCCTTTCTTCTCTGACGGCTTCTATCGGGAAATTTCTTCATTTCCACGGGAAACCCGAGTTTCCACGGTTTGGAGCCCGGAGTGGTTCGTGTTCGTCCTGGGTGTTCATCATTCCCAAGGGCACGCGTGAGCTCGTCCTTCTCTCTATCGGGATGGAACCTTCCCTCTTCAACATCCTTTGATGCGCTTCTAAGGGCATCAATGGGAAGAGGGTCTTCGTCATGCTTTTTTGTGTATACACACTTCCCTTTCGAGTCCAACTTCCCTCCATGCCCGTAAAACCAATCCCTTGACCGATCATTCCATTTCAATGTCTCCGGAATGATCCCTTTGGCAATTAGATCGTCCTCCATCTTCTTCCACTTAGGCTTGCCAGTCTTGTAGCCTCCTTGCCCCATAGTATGGTGATACTTCTTTTTAGCAGCATTTTTCTTATTTATTTCTGACCTTCGCTTAGCTGCCTCTGAAGTCTTGTACTCCACGAATGCGTCCTAGTGATCTTTTATCTTCTCATATTGTCCAGTGAACACCGGAGTCTTTTTTTGGTCGACAAAATCCTTGTACAATCTTTTTTTCCAGTTGTTGAATTGTATTGCCATCCTCGAAAGAGTCCACTTCTTGACTTTCCGCTCTATGATATTCAGATGACGATCATCGTCATCTGAATCCTCCTCATTTGAATCCTCCTGATTTGTATCCACCTCAGTTCGATCCACCTGTGGCGTCCCTGGTAGGGTAAAATTAACCATGAGCTTCTTCCAAAGAATATTCTTCAATCTGTTGCGGATATATTTAACTGGTTCCGTCTTTGTCTTCTTCCATTCTCGAATGGTGATCGGAATGTTGTCCCTAACAAGAACTCCGCATTGTCTTATAAATTTACTTGCGTGAGCCGCGGGAGCAATCGGTTCGCCATCTTCACCGATTTCTTCTATTCGGTACCTTTCATGTTCTTCCAACCTTCTGGCCGGACCTCTTCTATTTACAGAAGAGTGGCTCGATCCAGAGGGCTAAAAGAAGAAGGAGCGTTAATATATGTATATACACAAATCAAATAATCCAACTATACAACAAATGCTTAATTTATTATTAATACACATCTACCTCGCCGGCGCCTTCTCCCTCATCTCCGGCACCTTCTCCCTCTCCGGCACCTTCTCCTTCATCGGTGCCTCCATCCACTCCGGCACCTTCTCCCTCTCTGGCACCTTCTACTTCACCGGTGCCTCCATCCTCTCCGGCACCTTCTCCCTCATCGAAACCATCTCTACGATTTCGTTCGTCTCCCTCACCGGAGTTGTTTAGAAACACCGAGGTGACATCGTCGTCATTATCGCGGATGATGTCCTCGATAATATTTTCCTGGAAGTCGTCTCTTCCGAGATCCATAGTTTCTGCAAAGAATTATTACAAATTATTATAATGATACGGAGACCAAAAAAAAGGGGGCGTTGGCCGAGCGCCGGCGCGGTGGGGGAAGATTAGGTCTTCCTTCCCCACCACGCCGGCGCCCGGCCAACGCCCCCATTTTATAACAAAAGCCTTAATTTAGCACCAAAAATTGTTTTTATTCATAGCCACAGGAAAACTCAATTTTCATGAAATGGCATTGTGATCATGTGTAATATGGAGATCTACGTGTGGAATTTTGTTTCAATTTTTTTGACATTTCGAAACACGATTGAAATATATTTCACATAAAGTAAAATATGCTAATAACTAAAATATGCTAATAACTAACAAAATGATATATTTTATAACAAATGCTACTAACTAACTAATTAACTAACAAATCCTAAAAATAACTAAAGTAATTAAAAAACCTAAAATAACTAAAATACCTAAAATATACTAATTAACTAACAAATACCTAAAATATACTAATTAACTAACAAATACCTAAAATATACTAATTAACTAACAAATAACTAAACTATACTACTTAACTAACAAATACCTAAAATGTACTAATTAACTAACAAATACCTAAAATATACTAATTAATTAACAAATAACTAAAATCCTAAAATAACTAAAAAAAATAAATGCATGCAGGGACGTCGCCGACTTACAGCGAGAGTGCGGCCGGCGATGGTGGCGCGGGCGCGGGAGCGGCGAGCGGGCGCGGGAGCGGCGAGCGGGTGTGGGCGCGGGAGCGGCGAGCGGGCGCGGCGCGGGCGCGGGCGACGGCGGCGCGGTGCGGCGACGGTGGCGCGGAAATTTTCGGCAGCCTGCCGGCGTCGTTCTGCTCCTAGCGCGCGAGTCCTTAGCAGTTTCTGATGCGGGCAGAGGAAGAAGAAGAAGTTATAAAGGCCGGCACCTTTAGCACCGGTTCGTGGCTTGAACCGGTGCTAAAGGTCCTTTAGCACCGGTTGAAGCCACCAACCGGTGCTAAAGGTCAGACCTTTAGCACCGGTTGGTGGCTTCAACCGGTGCTAAAGGGTGCTTTGTGGAGACTGCACCGCCACCCCCTTTAGCACCGGTTTGAGCCACGAACCGGTGCTAAAGGGTGTTTTAAAATTTTCAGTTGTTCCCGCCAAATTCTTTTGATTAGTTAAATTTGATTTTCTATTTTCTTTTGATTAGATATATTTGATTTTCTTTTTGATTAGTTATATTTGATTTTCTATTTTCTTTTGATTAGTTATATTTGATTTTCTTTTTTCTTTTGATTAGTTATATTTGATTTTCTTTTTTCTTTTAATTAGTTATATTTGATTTTTTATTTTCTTTTGATTAGTTATATTTGATTTTCTTTTTTTCTTTTGATTAGTTATATTTGATTTTCTATTTTCTTTTGATTAGTTATATTTGATTTTCTATTTTCTTTTAATTAGTTATATTTGATTTTCTATTTTCTTTTGATTAGTTATATTTGATTTTCTATTTTCTTTTGATTAGTTACATTTGATTTTCTATTTTCTTTTAATTAGTTATATTTGATTTTATATTTTCTTTTGATTAGTTATATTTGATTTTCTATTTTCTTTTGATTAGTTACATTTGATTTTCTATTTTCTTTTGATTAGTTACATTTGATTTTCTATTTTCTTTTGATTAGATATATTTGATTTTCTTTTGATTAGTTATATTTGATTTTCTATTTTCTTTTGATTAGTTATATTTGATTTTCTTTTTTATTTTGATTAGTTATATTTGATTTTCTATTTTCATTTGATTAGTTATATTTCCATGAGAGGAAAAGGGCGGGAAGAAAAGGGCGGAAAGAAAAAGGGCGGGAAAACGATTGAACAGGAAAAGAAGTACATATCTCAACTGAAAATTAAGATACATGGCCAGATTAAGTCACAATCGGCCGAGCTTGTTTTCGAATGTTGGATGATTCAGTCATAGTCGTGCCTAGCCCTATAAACGTCGCCACTGTAGTCATCGTAGTCGCCGGTGTTATCGTCGCTGGCATCGGGGTCGCGGTAGTCGAACCTCGACTGGTGAGCACGCGTGGGCTGAGAGTGAGGGTAGCGCAGGCGGGGGCCACGGTAGGCCATGACGCTCTGGAGAGTCCGGCCGCGCCACCATAGCCGACGGCCGGCCTCGTTGAAGTTTGAACGAGGCGAGCCGTCCTCCTCGTGCCTGGCAAGCGCACTCTCACGCCGATTGATGAAGAAGGCGTCCCAAGTCGGGCTGTAGTCGGGATGCCACTGAGGATTCCTTCGCTGCTCTGGCGTGAGCTCGAAGTAGTAGTGGTTCGTGATGGCCATCTGGCGCGCCACACCTACAGGGACAGGAGGGACCGGTACGCCTCCGACGCTCAGCATCCAGCCGGTGGGGACGCGGTAGCCCGGCGGGCAGGGGTAGTTTGAGGCGCAAAGCGCCTCCGCCTCCTGGGGGGTTAGAGATACGATGGAAGCCATGGAAGAGAGTGATGAGGTTTGCAGATATGAGTCTAGATGTGATATGTAAATGGAGGCCAAGCCTACATATTTATAGTGAAAAATGGCGGGAAGACGAAGGCGGGAAGTGGTCGAAAGCGCGGGAAGAAAATAGGCGGGAACACAGTGGCGCGGGGAACCATCTAACCTTTAGTCCCGGCTGGTGGGTACAACCGGGACTAAAGGTGGTTTTTGTGTCATCTAACAAAACTGTCGGTGGGATAAGGACGTGTGGGAAACCTTTAGTCCCGGTTGGTGGGTGCAACCGAGACTAAAGATATCGGCAGGATAAGGACGTGTGGGAAACCTTTAGTCCCGGTTGGTGGGTGCAACCGAGACTAAAGATATCGGTAGGATAAGGACGCATGGGTGGATGCACTGCTCGATGAGATAAGGACGCATGGGTGGACGCACGATGCCCCTGTCGGAGGTAGGGAGAGTGAAAGACTCTATCTCCTCTAAGAATGTTGGGTAAATTATTGGGAAATCTCCCGTGGCGGAGCTTCTCACAGATATCGGTTGGTGCTCACGCCCTACGATATCTTTGGAAGCTCCGCCTCGGAATAATTTCCCTCATACAATAACATCATTACACAAAAAATAAATGGGAAAGTGATTTCCATATTGAGATACACAAGTTATGATCCCTATCTAGTCTTCTGAGTTTTCTTCTTGTGTTTCCCTTTCTTCTGATTTTTCGTCTTGGAGGCCATGAACCTCCCTTCGCGTATCTCCCTTGATTAGGATCGCTTCGGTCGTAACCATGGAGTATGTTCACCATTTAACGCGATGATTGGGTCAATATTCACTCTGAAGGGCGGAATTTCATCAAACTTATTATAATCTTCTGACATGTCTGTCTTATCCTCAACTCCCACGATGTTTCTTTTCCCTGAAAGAACTATGTGACGCTTTGGCTCGTCGTATGATGTATTCATTGTCTTATCTTTTCTTTTTTTTGGTTTGGAGGACATGTCTTTCACATAGAAAACTTGAGCCACATCATTGGCTAGGACGAATGGTTCGTCTCTGTAACCAAGATTGTTGAGATCCACTGTTGTCATTTCATACAGCTGGTCAACCTTTACCCCTACTCCATCTAGCTTGACCCCTTTGCACCGAAACAAAGGGACTTTAAAAGAAGGTCCATAGTCAAGTTCCCATATCTCCTCTATGTAACCATAATAGGTGTCCTTTTGCTCGTTGTTGTTTGTTGCATCAATGCGGACACCACTGTTTTGGTTGCTGCTCTTTTTATCTTGGGCGATCGTGTAGAATGTGTTCCCATTGATCTCGTACCCTTGGAAAGTCAATATAGTCGAAGATGGTGACCCGGCCAACAAGTATAGCTGATCTCCAACAATGTTGTCATTTATGAGATGTGTCCGGAACCAACCGCCGAAAGTCGCCATATGTTTATGTGTAATCCAGGAGTCAGACTGAGCCGGGTGTTGGGAGCGTACAATATTCTTGTGTTCAATGATATACGGGGCCACCAAGGCGGAACTTTGTAGAACTGTGTAGTGTGCTTGAGTGAAAGAAATCCCGTCCATACAATACATTGATTTCTTTCCTAGCGTGCCTTTTCCACGTAGTCTCCCTTCATGCCGCGATTCAGGAACACCAATCGACTTAATGTCAGGGATAAAGTCAACACAGAACTCAATGACCTCCTCTGTTCCGTAGCCCTTGGAGATGCTTCCTTCTGGCCTAGCACGGTTATGAACATATTTCTTTAAGACTCCCATGAATCTCTCAAAGGGGAACATGTTGTGTAGAAATACAGGACCGAGAATGGCAATCTCTTCGACAAGGTGAACCAGGAGATGCGTCATAATATTAAAGAAGGATGGCGGGAACACCAACTCAAAACTAACAAGACATTGGGCCACATCCTTCTGTAACCTTGGTAGCATATCTGGATTGATTACCTTCTGAGATATTGCATTGAGGAATGCACATAGCTTAACAATGGGTACACGAACATTTTCCGGTAGAAGCCCCCTTAATGCAACTGGAAGCAACTGCGTCATAATCACGTGACAGTCATGAGACTTCAGGTTTTGGAATTTTTTCTCTGTCATATTTATTATTCCCTTTATATTTGACGAGAAGCCAGACGGCACTTTAATACTTGAAAGGACATCAAAAAAGATTTCCTTCTCTGCTTTTGTAAGAGCGTAGCTGGCAGGACTTAAGTGACGCCCTATATCCGTCTTGCTCTGTGGATGCATGTTGTTTGGGTCTTTAATACGTTGTTGATCCTCCCGTGCTTCTGATGTATCTTTTGTTTTTCCATACACGCCCAGAAAGCCTAGCAGGTTCACGCAAACATTCTTCGTAACGTGCATCACGTCGATTGAAGAGCGAACCTCTAGGTTTTTCCAATACTCAAGCTCCCAAAATACAGATTTCTTCTTCCACATGGGTGCGTGTCCGGTAGCGATGTCATTTGGAACAGATTGACCGCCAGGACCCTTTCCAAAGATTACTTCTAGGTCCCTGACCATATCTAATAAATCATCACCAGTACGGAGATCAGGCTTTTGCCGGTGATCTGCCACACCTCTAAAATGCTTGCCTTTCTTTCTTACGGAATGCGTGGTCGTAAGAAATCGACGATGCCCCAAGTACACAATCTTCTTGCATTTTTCCAAATATATAGCGTCAGTCTTATCTAAACAGTGCGTGCATGCATTGTATCCCTTGTTTGTTTGTCCTGAAAGGTTACTAAGAGCAGGCCAATCATTGATGGTTACGAAAAGCAACGCTCGTAGGTCAAACGGCTCCTGTTTGTGCTCATCCCATGCACGTACACCTGCTTTGGTCCATAACTGTAAGAGTTCATCAACTAACGGTCTTAGATACACATCAATGTCATTGCCGGGTTGCTTCGGACCTTGGATGAGCACTGGCATCATAATGAACTTCCGCTTCATGCACAACCAAGGAGGAAGGTTATAGATACATAGAGTTACAGGCCAGGTGCTATGACTGCAGCTCTGCTCTCCAAAAGGATTCATGCCATCTGTACTCAGACCAAACCTTAAGTTCCTTGCGTCGCCTGCAAAGTCCGGGTAGTCTCTCTCAATTTTTCTCCACTGCAACCCATCAGCGTGGTGTCTCAACATCGCGTCTTTCTTACGGTCTTCTTTGTGCCATCGTAACAACCTGGCATGCTCTTTGTTTCTAAACAGACGTTTCAACCGTGGTATTATAGGAGCATACCACATGACCTTGGCAGGAACCCTCTTTCTGGGGGGCTCACCATCAACATCACCAGGGTCATCTCGTCTGATCTTATATCGCAGTGCAGTGCATACCGGGCATGCTTCCAAATTCTCGTACTCCTCACCGCGGTAGAGGATGCAGTCATTAATGCATGCATGAATCTTCTGAACCTCTAATCCTAGAGGGCAGAGAACCTTCTTTGCTTCGTACGTACTGTCAGGCAATTCATTATCCTTTGGAAGCTTCTTCTTCATTATTTTCAGTAATTTCTCAAATCCCTTATCAGATAAACCAGTCTCTGCCTTCCATTGCAGCAACTCCAGTGTGGTACCGAGCTTTGTGTTCCCATCTTCACAGTCTGGGTATAACTTCTTTTTGTGATCCTCTAACATACCTTTTAACTTCCGCTTCTCATTCACACTTTCTGCTTCTCTGTGTGCATCTACGATGGCCCGACGAAGATCATCATCAGGCTCATCTGATGCCTCTACATCTTCAGCTTCTCCTGTCCCTTCAGCTTCAGCTTCCCCCGTTGCAGTATCACCATATTCAGGGTACATATCATCATCCTCTTCTTCTTCACTGTCTTCCATTATAACCCCTCTTTCTCCGTGCTTGGTCCAACAATTATAGCTAGGCATAAAACCTTTCCGAAGCAGGTGGGCGTGAATGATTTTCCAGGAAGAGTACTCCTTCTTGTTCCCACAGTCAACACATGGACAACACATAAAACCATTCTGAATATTTGCCCGAGCCACATCGCCAAAATTACGAAGACCTTCAATGAACTCGGAAGTGCGTCGGTCACCGTACATCCATTGTCGTTGGTTCATCTGCGTCATATAATTAGGTTTACTAATACTATTACCGAACATCATAAATAGTAAAATGACGAAACATGCATTTGTATCAATGACAAATAAAAGAATAGAGTTGCTAACCTCGATCGAGGAGGAAAGAACGAGGAGAAGACCTAAGTATCGCTCGGGCACCTCATATCATTTTTATTTTGTGTGAGCTTAAGTTGGTTCATGCTCTTAGGCATTTCATCAAACACCTCTTGTGCATAGGGGAAAAAACCAAACTAGCACACCCCCTCTCACACCTTCCAAAGGAAAAAAACAGAGGAGAAGGCTGGTGACGGCTGTATTTATAGGCAGGATCTCTAGAACCGGTCCGTATTCAAAACCGGTGCAAAAGGGTGGCCATTAGCACCGGTTCGTGCCACGAACCGGTGCTAATGGTTCCTAACAAACCGGTGCTAGAGCTCCACGGGCTCCATTTAGCTCTCTGGCAACTCGAACCGGTGCTAAAGAACCCCTTTAGTCTGGGTTCGTAAGCCAACCGGTGCAAATGCCGTTTGGAGCAAAAAACGAAAGCCCTATTTTCTACTAGTGTAAGCAGTCATGAAGTCTATGTATCATAATGGAGAAATCACAAATCAGGGAAAGTATACTATATTCAATGAAGCGATGATATGTTAAGTGAGAACTTGCAACAAATTTGCTTGGTGTATCTCTGTACTTAAGAACTTTGTCATACTGCTAGGAGTGAACTAAGTGCATGTAAAAAAGATGGAGTGAATGATGTGAAAACTCAAAACGCAATTCAGATGCAGACATTAGCCCAAATTAAATGTTTAAAATACCGGTCTATTTTCTACATATATATGTTGCCTTCATGATTCCATCCATGTGAGTTGTAATGTCTTTCTGTTTGTTATTGTATGGAATTTCTGAGTAAGGAGAGATATGCTATATTCTCCAACATCCACTAGTTGGTCAAAAAGTTCAATGGGGATGGGTAATTTGTAGCATAAGTTTATGTAGTGTTGCAACTTGAAACTATGAGTTCGTTACTTTTTTTGGTAAGCTAATGAAGTAGAATGGATTCAGATGGAAATTGTTGTTGGAGGTGTGTATACCATCTAAAAAAAGTTTAACGTGTTCTCTTCAATGTACACTGACTCCTATTATGTTTGTGGAGAATGATACTGTACTAGAGAAGTTTGTGTACCTTATGCAAAACCAGGGACTCACAAGTTTTATGCATCATCATTATAACGAAACTGCAAATTAGGAAAGTATGCTATATTCAATGAAGTAATGAACATATTAGGAACTTGCAGTAGCTATAGGGTGGCTTGTTGTATCTCTGTATAAGAAGAACTCTTGTTATAGTACTAGGTGTGAATTGAGTGTGAAAACAGTATCACATACGAAAATAGTTAATTAGTTACCTTCTGCAAAAAAAAATGTCACAGGGAGATTCATGTGCACTTTTTCGAGTATGAATGTTTTTTTTTTGGCGAATGAGAGTATAAATGCTATTTGTTGTCATAAATGGTTCTGTAATCCTATGTTTTTTATATGCGGCACAATTTTTGGTAAAAATCCTGAATCCACCTACTAGCTTGTATGGAAATATTCTGAAACTTCTAAAGGAAAAGTATGACATCTGTAATCTGAAGTTGGTCCAAACATGTTGATGCAACGTACAATCAATATTTATGATTTAGAAATGCTCAAAAGTACGTGTGCATGTCAACATAGTTATAACTATCAGGTGTTTGTTGTATGTGATGAATTTAGCATTCAAATAGGAATGACTGCTGGGCTCACTTACATACAATAAATGCTTATCTGCTCCCATTTTTTCCACTTTATGGGTATTCTTAATTCTAATTGTATCACATGTTTATTGTAGCATGTAGTCGGCTGCCACGAATACATACTTTCCAATTTCTATGTTCATTATTTTAGTTGTATTTCTTTCAGGAAAAAGTTATTCGCATATTAACTGATTCATAATTTTAGTTGTATTTCCTTCAGCCAAAGTTAATAGCATATTTAGTTATTTACTCATTCATTTCTGTTTCTCAGTGCACTGTGGGGCATACGATATGTTCGTCCTGCCATGACAAGCTCCCGGACAAGTGTCACTTCTGCTCACTCCCCACGGTCTACAATCGTTGCCACATGGTTGAACATGTCATTGAATCTATTAAAGTTGCTTGCTCCAATGGCAATCATGGATGCACTGCAAGGATAACCTACTATCAGAGAGAAGAGCACGAGAAGGGATGCCCACACGCGCCATGTTTCTGCCCTGAAGCCGGCTGCAGCTTCAGTGGACCTACTGTGAGGCTCCTGGACCATTTCTCAAGCAAGCACAAGTTGCATTCCCCAAAGGTCATGTACAATAAGGCGTTCCGGATCCGCATACAGGTGGGATCAACCATCCTCGTGGGTGAGGATGGGTGCCTATTCCTGGTCAACATGATACCAGAGGCCCTTGGCGGTGTCATGTCTGTCTGTTGCGTCCAGCCTCACAGTGCGGGATCCAAGTTCAAATGTAAGCTGTCATTGACAAGCACTGAGCCACATTGTTCCCAGGTCATGGAGTTCGTAACGAGGAGCACTAATCTGTATGATGGGCTGCCGAAAGACTGCCTCCCGTTCCTTGTGCCGAGGGTGCTGCTTCGGGGCGATGGTACAAGCGCCACAGCCATGGTGGGCGTGGTGCTCATGCCACAGTGAACAATGAGCAAGTGATGGCCCTCTCACCTATGTATATACCACTGTCTATGTAGGATATGAATTGTCAAGCGAGTACTCTCATAATTCTCATGTTTTGGTTAAGGCACTAGTGATCTTTTGATAGGCTTCGTTTTTTTTTTTGGGAAACTTTAGTGAAAAGAATTCATATGATTGTTTCCGCGCTAGGCAGAATTCTGCTTGAAATTGTTGAGATGGACCACAAAGGTGTGTTGAAGTATGATGACTGCGTTTCTCTTGATGCAAACTGCAGTTAAACAATGCACTGTGATTTATGTAATGTTGTTGACCTTGAGTTATTCCTGTTAGCAAGTTGTGTGATGGCGCTGTAGACAGACGCAACAGTTTTCAGAATATTGCGTGCGTACCACCAAACAATGCCCGATATAACAGCAGCAGCAGCAGCAGCAGAACAGTAGTACTACTATATAGAAATATTTTACCCCAGAGGCTCAACATTTGCTCCAGTTCGGATCATGACCTACTTCATGGATTACAGAGTCTCAACTCTCAACATGCCCTGCAAGGCTGCAACCAAGTACGGCAAGAAGCACCAAAACAAACCAACATCTTCCGTATCCTACCATGGACATGGAGACGATCCATCAGTCAGCCCCTTATTTATCGTTGCTGTCCTCCTCCTCGCAGCTGCCATCATCATCGTCTTTCTCCTCCTCCAGATCGCCGTCATTGTCCTCGGTATCAATGGTGATTGTGAGCACAACGGACACATTGGGGACAAAGCATAAGCAGTTCTTCGGCAGCCCAGCTGCCAGTGACGAGCTCGTGATTGTTTCCAATGACGAGAGCTGGTAATGCCCCTGCCAGGACGAGAAACCCACAGAACATCCAAACCTGGACGGCTTCAAGGCCTTTGACTGGACGCACACGAGCGAGATGGCATGCAGGGGTGGCTCTGGCGGGGCCACGTTGAGCAGGAAGAGGCTGCCGTCTTGGCCATGGAGGACGTGCAAGCCAGGGGTGGCAGCAAGGTCGAATGGAACATAGTACTTGAACACTGTCGCCGGCCACTTGTGCTGGGAGGTGAAGTGATCCAGGAGCACCGCTGTTGAGCCGGCGAAGCCGCAGCCAGGATCTGGGCAGAAGCACGGCGCGTGCGGGCACGCCTCTTTGTGTTCTCCCTTGCGGTAGTAGGTGATCATGTCGGTGCACCCGTGCTCGGCGTAGGGGCAGGGAACAAGGATGGATTCAACGATGCACTCCATGCCATAGCAGCCGCTCTTCAAGATGACCTCAGAACAGGTCTGGCATTTGCTGTCCGGGAGCTTGTCGCGACACGACGAGCAGATGAAATGCCCAAGGGTGCACTGCAAAGAATCCACCAAGCGAACTCAGAATTATAACTCCCACACAAATAAGAAAAAACATGTTGAAATGAACAGACCTACACAAGAACCTCGACAGGATTTGGATGCATGCGATTACCTGGAAAATGGGAGGCCTGAGAGGGTTAGAGCAGACGGGGCAGTCAAAGGCTTCCATCCCCATGGTAACATTCTGCTTCTTGACAGCGGTCCCAGCTGCCTCTTGCAGAGCTTCTCCTTCGTTCTTGAGAACCAAGGCCATCCGTAGTAGCTAGAGATTACAAACCAATTGGTTAAAAGCGTAAACATTTCTCCACAAACTGTAGGCGATCAAAAAATAAGAGTATCAATATATGAAAGCAAGGTCTACAGGTGTGCCATGTAAAAGGAGTGGACCGCCCTTTTTTGGAAGGTTACAAATACGTCCACTACAGGAATCTATCTACTATTTTTTCTACTAAAAGCATAATACACAAGTCTAAAATAGAGACACGAGGTTAATCCACATCATTAGAATTATTATAACTGTTAGATTTTTGATGTAAGGCTAAGATTAAAAGGCCGGACTGAAGTTACGTAACAATTATCACGTCCAACCAACGCCCGTACGTGCAACCATACAAAAAATAGGGATAGCTGCCATCCAGATGTGCCCACGTACAACAGTTTTTTTCTTTAGATTAGAGAAAGCGTACGACACTTGGAAAGTTTTATTTCTACGTCCAGATGTGCCCGCCTACACCGGCTTTTTTTCTTTAAATTAGAGAAAAAGTACGACACTTGGAAAGTTGTATTTCCTTTTCTTCTTTTTTACAGAAATAGCATACATCAGTAGAAACATTTTATTATTTTATTTCTCCATGTTCAAATTAGATACGTACCAGTATAGATGTGTAGGAAATAATTGGAAAACTAACCTACTATCTTCCATGCTACGTGGGAAAACGATAACCAGGAATTAATCTCGAGGTTCAAGAAAAAGACACAAGACATTTCTCTATTTTCTAGAATTAAGCGGGTTAATTTCGTCGCCAACAGTTTGCCCGAGGTATGCCATCTCCTAATTGATTTTCTTTATTTACAAATCAATATGGGTGTCTAACACAAATACTCTCACAATAATAGAGATCGACACCGGGGATCGGCAGTAAAGAGCCTAGATGTTTTATATCCGATCGGACATATAGAGTCCAGATGTGTTAAATAACAAACGTGTGAGACGGATTAGTTCACACTTGAAATCTTCTCCTTCCTAACAAATCAGCAATCATGTTCTAGAAAATGTCAAGCAATCCATCCTTGCCACAAGAATTTTTAGGAACCCAAGAGAATTAAGCATTAATACTCAATGATGGAATCAAGATAATTTGTTTTCCTTTTGAAAGTATATTGACATTCAGAATACATACTATTAAGTATGATCATCATCGATGACTGAAAGCAATATACTTGGTCAACAACGAGAATAAGTCAATGGTGCATATATATTATGTGCTTCTAGCTAGACTATTGTGTGGGTTGTTGATAAGCTATGAAATATTATTTAAAAAAATTATTGAATAATTAAGAAATGAGATTATTGTCAGAATTTCACGCTGGTCTTACCACTTGAAATAAAAAATACATTTGTGCCAAAATGTAAGATGTACAAATTTACGAGTGGGTTTAGAGTAAACAAACAAGTTGAATCAATCGTAAATTGGAATATGCTCAAACATGCATTAAATCAACCTTTTCTACTTTGAAATATAGATGTTTAATATATTACTAGGACCAATCAAGTGAAAATAATATAATTTTATTTTCTAAAAATATTCAAATGTTTGTAAGATGTTCATGTATAATAAAAATGTAACTAATATTTTGGAGAACGTATACATGCTACAATGTCATGTATCTGTCAACCAAATTATGAAATGGTAGGAAGAAATTCTAGATTAAAATGGCATTAAACTTTAATGTCACACAATAAATTTTATGGTAACTTTAATAAATAGATCATCTAAAAAAACAAATGGTAAATATCCCACTTTGCTATGTGAGTGGATCAATAAGTCACTTTCATATGTAAGTGGATCAATAAGACACTTTGTTATGTGAGTCCACGACACAAGAGGTGTACTCTATACTTCCTCTGTCCATAATTACCATACATTCTGTTAGAGTCAAACTATGTAAAATTTGACTAATCACGTATGAAATTTTTTAACATCTACAATATAAAGAAATATTATTAGAACCATCATAAAATGTATTTCCTCTTAAAAGTGATAATATTTTTAACAATATGCTTGGTCATATTAATTTTTAAAGTTTAACTTTTAGTAAACACAAAATGGAGGGTAATTCCGGACAGAGGGTGTATTAAAACAAGGAAGAGAACATGAGGCTAGAAAATTACAGTAAATCAAACCACATACATTAATCTGGTAAACCGAGCAACCCTTATTTTTATTTGACCGCGGTTGATCAATCCGCATAGCTGTACACGAACACATCTAGCAATTGCTCTTGTGAACATTTACTTCAGTAAACCCTCTAGATATTCTATCAGAACCTCATTCCTACTTATTCTATGTGCATAGATGTAATGCCACTCAAGATATCCGAGTGCTAATGACCCAATAGATAATATATATGTGTTTACTTTATACATTATACAATGACCATTAGTCCATAAATTTATGTTCCCTTTGCTTTTGATATTATATTTAACATAGCAAAGACAACAGTATGGACAACGGCTTTATAAAAAAGTGCTAATGTTCAGTAGGTAGCATGAATATATATGAAACCATTTTATAAATATTTCCAAAACAATAAAGATGATGCCATCATATTTGTGAGGGCCACTATGCTAGTTTGTGGTAACAATCACAAGATGAATGTATCGCTAGTTCAATCTCTAGATGTTGTACTGGCATACAAGATCCTCCACGCCACGCAGGACACGAAACGAAAGCCAAATCGAAGCAAACACTTTGATAGAGTGGCCCCAAAGCAGGGAGGCAAATCATCGAACGCATGGACTGCATATATACTAAGCGAGTAGGCAATGAACAGCCCCAGAGCTCCAGATCCTCTACGGGGCAAATGCGAGTAGATCAGATCGATCCAGTGACGATAGAAGATGCAGCTCAGTAGCCGAAACGAGATGCTGGAACCGATCGACGAAGCGAGCGTCGATCCGACCGCGGCTCGGCTGGACGTGCGAGGAGGAGGAGGAAGCGAGACCCACTCACCGTGGTGTGCGGACCTGTAGATGGAGCGGGGACGGGTTTGCGTCGGGACGGCGGCGAGCGAGCGAGGGGTGGTGGATGTGGCGTGGCGGCGGTGCAGAGAAAACGAACTGCACGGGAACAGTTTGATCCTAGTCTTCCGCGGCTTTCACTCGTCAATTTGGGAGACGGGCGGCCTGGGGCGCGATATCCTGAGGGATGGACTGGGCCTCGGGATCTGACTTTGTCAGAGTCGTGGAGAAATACGGCCCGGTATACCTGAACATGAACAAGGAGCAGTATTCGGTTTGGACATGTGTGAGCCAGTGATATTGGAACAAGGTGCCAGAGTGTTGGCCCATGGCTAAGGCGAGCGGAACATTTGCGCTCATTTCAAACTGGCCCAAGGACACGGCTGTTACATCTACCCCATCGCCGAGCCACCGACTCCCCCAGATCCCGGAACCCCTCGGAACCGGCGGCGGCAAGAGGAGCACCTTCCCGGCGGCAAGAGGAGCGCCTAGCCAGCGGCAGATAAGATGGCGGAGGCAGGGCGGCGGACTCGTACAGGTGCCGTTCTCTTTCTCTGCCCTGCTTTTCTGTCCCCTTTATCCACGGTTTTTTGATGGAGCTCTCAATGTAAACTAGTAAGCGTGCACGTGCAATGCACGTCTAATATATAATTAAAATATTAATTTTAAATCTCATATTATTTTAGCGAGTATTTTTACCGAGCCACTGAAATGTATTGCAATATTTGAATATATTAAATAAAAATAATTACCAATATATGTGAAGTTTTTTTTAAAAAATCATCAGATCGTAATGTGAACATTTCTTTGAGCCCTTGATCGCACACACATAGGTCATCGAAGACGCTGAGCCTTTAAAAAAAAAAGTCAGACACGCAGGAATGGATAAATCTCACGCTCACTCTCAGAGCACACCTGTTAGCCGTCGCCTGCTTGTCCACCATCCCGGAAGTTGCCGCGACCTCTCCAATGTCTGCCCGCCGTGCTTAGCTCCCTCTCTCGACCTCGTCTCTCCCCTTCGTCACCACCTCCGGCACGATACTCCGCACGCCCCTGCTCTTCCCCGCCCATTCTCTTGGAATTTGGTTGCCGAAGTGCTTGAGGAGGCGCTCTATCTCAGCATGCTAGCGGGCGAGACAGCACCAGGCGCCATCGAGTGGAGGTGCAGGAATCAACTCCACCAACGACGGCCGCGGCCATGGCGCGTCAGAGAGCTCCTCAGCGCAGGCAACAAAAAAACAAGGCAACTAAAATTTCGGCATACCTGCAATAAGTATATTAAGCCAGAAATCAATAAAACATCTTAAAAGAATAACAATACACGACATGTCATGGAGAAATGTGCTGGCATAGAAAACATCTCACCTGATATGACCTCAACAAGCAAAAGAAAATGTACCTCTTATCAGGAGAACTCAGTAGAAGCAACATGTAGCCGCAGAATTCGCACAGAGCAAACTGACTGCTTACAAATTTTGATGAACTATTTATTTACGGGAAAGTATGAACTGAGCACCATGGCACCTACACCCTCTAATTTTTTTTTCATTTGTCTTTTTTGTATCTCCCAAGCACTATAACATTTCGATTTCAAACTTTGCAGATCACTAAAACATTACATCTAGTATGTGCGAAAAATAGATTAGATTTTTTTGTGCAATTTAATATTTTCATATAATTTAAAAATCATAAAAAATCTTTAAAAATATATATTTATATTTTCATAAAAATACCAAAGTATTTTTCCAACATTCTATCTCAAATGTTTCGGTGAACAGAAAAGTTTTGAATTCAAATATTGTATGGTGTGAGAGATACAAAAAAATAAAGTTGCTTGTTGGAGAGAAAAAAGTACAAGTGCGGATCTTAAAGCATGCGTGAGCAGCCCAGATAAAGGGGACAGCTGAGATGGTGCTTAGAAAATCCACACTCTTTACATTTGCAGGGTTTCTTGTATAATAATAATTTATTTATAAATTGATAATTAACTGCAGTCAAAATTAAAAATGTGAATGAATTTTGCATAGAACCGCAGCTATTTAGAGATCAATATTAGTGGCAACAATCATATTATGGTTGCTGTCGAGAGAATTCTTAATACCTGGCAGATCCTAGCTATCCGGAAAGTACATGCAGCTTTTCAATAGTAACAAGAACCTGTTGGTCATTACTTTGCTAGGGTCAAATAGCAACAAACCTAACTAAATTCAGTATGTCATGGGCAACGATGTAGTGATGTATGTACTTGTCCATGTGCCCGTAATGGTGCTTGAAATTAGATCTTTAATTCAAATATAATGTTGGACTATATGGTAATGAGAAGCTCAATGCTTTATTCTTTGTGCTCAAATGACATCTCACTTCTCTATTCTCCTTCCCACCAAACTTTCTTCAGTCTCCATTGTGACCCTCCTTTCTGTGACTTCAACTATCATGGGAGTTCACGACGAAAATATCAGTATCTCTTGAGAGAAATTGCAGTACAAGGATAGTTTCCAATATTAGTACCTTTAGCAAAATTACAATAGTGACTTCATTTCAGAGAACATTCTAGCTGTGGCACCATCATTGTAGGCATTTGAATTACCTTGAAGTGCGATTTGATAAATAAGATACACTTTCAGTTTTATTTTCCTCATACAACACATGAATGACTCAATACAATGTAGCCTTGACTCCTGAAAACATATGAATGACTCAAGTAATTAACAAGCAGTTGCAGAAAACTGAAGGACCTTACCTTCTCATCTATAAGCATAGCACACATGCCAAACTGCAGGTTATTTTTACCCCAAGTTCATTATTTCAAGATATAAAGGGGTAAATATTACACATTCAGACTGAAGAAATCAAAGACAAAAATGTTTCCGTGAGCCTTTTGGCATACCAAATACGATACAAATAGTAATTAGTGAACATTAAATATTCAAGAACTTCTAAACTATCCGAGCTCAATCTAACAGGGAACTTACATTGGTTCAGTTTTGAATTACAGGCTTCATGTAAAACAATGAAAATACAGTTCAAATTCAGAAATTTTTCCTTATACTTTTACGACTGAAATGAATTATATATGTATCTTGGATTTTTTGCAAATACTAACCAGATCATCTGGGTGAATTATATTTACAATGGCCTTTAATTGGAAGAACCAAGTATCCATTGCAAATCAACATCTCAAATCAAACATCATAAGATATAGTCTATGATAACATTCTGCAAGATCCATCGCAAGCAATCTGGTTCATACATCTGTAAGGAAATAGACTGTCAGTATAGAAAACCAAAAGAGGGCAAGCTCTGCTAAAACTTTGAACATCCCACATCATAACAAGGTAAATAACAACAACTTGCACGTTTGAGGCCAATCTCGTCCACCTGAACCAGGCACATGAGTTCTGGATTCAGACCATGCAGAAATAAAAAATATGGTGGTCGTGGTTCTATATGTAGTGCATGCAAGTAAAATTACAAACCTTATTGCGCAACAATAATAGATTGTAAATTCACAGCTGGTACTAATAGCATGTGCACTGCCTTGAACATGGAACCTCCCATGATCGGATCTACATCTACTCAAAATAAAAAAAAAGGAAGGAACAGGGAAAAGGTAATAGGAGACCTCACCTCCGGCGGCAAGGTGACAGAGGGCCAGGACGATCGCCGCGAGCGCACGCGTCATTTCCCAGGACGATCCGTGAGAACATGGAGGCGGTGGCTGGTGTTGGTTCGCTTCTATAGGGCGAGCGGATCTGCCACCACGTATTGGGCGGCGCAGCCACAAGGGGTAGGGCTGGGCTGCGGAGCGAGACACCGTGTCGATGGCGGAGAGGCCATGAAATTTAGGGATGGGTGGCGGAGGGAGGTGCAGCGATGGGATCACATCGAGCTTTCCTTCGCGGGCGGCGCGTTTCTCTGGGCGTTGTTGTGGGGCAGCCAGCGCTCGTTTTTGCGCGTGAGCCTGGGTGTGAGAGATGGTGGGCGCCTGGGCGGGGATCGAAACATCCGGGTGGGGAGAACAAACAATCTTGGACCGTGCGATCTGTGCGAATAGAGGGTGTAGATTTAATTTTCCTGTTAAGTTTGTGCCTTTATAAGTAGTAGAGATAGAGATAGAGATAGAGATAGAGATAGAGATGACGACCCTTTTTTTTTGGTCAATAGTATCATTGGTGGGAAGGTTGTGTTGGAGAGACAGATCCACTGGCTGGATACGGCGGAACCTCCAGAGATGGGGCTAGAGGAACGTGTTCATGCGCCGGAGCCGAGTCCGGTTGCGGCGAGATAGCTGGCAAGGTTCGCTCGGAAGCAACGTCTGGATGGACTAATAGCTTTCCGATGCTAGGTAGGGGTGTAGATTATGTGTAGATTTGCAGCAGTGGAGCTGATGCACGCACGCCGTTTAATCGGTCTGTTTTTAGATGGTGTATTTACCTTGGAAATAGGAACATCAGAATTCCAGGGCTAGCTTACTCGGGATTTTTTACTGCATGTTCGTTTGCTATGACATATTGGATGCTTGAGATTAAATAGTAATTATCTCCTGTACCTGGCGTGGAACATAGTAGCATGGTTTTTTTTTTTTTTTTTGCTGTTGAGCTGTATTTACCTCGCAAAAGAGGAACATTAGAATTCCAAGACTAGCTTTACTCAGTAGTTATAACTGCATGTCTGTTTGCTTTTACATATGTGGATGCTTTAGCTGAAAATAGTTATTATCTCCTGTACCATGTTGGTAGAGTCCGGATTGGCAAGACGCCAATCGAAAGGGCACCGAATCCAGACCGGAAGTCTGCTTTGGAATTGGCCCTGAGGTCATACACCGAATGCAAGGAAGGTGTTGTGGTTGATCCAGTTGTAGGGACGTCATTTGATTCGCTGGAGGAGGCTTACGAGTTCAACAATCTGTATTCGTGGGAGACTGGATTCGGGTGAGGTTTGCGAAGAGCAGATTCAACGTGCATCACACAAAGTGCATGCAAGAAATTGTGTGCCGATGTGCTGTAAGTGCCGGTACATATGAGCTTTGTTTACATATATGTGTTCAATGCTTCTGGTTCGAATAGTACATGCATAACCATTTTATTTTGTTTTTTGTTACTAAAATAGGGGATGCCTTTGAAAAAGAACAGCCGGTCGACAAGGTGTGGATGCCTAGCTTTGATAAGGCTGTGGCGGACAGATGACAACAGGTGGTACATTTGTGAGCACCGATCTGCACACAACCACAAGTTGTCAAAAACTTGCGGGGGGAATCTGCATTGGCAGTCACATTCTGGCATGATTTGCTGCCTTTTTTTTTGAGACACATAAACCATTCATTTCATAATAACAGGGTCACGATTACAATCAAAAGCCAAAGCCTTTGTTACAATTTCAGGGAAATTACTATTCCACACATGGTCTACATCAGACTTCCTCACAAGCACTGCTACCTCATGGGCAGCAGAATTTTGGGCTCTCCTTGCAAACACACACTCCCAGGTTGGTTGTGAGTTTGCAAAAGAAATAAAATCATGCAGGGTGCTCCTATAGGAAGACATCGATCCTTCAGTAGAATTTATTTCATTGACGATTGATTTGGAGTCGCTTTCAAAGATCATGTTGCTTCTTATCCAGTTTGCAGCCAACTTTGCACCTACAGCAAGAGCGGTAGCTTCAGCATCTTCGGCATTTCGGCAGTGTTTCAACACCTTTCCTGCAGCTACCAATGTCTCTCCATTGTGATCATGGATTACTGCGCCCACGGCTGCTGCACCTGTTTCAGGAACAAAGGAGCCATCAACGTTAGTTTTCAGCCATCCAATCGGAGGTGGATTCCATCCGCAAAGACTAGAGCTTGTAGTATGCTCTCCCGTTTTGCCCCATGAATTTTGTCCCATATCTGTAACTTGATTCTTTCCTTTGTACTCTGCTTGGTTCTCTGAAACTATGTTTCCTTGAGTTCCAAGGCTAGAATTTGTGCTGGCATTTAAGGTCTCTGTGTAGGATATTAAGAATCTCACCGACTGATCAATAGTGGCTTTCCCTTTTGCATGCACTATATCATTTCATAAATGCCAAGATCTCCATAGAGTCAAAATGATACGTTGGTGCATCTCATTTTTAGTGTTATTCAAGAGAATTAGCAGCCAGTCATCACCCGTTTTTGAAAAAAATTCCTCCTTTGGAAGGTCCCAATATTCCCGCAATCTAGAACGAAGTGCTCTTGCCTTAGTGCATTGTACTACAGCATGGAAGCCATCTTCTGTTTCCACACCGCATATTTTGCAAATGCTCTGTACTTCCAGTGTTCTTCTACATTTATTCAGTTGAGTTGGGAGATTATCACAGGCAAGACGCCACCCGAAGATACGAACCTTATTGGGAACTGGTGCTGTCCAGATGTTCTTCCATAAACTTCGCTCCCCATTTGGAGCAATACTGCTTGCATTTGGTTGTACATTGTGCAGAGATTCAGCAAGTCTGTAAGCACTCTTAACCGTGAATTTGCCATTCTTTTCATAATGCCAGGCGATGGCGTCGACGAATTCATGTGTTGGCACTTTTATCTTTACAATCTCATCAGCATCATGTGGTAGAAACATAGCTTGTACTAATTGTGTATTCCAACCGTTTGTTCCATTCCCAAACAGGTCTTTCACTCTTCTAATTCTGCAGTCTGTAATGCCTCCAGTGACCTTGAGAGCTCCATCCCGAATTAGCCAATTATCTCTCTAAATATTAATTTTCTTCCCATTTCCTATGCGCCAAATAACTCCCTTTTTTAGCAGTTCTAAACCATGTTCCACCCCTCTCCAGCTGGCTGAAGCATCAGAAGCAAAAACAGTATCTAAAATATTGCCATTTGGGTAATATTTAGATTTCAAACAGCGAGCACACAAAGAATTTGGTCTGTCAAGTAGTCTCCAGGCTTGGCGCGCAAGGAGTGCTTGATTGAACAATTTGGTGTCTTTGAAACCCATACCGCCCATGGTTTTTGGAGTGGTAAGAATATCCCAAGAGGCCCAGTGTACCTTTCTCTTTTTCTCATCCTCTCCCCACCAAAATTTTCTAATCATCTACATGTAGTCTTCATGGAATCCGACAGGCATTTTGAAAACTCCCATGTCAAAAATAGCTAGTGCTTGGGCGACCGATTTTATTAAAGCTTCCTTTGCTGCCATTGATGTATATTTTTCGGACCAGTCTGTGAGTCTTTTCCTGAACCTTTATTTTATTGGTTGGAATCTCGAAGCTTTCATTCTTCCTTCTGGTGTAGGCAGACCCAAATATTTTTCTTTAAAGGTACTGTGTTGTACTTCAAGAATCGCTTTGATGTCATCTTGGGTTTGTTGGGTGCATGCTTCACTGAATAGGATAGAGCATTTAGAAGGATTCAACAGTTGTCCAGAGCCTACTTCAAAAATACCCATCGCCACCTTTATGACTCCAGCCTGTTCGGTATTTGCTTGGAAGAAGACCAAGCTGTCATCTGCAAACAGGAGGTGAGAAACTCCAGGGGCACGCCGACAGATTTTGAACTCATTTAGGGCCTTCAATTCAATAGCTCTCTGAATTATTTTGGAGAAACCTTCAGAAACAAAAAGAAAAAGGTAAGGATAGAGAGGGTCTCCTTGCGTGATTCCCCTTGTAGGTTTGAAGCTTTGGGTGAGTGTTCCGTTTATTTTCACCTTATACTCGACGGAGGTTACGCAACTCATGATCCATTCAACAAATTTACTATGAAATCCTAGTTTTGAAAGTATCATTCTCAGGTAAGACCAATCCACTCTTTCATAGGCCTTGGACAGATCTAATTTGTATGCACAAAAGCCTCCATCTATTTTCTTGTTTCTTTGGATACTGTGGAAGCATTCAAAAGCTATGAGAGCATTGTCTGTTATTAGTCTTCCTGGTATGAAGGCACTTTGGGTTTCTGAAATCAAACCGTCCAACTCTGGTTTCAGTCTGTTTGCAATACACTTAGCCACGACTTTGTAAATAACATTGCACAGCGAAATAGGCCTATATTCCTTCAGACTCTCTGGCTGGTTGTTTTTTGGGATGAGTACAATGATTGTCTCGTTGACCTCCTGTGGCATGCAACCATCTCTGAAGAAAGTTCTGACCGCATGTATAACTTCATTTTTTAAGAGCCCCCAATTCCTCTGAAAAAATCTGGCCGGGAAACCATCAGCTCCTGGTGCCTTTAGTGGCCCTATTTGGAATAGAGCATCACCAATTTCGTCATCTGTGAAATCTTGTATGAGGTTGTTGTTTGTTTCTTCATTCACCTTTTCTACAATCAACTCCTCAATTAGAGCCGGAGTAACAAGATTGTCCTTTGTGTACATTTCCTCGAAATATTCCTTGGCCATCCTTTTTAATTCCTCTGGTCGTTCTTCGAAAGAGCCATCATCCTTCTTCAGTTTTTTAATTTTATCTTTTTCGCTCTCCAAGTGGCCTTTCTGTGGAAAAAATGAGTGTTTTGGTCCCCATGTTTCAGCCATGTCACTCTTGATCTCTGTTTCCACATGATTTCTTCTCTCAATAACAATTCGACTAATCTCCTGTTGATGTTGGCGATCTTATTGGTGTTGGCTTGATAACCAGAGAGTTGAAGGATCTCTAATTCTTTTTTGAGCCGTGTTATTTCTTTTGTAACTGCACCAAAATTTAGACTACTCCAGCTTCTAAGGCAAGACATGGTGGCACTCAGTTTCTGTCTAATCCCTTGTAGATTCGTCGCTTGGTCATGTTTTTCCCATGCCAGGTTTATTTCATCTGTCAGAGACAATTCTCTCTCCCACATCATTTCATACCGGGCAGTTTTTGGACCATTTGTGTAGTACTTTGCCTTCTCCAGCTCAACCAGAATTGGACAATGGTCTGATCTTGAGGAGACAAGGTGTCTCACGTCAGCTTCAGGGAACAAATTTGACCAACTTGGATTGGCAACTGCTCTATCTAGTCTAACCCTTACATTTTTCCTGTCCTTTTGTTTATTGTTGTAAGTCCAAGGTAGTCCTGAGTATCCCAAATCATGCAGGTTACAATCAGATAATGCTTCACGAAAAATTTGCATTTGCCTTTCATTTCTTTTAGTGGCTGAGAGGTGCTCATGTTGCCACATAGCCTCATTGAAGTCTCCTACCATTAGCCAAGGTTCTCTGACATCCGTTTTTATCCTACGGATTAATTTCCACATTTCCGGTCTGTCTTGTGCTTTTGGTTCCCCATAGACAAAGGTACATCTCTATATCAAGCCATCTGGTTCAGTAATTTTCACATCAATATGATGGACACCAAAATTTATAAGGCTGACTACAGTATCTTCTTTCCAGTACAGTGCTAGTCCCCCTCCTTTTCCATCAAGACACACAGGGAGGCAATTTCGCAAACCAAGACGCGGGCACAAGCTTTGAATTATTTCTTTATTCTGTCTCGCTTCAGAAACGAAGACAATACTCGGGCCAAACTTCCGCACCAGGCGGATCAGCTCTTGAACTGTGCGAGGTTGACCCAACCCTCGACAGTTCCAGGCAAGGATCAACATTGATCCTGCCAGGCGCTATCTTTGGCGCCCGACAGTTTTCCAGCAGCCCCTGGGCTGGATGCTTCCATACCACCAGCTATCCCCTGCTGCATAGGCGCAGCAGTACCCACACTTACAGGTTTTTTGTACTCACTAACTAGCCTAGGCATGCTACCTAGTTCAGATACAGGGATGTATTCTGATTCTGCAATGTCATCTGGTTTCCACACATCCGGCCTCCACACTGGGCTAACTATCAGGACATCAGCCGAAGAGTTATTTGCATCCTGTACTGCTGCATTTTCTTCCATTGGGAGCTTCAGGACTCCATCTGGTGAAGCCCTTCGTTCTTCCTCCTCCTTTCTTATTTTTACCACATTGGCCTTTCCCAAGCTCTTCTCCAAAGAGGGAACTTGCATCAGAACTTTTTTGGCCTTGGGTTCCAGCGGCTGATCCTCATCCTCTACATCTGCTCTGATCCGCGAAGCCCCCAGGGATAATCCCTGAGTTGTCAGCGGTGTCTTGTTTGCGTCGTTTCGCCGTATCCTTTTCCAACCTGGGCCCTTCTTCTGCTTGTTGGCGTCGAGTGGCACTGCTGTACTCTTGGTTGCGGCTGGACCTGTGCCTTGTGTACTCGGTGTAGTGTTTGATTGGTTTGCTTCAGGCTTCTGAGCTGCAGTAGCATTGTCGTTGACGGTCTTGTTCAGGTTATTTTGCGTCGGGTTGTCGGAGATCTTGATGGCGGTCTTGAGGGAAGGCTTGGCTTGGGCGCTCGCCTCCGGACCCATGTTGACAGTGTTCTTGGTCACCTTGGTAGCTTCTGGTTTGCTGGTGCTGATGGTGAGCTTGTTGCTGGTCTTCTGGTTCACCTCCTCTTTTTCCTGCACAGACAAATTCTCCACCCTCTCCGCAACATGAGACACGATGGCGAGATGACCTGTCTCACGTGCTGCCGCCTTTCTTGCATCAATTTCCTAGCCCGAGCGCCAAGACAGAGCCTGGCTCGGAGAGCGTCTCTCTCCAATGTACTCCGGGAGGTACGAGCATCTAGGATCATTATAGTCAGTAGGTGGAACACCAATACTAGGGCTATACCTGAGATTGTTGTGTGTCTCCAGCTTGTTGCAGTCTTGCTTGTTGTGTCCGATGAGCCCGCAGAAGAGGCAGAAGGTGGGAAGCCTCTCATAGCGGAGAGATGCCTCCACCTCTTCCTCAGTGAACTCATTCTCGATCATTATACCTCGGAGCAGGGGTCGACCAAGTGGCAGCAGGACCCGGGCGCGGAGAATTTTGTCGCAGATGTCCCCGCGCGCGTTGTTGTCGATGCAGATGAAGCCTCCCATCCTCCTTCCAAGGTCCCTTGCTAGGGCCTTTGTTAGGAGGTAGAAAGGGATGCCCTTGTACTACACCCATATGGGCACAGAGTCGAATTGGGCTGTCTCCGAATCCTCGCCTTCCTTGAGCTTGCGGACGAGCACAGCATCGTCCTTGTACCGCCACGGGCCGCCGCACGTGACATGCTCGAAGTCTCCTTCCTCATAAAACTCAATGACGAAACGTCTGTCAGCGAGTTGATGAGTTTTGATGTTTCCCCTTGATGACCCACAAGTATAGGGGGTGTATCGTAGTACTTTTGATAAATAAGAGTGTCGAACCCAACGAGGAGCAGAAGGTGTTGATGAGCAGTTTTGATCAAGGAATCACTGTAAATACTAGCAAACAGGTTTTCAGGGGTATTAGGTAATATGAGTAAATAAAGTGCGAGTAAATAAAAGACAGTAGTAACAATTGCACCAAGTGGCCCAATCCTTTCTTCAGCAAAGGACAAGCCGGTTGTGTAATTATAATAACCAAACGTTCTCGAGGACACACGGGAGTTTCTGTCAAGAGCTTTCGCTTCATAGAGCCAATAGTATTCATTGGTTTGATAGGTGTTATGGGGGTGAACCTGTGCTAGCACACTACCCTTACTAGGATAAATACACACTTGTGATTATACCCCTTGCAAGCATCCGCAAATACAAGAAAGTAATTAAGATAAATCTAACCACATCTTTAAACTCTGAGCTCCTACGCTCCCTGGTGCAATGGTTTCCCAACGGAGGTTTAGGTTTATGTCACTCCAGCAACCCCACAATCGGTAGCCAAATACACAATGCATCTCACTAGGCCCATAAATGGTGAAGTATCATGTAGTCGACGTTCACATGACACCACTAGTGAAATAGCACCACAACAACATCAAACCATTAAATATTTCTCAACAATAATTCACTACTAACATCTTGACTTCTCCCATGTCCTCAAGAACTAAACGAACTACTCACAAGACATCATATGGATCATGATCAGAGGTGAAATAATGGTAAATAACAATCTGAACATAAACCTTAATTCAACGGTTCCACTCAATAGCATCAACTACAAGAGTAATCAACACCGGGAAAGTTTCCCCTATGAATATAACAAGATCCAACTCAAGATGTTACAGCGGGATGACGTGGTGATGGTGGAGATGAAGGTGCTGGTGATGGAGATGATGATGATGATCCCGATGAAGTCCAGTGCGATGGTGATGACGATGGCGACAATCTCCCCTCTCCGGGAAGGAATTTCCCCAGCAGATTTCTCCCTGCCGGAGAGCTTTTTCTCTCTGGTGTTCTCCGCCCCGCAGAGGCGGCTGTGTCTAACTCTGAGCCCCCCTTGACTTAGGTTTTCGGGGACGATGATGTACGCGGAGGGGCGAGACCAGAGATGGGCCAGGGTTCCCACACACAGGGCTGGCGCGGCCAGGGGGCTGGCCGCGCCACCCTGGCGTGTGGGGCCCCCCTGGCTCCTCTCGACTCCTCCTTCTGGCTTCCTGAATCTTCTGGGAAAATATAATTTCTGGGTATTTTTCTGGAATTTTCCTGATCTTCAAAATATGGTCTCTTGATGGTCCTTTTTCCAGCAGAATCCTGACTCCGGCAGCAACTCCCCCGATGATCATCAAACATGTGAAAGCAAAGAAAATAACATAAGTATCATATCTAAATATGAAATATATCAATGAATAACAGTAAATTATGATACAAAATCGTGATGCAAATTGGACATATCAACCCCCCCCCCAAGCTTAGACCTCGCTTGTCCCCAAGCGAAAACTGAACTCGGTAAACATGACCACATGTTTATGGAGTGAAGTGTCGATAATCAAAATATGGACAAGAAGCATCACATTCACTAAGGCACAAATTATAATAGACAGCAACTTCCCTTTGTAAGATGTAGACTTGCAATAGGTAAAAGGGAATCACATGTAAAGATGCACAAGGTAAACTATAATTGGCAATGGCAAACCTTAGTTCTTGGTCAGAGAATGGAGAATAAACTATTCTCTCTTTTCAACGGAGCCTTTTAGAACAGAGCTAATATAGCACAGACTATATGCTCAACAAAGTTAACTTTTGCATTCATAGAAAGCTTTCAAAGATATATTCCTTCAGACAAAAGCATTATACAAAACAAGGAAGATAATAAACATGATTAAACGGATCAACATATGGATGAATGAAACATAACAACTCAAATGCTTGCTTTAGATAGAGGGAAATAGGTTGACTCAACATAAAAGTAAAAGATAGGCCCTTCGCAGAGGGAATCAGGGATTAAACATGTGCTAGAGCTTTTCATTTGTAAAACAGAGGAAAAAATTGTTTTGAGAGGTGGTTGCTTTTGTCAACGACTAGCAACGGAGTTCTTGATATCTTCCATACTAAACAAGTGAGAGCGGTTCCGAGATGTTTGATTAATTGGCACTTTGGTGCTCTTTTATAGCTTTGCACTCCTCCCCACCTTTTTCCTTTCTCAAACCATGGCTAACCGATTCCATCGGGTGCCGACCAACTTTCACATTCCATTGGAGGAGTGCCTTTTTATTTCTCTTTTTTTTCTTTTTGAGATTATAATGGTCTGACCAGCTCCCTTGCAAAATTAATGACGAGCAGATGAAGCTGCCTAGTCGAGGGGTACTTAATTTAGTATGGAAGATAACAAACCCATCCACTATGTCCTCATGAGCTAAAAACAGTGGCACAAAATGAGGAGTGTTTGAAGGTTTTTGAAAGGTAGCACATGAAAATTTACTTGGAATGGCTTGAAATACCATGCATAGGAATTTATAGTGGACTCTTTGGAAGTGACTTGGCTTTTGGGAATTGGATGCACGAGAAGTATTTCCTCTCAGTACATGTTTTTGGCTAGCAAGGCTGGGTAGCAAGCATAAGAGTTGCATGAAACAAACAAACATACATATAATAAGAACAATCATGCAAACTCCCTTGAAGGTACAACGATTTTAACTTTAAGAATAACAATGCTTATAAGCCAAACATAAGGGAAAACTGAAGTGATGAAACTGCAAGCACTTCTTTATTCTTTTCTACTCAAACTTCAAGGTAAAATTGCTACTGACCAAGCTAGGTTTGCCAAAACCAACTAAATCTACTCATGCTCCCAATGTGATACCAATACCAATCAACAAGACTAGTCATACAAGAGAGATTGCAAACTAACATAAAGTGTGCAAAAAGTAAACGATAAAACTTCTCATTAATATTTTATTACCGCAACTCACACCAAGGGATACATAGATAACCAACTAAGGAGGATACTTCCAAACTGCAAACTATTCTATATGATAACTTCTCCATTCATGATATGACTCTACATGAAAGGTAAATGAGCAAAAGGTAATGATGTGATACCGCGGCACTCCCCCAAGCTTGGAATAAGCCAAGGGGATGCCTAAACCGATGACGAATTACTCCTTTGGTGGTAATGGAAGCAGCCTTGGATTAATGAAATATTCCTGCATTCTGTGAAGCCTGAGATTCTCCTCCTGAAGCATCTTTACCTCCCTCTTCAAAGCTTCATAATGAGTGCAAAACTCAAAAGTGACCAGCATTCCGTGTTCTATCACGGGCATGGAGTCAAGATCCAAAACATGATATGTTGGTCCCTGCAAATCATGAGAAAAGATACGCCTAGCTTTCGTTGGTCCTTCAAAAGCAGGGTTTGTCGGCCTTGCTCTTCCAGAACCCAGCTCTTCCTTCCACTTTTTGCGTAACTGGGCAATATCCAAGGGTCTTTTGCCATTGTCATCGCTTGAAGAGGCCATGACTCCCCCAAGCTTAAGATCAACTCCTGACAGAAACAGCTCGAAACAAAACACGATGAGAAAACGATATACAGACCTCGGGGACTCCGAGGGGTTAAATAGGCGAAAATTATACATCGAAACAAAGTCACAGGAGGAAACCGGGACGAAAAGGAGTTCCGGGGTGTTCTCACACCCAGGTGGCGCGGCCAGGGGTGGGCCCGTGCCACGTGTGTGTGAGACACACACAGACTCTTTTTCCTTCCCTTTTTCGTCTCGTGATTTTTCATATTTGGTAAAAACAGCAAAAATATTAAAGGAAGAACTTTTCGCGAAACTTTTCTGACTAGAACTGTTACCTATTCAAAAGCGAACTCTGCAGGTACCTGCAATTTGTCTTGGATGAATTCTTCCGGAGAAACTATTTCAACAACATCAACATCTTCATTATAAGAATCTCCAGAAATATAATGCTTGAGTCTTTGCCCATTCACCACTTGTGTAGAGTCATCTTTCAATGAAGCAGTCTTAATAGCACCTGAGCGGTACACTTCCACAATAACATATGGTCCTTCCCATTTGGAGAGTAATTTTCCTGCAAAAAATCTGAGACGAGACCTATACAAAAGAACTTTCTCACCAACATGGAACTCTCTCTTAAGAATTCTCTTATCATGTCATTGCTTGACTTTCTCTTTGAAAAGTCTGGCATTCTCATACGCTTCGTTTCTCCACTCATCTAGAGAACTCAAATCTAACAACCTTTTCTTACCGGCTAGTTTAAAATCTCTGTTAAGCTCTCTCACTGCCCAAAAAGCTTCGTGTTCTAATTCTAAGGGCAAGTGACATGCTTTTCCGTAAACCATCTTATAAGGAGACATACCCATGGGATTCTTATAAGCAGTTCTATAAGCCCATAAAGCGTCGTTTAACTTACTAGCCCAGTTTTTCCTAGATCTATTAACAGTCTTCTGCAAGATAGACTTGATCTCCCTATTTGAAAGCTCTACCTGCCCACTAGTTTGGGGATAATAAGCAGAAGCAATTCTATGATTGACATCATACTTAGCAAGAGTTTTTCTAAAACTACCGTGAATAAAATGAGAACCTCCGTCAGTCATAAGATATCTAGGCACTCCGAATCTAGGAAAAATAACATCCTTAAGCATTTTTAACGAAGTCTCACCATCGGCACTCTTTGTAGGTATGGCTTCTACCCATTTAGTAACATAATCAACAGCAACAAGTATATGGGTATAGCCTTTTGAAGGAGGAAAAGGACCCATAAAGTCAAATCCCCAACAATCAAATGGTTCAATAACAAGAGTGTAATTCATAGGCATCTCATTGCGTCTAGAAATATTACCAACTCTTTGACATTCATCGCAAGATAAAACATACCTTCTGGCATCTTTAAAGAGGGTTGGCCAATAAAAACCTGATTGTAGAACCTTCTGCGCGGTTCTATCTCCAGCATGATGCCCTCCATAAGCACTGCTATGGCATTTTCTTAATATCTCTTGTTGCTCATATTCCGGTACGCATCTTCTCATGATACCATCAACTCCTTCTTTATATAAATGTGGGTCATCCCAAAAATAATGCCTCAAATCATAGAAATTTTTTCTTCTTTGTTGAGCTGTAAAGGTCGGAGGCAAATACTTGGAAACAATAAAGTTAGCATAATCAGCATACTAAGGAAGGTCTCGCGAAGTTACATTAATTGCAGCCAACTGTTCATTTGGAAAACTATCATTAACAGGAATAGGATCAAAAGAAATATTTTCCGATCTAGACAAGTTGTCAGCCACAGGATTTTCAGCACCTTTCCTATCTACGATATGCAAATCAAACTCTTGTAAAAGCAACACCCATCTAATAAGCCAATTCTTTTGAGCAGCATCAAGAGTCTTACTAGCATAATGAATAACATTCAACTTATTATCAACGCGCTATCCAAGAACAGCACCAACAACAAAATCACTAGCATCACACATAATTTCAAAAGGTAAATTCCAATCAGGTGGTTGAACAATAGGAGCAGTAGTTAAAGCCTTCTTAAGAGTTTCAAAAGCTTCCTTACAATCATCATCAAAGATAAATGTTACATCCTTTTGAAGAAGATTAGTAAGAGGCTTTGAAATCTTAGAGAAATCTTTAATAAACCTCCTATAGAAACCAGCATGACCAAGAATACTACGAATACCTTTAACATCTCTTGGACAAGGCATTTTCTCAATTGCCTCCACTTTTGCTCTGTCAACTTCAATACCTCTTTCGGAAATTTTATGCCCAAGGACAATTCCTTCATTTACCATAAAGTGGCATTTCTCCCAATTAAGAACAAGGTTAGTTTCTTCGCACCTCTGCAAAACTTTATCAAGGTTGTGCAAACAATTATCAAAAGAAGTTCTATAGACGGAGAAATCGTCCATGAAGACCTCCACAATTTCTTCACAAAAGCCATGAAAAATAGCAGACATACATCTTTGAAAAGTAGCAGGAGCATTGCATAAACCAAACGGCATACGTCTATAAGCATAAGTTCCATAAGGGCAAGTAAAAGTGGTTTTCTCTTGATCATCCTTCTTAACAGCAATTTGAGAAAAACCAGAATAACCATCAAGGAAACAAAAATGAGTCTTCTTAGACAACCTTTCTAGCATTTGATCTATAAACGGTAAAGGGTAATGATCTTTCTTAGTAACTTTGTTTACCTTCCTATAATCAATGCACATTCTATAACCAACAACTACCCTTTGAGGAATAAGCTCGTTATTCTCATTAGGCACAACAGTCATACCTCCTTTCTTAGAAACACAATGAACAGGACTAACCCATCTACTATCAGCAATAGGATAAATAATACCAGCATCAAGGAGCTTTAATACCTCATTTCTTACCACATCCTTCATCTTGGGAATTAGGCGGCGTTGATGCTCCACAACTGGCTTCGCATCTTTCTCCATATTAATGGCATGCTGACATAAAGTGGGAGAAATCCCTTTTAAATCATCAAGAGTATATCCCATAGCTCCTCGGTGTTTCCTCAATATCTCCAATAATCTTTCTTCTTCTTTTCCTGAAAGTTTAGAACTAATAATAACAGGATATATTTTCTTATCATCAATATAAGCATATTTAAGATTATCAGGCAAGGGCTTTAATTCAAACACAGGATCTTCTTTAGGCGACAAAGTGGTACCAAGATCCTCCACAGGTAGATTATGCTTGAGTAATGGTGGTTGACGAAGGAGAATATCGTCAATCTCTTCTCTTTCCTTGCTAAAAACATCACTTTCGTGATCTTCCATGAATTGCTGCAAGGCATTATTAGGGGCAAGAGCAATAGAAGCAAGCTGCTCAACTCGAAAATTTTCATTAGGCGTGTCGTTTTCATAAGAAGTCTTAGCAAACTTGGAAAAATTAAACTCATAAGACTCTCCATTAAACTTAGTAAAAAAATTCTCCTTCTTACAATCTATCACGGCACCACAGGTGTTCAAAAATGGTCTACCAAAAATAATAGGACAAGTTTTACTAGCCTCCTTACCAAGTACTAGAAAATCAGTAGGGTATTTAGTCTTACCGCAAAGAACTTCCACATCTCGGACAATACCAAGAGGCCAAACTGTCTCTCTGTTAGCAAGCTGAACAACCACATCAATATCTTCAAGTTCACAAGCGCCAATCTCGTGCATGATTTCTTTGTAAAGCTCTAAGGGAATAGCACTTGCACTAGCACCAATATCACATAAACCATAATAGCAATGATCTCCAATCCTGACAGAAATAACATGAACACTTGCTTTCCTGTGCTTTTTAGGATGTGAAAGAATGTTAGAAGCATCTTCACAAAAAAGAATATATTCATCCCCTACATCTTTAGTAACAAGATCCTTCAATATAGCTACAGGAGACTTAATAGTAATTTGCTCATCAGGCTCTGCAGCTTTCTTAGTAATTTTATTAGACACACTTACCAAAGTAGAATACTTTTTTACCTTAGCAGGGAAAGGTGTCTTCTCAAAATAAGGTTCAGGCACAATGCTATCAACAGTACAAACTTCAGTAGCTGCAGCAGGAATATGACTAATAGAATCTTTGTAAGGCGCATGATATTTGTTCCAATCTTTCTTTGGAACATCAATATAAGAGGCAAAAGCCTTAAGACAATAAGCAAGTATTTGTGAATCAAGACCATAAGCAGCGCTAACACTATGAAAGTCATCAGTTCCCATAAAAGATTTAATGCATTCATAATCATAGTTTATACCTGACTTCCTACCTTTGTCGTTTTCCCAACCTTCAGCATTCTCTTGTATACGGTCAAGAAGTTTCCACTTAGCATCTTCTTTCATATGAGTAAATGATCCAAAGCAAGAAGCATCCAAATAATCCTTATCAGGAAGAGTAAGCCGCGCATAAAAATTATTAATAACAATATTATTGGGGAGCTCATGAATGGGGCATTTGAGCATTAGTAACTTCAATCTCCCCCACGCTTGGGCAATACTCTCTCCATCATGAGGCCAAAAATTATATATCCGGTTACGATCTTTATGAATTTCACTTGGAGGATAAAATTTGGAATAAAAGAGAGGCACAATATCCTCCCATGCCATAGATGGACCATCTTGGAGTAGTCGATACCACTCTTCAGCTTTGCCTTTCAATGATAATGAGAATAATTTCTTCTTGACCTGGCTTGGTGAAATACCTGCACATCTGAACAACTCGCATAATTCATGTATAAATAATAAATGATCACCCGGATGGACAGTTCCATCTCCTGAATAGCAGTTATCCATAATACGCCCAACAATTTTCATAGGTATTTTAAAAGGATCAATTTCAGCAGGCGGTGGCGGTTCCTCCGCATGTGCAGCAGCAGCAGTAGTAGTAGATGTGTTTCCAAATAGGAAACCAAATGAAGAGTTCTCCATAGCAGAGTAAAACAAAAATAAAAGACAAAAATAAAAACAATACTCACAGCGACGGTTACCTTTACCAATTCCACTCTTCAATAGCGCTACACTCCCCGGCAACGGCGCCAGAAAATAGTCTTGATGACCCACAAGTATAGGGGGTGTATCGTAGCACTTTCGATAAATAAGAGTGTCGAACCCAACGAGGAGCAGAAGGTGTTGATGAGCAGTTTTGATCAAGGAATCACTGTAAATACTAGCAAACAGGTTTTCAGGGGTATTTGGTAATATGAGTAAATAAAGTGCGAGTAAATAAAAGACAATAGTAACAATTGCAGCAAGTGGCCCAATCCTTTCTTCAGCAAAGGACAAGCCGGTTGTGTACTTATAATAACCAAACGTTCTCGAGGACACACGGGAGTTTCTGTCAAGAGCTTTCGCTTCATAGAGCCAATAGTATTCATTGGTTTGATAGGTGTTATGGGGGTGAACCTATGCTAGCGCACTACCCTTACTAGGATAAATACACACTTGTGATTATACCCCTTGCAAGCATCCGCAAATACAAGAAAGTAATTAAGATAAATCTAACCACAGCCTTAAACTCTGAGATCCTACGCTCCCTGGTGCAATGGTTTCCCAACGGAGGTTTAGGTTTCTGTCACTCCAGCAACCCCATAATCGGTAGCCAAATACACAATGCATCTCACTAGGCCCATAAATGGTGAAGTATCATGTAGTCGACGTTCACATGACACCACTAGTGAAATAGCACCACAACAATATCAAACCATTAAATATTTCTCAATAATAATTCACTACTAACATCTTAAATTCTCCCATGTCCTCAAGAACTAAACGAACTACTCACAAGACATCATATGGATCATGATCAGAGGTGAAATAATGGTAAATAACAATCTGAACATAAACCTTAATTCGACGGTTCCACTCAATAGTATCAACTACAAGAGTAATCAACACCGGAGGGGCGAGACCAGAGGTAGGCCAGGGTTCCCTCACACAGGGCTGGCGCGGCCAGGGGGCTGGCCGCGCCACCCTGGCATGTGGGGCCCCCCTGGCTCCTCTCGACTCCTCCTTCTGGCTTCCTGAATCTTCTGGGAAAATATAATTTCTGGGTATTTTTCTGGAATTTTCCTGATCTTCAAAATATGGTCTCTTGATGGTCCTTTTTCCAGCAGAATCCTGACTCCGGCAGCAACTCCCCCGATGATCATCAAACATGTGAAAGCAAAGAAAATAACATAAGTATCATATCTAAATATGAAATATATCAATGAATAACAGTAAATTATGATACAAAATAGTGATGCAAATTGGACGTATCACCCCTCACCTTCCAGATGTTTCGCATGTAGTTGATCAGATGTCTGGAGGTGATGGCGATGACGGAGAGGAAGACGCCCACAGCCAGGAGACGCACGCGTGCCACCCCCCGAGCTTTTGCCATGTTGACGATGATGGGTGGAACCACCTCTTCAGTTGTGTCCTTCATGATCTGCTTATCCTTCCGCCGGCTCGAGGAGCCTGCATGATCGGAGCCCCCAGTGGTTGCAAGGATCAAGGCGTTGTTGCTTGGGTTCAAAGTTTGGCTTTTGGAGGTTGCTTCTTTGGCGGAGGGCATGAGGGTGGAATTTGGGGCGGACATGTATGACAGAGCTGTGGTGATGTGGTGGTGAGGGCGATGGTGTGGAGGTGATGTGAGATCCCCTCCTCTATTTATACTCGTTCCTCCGGGGTCTAGCAGCCATTGGGTTATAATTCTTGCGGGATTCAATCCGAAATCACCGCAGCCATCAGTTGCAATTGTAATGCAGACAATTGCAAGCGCGAATTTCGCTTCTTCAAGGGACGTCAAGGCTCCCTCTTGAAAGTCCTTCAGAGCAATCCCCTCGGTCCAAATTTCAGGTTCGCTGAAATCGCGTCTCAACGGGATTATTTTGTCGCAGATTTCCTGGGATTGAGATTCCACAACCTTAAAAGCAGGGGAATCGGTATGTCTGGTAGGCACGGGGCTGGGGGGACGGTGGTATCTGGGGCGGAGCTGGGGAATCGGCATGTATAGGTGCTGGTTCGGCGATTTTGGTGGCGGTGATGGATGTGTTAAAGGTATGGATTCTGGATCGGAAAGAATCGATGCTCTTCCGTGGATTTGGGGATCGTAAAATGATGGCCCTGAATCTTTCCCTTAATTCATCAGGGAGAAAATTCTGATCTGGAAAACTCAGATTGTCGGGAATGCATGGGTCGGATATGGTCGCCGGCGAGGGATCCACCGGAACGGCCACCTTTCTTCGGTCCTTGATCGTCGGGGGAGGCTGCGATTCGGTAGTATAGTGGATTTGGGGATCGCCCCTGGAGGGGCAGGACAGACGAAGCGACATGTATGCTCATGATTTGCTGCCTTGCTGTGAAGGTATTCCCTGGTTACTGAACTGAGGCAGCACAATATTTCTGTGAGCTTGACTAACATTTTTTTAATCTCTTTGTTTGCGGTTTGGCGAAAACACAGGTTATGGTGCACCTGAAGCTCGGGAATATTCCAGAAAGACATATAGTGAAGCACTGGACAAAAAATGCTAGAGACGTGCTTCCTGAGAACTTGGTCCGGTACGAGAAGAACCAAGGACCTCAAAAAATGGCCAGTTTTGGCCTTTAGGCACACTCGGCTTTACATTAAGGCCCTGGAATGTGTGCAGCTGGAAGACAGCAACATGAACAACAATGTGATGTCGCCACGAAGCTGGTTCCTCTGAGTCTGGAGAAGGATGGGAGGGGCTTGTTGATCGCGAAGCTGCTGAAGCTGCTATGGAGGCTGGACAAAACCCTGAACAAGGCCATGTGGCTGAGTGCATGTCAGGCAGTACTCAGGTAACTATCCCTGTACATCCTTGAAGCGGGGTAGGCTGACAACAAGCCGCGACAAGCCTCCATATGAGCAACCGAAGAAAAGGTCCCATTTTGCACAATTTGTAAAGGTGAAGGTCATAAGAGCACAACCTATACGATGCGAGGTGATCTGCCGAAGCCTCCAAGGAAATTGCCCAAGTGTTCTAGATGCGGGCTGATAGGACACTGGAAGAATGTCTGTGCCAACCCGATGAAACCATGGGAAATTCCTTTCCTGTGATGTTTTAATTTCTAGCTTGCGTCGAGCTGTTACTGTATGTGATACATTTATTCCTGTGATTTTTTATTCCATTTGTTGGATGGTCACCTGTTTGGTGCCCACTGATCATCTAGTATGTTAGGTGTCTGTACATGTGCAACACACCGCTTGTATTACAACATGTGCTGCCATACGATCTGGTTAACAGAAGTGATTAGTACACTAATTAATAAATTGTTTTCATATGTCGCTACATACTTGCCTGTCTATTAAAAGTAAAAAATTAGATGTAAAAAAATAAAACAGGTTTACGTGTCCGCTAAACTAAACGCCTACAGCTACACTTATCACAAAGGCTGCCAGTTATTTCTACTAATGAGCCTAAAACCTTGTTGATTTGCCCCGCCGTGCCACTTAACGCGGTCTCATGTGTTCCTCCGTCCTGACAATATGTTGATTACACCGGTCGACCAGCTTCGCAAAGACGGCACAGGAATCTACACTGCCTGGAATAGATAAGGCCTGTTCCATCGTGGGCCTGCTAGGGAATACAGCCATATACGGGAATTACTGAAAGGTTGCGCACGTGGAGTACGACGGGTGGGGTGATCCCAAAGCGTTCTGCGCGGCTGTGATTCAGCGCCTCAGGCCGCTCGGCCTCCAATACGATTTTTCGAAGGTGTGGTTCCCTATGGTGAGGCAGCAGTTTATTTTAACTTGGTTCCCTATTTTACATACTTTCTCCATGCCGAATTATAGGGCAATTGCATATTTTGAAATAAACTTTAACCTTTAATTTTAATTAAGAAAATATAAAATATATTATATAAAAATTATACCAGTGGATTTATATTTAAAAGAACTTTCCAATGATATAATTTTTATGTCAAATATCTCATATTTCCTTAAGTAAAATTAATGATTAAAATTTGTCTTAAAATACACATTTGCCCAATAATCCGGTATGGAGTGAGTACGATTTTGAATCAAATAAATTACTCCTACTAGAAACCAAACTCCATCTTTTTTACGACTGCCCATGTTAGCGTTATTATAAGCTATAACGAACATTAAAAAAACATTAGCATATCATCTCATACATAGAACATAAGGATTAGCTATTTTGTTTAACTTACCATATTTTTCTATGGATGGAAAAGTGACCTGGAGATTGTGCATGAACCATGTCTTATATCAACTCCTGTTTTCTTAGAACTTATCGTCGGGATTGGGGAGTTCGCTGCTCATAACATATTTCAACAACATTGTAGATAATTGGAGGTCGAGCTACACGTAGCATTATATTTTTTAAATGAAAAATATCATCTTTCAATGTTTCAAAAAAATATGAAGTAAGTCCTAAAGGTAGCCAATGATATATACTACAAACATGAAAAATCTCAATATGAATTACTTTGTACGGTAGACTATATAAATATGACAAAATATGACAAATTTATAGTCATTGGCTACCTCTAGGATATTTTAATAAGATTTTTAAAAATCTTTGAAATATGATTTAAAATGTGTAAAAATAAAGGGCTACATGTAGGTTGGCCTCCGTTTTGATTTTCCAATTTTAACACTTTCTAAAAGAAAGAACATATTTCCGGAGGTGGTGCTTTGGCTCCAACTTATTATGAAAAATGTATCAAAAAAAGTTTTCAATATGTCAAAAGTTCTAAAAACGACTTCATACTAAGAAAGCTCGGATTGGTAAGATTAAAAATTTATACCGCTTGGATTTTGTTGTCACTAATGTAAATATTTTTAAGAAATGAAGATGACCACATGAATAGGAAAAGAAGGATCATGGTCGTGACTATGGATGTCGACGGACGGTCCGGCGGACAACATGGACAGCCGTCTAATGAATACAAATTGGTTGATTGGAAGGGTTATGATTTAGTCATTAAGAGATAGATTTTGATTAGACGGACAGGTTTAGCTGTCGATGCGGACGTCCGCATGCATCCATAGTCGTGACATGATTAATGATCTCCACGCCTATATCTTTGACAGGAATGTGGTTCAATTATCACCCCATAGTCAACTAAAAGGCTAACATTTCGAATCTGATCAACTCGTCTACCACATCAACGGAAAAGCATGAGATTAAGAAGAACCTACATCCAGCGAGAGTCTCATCAGCAAGTTGCGCATACAGCAAAGATTTTCACAAAAAAACTTGCATCGAACAGACATTGGGACGATGCCTCGGAACAATGCATCAAAGACCACTGTGAGCAGCCCCAACGTCGCCACGCTCTTCGCTGCTGCCATCTTTGCTTCCATTGTCGTCCTCATCCTCCTCCTCCTCGCTGCTTCCATTGTCGTCCTCATCCTCCTCATCCTCGCTGCTGCCATCGTCGTCCTTATCCTCCTCATCCTCGCTGCTGCCACCGTCGTCCTCATCCTCCTCCTCTTCGCTGCTTCCATTGTCGTCCTCCTCCTCCTCGCTACTGCCACCGTCATCCTCCTCATCATTGTAGATGTAGCTCTCCTCGTCATCGTCCTCCTCAAACAGCTTGTCATAGTTGTCGCCATACACCATCTCCTTATCTATGGTCACCCTAAGCACCACACGGCCGCCGCCGCCTCCAAGGCGGGCCTCAGAAACAAGGAATAAGTAGTCGGCTGGCAGTCCTTCAGACAACGACGTGGTCGGTATCGTGTCCATCGTCGAAACTTGGTAATGGCCCTCATACCACGAGAAGCCCACAGAGCACCCGAACCTGGACTCCGGTGCATGTGAATGGACGCGGACCAGTGAGACCGTGTGCAGGGGAGACTCCGGGTGCGACACGTAAAGCATGAAGACGTCATTGCCTTTGTCCTCGCCGCCGCGGCAGTAGAGGACATGCACGCCGGCCTTCACGGGCACTTCGACCGGCACGTAGTATTCAAACACCTTGGCAGGCCACTTGTGCCGGGTGGCAAAGTGGTCCACCAGCGCCGACGTCGTGCCCGCGAAGCCGCAGCCTTTCTCCGGGCAGAAGCAGGGCGCGTGCGGGCACACCGCCTCGTGCTCTGCCATCTCGTGGTAGACCATCGCGTCGGCGGCGCAACCGTGCACGGCGTAGGGGCACGGCATGAGGACGGATGCCACAACGCGCTCCATGCCGTGGCACCGGTTCGAGACGCGTTTGGAGCACACGCCGCACGCTTTCTCCGTCCCTGGGATGTCGTCGCGGCAAAACGAGCAGAGAAAATGCCCCTGGGAGCACTGCAAAGGATCAACCCGAACTTTTTAAACTTCAGATGAACACAAGAGATTTATATGTGATTTTTTATGAACGTAAATGCACAGGAATCTTCTATCTATCTATTATATATACTAAAAGCACAATACGAGAGTCTAAAATAGAGACACTACGTTAATCCACATCATCAAAATTATTAAGACAGTTAGATCTAAAATTTATGGCTTAGATTTAACAGAAAGTTATCGGTTACGTAACCTATTTGACACAGCCCAAATTCAACTAACGTGTCACATGACCGGTCAAGCAGTAGACGTGTTGGTGGTGGACATTTAAAAATCATCAAAATTATTAAGACAGTTAGATCTAAAATTTACGGCTTAGATTTAACAGAAAGTTATCGGTTACGTAACCTATTTGACACAGCCCAAATTCAACTAACGTGTCACATGACCGGTCAAGCAGTAGACGTGTTGGTAGTGGACACTTAAAAACAAGCCTATACAACCGGTTTGACCAAAAAAAATCAGCATGTACAGATTGGTCATGGACTCTTTAAAAGAATTTGGACCGAAAGAAATATCATCACGTAGCAAAATATTGATCGGGACAGTTTAAAAAAGTTTGTGCTACCAGTTTGACAAAAAAAAGGCACGAACGTGTTGTTGCTCAGATACTACTTTTTAACAAGTTTTGGACATATATAGACATGTCAATTGTACAGTCTCTATGAAAAAAAATTATGAGCCAAAAATTGGTATGGCCTCCATCATTTATTTCCTAGGACGTTATAACTTATATGAAAAATAAGTTGTAAAAAAATATATAAGGGAAAAAAGAGTTTGTGCCCAATACACCATGCCAATGTATATGACATGTTCCTGTGTCCGCGCTCGGACGTTATAAGATTATTATAGGTGCAAACATATACATGCATGTAACACGTGTTAAGCTAGAAATAATATACTTATTTATCAATATAAAATGAGTATATGAAAATAATCAAGATATATGTGTAATATTAAAAATGAGAGCATAAAGATAAAATCCAAAACACTTCAACCTGATTGGCCTCTAAGTTGAAGCAAACTAGCAAATATAAAAAGGATAGATGATCATTCATCTTGATTACAAATTTTAATGTTATCAAAAAGTAAACGAATAGCAGTCGAGTATGCATTTTTCTTAGACTGGAGACGTTTGTTCTATATGGTCACCTATTGGACACAATTGATAGAAATTATAAAATAAAAAATATTGATATTAGTTCAAACCTGCCGCACTAGACTGATATACATTAAATCATATATCATTTTCCTAAACCATATATTGTGTAGATGTGTGATGAGAGCTACTCAATTGAGAATGGGTTATGAGTAAGGCAAACAATGCTTAAAAGTTGACAACTTGAGTAGTAAAAATTATGGTCAAGTAGTTCAAATTATGGTGGCTATTTATAGAAATTAAAGGAGAGATACTTTAGGAATTTCCACATCTTTCTATCTTGCTCATATTTCTTTTTAATTTGTAAATCACTTACTACAAAAGGATTCATTTACCCGATAGATCATCACAAGTGTACCTAAAGAGATAAAAATATTGAAACAAAAAATATCACAAAAATGTTCTCTTATTACTGTATGTACAATCAAACTACAATGGAGAAAAGTAGAGATGTTGGTGAAACTCATGCTAAAATGCAGAACCGTCTTTGGTTGATTTGGTCCACCTACTATTTATAGTATACCCCAATAAATTAATGTAACTGCACGTCGTTGGTATCGCGGCGTGAAGACACTTAGGAGAGTTGATAACGAGCTTTCAAAGATATTGGCGCTACCATAGGACTGAAAAATATATATCCTAACCACAGATGGTGAAAGCATGACTATCTAAGATGTGAGAACTATGTTAGAGCCAGCGCAAACAAGTTCCATGTGAGCAAGACAAAATAATGATTTGGCTAAAGAACGACAAACAATAGAGAAACGATTTAAGAAGAAAAAATACTAGCTTAATTACGAAAATACTAGCTCCAACTTAAAAATATTACTCCCTACATATAAAAAATATAATGCATTTTAATTTTTCCATTGTAGGGTTTAGCAAAATTTACTAAAAATAATAACATCTACAATAACAAATAAAAATGTGAAAACATACATCATGATGTACCTAATGAAGTTTATTTGGTATTATAGATGTTAATATTTCTCTCTATATAATAGGCCAAAAGACTACATAGTTTGACTCAAGAGAAATTGAATATGCACTATATTTTGACAAACAGGGAGTATTCAAACATATAAAATGAAGAAAATTTCATTAAATTTATGTCAAAATATATTTACTAATTATTCGGGAGGTGCATTCATAGACAAAATAGACTATGTTCATGTCTACAACATCAAGTTTTGAGAACCGGAGATAGAACACCACGAACTGAAACTGGATAGTAAATTAATGATAGAAGGAAAGATCTAATACAATGGAAAATCATTTCTCATTATATTCGGCACAACTTTCTTTAATGAATAATCAGAATATTTGTGTTCACTTCACTAACAATTTATTTCCTTATTCCACAACTAACAAATTCAAAATGGTTAAACATGCAACCAAACAAATATTAATAATCTTCAATAAAAAATTATTATCTATTTTTAGCCATCATGTTGCTCCTCTCAAAACATGTATGTGTAATATATATTTGTGACTTACCATATATACTCTTTAGAAAAATAATATAATGAACCAGAAAAAGGAGAGTCGAGATAGAAATATACGTAAATGTAAGTTCTTAGTCTATAGACCTAATAAACTATAGATCTTAAAATAACATTATTTAATTTATAATATTTCAAAAAATAAGGAAAATTTCCTCGCATTTACGAGGGCCACCATGCTAGTTACCTGAAAGATAGGAGGGCTGAGTGGGTTGTAGCAGACGGGGCAGTCGAGGACCTCCATCCCCATGGTGACGTGCTGCTTCTTCTTGAGGACGACGGCGCCGTCACCCTGTTCCTGACCATCTGCCCCTTCCTTGATCTTACCCTCCATCAGAGCAAGTGAGCAACAGTCCGCCTGCAGTCCTGCAGATTAAAACTGGAACAGATCAAAAGCCCTTTAACAGTGAGGTAATTCATCCTTAATAGTACAAAAAAAGTAGTGATTTCGAGATGATCTGCAGATGTGGTAAAGTACATGGGGTTTCAGCAAAAAATTAGTGGATTCCCGTAACGTTCAGGGGGCCAATCAATCTACACAACGCAGGGCCAAGAACACATACGGGGCAACAAGAAGGGGCCAGAGTACATCGCCCAAAGAAGCCGGCGAACAGGGCATGACCAGGTCGCGAATCCCAACAATGGCGGAGGTGATGAAGAAAGAAACCGGAGAATCAAATCGAGGCGGCGGCGCGACAAGGGCTCGGCCGGAGAAGGAGCGGGCGGCGGAATAGACTCACCTGGCTGGGCGGAAGGCAGGTGAGAGCCGGCAGGTGTGTGGAGGTCGAGAGGATGAGGAGATCAGCCCTCTATGTGCTCCTGTTGCAGTGCCTGTGCCCGCCGCCTGCCGCCGGAACTGGAGGCGAGGTCGGTATACTCGGGCCTGACCGCCTGAGACGCTACCCACTACAACCGTTTTCCCTTTCACTGGCCGCAGCAGGACCCGATAGTTCCACACGAACTACAGCCCAACCCAGATAACAACGGCAACTCGTGGTGATGGTGATTTGCAACAGAGGACAGCTGCAGGACATGAAGGTTGTAATTTTTTTTTTGTCGATTTTCACACACTGAAGTCATAGCAAGGTTAACTTTGACTATTTTGTAATCTTGTCGCCGATTTTCAGTACGCTCGTGCAAAAGTGCACAGGTCTTATGCAAATAATCCTAGTATTGAGAATTTGGCATGCCACAAACTTTACAAGTACTCACTTTGATCCATTAAAAGTGTCTCTGATTTAGTTCCTCGGAAATTTGACTTTATAGAGGGAGTCGACCTTGTGTTGTGTGCGCGACAAGGTTTGCTTGATCTTGTTGCATCGGTGTCTCGGCGGCACAGCTCTCGTGAGGGTTGGATTCTTTGTCTTTGTTGGGGCTCCTAAGATAGCAGATATGACGCCTTCTCTTTGTCTTTGATGGGATGCCGGGTCTTGTTTGGGCTTGAACTAGCGATGCTAGTGGGTGTGAGTGTGACCCTTTGGTGTTGTTGTATCATTTTCGCTAATTAGACATTCTTCTTATAATTAATAGATAAGACAAAGTTTTTTTCCTTGGTTTCAAAACAAAAGTACATGCCTTCACTTCTATTGCTTTTATCGTATCTTGGTTTGTTGATGGGATGCATGCACATACTTTTTATTTGTTGAAACAAAACTGTCATATATTAAAAATCAATGATTCATGCAAAAGTCCATTTTTGTTAAGTTTAAGGCAGTGTGACTATCGGTCCGATTACATAGAAAAGAAAGTTCAATACATCAAAGCTTCGTTTCTAGGCTTGCGGGTGGGCGAGAACCCGTTGCGCAATGCACTCCTGAACTAACTCCATCATGGCCTCTCGCAAAAGGGACGCACTCTTTGGTTCCTTTCATTCCAAGTGCCCCACTGTTATCGCCACATTTTGGCCAAATGAGGAGATGGGCCGTAATCAAGATAGGCTTGGAGGCTGGATCGGCCTTGCGCGTGGATTTGGGCTAATTGCCCGTGTATCTGTATATTATGATAGATTACGTTTCGGTTTAAACAAGAGATAGAGTTGTTAGGTTTATTCCAAAGATAGAAAGTCTCCGGACTATAAATGTGTACCTAGGGTTATTGAGAAAGGAGGACGATCACGTTCACAACAAACACAATCTCGGCGCATCGCCACCCCTTGTTTCGAGGGTTTCTTTCAGGTAAGCGTCGTGCTGCCTAGATCGCATCTCGCGATCTAGGCAGCATCTGCTTATGTGTTATTTGGTGTTGCTCGTACTGAAGCCTTGTTGATGGCGAGTAATACTGTTATCATAGATCTGTTTGGGCTAGCATCGGTGCTTTTGGTTTTGTTTGCTTAGTCATGCTGCCCCTAGAGATCTCGCTGCCTTTGCACCTATTTTGGGTGTAAGGGCAGCATCTTGCTTGATCTTTATTCAGTCGATTCAATCTGTCATGGTTGTTCCTTATTCTCCAAGGATTAGTTTGATATCCGCATGGTTAGGCCTCACAAACGGGTTGAACGATCCAGTAGTACGTAAGGATATGGTTTGCCAATTCGAGAGGAGTTGTTCCGGGAATTGACTCTACGTTGGTTTTTTTGGCCTCCTCTAGGGTTAGTTTTCTGTTATCTTTCGTATCTACCAGGCTCAATTACGTGTGGGATGTTCCAATTATGTGGTGAAAGCGTTAAACTGTCGTAGATCGATTTGACTTGTATTGATAAAGCAAAACCCCATGTTATCGTAGATCCAATGCAGATCCATGGGACAATCGGCTACATGAGCCGATTCACAGGGAAACCTGAGAGCCGATCGAGGCTCGTATTTAATGTTTACGTGTCTGCCATGCAGGAAACTAATCGAAGCAATCCATCACCTTCCTGATCAGGTATAGGTCAGGTGGCACGCCCTTGCCTCAGCCAGGACGTGTGCCGGAGTTTTGCGGGCCGTTGCCCGAGGGACCAGGGCCCACCAGCAGTTCTGGGAGCCTCCCGGCTCTTCGTGTTGCTCGTCGCTGCTCGCCGGTGGGTTTTGACAGGCAACACATTCTGGCACGCCCGGTGGGACCCTCAACAACATCTGCATCAACATCTGACGCTGCGATGGGGGACAGACCAATCACGTACGACGATCTGCCTGATGAGCACAAGAAGAGGTATGATGATATCAAAGCTCTCTTCGAAGCCGATCTCATCGGCTCTTTTGAGAGGACCCGTAAGCATGGCATCAGGTGGAAAGGGTTCTCACCCGAAGGCGCTCTCGATGAGGTGGATCTGTCTGTTCCTTCAGAGGATCGCACCAGAGCTCTGCGACAGGAAGTCAATTACATGGTGGCTCATTCTCTTCACCGCCATTCTGAGAGCCTGGTGAACGCTTTCGAGCGCGTCGCGGTTCGCGTGGTTCAAGAGATCATGAAACATCAGTACTCTCCGTCGGGGCCTACCCTAGGGACTCACCAGGGAGAAAGACCGCTCCAGACCAGGCCACAGCTACCATTCACCCTTGCAACTCCGGAGCCACCGGGGTCACCGGCGTACGTCGTCTACAAGATTGGAGGTGATCCTGGCGATTACCAATTCCTGTTTGAACCACCTAAAGAAATCCCACATGGATATGTGTGCACATACGTGCCGGACTGCAACAGCCTGACGCGCACGAACCAGATTGCAACCGCAGGGATTTCTGGGGCAGGTGTTTCTGGAGTAGGGATTTCGGGAGCAGGGATGTCCGGGATGGACGCTGATAAACAGGCGTGGCTAGCTAAGTATGCCACCGGAACGAGTCATGAGAATTTAGCCCCTGCAGCTCAAACGGTGGAGCAAATCAGTACCATCTTGAGAGACCAGTTCGGCTTCGTGCCGAAGAGGAGAACAATCGGCTATTCCAAGCCGTACCCCAACGAGTATGATCTGATTCCGCTTCCACCCAAGTATCGGCTCCCTGAGTTCTCAAAATTTAATGGTTCAGAAGGGTCTAGCTCGATCGAGCACGTGAGCCGATATTTGGCACAGTTAGACATGATTTCAGCATCGGATCAGTTACGCGTAAGGTTCTTCGCGCAATCTCTGACAGGACCAGCTTTTGGGTGGTACACCTCGTTGCCACCAGATTCGATCCGGACCTGGAAGCAGTTGGAAGAACAGTTCCATATTCAGTATCATTCAGAAGCTACCGAGGCTGGCATTGCCGATCTGGCGCAGGTGCGGCAGAAGCGGGGAGAAACGGTAGCCGAGTATATTCAGCGTTTCAGGACTGTCAAGAACCGATGTTATTCGGCTCGTTTAACTGAGAAAGAAGCAGTCGAGCTGGCCGTGTTGGGTCTCTCAGCACCGATCAAGGATCTGGCTTTCCAAGTAGAATACAATTCACTGGCGCACATGGTCCAGAAACTGACAATGTATGAGCAGCGCCACCCTGAGTTGTACCAAGACAAGTTCAAACGTCCGATAGGCCTGGTCGATACAGAAGAAGAGGATCTTGTAGAAGACCAGGAGATAGCCGTGGCTGAATGGGCTCGGGGAGCAGATCCTGTGTCCTGCAAATGGGTGAAACAGCAAGGGCCTGCAAAAGGGTTCGACTTCGATGTAAGCAAAGCTGAGCAGATATTCGATTTACTGCTGAAGGAAAAGCAGCTGAAGTTACCCGAAGACCATAAAATCCCTACGGCGCAAGAGATGAACGGGAGATCATACTGCAAGTGGCATCACTCGTTCACCCACACCACCAATGATTGCAAAGAGCTACGTCGGCAGATCCAAACGGCGATAGAACAGGGCCGTCTGATCCTTGGGCAGTTCGCCATGAAAGTGGACACAAACCCGTTTCCTGGCATCAACATGGTAGAGCACAGCCACTCCACGAGGCGTCAGCTAGATTTCTCGTTCGATATTAACATGGCAGGGCCTGTGTACCACCATGGCAAGTATAACGAGGAAAGCGGCCACTCCCGGGGCAAAGAAAAGGAAGAGGCCGGTCCACGCGACCGGCCCCGTTATGATGATAGGCGGTATATAACCGAGGAACAAGTGAGAAGCGTGCGATATCAGAAGCCACACTCCACGCATCTCCTTAACAAGTATGAGCGTCAGTATGACCGACGTCGGCAGTACGACAGAGATGATGAAAGAGATCGTCGGACCGACGCATACGATGGGAGATACCGTCGGCATGATAGAGATGATGAAGGATATGAGCACCGCGCTAGGGGAAGGTCAAAGGAAAAGGAAGGCGTGGATAAACATTGGGATTGTCCTTTCTTCAAGTACTGTTGGGATGCGGGAATGAGCCGATTGCCTACAGTCGACAACTGCCCGGAATGTGGACAGCAGAAGGATGACACAGGTCCAGTTTCAGTGTTCAAGCGTCTAGGGCCTCTCCGGCCTCAGAACAGACAAGAGGAGTCATCTCGAGCAAAAGATCTCGAGGAGTCAGAGGATGAAGAAGACGATAGATATCACCGGCCAAGGTGGTGTCCCGATGGACTCAGACACACCCAAAAGCGTAGAGTTCAGCGGCTACGTAGCTTGGAGGAAGCCGAAGCGCAGTACCTCCACACTTTAAGGAAAGCCCGGCCTGATCTGGCCGTGAAAATTCAGCAAACCTTGGAGACGGAGGCCCGTCCAAAAAAGAAAGAGTGGCGCCCCAAACCAGTAAAAGCCGATGCGAAGACATCGGCTGGCACAAACATGGTGTTCATACTTCCGTCAGAGTTTTGCGCTCCAAGAACCGAAGAACTACCAGTGGCACAGTTTGACTGCGGCCCACGGCCGGTTATCTTTGAAAAGCCACGGGAGAAGGGCTACAAACATCTGAAAGCCCTGTACCTGAGAGGTTATATCAATGGGCAGCCTGTCCGCAAGATGTTGGTTGACACCGGAGCGGCAGTCAATATAATGCCATACTCCATGCTGCGGCGTTTGGGACGCTCCACTGCAGATCTGATCAAAACCAACGTCACGCTAAGCGACTTCAACGGCCAAGCTTCAGAAACGCAAGGCGTTCTGAACGTGGATCTGACCGTGGGTAGAAAAACCATCCCTACGTCGTTCTTCATTGTTGACAGCAAAAGCACCTACGCTGTCTTGCTGGGAAGGGATTGGATTCACGCTAACTGCTGCATTCCATCCACGATGCACCAATGCCTGATACAGTGGGATGGAGATGAAGTGGAGGTCATTCATGCAGATGATTCGATCGAGATCTCAATAGCTGGCATGAACATTTGGGACGCAGAAGACCAAGAGCCGATCTCTGGAGTCAGTCTAGACGGCTGTGAGCGCATTGAAGCTACAAAAAACGGGGTGAGGCTGGTCTTATCCACTGGCCTGACAGAGTAGCAAAGCCCACGATTGTGCGTGGTAAGGCCGATCCCTGCGATCGGCCACAAAAAATAAAAAGCAGTGATCTTACGACAAGCATGTCATGTAGTCGTAGTAGGGAGATTCCCTACCATTGTAGAGCACAAATAAGTTGTAAACCTTCCTTGAGTAATGCAATCAAAAAGGGGGCCGATTCCGGCAATCGGCCCAAATTATCTTTGTTATCCTCACCAAACTTTTGGCCTGTGTTCAGCATCGATTTAGCAGGTGACGGAAAGCTGGGGTATGGGTTTACATCCGCTGATGAGCTAGAGGAGATTGACATCGGTCCTGGGGATAAGCCACGACCGACATTTATCAGCAAAAAGTTAGATCCGAATCTGCGGGGTCCGATGATAGCTTTGTTGAAAGAATATCCAGATTGCTTTGCCTGGGACTATACGGAGATGCCCGGGTTAGACAGGAGCATCATTGAGCATCGGCTCCCGCTTAAAAAAGGGTTTCGGCCATTCCAGCAGCGAGCACGACAGATGAAGGCCGAAATTTTAGAGGAAGTCAAGAAAGAGATCGAGAAAATGTTGAAAGCTGGGTTCATCAGGCCATGCAGGTATGCTGAGTGGATTTCTAGTATCGTACCTGTAGAGAAAAAGGATGGCCGATGGCGTGTTGCCATAGATTTTCGGGATCTCAATAGAGCCACTCCAAAGGATGAGTATCCGATGCCGGTAGCAGAGACATTGATCAACGCAGCTGCTGGTCATAAGGTCTTGAGCTTTATGGATGGCAATGCCGGTTACAATCAAATTTTTATGGCTCCAGAAGATATACACAAGACTGCATTCAGAGTCCCAGGTTCGGTGGGGTTGTTTGAATATGTAGTCATGACATTTGGACTGAAGAATGCCGGCGCCACATACCAAAGAGCCATGAATTACATTTTCCATGATCTGATCGGCAAGCTGGTGGAGATTTATATCGATGACGTGGTAGTCAAGTCTGCTTCAGTACAAGGACACTTGGACGATCTGCGACGCGTCCTGGACCGAACCAGAAAATTCGGGCTACGGATGAATCCAAAGAAGTGTGCCTTCGGTGTGACGGCCGGTCAGTTCTTGGGTTTCTTGGTCCATGAACGCGGAATTGAGATCGGCCTGAAAAGTCAGGAGGCAGTGCGAACAATGAAGCCACCTACCACGAAGAAAGAACTGCAGTGTCTCATCGGCAAAATCAACTTCGTCAGAAGGTTCATCTCCAATCTGTCAGGAAGAATAGAGCCGTTCATGGGACTGGTGAAAATTAAATCTGATGAGGAGTTCCGCTGGGGGACAGAACAACAACGAGCCTTCGACGAGATCAAAGAATATCTAACGAAGCCGCCAGTGTTGGTTCCACCGCAGCAGGATAGGCCGTTCTACATTTACTTGTCGGTGGCTGACACGTCCATCGCCTCGGTGGTGGTGCAAGTTTATGATGGTCTGGAGCGAGTTGTGTTTTACATCAGCAGAAGGATGCTGGATGCAGAGACAAGGTATCCTGAGATCGAGAAGTTATGCCTCTGCCTATTTTTCACCTGCACCAAGCTGCGACACATCTTGCTGTCAGCAGAGATTATCATCATATGCAAATCAGATGTCATAAAACATATGCTGTCGGCTCCTGTGTTGAAAGGCCGACTCGGCAAATGGATGTTTGCATTATCGGAATTTGATATCCGGTATCAACCCGCCAAAGCGGTTAAGGGACAGGCGTTGGCCGATCTTATTGCTGAACGAATCAACACTGATATAGCAGCACTGTCTGTACGTGCATGGGCTATGTTTTTCGATGGATCGGCTTGTGATGATGGTTGCGGCATCGGCATTCTACTCGTGTCGCCCCGGGGGGCAACATATTCCTTCTCCATCAGGCTATCTACCCCTTGCACCAACAATGTCGCTGAGTATGAGGCAATACGCAAGGGAATGGAGTTGCTCATTGAAGCCGGAGCAGAAGCAGTGGAACTTTTTGGAGACTCCAAATTGGTGATTTCCCAACTCACGGACGAATACAAGTGTGAGAGCGAGTCACTCTTCCCATTATGGTTGCAATGCCGTGAGCTGATGGCACAGTTCAGGTATCTAAACTTTAACTGGATCCCGCGGTCGCAGAATACCGAGGCGAATGATCTTGCACAGATGGCTTCAGGCTACAAGGACATAGCAGATGGAACTGATGTTCAGGTACAGTTCCTGGAGGCGGACGACTGGAGAGCCGATATCTTCAATTACTTGAAAGATTCGGCTCGGGGGGCACCTAAACGGATAAGGTACAAGGCCATGAAGTATGTGCTTATTGGGGATGACATGTTCTACAGGACTTTGGAAGGGTTACTGCTCAAATGTCTGGGGCCAACCGAGGCAAATCGGCTTCTACACGAGGTACACGAAGGCGCCTGTGGAACTCACCAATCGGCTCACAAGATGAAATGGTTGATCAGGCGATCAGGGTTTTATTGGCCCACCATGCTTGAGGACTGTTTTAAGTACTATAAAGGGTGTCAAGCATGTCAGAAATTCGGGAAGATTCAGATGGTACCTGCATCAGCGATGAACCCCATCATCAAGCCTTGGCCATTCCGAGGTTGGGGCATGGATATCATTGGCAAGATCAATCCTCCATCAAGCAAAGGCCACATGTGGATTTTGGCCATTACGGATTATTTCACTAAATGGGTGGAAGCCGTCCCTATGAAGTCAGTAAACTCGAAGGATGTTATCAATTTCGTGAAAGAACATGTCCTTCATAGATTCGGGATTCCCCAAACTATCACGACCGATGGAGGTTCGGTCTTCATTTCTCACGAGTTTAGAGAGTTCTGCGAGGACACGGGAATTAAGCTGATCCGATCATCTCCATACTATGCTCAAGCAAATGGGCAAGCTGAAGCGTCCAATCAGAGCCTTATCAAGCTGATCAAGAGAAAAATCGACGAGCACCCTAGGCGTTGGCACGAGGTTTTGTCAGAAGCTTTGTGGGCTTATCGCATGTCATGTCATGGAGCGATAAAAACCTCGCCATACCATCTAGTCTATGGACAAGAAGCCGTATTGCCATGGGAGATTACGGCTGGATCGAGACGTGTCACTTTTCAGAACGATCTAACAACTGAAGAATATGCAGCCCTGATGAGTGACAGTGTTGAGGATTTAACTGAACTTAGGCTGTGGTCGCTTGAGAAAATTAAAGAGAACAAAGCCAAGGTAGCTCGTGCATATAATAAGAAGGTGAGACCAAAGGAGTTCCACGTTGGTGATCTGGTATGGGAAGCTGTATTGCCATTGGGAACTAAGGATGCAGCATACGGTAAATGGTCTCCAAGTTGGCACGGGCCATACAGGGTCGACCAAGTTTTAAGGGGCAACGCGTACATGCTTGAGGAGCTGGACGGTGTGAAATTCCCAGTGGCTGTTAACGGTCAGCATCTCAAGAAATATTTCCCAAGCATGTGGGATGATGGACAGTGAAATATGGGGGCCGATACATGAAATCGGCCAGTAAAAAAAATATATCCAGATTAATATTTCCCAAGCATGTGGGATGATGAACAGTGAAATATGAGGGCCGATACATGAAATCGGCCAAATAAATAAAAAAACAATGCACAGCCATCGACTCTCGAGGTTCAGACTGTTACGAGCAGGTGTCAGGTTACATGAATAAGCTACTGAAGGAATGCCTCGAAGGCACGGAGGGCGTCAGCACGGACACGATCCACCTCGGCGATCTCGGCTTCGTCATCATCGTCCTTGCCCGTCACTAGCTGCTTGCTCAGGGCACGTATTTCTGCCAGATCAGTCTTCAGTTGAGCTTTGAGGCCTTCTGCTTCGTCTTGGGAGCGGGCGATGAATGCTTCCTTGTCATGAATGAGCTTTTTAGTCGCCCGGACCTTCTCTTCGAGATCTTCCAATTCCTTTTTTAAGGATGCAAGCTCGGCGGTGCTGACAGAGGTGTCAGTTTTGGCATCCAGAGACGCCTTTTTCTCATTGAGCCGCTGACATTTGGCTGCAATATCGGCCTTCAGTGGGAGTTGGGCGTGGCGTAGATTGATCCTCTCACGAGCCAACTTCACCCTTGACCCGTAGAAAGACAGAGTCACAACTGGCCAAAGCTTCACCTGCAATGCTACCGGGAGTTGGTCCTTGATTTCGTCAAGAACACTCTTCACCTCTTCAGAACCCTCGACCAACTTCTCGATTGGGGAGGACAGCAAGGCTTTGAGACGCTGGAATTGAGGTAGAACAGCGCTTGCTCGTGGTTCATCGTTGGCGGCAGAGGGAGCTGGTTCGATGGATTCAGGGTCGAACGTCAGCAAGCCTGAGATATCACAACCCTGGCAGGCAGAAGTGGCGTCAGTATGCGTCAAACAGGGAAGGATGAGTCGAAAGAAGCGAACATACCTCTCCTGAGATCAGGGGGATAGCCGACGGCGAGACAATCGGCTCGTGTGTTGTTGCTGAGGGCTTGGCCAGATTGGCAACCGTTTCATCTACACCTTCAGGGATTACTAGATCCAGGCTTGCGGAAGGCATCGGCACTTCCCCGACTTTCCCACTAGAAGTGTCATTCGTCTGCATGAAAGGTGCTTAGCCGATGTGAATAGCAATGAATCGGCATAAAAAAGGAGTGGTAAGAGTATGGAGGATAATTACTTTCGAAGCCTCCTGGCTCGAAGAAGAAGTTTGCAGTCCCTTGCGAGCCCTCTTGGGGCTCACAGCTTGCCCCGCCTCGACTGCTGCTCGGGGGGCAACAGGTTCAGGAACAGGCCTTTTCCTGGAAGCCGATGGTGGCACATCTGGCTGGCTCGGTGTGGTGGTTCTCTCAGAGTCTGCTGAGCTTGAATCTCCTCGATTGGATTGTGTTTCCTCGCTGGAGGTGTCTTCGATGGAGACCTGTAAGAAAGGGAGAGTTGGTAAGCACAAGCATGTTTACAAAGATAAATGAGATCAACCAAGGCATGAATCAGCGTACGTGCGAGCTCTCTGGAGAAGGGCTCCGGCGCCTCAAAGTTTTTTTGGCCACTACCTTCCTCACCGCCGTTCTTGTTTTAGTTGGAACTCGGGAGGCAGCTGACCCGGAAGTTGCTTGGCTCTTGGAAGCCGATTTTGGTGATATCGGCTGGTTCTGCATCACGACCTGTTTCAAAGGTGGCGAGTTTTTGCAGAAAAGGACCACAGGAGCTGGTGGGAGGAATTCGAAGGGGGAGCCATCCTCGTTAGTAGGTTCTGGACCATCTTGTTGCTGCAAGGAGACAGAGCAGGATATTAAAAGAATCGTCGTGAGCTGCATCAAGAAAATTTACAAGTAGCAGTACCTGTTCTACGGGGATGTCATATTCAGCATCGAGCTGTTCCAGCAATGGTCCCAGAGCTCTCCTGAAGGCATGAGTCTTCCACATCGACCACCAGTTCTCAAAACCATCGGTTGATGAAGCGAAAGTGAGGTTGTTAGGAATTGGGATGGTCAGAGCATCGAAGAAAGAATAACACCTCTGACTGGTGAGAGGATCGGGCAGGTCAGCTCTGCTCTCTGTGAGGTGGTGGAGAAAGAAATGAGGAGGTACTTGCCCAAGGCCAAATTGCCGAGCTGCTACGACCGGCTGGTAGAACTCGTATCCAGGCTTGATTATTCTGTTGGATGTGCTCATGCCAACTGGGAGGAAGCAGGGACGGATCACGGTGGAGAATAGCTGCCGAGTGCTAGTGTCATCGGCAAAGTTGTCCAGCCTGAAGGAGATTGGATTTTCAAAATTTTCCGATTCCTCCGTGTAAGGAAAGAAGATAGGATTGTCCAGGCCTTGGAAGAAAATGCTGAACCACTTGGATGCTTCATGAGGGATCAGTTTACTACCTGGCAGGCTATACAGAGCTTGGCCGTAGCTGGTGCATCGGATCTGCTTCCCTTTGGCATCTGGAAAGGTGCAACTTGCCAAAAGGGGGAAGTTTGGGATATGGTTTTGAAAGTACAGCTGAGCCCATAGTTGAATAAACCACCAAGGACCTCCTGTTTTGACTGCTATGTGGGAGGATAGTTTGACAGACATCAACTGGAGATATCGATAGACTTCTCCAAGGAACAGTTTGCCGATGCCAAGTTGAGTGCCTCTGGCAAGTTCATAGGCCAAGGAGAGATAATTCTTGGTTGGGGCAAGGGAAGGGCCACAGAATATGAAATGTTCCAGCCAGAAATTGAGGAAGGCCGTGTGTTCTTTCTCTGTGACAGGGCCCTTAGTTTTCATGTGGCTTCGAAGATAAGCACCCCAGTTCGTGCAATCTGTTTTGGAAGAAAGCTTGAAGGGGACTTTTGGCAGCATAAAAGCAGAGGGGCTGGGTGATGTGACGTCTAGACCAGTAATCATCACCACGTCTAACAGAGTTGGTGTCATGGGGCCATGGCCGAACATGAAGCAGTTCAGAGCATCAGACCAGAAATAGCCGATGGTTTTTAGAAGATTTTCATGTTTCTCAAGGGGAGACAATGACAAAGTCAAGGCATCGGCTATTCCCGTGGTTTCCCATTGGGATTGGTAAGTTTTGGCTACCCTACTGTACCAAGAAACCCAATATTCGGGAGGATTAGGCCAGGCTCGTAAGCAGTCGGCCCAAGAATCCAAATCTAAGTTTTGGCTTACGAAGGGGATTCTGTTTGCCTCGCAAGAGATCAGATGGGCAGGACTAGATTCTGTACGGGGGCCAAGGCAGAGAGAATTTGGGAGAGAAGGATGCGGTAGCGGAATGTCTGAAACCTAAAATTTTAATGATGGGATAAAGCATTAATTCAGGTGTTTGCTATTAATTCTAGCACCGAGCTCGGATTGCGAGGAACAGTTAAGGATTACCTTCAGACCGGAGACCGCTGTGTTGGCGCTGGACGATTCCGCCATCTAATTTGCCGGCGGAGATGGATCTATGCGGTGGGGAATCTAGGGTTCGTGTCGCCGTGAGCCCGATTTGTTCAATGAGGCAATTGGAGATCTGAGTTAGCCTTTTTGAAGATGGTTGCAGGTTACCGTTGAAATTGGAAAGTGACCGCTCAGACTTGTCTAAATAAGCGACCGAGTTTGACCTTGCCAACGTTTGTGGGAAAAGCCGATGTGTTGCCATCGGCTCTTTGGGCTTTGACTTGGTTGATCATATCAAGCGTGGTATGGTGAAAGCCGATTCGTTACTATCGGCTTTTGGAACGTTGACCTATTTGACTATCGGCAAAATCAAATTGGGAAAAGCAAGCTTTGTTGATTCCAAAGACGGTTGTTTACAATGAAGCCGATTGCTTACAAAATGGAGATCTACTACTAGTACTACTACTACTAGTTCCTAATCTAGAAGGCGGCGTCGTCGTCGTCGCCGTTGCCATTGCCGCCGCCGTCTTCGCTGTCATCGGCGCTGCTGCCGGCGTAGTCCTCACCGCTGCTGCTGAAGTTGTCAGCGGGGGCCTCCTCGTCCTCGTCGTCGTCGTCGGTGTCCTCGCTGGACCCGGCGCGGAAGCGCTTCACCGGCGGGTATTCGTCGGAGGAGGTGTCCTCCTCTGCTTCTTCCTCCTCATCGGAAGAGCCGATGTCCTCGCCCCAGGACACGGCGTCGTCGGCGCTCTCCGCCTCCAGTTCCCCGTCGACGAGGAGTTGGAGGTCCTCCTCGCCGTCGGTCAGGGACTCGTCGTCCTCTGACTGGGCGGCGAAGTCCCAGTCTCTCTCGTCCCACCATTGTGGGGCGAGAGCTTCGTACGCCGCCATTGGCGGGTGCTCCGGCGTCGGCTCCCGGTTGACGGAGTCGGAGGATTGGAAGGAAAGGCCGGATGTGTTGGAGGAAGAAGAGGAGGCCATGGCGGAGGAAGAGGGTTTTTTGGCTATTGGAGAAGAATGAGGATGCAAATGGTTCGGATAGATTTAAATAAGGGGAATAGTGGAAGATGGTTCAATGCCATAGCGGTTTTCGAGAATGTGGTGCCAGAGTTGTCAAATCGTGTACTGCGGAGAAGTTGAGAAGGCGAGGCATCATGATGAGGAGGCGATATGACGGTTCTGCTCTGCAACGCGTGACCCGATGAAGAAAAAACAGAGTGGTTTTGGAATTATTATTGCCAAAACCAGGGGGGCATGTGTTATCGCCACATTTTGGCCAAATGAGGAGATGGGCCGTAATCAAGATGGGCTTGGAGGCTGGATCGGCCTTGCGCGTGGATTTGGGCTAATTGCCCGTGTATCTGTATATTATGATAGATTACGTTTCGGTTTAAACAAGAGATAGAGTTGTTAGGTTTATTCCAAAGATAGAAAGTCTCCGGACTATAAATGTGTACCTAGGGTTATTGAGAAAGGAGGACGATCACGTTCACAACAAACACAATCTCGGCGCATCGCCACCCCTTGTTTCGAGGGTTTCTTTCAGGTAAGCGTCGTGCTGCCTAGATCGCATCTCGCGATCTAGGCAGCATCTGCTTATGTGTTATTTGGTGTTGCTCGTACTGAAGCCTTGTTGATGGCGAGTAATACTGTTATCATAGATCTGTTTGGGCTAGCATCGGTGCTTTTGGTTATGTTTGCTTAGTCATGCTGCCCCTAGAGATCTCGCTGCCTTTGCACCTATTTTGGGTGTAAGGGCAGCATCTTGCTTGATCTTTATTCAGTCGATTCAATCTGTCATAGTTGTTCCTTGTTCTCCAAGGATTAGTTTGATATCCGCATGGTTAGGCCTCACAAACGGGTTGAACGATCCAGTAGTACGTAAGGATATGGTTTGCCAATTCGAGAGGAGTTGTTCCGGGAATTGACTCTACGTTGGTTTTTTGGCCTCCTCTAGGGTTAGTTTTCTGTTATCTTTCGTATCTACCAGGCTCAATTACGTGTGGGATGTTCCAATTATGTGGTGAAAGCGTTAAACTGTCGTAGATCGATTTGACTTGTATTGATAAAGCAAAACCCCATGTTATCGTAGATCCAATGCAGATCCATGGGACAATCGGCTACATGAGCCGATTCACAGGGAAACCTGAGAGCCGATCGAGGCTCGTATTTAATGTTTACGTGTCTGCCATGCAGGAAACTAATCGAAGCAATCCATCACCTTCCTGATCAGGTATAGGTCAGGTGGCACGCCCTTGCCTCAGCCAGGACGTGTGCCGGAGTTTTGCGGGCCGTTGCCCGAGGGACCAGGGCCCACCAGCAGTTCTGGGAGCCTCCCGGCTCTTCATGTTGCTCGTCGCTGCTCGCCGGTGGGTTTTGACAGGCAACACCCACATAGCATATACGATTGTGCCACTTGTCTGGGGCTCCTAGACCCCACCCGTAGGCATGCACGAGTGCGCTACGCTCGCACGGGGCGCCCAGTGGGCCGCAGCCCACCAGGCAGGTTGCCTTCTTCCCCCTTCTTCCTCCTACTGCCACCGCATTGCACCTCCTCCTTTTGTCTCACGGCCATTTCCTCTCGCAACCGCGGCGCTGCACATCCTCTCCCCTAGTTCGATTCCCTCCCCTCCACCGCTGGCCGCAGCCGCTTTCTCCCGCCACCCGTGTCGCCTTGGTGCCCCGCAATCCTCAAATCGCCGTCACCGCCGGTTCTCCTCGGCACCCGGCCATCTCTCTAAAAATTGGGGTAATCTTACATAAATTTCAGTCAGTTCGGTCTATTCGGTCACTACGAAATAATGACCGAATTATCAAAGTAAATTCGGTCTATAAAATTTGATACCTGATATGTTGATCGGTTTTTTCGATCTCGGTCTTTTTGAGTTTGGTCTCGGTCTTTACGGGTTCGATTTTTGGTCATCTGTTTTTCTGCCCACCCCTAGCCTACTCCCACTGTATTTCCCTCCTCCCATGCACACGGCTAGATCTAGGTAAACCTAAAGAAACAAGATGCATAGAGGGTCAAAGAGGAGAGCGAGAGCCCCAACAACCAACTCGACCGTGCCCCCGCCCTGCAGGCGCAGCCTCCTTGACAGCGGCCGTGACGACGTGAATGCACATGATGCTACATGTTCCTTGTTCAGTGGAGCCTGCCGGCTCGCCACCCGCCTCAGGCCCCATCGACGTGCACGTGTTCAAGCAATTACTACAGCTCGTATACGCTCCACACTGTAACCATCTGTTGTGCATTAGTGCAGCTTGTATACGAGTCTGCCATGAGAAGCTAGCTGCATACGCTGCGGCGGCTAGTCCGCGTCTTTTCGCTGGACAGAGCGGTTGACTAAAATTACAGACGCGGACGTCACTAATCTTGTGATTTGTGTTTGCGGTCACGGTGGACGGACGCGGAAGCGCCGCCGGCGTGTCCACTTGCATCCTGACTCGTGGTGGCGGATGACCCTAGACGACCTGCCGTGTGGCGGCGCTTCGACAGGATAAGTGGATATGAGCTCAGACTTGGTGTTGGTGTGTTTTCACTCCAAGTCTTAAATTTCAGTTGAATTGTAGTACTATATCTAACCTCCATGTATGGAGGAAAAGGTTTGTCAAAGTACAAATCCAAAAATTTCACAGAATGGTAACTTTCATAAATTTACACTAGTAGGATTATATTATAATATCCGACAGAAAAATCAGACTCAAAAGGACTAGAGATAGAATCTGATTAAAACACACAGCAACGTTCTAAAATCAGGAAATTAAAATATTGCAGATATTTCATCGCATCACTACAACAGGACCCCCCCCCCCCCTTTAGCAACGTATTGATGCGTTGCCAAATGTCCATATAAGCGTTGGTAGTGTCCACACCAACGGATTTAGTATACATTGCCGTTGGTGGCGTTGCAAGGATCTACAACAACACATATACATGCATTGGTAATCGGCATAATGAAACGTTGTAAAGTAGCAACGTATATAGTTTGAGCCTAACAACACTTCATATGCGTTGGTGGTTACCCTGCATGAACTAAATTGATTCTGAAAATGGACAGATCAGATCTTTGGTGAAGCTTATATGAGTTGCTAGATATCATGAACAATTAATTGTAGCTTACATATTGTCAGAGAGACGATTATATTTGGTAAATGCTTGGCAATATGGTAAACACATATATTAAATCAACATTGTAGCTTTACAAAAAACTTTATCCAACGAATACAAGATGCCATCTAAAACATAATCTATAACTATTTGGTAGTAGCACTATTCTCGAACTTGCTCTCAGCATTCCAGACACGCATCATCCATTTATTTTGGGAACCTAGAATATAACAGAAATTGAGGTAAGTACCATACCATTAGTGAGACAAAAATATTAGTTAATAAAATAGTACAATTTAAATATCTGCAAGATAAAGAGGCTGACGGTTATGAGATAATTAATCTTGATGCATGACCACTCCTCTGAATACGGAAGAAATTTGATGTTTATCTTCCCTGAACAACAATGTCAGTGTAACCACAAGAAACCAACAACTCTTTCAGTCATATACATTATCTCTTTATTGCAGCAGATTCTTGTCATATCGTATTTATCTTCCTAGACTGCCACACTTCCAAAAGACTACATACCATAGGAATGGAAGCTGAATTACACGAGGTAGCTTAGTTCCTTTGATCTTTTGACTAAACATGTTGTGGTTGACATAGTAAAAGATTAAATAATACAACATATAAAATTAAATATATAGCATAGTAATTGCCTAAGCATTTTCTTTTGACTAAACCTGTTATAGTTCACAAACTAAAAGATTTATATCGAAGATAGAATAAATGATGTTGCATACTAATAAACTAAGTATTTGGTATGCTATGCTGACTAATTAAATGTGCATCCTTCTGGAAAGAAAGTTGATAGTAAATCTCTAACAAATACAAAAATATATTGTTCAGATGTAGCGGAAGTTAAACAAACAAAATGCACATGAAACTGAATTCAGATATATCTGCATGTATGACGCTACATGTGAGATGCCTAGACTGATATATATGAGACCAGAAGAACCTCATGACCAAAGACGTACCAGGCCGTACCACATACTCTAATTACTTCATGAACTCTTCTTCTGTACAATCATGTACGTCTTTCTATTTCTCGGTTGCAGCACACAATTACTTATGATTTACCGCTTGCCTTAAACTGCATAAGAAAATTTCTGCTGTCATAAGAAACTAATAGAAATTTCAGGACCAGTGTACATAGCTCTATGCAAAAATTTCCTGAAAAACACAGCTATATATAGGACTGAATCTAGGAAGTTAGAATATTTAAAGTATTAGCCGTAGCCCAAATTGAGTAGAAAGGGTTTTCTTAAAGATAAGATAAAAAGTCGGCGTAGTTTCCCCTATTTCTGCAGCCAACCAGTTACTCCTTTGATCATCCGAAAAAACTTGCATAAAATTTACATCCATACATAAAAATCAAGCTAAGTTTGACCGGCCGTTCTCGCTGGCATGTGAGAGATTTACTACTCAGTGGCAAAGGTGCAAAGTCCAGGTAGCGAGGAGTGTAATTACGGAGGGTGGAAACTTTTTTGTTTCGATTATCAATAGCCATTAACACAGCAAACAGTACCGAGGAAGGAGCTCACCGTTTTGAGAAGCGAGAATTATATTTCGAGGTTTTGTTCATGCGGTGTTGACGTGTGTTCGGAGTTGAGACTTCTTGTACATCGCCTTATTCCAGTCTTTCTCTTAAGATGGTCATAGTGGAGTAGTATAATCATGCATACACACGCATCATATCAAACAGTAGCATTCATATAATAGTAAAATTTGGGTCAAGGCTTATAAATATCAAACAGTAGCATCATATTGAATGATATTATCTCTATAATGCATCATATCATCTGTTAAAATTGATCTTATCAAACAAACAGAGAGGAAAAAGAGGGAGACGAGCTCTCTCCCCCCCCCCCTCTCTCTCACACACACACATACACACACACACGCATTCTTGCCTCTCGGGCCACCTAAAACCAACTGACTTCGGTCCCTGGTTCCACAACACCACATATATATAAATAGGAGGTCAAAACCCTCTAGTAGAGAATATACACGTACAAGACTAATCTCCCCCACACTCTTAAACGGCCGATCCTACAAGGATGCTTCATGGATCAAAAGGATGTCTCCACCGCCGGCCATCATGAGGGGTTAGTATCGGCGGCGGCCCTGCAGCGCCTATCCCACATCTTCCACAACAACGCCATGGGTTACACCATGCCTGCATCTAGCAGGCACATGATTTCTCCTTCATCAACTCGTAAGTTGGATCCCCTAACCCACTACCTAATGATGTTTAGGTGTTCTGGTATGCAATTAGTACATGTTAAGTTATACTAATGATGCTTAAGTCTAACAACTACATCAGAGAATACCTAAACCCTAGTTGTCATGTTTATTATTAGGGAATCATGTCTAGTCTCGGCCAATTTTATTGAGCATGTTTATGATGAATCTTTATTTTGTATTGTTGTGGGTCAATGTTGACCATGTTACGTTAATACATAAATTAAGTTATTTTCCAAATTAGAACTTATATGGGCTCGGCTAGCAATTAGAAGGACATGATTCACAAAATTTGGAAAACCTAAATCCTTGGATGAACCCTAAAATGCAAACTAGTTGTTAGATAAGAAGCTCACCAGAATGGCCGCGTCCTCGCCTCTCCCCTTTGGGCCCTTGCAGTGTTCACCGCCCTGGAGGGTGACGATGACACAATGATGCAGCTTTCCCGATGGAGAGAACACGCAAAAGGACGTCGACGGCTCAAATTCGATGTGCAAGAGGACACGCTTCGCCTGGCATTGACGATGTTGGGCCATTGCACCTCGGCATTGTCACCTGAATTAATAGTCATCGGCTTGCTGGCGTGCAACCCCTCTTCACCGCCCTGCAAGGAGACGAGGCCAGTAGCCACACCCGACGGAGGAGAGCGGGGGACATAGTCCATAGGACGCTGCTCCGGCGAGCACCGCCTCGGCCAGGGAAGGAGCGGCAGGCTCACGCACCACCGTGGATTGGTTGTCCGCCGGCCGCTGGCCGCTGTCCCTCTGTCTATCGGGAGCAGAAAAACTTGGAAGGGAGGGGAAAATGAGATAGGCTATCCGTTTGGGCGCTGACTTTGATCCGTCTTGGCTCTATGGCTGTTTGTTGGACCTCATTTGATGGCCGAGAGCGATGCAGGCGATAAAATAGCCCTTTAGAACTTATTGGGCCGCTTCTGAGACTAGGTTGTGGCCCAAGTTTCGTTAGTCCATTAAAGTTTTTTGGGCTACAACATGTTTCCGTTTACCTTTTTGTATATTATTGTGTTTTACTACCTTATGTTATTACTCTTATATACATAAAGTATTTCTCTAAAATATGATTAGAATCATGTGTTTTATGATCAAATTAAACATCAAGTATGTTGATTTTCCTAAAATGATTATTGCTAAATGATGTATATTTTTAATGAGAATGTTGTGTTTAAAAGTAATGGTGAAATAATGTGTATGTTTTGTGAGCACAATTAATGTTTTTCATATGGAAATTTCTTGATGTGATTACATGGTCTTGGTCATCATTACTGAATGTATATTGATGCATTTTAGCGCACTTTCCTTTACTGATGTTCTCTACTTAGTATCATGAAGGGAGGAATTTTAAATGTTATAAATTGACACTCCCTCCGTTCCTTGATATAAGCCATATAGCTTTTTGAGAAAAGAATCCAAAATATAGGGTGCATTGTGTTGCGCCACTTATTTGGATTTTTTTGAGATTTGATTATGTTTCATTATCTTATACAAAGTACTCTATTTTCACGCGTCAATTGTCTACGGGTAATCCTGCCCAAACATGGTGTAATTTTTTCCTTCCATGAGCGTTCTTTAATTTCCGTGCCAAATACTGTATGGCATATATATATGAACAGAGGGAGTATTAGTTATGAGTATCATTATGGTTATCTGGATTTTGAATATTATGTTCTAATTTTTTGGGCATGAAGTTTATTATAATATCATTACTATGAAATTTCTTTCTTACCGATGCTCTTAATAATAATGACCTTTTTTGATTATATATTTTCTCTAATGATGTGATCATCACAGGTGGGATGAGACCAACATAATGTTGATGGACGCATGGTTCGGTTTTATGCGCTTCACTATGCGATCTTATAATGTTGAACCATTATGCTAAAGTATTATGTGGTGCGTTTTATGTCTTTGGCATGCACTGTTTGAAGGTGATGAAGGCTCGCAATAATGTTATTTCCTAAACAAGGATGTTGTATGTTTAGATTATTTTAATGTGATATTTGATGCTACTAGGAGATTTACGTCGTTTGAGGACAAAAGGTCATTTTAAGGCTATCGGGAGGTTAACGACCATTGGTACGGTCAGCCGTGACCGTCCAGGTGGACGTACCATCACATCATCAAACGAGAGAATTAACGATCACTAGTATAATAATTCATAAAAGCTAGATTGACATCCTACCTAAATGAGCGGGAAAGCTAGAAAGTACGATGTGTTGAAAATTGGTTATGGGAAACCACTAGTCGAAAAATGGACATCAATACCGGTTCCAGAGGGTCATTTGTACCGGAAATCAAACCGGTACAAAAGATTCGGGACAAAAGCCCCCTCCCCTCTTTGGTACCGGTTCCTTACAAACCGGTATTAAAGGGGCCTCCACGTTGGCTCCGAGGAGAGAGCAGGGCTAAGGGCCTTTGGTACCGGTTTGTAACACGAACCGGTACCAAAGGAATTCAGGGTTTAGGGTTTTAGGTTGGGTTTAGGGGTATCGGACCATTTCATCGTACGAGGATCGCGTCGATGTGCCAGAAACGCGTTTGGATTTAGGAGTACATGAAGATCAACTTGGTGCATATAATATAACACATGTAATTGCATAAGATCGCAAATTAAGTAGTACATGCATGAAGATCGATCTTCATGCATAGTGGTACTCTCCGAGGCATACTATCTATTACATGTAGCATAGTGGTACTCTCCGAGTCAAGCTATATATTACATGTAGATCTTCATTCATAGTGGTACTCTCCGAAGTTAGGTATGACGTCCCGAAGGAAAAATCCCGCCAATTCCTCGCCAATTGCTTTGAAGCGGTGCTCGATTGGGAGCCTGTCACGCTTTCTTGCCAACTGTAAAAGAATGATATTCAAATGAATACATGAGCTATGTATATATATATATATCAAATCACAATCAAACAATTATGACTGAAACTTAGCACAAGTTATGGTAACAAAATAAATTTGTGAATATTGTTTTCGTACCCCTCTATTCCTTTGATTATTAGTTCTCTCGCTGACAATCTTATGGATGTTCTCGCAAACATAGTATCCACATAGATTAGTCCCCTCAGGTTGTTGCGCGCATTTCTGTACAAGAATATAATTCAATCAAATAATAATCAAGTATGATAAAGGTGTGTAGACCTAGGTAGTAGTACTTACTTTGTTCGCACGCCATATCAGCTTCGGTTTCCATCCACCGGTCGGATCTTCCTGGATGAACGTTTGCCATACGCTGCCCGACAAAAGAAAATGCATAAAAGAGTTATTAATTTGTTGATATCAGGAAATTAACGAAAAAACCGATAAGAATTAAAATTACCTTTTGAGCATATCAAAAGCCGACTTGTATAGTATAGGCTCTTTGGTTAGTGAGTCAAAGACTTCAACCTCTCCATCGTACATTTTAATGACGATAAGAATAAAGTGGAACCTGCGCACGTTTAAATATGCAGTGTCATAGATATAAGTCATCAGTTAAAATTTTAACATATGGTGAGCAAAATAGAATGTGTTAGAAGACAGTTACACTTACTTGAAGTTGTAAGGCCAAAGTATTATCTTTTTGTCACGTTGTCGCTTCAAAAACCTTAGCAAAGTCTCTGGTGTATCCTTGTTATAGATGGGATCTTCTATGGTGTTTTCATGCATTGTATCTGGGTCAATGAACCCAATGTCCGTGATTTCATCCCTTTTGCATTCGAGCTTCTTCGATCTGCATAATATAGCGCACAAAAGATTAAATTGAGGATAATTTGCAGACAATGAATGAGCTGAGCTAAAGACATCTCAAATTATATTAATAAATCACTTACAGACAATAGCAACTGATGATAGATTTGTCGATGGCCCGGAGATTGTATAACTGAAAAAGTTCGAGGAAGTCAACGCTCACAGAGTATTCTTGGAAGTAGTGCTCATCCTTAACTCGCACCATGATACAATCAATCCCTCTCTTTGTGGCATTAGTGTACCACGCATTCAAATTACGCATACATGTTGGTAGCGACCTGATATTCTCGACCAGATCTTTCCCTTGAACAAATTGACATACTACTTCAGCGATGGGGTAATCAATTGTGTTTTGTCGAGAACTTTCAACGGCCTTCTCGTTAAACACCTTGAGAGGGGGGACCGATTGAACGGGTTGTTCTCCGAGCTGGTACACTTGTTTCCTAGTTTTCGCCGAGACCACCGATTGATCGGGTTTTTTCACCTCCACCATAGCGTCATACGACTTTTCAATAGAACGCCTATAGTCAGATGGCGGCGATGGTGGAGGGTCATATAGATTTTCAACGGTACGAATAACTTTCACCGGATCTAGAGTCTTCTCAAAAGGTATCTCTGGCACTTTCTTAGCAAAATGTTTTGCCACCTCGGACTTAGAGATTTCGCTGCATTCCTCGATAGTTCTTTCCCAAGGTAACTTCTCGATAGGCGGCAGTGGTTTCTCCTTTCTAGGTCTCTTCCTAGGCGGCGTACCGTTCCGCTTAAAAAATGCAGTCTTACGCGGAGGATCTCGAGATGGTGGACTCGCGCTGGGGTCCCTCTCCGGTAGGTGTGGACTTTGCTGCTCATGTGGACTGCTACCAGGCGGAGTCGATGGCCATTGCTGCTCATGTGGAATTTGCTGCTCATGTGGACTGCTACGAGGAGGAGTCGGTGGCCTTGGCAAAAGGACGATGTATTTCTTGGACCATATGGCGAAACCGCGCTTGACATCGGCCAGTGTCTTCTCTTCGTCACCTCCAGGAAAATCAAGCTCCATTGTTTCAAAACCCGGAACAACTTCATCCACCCCGACACGAACATAGCCAGTTGGAATGGGCATATGATGGTGCGTTGCTCCATCTTCATTTGGGTAAACATAGCCGACCGCCACCTTAACAGACACGTTCCTCATTTGCATATGTAGCTCGCAATCTGTCTTCTCCGTGACATAATCCACGGGGTAGCTTCCTGCACATTCAAGATGCGAGGAACCCACATTGCTTCTTCGCTGAGATGGGGCGGCATCGGCTTGAGGATGTTGTATAAACAGCGGCTGATCAGGTGCCCTCTGATTTTTCTCAAGCACCTCCACCCTATTTATCAATTCCGCTAACCTGTCTAAGTCCTGCTTCTTCTTTCTCGAACGGCTTCTATAAGTGTCAGCGCACTCCGGCCATGCTTCCTTCATGGTGACACCTGGGAGGGCTCGTATCCGTCCAACGTGTTCCGCATTCCCAAGAGCGAGTGTCAGCTCGTCATTCTCTCTATCGGGAATGTACTCTCCCTTTCTAACTTTTTCAATTGCATCTATAAGCTGCGTCGTGATTGCATTAACTTTTTCCTTCCATTTTCCCTTTGCAACGATCTGCCCTGTCTTTGGGTCCAACCCTGCCCCATGCGCGAACAACCAGAACTTGGACCGGTCGGGCCAGTCCCATGTCTGTGGAGTGATTCCTGCCTCCATCAGTTTAGCTTCAAATGATCTCCACTTCGGAATGGCAGTCTTGTAGCCACCTGACCCCAAATGATGGAAATGTTCCTTCTTTGAAGCATTTTTCGTATTTGTGACTGATCGGGACACAGCAGTAGAAGATTTCTTATAGCTCTTAAATGCGGGCCAGTGATCTTTTATCTTCACTAGACTTCCAGTGAATACTGGATCTTTATCTGCATATCTGGCCCATAAATTTTTCTTCCAGGTCTGGAATTGTGTGGCCATCCTCTTAAGAGTCCATTCCTTGACTTTCTTCTTCTGGCCTTCCGTCATGTCTTCCGGTAGGCTAAAGTGTGTGAGTAGACTGTCCCAAAGAAAAAGTTTTAGAGTATCATTGACATAACTAGCTTCAGCCCCCGCATTCTTCGGCTTATGCCACTCTACAATGCTGATCGGTACATGGTCCCTAACAAGAACTCCAGCTTGGTTTATAAATTTACGGCAGTGCTCTTTGGGCTCCACCGGTTGACCACTAGCCTTAAATGCGGTGAGGGCTAACCTACCCTCGCCCTTTAGACGTTGCATCGGGCCTCGTTGCTTTTTAACAGATTTGCTCGATGATCCAGAAGGCTAAAAGAAAAAATGATTCGTTAATAAGTGTAATACAAATAAATCAATGCATCAAGTGATGAACATATAGCCTTGATATACACCTCGCCGAAGTTTATTAAGGACACTTCGTTGTCTCTTCTTTCTTCAGACTCAAGTCCCGCACCGACATCGTTCAAAAATTGTGAGCCGAAATCATCGTCATCTCCATCGGGTTCTCCATTGGGTTCCGGTCCACGGGCACTCTCAAATATCATTTTCTGCACCATTTCTTCTCGCTCCTCATCTCGTATGAAGGTGTCGTCCTCCATAGCTCAATGTCACTGCAAAATTAAGTGCAATTATTTTGTTTTTATTAATGGACAAGATATATGTATAGGATGACAACAATGTCTTATAGAACACTTGTACCATGTATACTATAGAAGAACTCGGACATATATGGAAGGGGACCACATGGAATTGAGGATTAAAACCATGAGAACAACTAGTGGTAAATCACAACACAACACAACACAACACAACACAACACAACACAACACAACACAACACAACACAACACAACACAACACAACACAACACAACACAACACAACACAACACAACACAACACAACACAACACAACACAACACAACACAACACAACACAACACAACACAACACAACACAACACAACACAACACAACACAACACAACACAACACAACACAACACAACACAACACAACACAACACAACACAACACAACACAACACAACACAACACAACACAACACAACACAACACAACACAACACAACACAACACAACACAACACAACACAACACAACACAACACAACACAACACAACACAACACAACACAACACAACACAACACAACAACATCATTATCTCGACACAACACAACAACATCATTATCTCGAATTCACAACACAACAACATCATTATCTCAAGAAACAAGTAAGCATGTCAGATCCTTCATAGTTTCACTTACAACACTATGATGGAGATTTCACAACAACATACATAGCAGCAACATTTGTTCAGATTTCAGAACATACATAGGTCAAAACAAAAAAGGACAATCTATTTTATAGCTGCATAGTATCCCAGATTAGCATGCCATCTCAGTGCTTCCAGCTAAACCACCTCACCTGTGATTATAGAAAGGAAATAAAGGACCTGTGTATGATTCAAGAATAAATTAAGTTAACCAATATAGCAGACATGGACCCCTCAAAACTATTACTACTTCAAGCACATGAGCATATAGTAGTACACAATTCAGCACTCTTAGGGCATCAATCAACCTTACAGCAGCTTAACTGTTTCTGTTGAAGTTCCAAGGTGACATCACTGAATATGCAGTTCAAGAACAAGGACCATGGATCAAGAATAGTGGAATTACTACACCAAGATAACTGATCCTAAGTAACAAATAATATCAGCTAATTTACTGCATTTTTGTACTTCTCTATTTGCGTTAAAACAATTTAAAACCAAAATAGGCTTTGTATCATACTACCACATATATGTGAGCTGTGGCTGCTACTTGCATAAGATCTTAGTTACTAAGATAACTTTGACCACCTCTTTCCATGGAAACCTCAGCCAGAGCAAGAAGTATTTTAGCTTTCTGCATAGTGTTGTCGTCTGGCTTCTGCTCAACTATTCTTCTTGCAAGATCCAACATTCCCCAGGCCAGATTGCAAGAACAGCAGACAGGGAAATCACTGATTGCTACACTATGGACTACTCACAAGAAATTGAAAAGAAAAATACCAAACAACAGAAAGTGGTTGCTTAAAAATATGCAAGTAATACAACACTTTTTAACGATGACAATAAATGATCAGCCTTAATAAGTATAGCATGATTGTAATAGACTAATAGTGCATTATTCCATTTCAAGTCAAATTGCTGTAACTTCATAATCCTGATGCAGATGTTTAACAACTCTTATTCGCATTATTTCATAGCTTATGTAACACAGAATCTAAAAAAACTGGCAGGTACAGTGGTTAGAAGCTTGTTTTAAAAAGGAAAACACCGGTGCTTCTTATATCCATATCTGTTTGATCTGGTATTGCCATTCCAAGTGTACAAGTCAGAAAGGGAAACAAGTATGCAAATCTAGCCAACCCAGAAACAAGCTTTTAGCAATAAATTGACTTGAGCATAAACTGAATTGTACACTTGGCATTATGCAATAATTATGCTCTGCGACATTATGTACTTTCATTAAGCATAAATTGAATTGTGTGCCTTAAGAACAACTAGCAAAACACTACGTCTACCAAATGATCCTCTATGGACTGATGATGAGAATTCAAGAAACAAGTCCAATAGGCAGAACAGTTTCAAGTCCAAATGAGAATCATACTTTACAATGCAGATATATATTACCAACTAGCAGTTTACTGATTGAGTAGGTACTAAAACAGGAAGATAATAACATCACGAACACCATATATACTGATAATAAAAAAATGTGACAGTCCCAGGTGAAGAGATAATCATATACCGTTTTCAGAATTATCTTCATCCAAATATGGAGCATTTTCATGGTTGCTACCAGGGGTCATTGAGTGTCAAAACTCATTAGCTACCCATTCATCAATTAACACACCAAAGCTATAAAATCCACGACATAAAGAGTACTAGAAAAGGAATAAGGCAACACTGATAAAAGCAAAACAGGCCAAATATTCTAGACAAATTATTCCCATGTCCACAAAGAACACACCAAGCTATAAAATAATTTTGATATTTGCATATGCTTGAAAGCACTCCTGTAGTTTTTATGAGAGATCAGGAGTCCAAGGTCATGCAGACATAATTTAAGATGAAGCAACCATTCATCAGAACATGGGTTTTCCACAAACCTACATATGAATCACATAAAGACATACAAGGCATGGAGCCATAAGAAAAGTAGCAACCAAACAAAGTAATGCACTGATGTGAAAATTCATAATGTGGTTAAATTCATGGGTTCTAGATAGCTACTAGATATTGTTTGTGATATAACAGGAACTTGTAAGTTGTAAAGATATGCCAGACCTGAGAAAAGTGATTTTAGAACCAACTGAATACCATATTATAAGTGAACTGAATTATCACATAAGGTTTCCTTTCTGCTTTTAATCTGTAATTAAACCTTGATGTCCTGCTGCCATTTGACACTATCACCTTGTTACATGCAGAGTGTCCTCTGGGTCAAGGTATTGGATGAGTTAATGTTCCCATATATGTCTTAACAGATCGGCTTATGTCTCTAGGTTAGTGAACTGCATTCTTTCATATCACTAGTAGTTGATAGCACATTTACACTCATACCAAACAAGGCCTTAAGGAGCAGCAGGTCGTCTCGGACAAATCAGTGCAGGAGACAAGATTAGAGAGGGAGAGGTTACCTGTAAGACGACGGGAAGCCGGAGAGGACACGCGCGGCCGCACGAGCTGAGAGGGCAAGGGCGCCACCGGTCGGCCGGGTCTTGATCTGTGGCGGGGGCGTGGGAAGGAGGCCGGGGCACCGATGCTCGAGGTTGCGTAGTCCGGCGGCTCGAGGCGCTGCGTGCTCCGGCAGCTCGAGGCGCTGCGTACTGCTCCGGCGGCTCGAGGCGCTGCGTGCTCCGGCGGCTCGAGGCGCTGCGTGCTCCGGCGGCTCGAGGCGCTGCGTGCTCCGGCGGATCGAGGCGCTGCGTGCTCCGGCGGCTCGAGGCTGCGTAGTCCGGCGGCTCGAGGCGCTGCGTGCTCCGGCGGCGCTGCGCGTGCGTGTGTGTTTGGAGAGAGGGGAACGGTACTCAGACTAGGGTTTGGCGACGGCGCGTGGAAGAAAATGGCCTAAGGGCCTTTGGTACCGGTTGCTATTACGAACCGATACTAAAGGTAACCTTTAGTACCGGTTCGTAACAGCAACCGGTACCAAATATAATTACGAAAATTCTTTTCGCGATTTTAACCTTTGGTACCGGTTCTTTCAACCAACCGGTACCAAAGGTTTTTTTCTTTTTCTTTTGCTTTTTCTGTTGCTTTTCGTTGGATTTTTCTTTTGCTGTTTCTTTTGATTTTCGTTTCATTTTTATTTTGCCGTTTCTATTGATTTTTATTTTGCAGTTTCTTTTGATTTTCATTTTTGATTAGTTATATTTGATTTTCTATTTTCTTTTGATTAGATATGTTTGATTTTATTTTTGATTAGTTATATTTGATTTTCTATTTTCTTTTGATTAGATATATTTGATTTTATTTTTGATTAGTTATATTTGATTTTCTATTTTCTTTTGATTAGATATATTTGATTTTATTTTTGATTAGTTATATTTGATTTTCTTTTTTCTTTTGATTAGATATATTTGATTTTATTTTTTATTTCTTATTTTTGATTTTCTATTTTCTTTTGATTAGATATATTTGATTTTATTTTTTATTAGTTATATTTGATTTTCTTTTTTCTTTTGATTAGATATATTTTATTTTATTTTTGATTACTTATATTTGATTAGTTATATTTGATTTCCTATTTTCTTTTGATTAGTTATGTTTGATTTTCTTTTTGATTAGTTATATTTGATTTTTCTGTTGCGGTTTCTATTGATCATATGTTCGCTTCATAATTAAGTGTCGGTTAGCGCGGCGGCACGCTGCGTCCGTGAGAGGAAAAGGGCGGGAAGAAAAGGGCGGAAAGAAAAAGGGCGGGAAAATGATTGAACAGGAAAAGAAGTACATATCTCAACTGAAAATTAAGATACATGGCCGGATTAGGTCACAATCGGCCGAGCTTGTTTTCGAATGTTGGAGTGATTCAGTCATAGTCGTGCCTAGCCCTATAAACGTCGCCACTGTAGTCGTCGTACTCGCCGGTGTCATCGTCGCTGGCATCGGGGTCGCGGTAGTCGAACCTCGACTGGTGAGCACGCGTGGGCTGAGACTGAGGGTAGCGCAGGCGGGGGCCACGGTAGGCCATGACGCTCTGGAGAGTCCGGCCGCGCCACCATAGCCGACGGCCGGCCTCGTTGAAGTTCGAACGAGGCGAGTTGTCCTCCTCGTGCCTGGCAAGCGCACTCTCACGCCGATTGATGAAGAAGGCATCCCAAGTCGGGCTGTAGTCGGGATGCCACTGATGATTCCTCCGCTGCTCTGGCGTGAGCTCGAAGTAGTAGTGGTTCGTGATAGCCATCTGGCGCGCCACACCTACAGGGACAGGAGGGACCGGTACGCCTCCGACGCTCAGCATCTAGCCGGTGGGGACGCGGTAGCCCGGCGGGCAGGGGTAGTTTGAGGCGCAAAGCGCCTCCGCCTCCTGGGGGTTAGAGATACGATGGAAGCCATGGAAGAGAGTGATGAGGTTTGCAGATATGAGTCTAGATGTGATATGTAAATGGAGGCCAAGCCTACATATATATAGTGAAAAATGGCGGGAAGACGGAGGCGGGAAGCGGTGGAAAGCGCGGGAAGAAAATAGGCAGGAACATTTAGTCCCGGTTTTTGTGTCATCTAACAAAACTGTCGGTGGGATAAGGACGTGTGGGTAACCTTTAGTCCCGGTTGGTGGGTGCAACCGAGACTAAAGATGTCGGCAGGATAAGGACGCGTGGGTGGATGCACTGCTCGATGAGATAAGGATGCGTGGGTGGACACACGATGCCCCTGTCGGAGAAACAAGACAAAGTAGAAGCGGTGTCGTGCCTATAAAAGGAGCATCGATACGCCATGGCAAGCAGCTCAACAAGCCAACCTAGAAGGTAGGGAGAGTTTCATTCCCATGGATGGAGGACAGGGTTGGGAAATCTCCCGTGGCGGAGTTTCTCGAAGATGTCGTTGGTGCTCACGCCCTACGGCATCTTCGGAAGCTCCGCCTCGGAAAAATTTCCCTGCAAGCCCGTGAAAGACTCTATCTCCTCTAACAGTTTTGGGTAAAGGGTTGGGAAATCTCCCGCGGTGGAGTTTCTCGAAGATGTCGTTGGTGCTCACGCCCTACGGCATCTTCGGAAGCTCCGCCTCGGAAAAATTTCCCTCATACAATAACATCATTACACAAAAATCCATATTGAGATACACAAGTTATGATCCCTATCTAGTCTTCTGAGTTTTCTTCTTGTGTTTCCCTTTCTTCTGATTGCGACGCAGCCATGGACAATCTTCATTATTTAAAATGATGCTTGGGTCAGTTTTCACCTTGAAGGGTGGAATATCATCAAACTTATTATAATCTTCTGACATGTCTGTCTTGTCCTCTACTCCCACGATGTTTCTTTTTCCTGAAAGAACTATGTGGCGCTTTGGCTCATCGTATGATGTGTCCTCTTGCCTTTCTTTTCTTTTTTTCGGTTTGGTAGACATGTCCTTCACATAAAAAACCTGAGCCACTTCACTGGCTAGGACGAATGGTTCGGTGTCGTACCCTAGATTCTTGAGATCCACTGTAGTCATTCCGTACTGCGGGTCTACCTGTACCCCGTTTTTCAGGTTGAACCATTTGCACCGGAATAAAGGGACCTTGAAATTAGGTCCATAGTCAAGTTCCCATATCTCCTCTATGTACCCATAATATGTGACCTTCTTCCCATTGTCCTCTGCTGCATCAAAGCGGACACCACTGTTTTGGTTGGTGCTCTTTTTATCTTGGGCGAATGTGTAAAATGTATTCCCATTTATCTCGTACCCTTGAAATGTCGATATAGTCGAAGATGGTTGCTTGGCCAACAAGTATAGCTGTTCTTCATCAGTGACATTCATGAGCCGTGTTTGCAACCAACCGCCGAAAGTCTTCATGTGTTCTCCATCAATCCAATCTTCACGTTGCTCCGGGTATTCAGAGCGTAAAATATTCCTGCGTTCCACTTTGTACGGAGCCACCAAGCTGGAATTATGTAGAATTGTGTAGTGTGCTTGAGTGAAAGAATATCCATCCATACACATTGTTGCTTTCTTTCCTAGCGTGCCTTTTCCACGCAGTCTCCCCTCATAACGCGATTCAGGAACACCGATCGGCTTAAGGTCAGGAATAAAGTCAACACAAAACTCAATGACCTCCTCTGTTCCATAGCCCTTGGAGATGCTTCCTTCTGGCCTAGCACGGTTATGAACGTATTTCTTTAAGACTCCCATGAATCTCTCAAAGGGGAACATGTTGTGTAGAAATACAGGACCGAGAACACTAATCTCTTCGACCAGGTGAACGAGGAGATGCGTCATAATATTGAAGAAGGATGGTGGGAACACCAACTCGAAGCTGACTAGACATTGCACCACATCCTTCTATAAATTTTGTAGAGTTAGTGGATTGATCACCTTCTGAGAAATTGCATTGAGGAACGCACATAGCTTCACAATGGGTACTCGAACATTTTCTGATAGAAGCCCCCTCAATGCAACCGGAAGTAATTGTGTCATAATCACGTGGCAGTCATGAGACTTTAGGTTTTGAAACTTTTTCTCTGTCATGTTTATTATTCCCTTTATATTCGATGAGAAGCCAGATGGGACCTTGATGCTACTCAGGACTTCAAAAAAGATCTCCTTCTCTTCTTTGGTAAGAGCGTAGCTGGCAGTACCTTGATACTTCTCTGGATTCAGGTTGTTTCCTTCGTGGATACATTGCTGGTCGTGCCGTGCATCCGGTGTATCTTTTGTCTTCCCATACACGCCCAAGAAGTTTAGCAGGTTCACACAAAGATTTTTCGTCACGTGCATCACGTCGATTGCAGAGTGAACCTCTAGGATTTTCCAGTAGGGTAGCTCCCAAAATATAGACATCTTCTTCCACATGGGTACATGTCCGTCAACATCATGCGGAACAGATTGTCCGCCAGGACCCTTTCCAAAGATCACTTTTAAATCCTTGACCATATCATATATAACATCCCCAGTAGGGCGGGTAGGATTCATTCGGTCTTCTGCCTCACCTCTGAAATGATTTCCTCTCTTTCTTACTTGATGTTGTTTTGGAAGAAATCGACGATGCCCCATGTACACATTCTTGTTTCTCAAATATATACTGTCAGTCTCACCTAAACAGTGTGTGCATGCATTGTATCCCTTGTTTGACTGTCCTGAAATGTTACTAAGAGCAGGCCAATCATTGATGGTTACAAACAACAACGCTCGTAGGTTAAATTCCTTTTGTTCGTGCTCATCCCAAATAGGTACACCTTCTTCACGCCACAACTGTAAAAGTTCTTCAACCAATGGCCTCAGGTACACATCAATGTCGTTCCCGGGTTGCCTCGGGCCTTGGATGAGCACTGGCATCATAATAAACTTCCGCTTCATGCACAACCAAGGAGGAAGGTTATAGATACATAGAGTCACTGGCCAGGTGCTATGACTGGAGCTCTGCTCCCCGAAAGGATTAAAGCCATCTGTACTTAGACCAAATCTTAAGTTCCTTGCATCATCTGAAAATGACTTGTACTTTCTGTCGATTTTTCTCCACTGCGACCCGTCAGCGGGGTGTCTCAGCATCACATCTTTCTTACGGTCCTCTTTGTGTCATCGCAACAACTTGGCATGCTCTTTGTTTTGGAACAAACGTTTCAACCGTGGTATTATAGGAGCATACCACATCACCTTCGCAGGAACCTTCTTCCTGTGGGTGGACTCGCCCTCAACATCGCCAGGGTCATCTCGCCTGATCTTATACCTCAATGCACCACATACCGGGCATCCATTCAAATTCTCGTACTCCCCGCGATAGAGGATGCAGTCATTGATGCATGCATGTATCTTCTGCACCTCTAATCCTAGAGGGCAGACAACATTCTTTGCTTCGTACGTACTAGAGGGCAATACGTTCTCCCCTGGAAGCATCTTTTTTATTATTTTCAACAACTTTTCAAATCCCTTGTCAGAAGTACCATTCTCTGCCTTCCATTGCAGCAATTCCAGTACGGTACCCAATTTTTTCTGGCCATCTTCGCAATTTGGGTACAACAGTTTGTTGTGATCCTATAACATTTTCTCCAACTTCAGCCTCTCCTTTTCACTTCCGCAGTTTATCTTCGCATCAATAATGGCCCGACCCAAATCGTCATCGGGGTCATCAAAAATGGGCTCATAAAAAATGGGCTCTTCTTCAGCTTCGTCTTCCCCCATACTACTATCACCGTCTTCAGTGAACATAGGATAGTTGTCACTATCCTCTTCTTCTTCGTTGCCTTCCATTATAACCCCTCTTTCTCCGTGCTTGGTCCAACAATTATAGCCGGGCATGAAACCATTCTCAAGCAGGTGGAAGTGAAGGGTCTTTGAGGTAGAGTAATCCTTCGTATTCCTACAGGAACTACATGGACAATAAATGAAACCATTCGACCGCCTGTTTGCCTCCGCCACGTTGAGAAAATAATGCAGACCAGTAATGTAGTCGGGATGGCATCGGTCACCGTACATCCATTGTCGATTCATCTGCATTATATAAGTATATCAAAAATCATTAATTACACAACATCATGGATATATGAGTGACCAACTTAATTAATATTCAAGTTCATCACATAAAACTAAGTTTTTTTTATTAAAAAAAAGAGGCTCACCGAGGTGGTACAGTGCCGGCTAGGGGAAGACGCTGGCGATCGACGGCGGTGAGGACAGGGACGATACTAAAACCTACAAATCATACTTTAATTTGAGCTCAATTGCATACAAAAAGAATGAAATCCCTAACTTAGGCATTTCATCAAACACCTTGCTAGCACTAGAAAAATAATACGAGTTAAACTAGCAAAGAAATGAGTTAAATTAGGAACGCCGGAAGAAAGGATGATATTGCTAACCCTTAGATAGATGGGTGCCGTCAATCTTGATAAAATGGTGGATAAAAATGAAGATTTATTGGAGTGTGAGAGGTGCAAAATGTTTGGAAATGTGAGAGAGAAGAAGGGAAAATGGGAAAATAAGATGCAGGGATGATCGGGCGCCTGAAGAAATAGGGCAGGGCCCTTTAGTACCGGTTCTTCAGATCAACCGGTACTAAAGGTTCAGCTCTGGCCCACTAAAACCCTTTCGTACCGGTTCCTAGTATGAACCGGTACAAAAGGCCCTCATCGAACCGGTACTGATATTGCTCGGCCGGCTGGGCAAATGAACCGGTACTAATGCAGCCTTTAGTACCGGTTCATACGGGAACCGGTACTAAAGGCTTAGACCGATGCCCATTTTTCTACTAGTGAACCTGCAGAAACATAACGGGCGAGAAACCCACCACCAAAAAATACGGGTGAGAAATTTGTTAACGGTGTGATATAGCTTAGCAAAAATGTTCAGACAACCGGGAAACTTAGCAACACCGCTATGATGACGAGAGTGCACATGAACTGATGGGTAGTAGCAACTTAGTGGTTATGCATACAATAGTAACACGCAACTTAAAGAAGGCACATGCAATCATAGCTAATACTCCCTCCGATCGGAAATAACTGTCGATGACTTAGTACGAACTTTGTACTAAGTTAGTACAAAATCCCCGACACTTATTTCTGATCGGAGGGAGTAGCTTTTTGTCGCATAAAATAAGGATGTGCGACATCGATAGTTTCCATCTCCCGACAAAAAACCAAATAACAGCGCAGTGACGATTACAAGTCTAGAGAACCATAATTTTCTGGCAACTTTCCAGTTTTGTTGGAATTGACTCAAGATAATTGAGGTGTCGTTAGATCTTGCCATTCTCGATCTGACGGCGCAAATATAGGCAAGGTCGTCGGTATTCTCCCCACACATGAGCATTTTTATGCCGTTTGTATAGCTCGGTGGTAGGAACTAGTCAAACTTGGCAGTAGGAAGCCCGACTTTGGACATATACACACCCACATGGTCCCTGAGTATCCACCGTGGTGGCAGCCTGAAGTCTGTACACGCCCTGATCGCATGCATGCTTTGCTGGTTGGCAAAATCAATTCTTGCTTCCTCGGTACTGTGAGCTTAGTTATGGCTATTTTGGAAGTCAAAACGAAACGACTGCCCAGCTTCGGTAATAATTGTCTCACCCACGGGCTGGCCTATTGAGGATTGGCATATGAAGTAGGGATAGCAAGAGTCTAGTGTACAAGTCTGCCAGCGGGAACAGTATGAAACCAATCCATTATCCTCCTCTCTTCACAGTTCACAGTGTCGCCGCCATTAATCTCCGTGAAAGGCTATGAATTTGAATCGAAGCTAAAAGGCTCTCCCAATTCCACAGCCCGTCTATATATACACATATACTCCCTACTGCAGTTAACCAGAACCGATTCCCTGAGAAGTACAGTACATACCCGGCTAGCAAACTAGCACATACCACTGGTAGAGCTAGGTTTTGGTAGCGATGGAGGGATCAAGCAGCTCCAACAAGAGGAAAGGAGATGGTGTGCAGGATGGAACGAGCGTTGGCAAGAAGCAAGAGAAAGCCGCCGTGGGAATGGAGTTTTCCGGCTGCAGCATCTGCTCTAAGCCCCTCCGCCCTCCCATTTACAAGCTACCATTTAAATACTACTTCCTCCGTTCGGAAATATAAGATGTTTTAGTTTTATGAAGTAAATGTATCTAGACATCTTTTAATGTATAGATTCACTCGAATCTATACACTAAAAGATGTCTAGATACGTTAGCTTCACAAAGCTAAAATATCTTATATTTCTAAACGGAGGGAGTACGTACGTACTCCACTACCTTCGTTGTTGAACTTGTACTTGGACATTTCTGATTTCGCGATAAATTTCAGGGTTACTTGGAGACTTTCATCTGTGCAATACGTACTCCACTACCTTCGTTTTAAACTTGTACTTGGACATTTCTGATTTCGCGATAAATTTCAGGGTTCCTTGGAGACTTTCATCTGTGCAAACTGCCACAACAAGCTCCCGGAGAGCAACAAAGCTGACTCCTGGCGTGACGAAACCAGGGAGCGCACCCTCGAAAGCGCCTTCATCACCACGGAGATTGCGATTTTCGACTGCAGTATATGCTCCAAACCACTGGAACCTCCCATTTTCCAGGTACGTGTATCTTCGCGGTCTCCTTTTTGTTATTTTTTAAAAAGCTACCTCTCTGTTGGTTACAAGTATCGCCGTCAGATCAGCAAATTGACTGCATACTACATTTCAGTGCTCTAAGGGGAATTCTATCTGCTCGCCTTGCTGTGAAAATCTACCGAAAAGCGAGCGCGCTGCCACCCAGCGCTGCTACATCATGGAGCGTGTTGTCAACACCATCTTCGTTCCTTGCAAGTACGGATGCTCCGCGATGCCCAGATATTCCATTAAGGACACACACTTGAAGGATTGCATGCTCGGACCATGCCTCTGCCCGGTCTCTGGCTGCAGGTTTGTCGCGCCTGTGAGGGTGCTCCGGGACCATCTGACCACCCTCCACAAGTTGCCAGAAACACAGATTGAGTTTTTCATACCTCTGGACATTCCAGTCCAGACGGGCTCTCAACTTCTATGCAGCGAATTCAGCTGCCTCTTTCTGCTTGACGTTGTGTCACTCCAGTCCTTCGGCCATGCAGTCTACATTGTTTGCGTGAGGCCTGAAATTCCAAAAGAGACTGTTGAGGTCATTGTGAAATTCTCGCATTTCGGGCGACATTTACATTTCTCGAAGTTCGAAATAACACCAGAGGATGAACCAAGGCAATACTTGTGCGCCTTGCCCCATGGAAAACCCGATGCCATGATCAGCATTGAGATACGTATGTTGTATTTTAATACAGCTCCACCAACGGAGGAGGAGGACGATGATGACGACGAAGATTACGATGATGATGACGAGGAAGACAATGATGATGATGATGACGAGGAAGACAATGATGGTGATGATGACGATGACAATAAAGGCGGTGATAATGACGATTGATGTGCCATCTGAATATCCATGAGAAGATACATGCACAAGAAGTTCTGCGCAAGAATATTATAATTTGGTTGCAAGATATGATAAAAGACCCGCAAAACCTTGATTTATTTGATTTTGTAGTGCATGTTTAAATTTTGTTCCCCATGTCCGAACTATCGACTAAGTGTGTTAACATGTTTCTACCTCTAGTCCTTTTCCTCCTACCTTCAGTCCTTGTATTACTGCTACATGTTGCTGTATGTTGTCTCTGAATGAATGTGTATCTCCGACTATGAAATGTTTCTATCTCTAGTCCTTTAGCTGATTTTTTTCTGGTGGACTAAGTGTGTTAAAAAGTTTCCATGAAAAGCTTCCACGTACCTTTCTTCTGGTGGCTTCGATGTGCATAGCAGGACCGAGATAAGCCTTTCACAATGCATTGTATCTTAGCGCAATATCCTAGGTAATGGTTTATTTTAGGAGACAACTATCACAATGCATTGTCTCTTAAGTGTTGTATCTATATTAATTGATTTTGGGTACATGCATGTACGTGATTGGGCTAGCCATGCATTTTTACCTATGATATCGTGTAAGGGTTGTAGCTTAGCTAAGATACAACACCACTCTCTTCCATCATTAATTAGGGTGCCACATCACTATTTTACCTATGATACCGTGCTAAGAGACTCCCATTGTGAAAGGCCTAAGGAGTCGATAGCTCCTTTTCATCTCCCACGGAATACCCAGCTGCCAGGCCGCCGTCCGCGCCCGCCTCAACGCCGGCGTCGTACGTGGCCGTGTCAACCCCAGCGATGTCCGCCCGTGTCGACCCCGGCGACGTCAGGCCGCCGCCCACGACGGCACAGGTAGGTCCTCCTTCCCTCTCTATGCGGAGACAAAAGAGTTGGAGGCGATGAATGAGCAGCGGTCGTCGCTGCGCTATCCCTCTCCTCTAGGGGTGTAAATGGATAGGATAATTTCCGAACCGAAAGGATCAATATTTATGACATGATGTATACTAATTGTCAATTGATTATATTTGATCCTTTTCCTTCTTTCCAGCTTTGGTAGCGCATCGCTAAAAGGTTGGAACAATTGATCTGATCACGATTCAGGTCTCAAAATGGTGGTCTCTTCTTCCATATAAATAACTCATCTAGTAACCCTAATTCCAGCAATCAGCCGCCGGCCTAGCTGCCCATCTCTGATCTCTCCTGGTCACTCTATCGGAGGATCTCCATTGCGCCACAGCGATTTTTGAGACGAAGTTGACTTCGTGTCTAGGTGAGTATCCAGCAGTACGTGAGCAATATAAACAAGTTCTTCAGTAGATTAACCGCGTCTAGCTCTCTAATTATTTATTTTTTTGCTCTGTTTCTACTTTGAAGATGGAGAATGAAAACGAAAATCAACAGCGCCATGTGTCCCCAGTTTGGCAGCATTACACCCGGGTGAGCAAGACTACTACAAAAAATGGTGTTGATGTGGTAGAACTATGGGCAAGATGCAACATTTGTAGCTACAATTGCAGAGCAGATCCACGGAACGGCACATCGGTACTCTATAATCATCTGAAGCGTAGCCACAATATGTGAAATCGAATTGTCCATTATCCAAGCCGCCTGCCCGTTTATTTACTTACTTTACTGTCTAGTATCATCTACAGTGCGGCTATCAAAGTTTATACGTACGCTTGAACATGTTTTATGAAAGACAGATTGGTCTTTTAGACGCGTAATTATCCGCCTATTTTGTTTCTGGTCCGAGTCCGCTTAATTTTATTTCCGGTCCGAGTCCGCTCCATTTCCACACCTAATCCGCGGTCCGATACATCCGCATTCGAATCCGCAACCGATCACTATCCGCTCCGCTCCGAATCTGGTGAAAAAATATGGTTGAGGATATGGTAAGAGCAAAATCCGATCCGATCCGATCCGATTACATCCCTACTCTCCTCCCTCAACTCTCTGATTTCTTATGTAGGCCATGATGTGATGTGTTGTGACTTGTTTACCCTAATCAGATTTTGTCTATTTTTCTGTAAAATTCGTACTTCCCTTCCCTAGATGATGATCTTCTTTGTGTTACTGCAGAATTTCAGTGTTGTTGATGCAGATGAAGGCAAGTGGAGCACGGCTACTTCGTCCCTTCCAAGGTGGCTCCGGTTCCCCCCTTCTTCCGCCCTCCTCTGGAGCACCATGACTGCGATTGGCATGGGAAGCACCCCACTGATGGCGAACCTGCAGGTCCCAGTATTTTGCATGAAATACATGTTTTCAAATAGTTCTGTTTAGGTTATCAATTCCCTGTTGTTCTGTAGATGGAAGACACATCGTAGGTGATTCTGTATTATTTGTACAAAAGGTCCAAAATTATTAGGTGCTCTGGTTGTGATTTTGGTGCCTAACAAGTGTATGTTGTTATGCCTGTAAGAACAAAATTGTTGTAGTTTCAGATTTCTCTCTCTTTCAGTGTTCTTCCTGCACTATTTCTAATTGTTGTGTGGGCTTATACAAACAGGAAGTTTATATTATGCTTATCTGATGGAGTCTGGTACATTCTATTCTGCTTTATTCTTTTGCTATCTTCAGAAAAATATGATCTGGGAACTCCTACTTGAAATGCATCTTGTGCTTTGGTTTGCTGTCTTTTAACCTCCAGATTATAATATGAGGCAGGAATGAGCCATTCTTTGACATTTTCTGCGATGGGATATCAGGAGGTATCCGTCTACAGATAGACTGAAATGCACTTTGCCCGTTTGCTTGCCACCGAATCTTATATTTTTGCCGATTCTAAAATTCTTTAGTAAGAAGCATAGAAAGTGATGTTTGCTTCTGGGCCTTCTTTCTCTTGCCTTGCAGATCTAAATACCTGCACTAAAGGCAAGAACTTATATGCAGGTTAGGAAAACAATGCAGCCCTTTTTACCAAAAGATATTATCATGTCAAAGTCGATTATACTACATAATCCTTTTACTTGCCACAACAATCTGAGATATTTCTTATAAAATTGGATATAGAGTTGCAGCCAGCTCAATGGCTATTTTTTCTATGGAAATAAAGTTTGTGGCAAAACCTACATAATCTATTTAATTCTCTGACTCATTGCAACCCGGATGCCTGAATGGTTGCATGCATTTTCTATGTTTCATATCATGTGCCTTCAGAACTATATCCAATTTTTCTTGCAGGCAACCATGATGAAGCTATGAATATAGAGCAAGCCAAGTTCACTGGGTATATTTCGCTCAGAATCCAGTTAGTGAGAAGACAATATATATAGTCTCTTTTCACCTGATTGCATGCATACATGACGAATATGTGAATATGTAACTATCCCAGATGAATAGCTATTTTTTACAAGAGAATTCATATTGTGTCAAATTATATTAGATCTCTTTTTCTTCTCAAACTTACCGCAGTCTATGTAAGCTATTCTGACTTGTGAGTTTTTCTCTACTACAGCGATGGTAGTAAGATGTGTTTGATAAAGATAATCCTATCTGTTCATATATGAAGGAATGCTTGCATGGGCCAATCTCTTTTTTGATGCAAATCTGCTGGGTCATAATACATGTCTCTGTCTACTGTGGTGTTCTGAGAGATATATTCTGAAATTCAGGGCTTCCAGCTCGCCAATCTTCTGGAAAATTGCTCATATGATATATTGGCATGACTTGCAAGTAACAAGTGTTTTTTACAGGAGGTTGTGAGAAAGAGAGTGGCATCTATTTGTTGAAGTGTATAAGTGAATTTCCTAGCCCTTTGCATCAGTTCAGACTTTTGGTTGCGTTGGCTAGTGCATGAAGCTTAACATGGTATCAGAGCCCAGGGTTTCAAGTTTGAGTCCTGGTTTTCACAATTTATTGTAAAATTGTTGTCGCCCCCCTTTGTGTCCATGTGTTGAATTTTTCTTCTTCCGTTTGTGTCCACGTGTTGACTTTCTTTTCTCTTGTATGTGTCCACGTGTTGACTTTCTCTTCTCCTGTCACACGTGAGTGGGGGTGTTGAAGTGTATAAGTGAATTGCCTAGCCCTTTCCATCAGTTCAGACTTTTGGTTGCGTTGGCTAGTGCATGAAGCTTAACACTAATACTACTTAATAGTTCATAGCAGAAATGGAAGCTCTTTTTAAAGTTCACCATGCCCAGTCTGGTATGTCATCCTATTGATGCTATTTCTTCTATGACAAGGAAAAGAGGGCTTTTTTCATATGATACCAAAAGCCTTTACAATCATCTGATGTAAAATACTGACACGATTTGTTTGCACAGGACCATGATGTAGCCAGAAACCAATAAAACCATTTTCATGCATAAAACGGCTGCTCATGTGCAAGACTATTAAACTCTCTCTTCACCTTGGTGACCTTCAGTTCTGCGCAGCCAATCAACAGCTCTGGAATTTCATTGATTAGATCACATTCAGACCACAAAGTTTAGCTTCCTCAACATTCAGTCAATTGGCAAAGGTACTGGGAGTCAAGAAATCACAGTCTGAATTTCTAGCCAGTACACCGAAGCTGCCTTCCCTAATGTTTTGATAGAAACATAAAAGCAAGCACTGATAGATAATTTTTAAATGTACAAGAAGGGTAGGGATGCATATATTTTACTTTCTGAGAATTGTTTCAGTGCTCATGGAGATGCACCCAACTGCTGTTTGGTTGATCAGTTTGTCACTTGCAGGCAAGACATGGGACTTTGTGTCAAAGAAGCTTAATCAATTGATTTATGTATATTAGTCACCTACTCACCTGTACCTCTGATTTCTCATGTAGCAATAAATTCGTTGGTTTTTTAACCTCCAGATTATAATATGAGGCAGGAATGAGCTATTCTTTGACATTTTCTGCGATGGGATATCAGGAGGTATCCTTCTACAGATAGACTGAAATGCACTTTGCCCGTTTGCTTGCCACCGAATCTTATATTTTTGCCAATTCTAAAATTCTTTAGTAAGAAGCATAGAAAGTGATGTTTGCTTCTGGGCCTTCTTTCTCTTGCCTTGCAGATCTACATCCCTGCACTAAAGGCAAGAACTTATATGCAGGTTAGGAAAACAATGCAGCCCTTTTTACCAAAAGATATTATCATGTCAAAGTCGATTATACTACAAAATCCTTTTGCTTGCCACAACAATCTAGGATATTTCTTATAAAATTGGATATAGAGTTGCAGCCAGGAACGGCCTTGTTTTGGGCAAAATCGGTGTCACTGAATTGAACAATCTATAAATCGGTGTCACTGAATTGAATACAAGCTAGGAACGGCCTTGTTTGGGGCAAAATTAGCAGGAAAGCAAAAGTGCAGCACAGTGCAGGTATTTCATGTAAGTTTTACTGTTTGGGAGAAGAGTATATGCACCGATTTTGTAGCGTGCTGGACTGCTAGTTGTCAGAACTTAACGCCGAGGAAAACAAAGATCACACAGTGGACTCAAGAATTTTGGCGCTGCACAATCTTTGCATCTTTTCTCCTCTCTTAATCTGTTATTTTATAACTCTGTTACAAAGCCTAACAAAATTTACCTAAAATTGGCCATGACAGAGGAGGACGCCCCTTGCCCGTCATCCCATTTTTTCGCCATGACCACGAAGCATCGTGCTTAGAGGCACGGCCTAATCTAATGAAAACAGTGACCGAGTTGTTAACAGGCTCAGGCTGCTCGGCTTATTTGCTAACCGAAGAAATGATGAGAGGGACGGCCTAATCCAACAAAAAAAGCGACCGGGTTGTTAAACGCTCATGCTGCTCGCCTTATTGGCTAGCTGAAGAAATAACTGGTAACTGTAGAAAGTGACCAAACTACAGCTAAAAAACAAACTCTGATGAAACTGAACTAATATGATGAAATGCGACAGCTACAGATTAACCGAAGCAAACACTAGTGATCTGAAGAGGGGAAATGTATCCCAGGTTTGATTCGAGGCATCTGGCAGGGTGATGAAGGAGTATACCTAGTCACCTCGCCGAGGACCAGTCACCATCGCCGACCTAGATGCAGTTTGCTGATGGCGGCGCCATGACGGGAGAGGTCCTGGGCTGCTCCTCCGAGGGGAAAGATGGTTACCGATCCCGCGCCGGCGAGCTCTCCACTGGAGTCTCGCGCGCGGTGGTCTGAGGACGGTGAGAGCGACGGCGGCAGGAGGCACCGCTAGTGGGGAGTGTGCTTTCTTGTGCGTGCGTGGTGTGGGAGAGAAAAGAGTGCGGGCTGGATATGGGCCTGGTGGGTTTAGAAATAGCCAGTGTGTAATTTTGCAAATGGGCAATTTTTGGCCGCAATTGCTCCTATGTTTTGCATCGTGTTTTATTTTCTAAAAAATGTGAGGAAAAAAGAGATTTTGTTTATTTTCAAACAGGTTTTGCATCTTTTATCTTATTACTAGCAAAAGTGTCCGTGCGTTGCAACGGGATAAAAAAGATCAACTTCAAGAGAATGGACCTTAATTTCCTAAAAGTGATCGACACGGATATATTCTAGCCTTAGCTTGCCCTTTCATCTTAATCTTTAGTTTCTATTAATATCCTTTTTTTATCTGCTCTTTTAGTACGTTTCAGCTTTTGTATTTAATATAGCAAGACTATTTTTTATCTTAATATATATATATATTTAAATATATGAATTTACTTATTTTACTATCTGTCTCCCTCTTATCCTCATCTCTTTTACATGCATTTAGTATTTTGGGAAGTTGAGTAAGATCAATATAACACATATGTTATCTCACAAGTCACAACACATTGCAGAAGATCGATTCCAAATATGTAAGATTGGGTTCATTGCTCTCTACTAATTTTGATACTTGTACATATGTCCTAATGAGTATCAAAATTACGTAGCCAATTCAGCAAAAAAATAAAATACGGCAGCAAAGTTGACGTCGGACCAGGAATGATGATGCACATGTAGTTAAGTAACATATGGGTTTTTTCTTGTCCCCTTGTATCAATGAAATACTTTGTAGGTTATTTTTCAAAACGCTCATACACCATAAAGTTTGGAATTAGCTGACACTTTTGGCTAGCTAGGCTAGCTTGTGAGCCGTGGCTTTGAGCGCTCCTATAACGAAGTAGATCCATCCAGCAATAAGGGGCCATAGACTTGGATTGTTTAATAGAGCAATTTTGGAGTATCCTCGTACTCGTGTTCATTAGCAGCACCTATAGATAGAGTATTGTTGTTTGCCTTCAAGACCACTGTCGTCCATCTAAAAAAAATCATCAGTCACAAATGTTGTAATCTGCTGATATTGTCATGCAAGTTCAACCAATATAAAAAAAACAAACCTGAAAGTATATCCAAAACATGAGAAGATTATGCATTAGAAAGTCGTAAAGGAGTTCCCTGGCTGCTCCTGCCGGTGCTGCTGACGCCTCTTGCTGAGTAAGCTTAGCCGACGCCATCTCCTTATCCACACCACCCAGGCCGTGGACACCGGGCTGAGAGGCAGGCCGCCGCTGCGGCGGAACCCAGGAGTGCGAGCACCAAAAAGCTGATCCACCAAATAGATAACTCAAATTTTACTTTTCAGTCCTGAGTAATAGTTGGATTCTGTTGGTTCCGTGTCTGCTCAAACTGTTATTGACCTTGTGCGATCCATGATACCTTCATCATAAACAAACAAAATAGATTACTATTTATATTGAATGCCTAATGGAGATATTCAGCTAAATATAGTACGACACAGAACGATTGCAGCTCTAGCAGTAATCCTCGTTTCCATTATACAGGTGTTGCCACACCTGAGAAAGCAATAGGACGAGTGGCGGCTGCATCCCAGCTCCTTGGGGCACCGCGTCGTGGTCAAGACTGGTTGCTCGGGCCGTGAGCCCTCCGAGGCAACATCGCCTAGGCGTGGCTCGAGAGGTGGGCCTCCGCGTACGGCCTCACCCGACCTTCCTCGTCAGACCCTCCCTCTAAGTAGATCAGGATAGTAAAATTACCAGCGCTGCAAATAGGCGGGAGTCCAACAAGAGGGTGGAGCCGGTGGCGGAGGGCGGCCTCGTGAGGTACGCTGGCAACTGCCAGTAGTGGGGCGTGATACGTCTCCAACGTATCTATAATTTTTGATGCTCCATGCTTGTTTTTACACCATTTGCCTACTGTTTTGTTACACTTCGTGGCACTTTTGTGCATTTTCTGGAACTAACCTATTAACAAGTCGCCACAGTGCCAGTTCCATGTTTTCTACTATTTTTGTGTTTCAGAAGTGATCCACAGAAAATATTCTTGGAATTGGACGAAACAAGTTCCTGAAGTCTTATTTTTCCCGGAAGCTTCTAGAGATCCGACGAGGAGACGGAGTGGGGCCACGAGGTGGCCACACACCAGGGCCGCGCGGCCCAGGCCCTGGCCACGCCCCCTACGTGTGAGACCGCCTCGGTCCACTCCTGACGATGCCCCTTCGCCTATAAAGACCCCCGACGGAAAAAACCTAAGTAACCCGATCAATTTTCCAGAGCACATCGCGATCCGCCGCTGCCGTCGACCCGAAGATCGGGAGGGTCCAGAAGCTCTTCCCGGCACCCTGCCGGAGAGGGGAATCGCCACCGGAGGTCTTCTTCATCGCCATGCTTGCCTCCAGAGCAATGAGTGAGTAGTCTACCTTGGACTATGGGTCCATAGCAGTAGCTAGATGGTTGTCTTCTCCACCATGTGCTTTATGTTTAGATCTCATGAGCTGCCCTACATGGTTGAGATCACCGTTATATAATTCTACATGTTTGGTTTGTTAGGATCCGATAAATATTGGTGTTATGATTGAGTTGCTATACTGAAATATATCTTTTGTTATCTCTATGTTGTTTATGATCTTGCATGCTCTCCGTTGTTAGTAGCTATCTTGGCCGAGTAGTTGCTAGTGACTCCAAGAGGGGTATTTATGCTCGATAGTGGGTTCATGCCTCTATTTAACCTGGGGGAGTGACAGAAACCTCTAAGGTTGTAGATGTGCTGTTGCTACTAGGGAGAAAATAACATTCATATGCTCGAGGGCATATGCTTTGTTTACATTACACACTTTGCTTAATGCAATTATCTGTTGTTCGTAACTTAATACTTGTGGAGTTCTCGGATTGATTCGCCACAAGTGGATTATTAGTCATAGATGCAGTTGATGGCGGTCTATGTATTTTGTTGTAATGCCCAGAGTAAATCGCATAGTGATCTTCTCGACATATCACGTTTAACTTTATTCTATCAATTGCCCAACTGTAATTTGTTTACCCAGCATGTGTTATTTATCTTATGGAGAGACACCACTAGTGAACTATGGACCCCGGTCCTATTTCTATCATATTGCTATCACCTGTTTACTTTACTCGCACTGTTTACTTTACTCTGATGACCCACAAGTATAGGGGGTGTATCGTAGTACTTTCGATAAATAAGAGTGTCGAACCCAACGAGGAGCAGAAGGTGTTGATGAGCGGTTTTGATCAAGGAATCACTGTAAATACTAGCAAACAGGTTTTCAGGAGTATTTGGTAATTCGAGTAAATGAAGTGCGAGTAAATAAAAGACAGTAGTAACAATTGCAGCAAGTGGCCCAATCCTTTCTTCAGCAAAGGACAAGCCGGTTGTGTTCTTATAATAACCAAACGTTCTCGAGGACACACGGGAGGTTTCTGTCAAGAGCTTTCGCTTCATAGAGCCAATAGTATTTATTGGTTTGGTAAGTGTTATGGGGGTGAACCTGTGCTAGCGCACTACCCTTACTAGGATAAATACACACTTGTGATTATACCCCTTGCAAGCATCCGCAAATACAAGAAAGTAATTAAGATAAATCTAACCACAAGCCTTAAACTCTATGATCCTACGCTCCCTGGTGCAATGGTTTTCCAATGGAGGTTTAGGTTTCTGTCACTCCAGCAACCCCACAATCGGTAGCCAAATACACAATGCATCTCACTAGGCCCATAAATGGTGAAGTATCATGTAGTCGACGTTCACATGACACCACTAGTGAAATAGCACCACAACAATATCAAACCATTAAATATTTCTCAACAATAATTCACTACTAACATCTTGACTTCTCCCATGTCCTCAAGAACTAAACGAACTACTCACAAGACATCATATGGATCATGATCAGAGGTGAAATAATGGTAAATAACAATCTGAACATAAACCTTAACTCAACGGTTCCACTCAATAGCATCAACTACAAGAGTAATCAACACCGGGAAAGTTTCCCCTATGAATATAGCAAGATCTAACTCAAGATGTTACAGCGGGATGGCGAGGTGATGATGGGGATGAAGGTGCTGGTGATGGAGATGATGATGATGATGATGATCCCGATGAAGTCCGGTGCGATGGTGATGACGATGGCGATGATCTCCCCTCTCCGGGAAGGAATTTCCCCGGCAGATTTCTCTCTGCCGGAGAGCTTTTCTCTCTCTGTGTTCTCCGCCCCGCAGAGGCGGCTGTGTCTAACTCTGAGCCCCCCCTTGACTTAGGTTTTCGGGGACGATGATGTACGCGAAGGGGCGAGACCAAAGGTGGGCCAGGGTGGCCTCACGTGGGGCCCGCGCGGCCAGGGGGCTGGCCGCGCCGCCCTGGCGTGTGGGCCCCCCCTAGCTCCTCTCGACTCCTCCTTCTGGCTTCGTAGGTCCTCTGGGAAAATATAATTTCTGGGTATTTTTCTGGAATTTTCCTGATCTTCAAAATATGGTCTCTTGATGGTCCCTTTTCCAGCAGAATCCTGACTCCGGCAGCAACTCCTCCGAAGATCATCAAACATGTGAAAACAAAGGAAATAACATAAGTATCAACTCTAAATATGAAATATATCAATGAATAATAGTAATTATGATATAAAATAGTGATGCAAATTGGACGTATCATACTCGCATACTTCTATTGTTTTCCACTCGATACGCCCATAACCTTTATTTCAAGCAAACCGGTGAGATTGACAATCTCATCGCAAGTTGGGAGCAAAGTACTTGGTTGTGTTGTGTGCAGGTTCCACGTTGCTACTGGTCGAAGACGAGTCAACAAGTGTCGTAAACGGCGCCCTTGTTGGAGTGCTATTAAGCCAGTCCGCATCACCTTCAGTCGCATTGTCTGCTCTTCTCCTGATCGATTAAACCTTGGTTTCTTAACTGAGGGAAAATCTGCTGCTATATTCATCACACCTTCCTCTTGGGGTTCCCAACGGGCTGGTCATTCACCACGCATCAAGCAACAATTTCTGGCGCCATTGCCGGGGAAGAGTGGAAGACCTCTGCAAGGGAAGTTTTTTGCACGCAACATCCTTCACTTTGTTATTGTTTTGCTTTACCTTATTTATTTTACTTGCATCATTTTATATCAAAAATCCAAAAAAAAATTAGAATCCTGGTAGTTGTTTTACTTATCTACTTTTAGTTTTGCTGAAATGGCTAATCCTGAAAACACCAAGTTGTGTGACTTCACTAGCACGAACAATAGTGATTTTATCTGCACTCCTATTGCACCACCTGCTCCTGCTGCAAACTTTTATGAGATTAAGCCTGCTTTGTTGAACCTTGTTATGAAAGAGCAATTCTCTGGTGCTAGTACTGAAGATGCTGCAGCTCATCTCAACAATTTTGTTGAGCTATGTGAGATGCAGAAATATAAGGATGTAGAAAGTGATATTATTAAGCTCAAGCTGTTTCCTTTTCTTTGAGAGGAAAAGCTAAAGATTGGTTGCTGTCTTTGACTAAGAATAGTATTGATTCATGGGCTAAGTGTAAGGATGCTTTTATTGGTAGATACTATCCTCCTGCTAAGATTATATCTCTGTGTAGCAATATTATGAAGTTTACTCAGTTTGATAATGAACATGTTGCTCAAGCTTGGGAAAGAATGAAATCTATGATAAAGAATTGCCCCACTCATGGACTGACTACTTGGATGATTGTCCAAACTTTTTATGCAGGACTAAATTTTTCTTCGAGGAACCTACTTGATTCAGCTGCTGGAGGCACTTTTATGTCCCTTACCTTGGGCGCCGCAACAAAGCTACTTGACAACATGATGGTAAATTATTCCGAATGGCACACCGAGAGAGCTCCACAAGGTAAGAAGGTAAATTCTGTTGAGGAAACCTCTTCCTTGAATGATAAGATTGATACCATTATGGCTATGCTTGCTAATGATAGGACTCATGTTGATCCTAATAATGTTCCTTTAGCCTCTCTGGTTGCTCAAGAAGAGCATGTTGATGTGAACTTCATTAGAAATAATAATTTTAACAACAATGCTTATAGGAACAATTTTGCTAGTAACAATTATAGGCCGTTTCCTTCTAATGGTGATAATAGCTATCTTGGTAGACCTAAATGCCTAGTGAAGAAGAATTTTTGAACTTGAAAAGGCTACCAAGAATTTTATGCAGGCGCAATATGAGCATAACAGGGCTTTCACCAAGACTATGGAGGAGCAATCAGCTCTGCTGAGGACTATTAGTCATCAACTTGAAAATTAAACAAGGCTATTCCTGAATTGCAAGCTAAGGTTTCCAAAGCTAAAACTGATATTTCATCATTGTCTAATGTGCAATCTTCTTTGGTTAACAGAATGTCCGCTAAGCCTGGTCCTTTTGCTACTGCTAATGCTATTCAAGTGGAATAGATGAAAATGTTAGATTGTTAGCGGAATTGCATGCCAGGTGGAAAGAGAAGATGAGATGGCTAGAGAGACGAAGGTATGTACCATTACTACCTCTAATGATGTTGCTCCTAATGCTAGCAATCCTCTTACTTTGGAGAAAACTCCCACTCCTTGTGTTAAGAAGCCTAAAACTCCCAAAACTTTTTCTCAAAAGAGTGCTGAAATTTTTCGGAGTGTAGGAGATGATAGCTCTATTTCCTTTAATAATTTTGATGTTGATGGCTGCAATATATCTGAAGTTATTTTGTTCTTGCAAAAGCTTGCTTTGACTCTCAATGATAGTTCCTTAAATATTGCTTTTACTAGCATATACCAATGCTCTCATGAAAATTAGGGATGAAAGTTGAAGCAAAAAGCTTATGTTTCCAAGAAGTTAAAAGATGGTTGGGAACCCATGATTGATATGCATGTTAGTGGTTTTTATTGCCATGCTTTATGTGGTCTAGGTGCTAGTATTTCTATCATGCCTAGAAAGATTTAGGACATGCTTGACTTACCACCGCTTGAAAAGTGTTATTATGATGTTCCTATTGCTGATGTTGCTAAGAAGAAACCTTTGGGAAGGATTAATGATTGTTCTTATTGTGGTTAACAATAACCTTGTTCCCGTGATTTTCTCGTTATGGACGTTGAATGCCATGCTTCATGTCCTATTATTTTGGGAAGACCCTTTCTTTGAAACTGTAGGTGCCATCATTGATATGAGGGAAGACACTATCAAATATCAATTCCTACTAAAGAAAGGTATGGAACACTTCCTAGGAAAAGAAAGAAAATACTTTTTGACTCTATTCTTAGAGCAAATTATGAGCTTGATGCTTCATCACTTGATGTTATTTGATTCGCAATTTTCTGCGCCTAGCTCAAAGGCGTTAAAGAAAACCACTCTTGGGAGATAACCCATGTTTTATTTCAGTACTTTTTTTTTAGTCTTGGAAGTCATTACTACTGTAATGACCACTCCTTATCCTTTTATTTCATTGTTGTGCCAAGAGAAGCCTCTAATTTGAGTGAGGTAAAGATTTGGGGATGTTGCTGTCCTGAAACTGTTTTTGGTGCTGCACCATAAAAATTCGTATAAATTCTCTGTATATCTTTTGGACCTGCGATTTCTTGTGCATATGCCCCAGGTTATATCCAAACTTTCATTAGTTGAACACTTTTTGATTTGAGCAACAGAAAACCCCTCAAAAATTCGACCTTTGTCAGCTGTTCTGTTTTGACAGATTTCTGCCAATATTTGTGTTTGCCGTTTTAACGCTTTCTTTTTGAGTTCTTTTGATCACGGAACTTTGGGGAAGTTGCTAAAGTAGTATATACTTTATATGTGGTGGTTTTGGGTTGAAACCTGAAGCAAAAAGAGGTTGATTATATGTTATGCTTGCACTAATGTTGCTAATAGAATGTGTTTAGTTTTGTATGAAGAAAGTTTCAAGTGTAGGGATTGGAGAATGATGAGATGAGTTGAAGAATGACAAAAGCTAAAGCTTGGGGATGCCCATGCATCACCCAAGAAATATCCAAGAAGTACAAGCGTTCAAAGCTTGGGGATGCCCCGAGGCACCCCTTCTTCATCGGCAAAAATCAGGTCACCTTTCAAATACTATATTTTTATTGCTTTATGCACTATGTGTTTTCTTGGAGTGTCAGTTATTTTAGTTTTCTTAGTTAGTTTAGTTTATTTTCTGCAATAAATGGTTGAACCCCACCAAATTTCCTTTGGAGGAGATGTACTCGTTTTCATTTGCCAAGAACACTCAGTTTTTCACTCTTATCGTTCAACGAGTGTTCTTCTTTTTCTGCTACTGCTTTTGGTTTTTGTTTTCCCTTGATTTGCATTCAGACCTTGTCATATCTTTTCATTAAGGTGTATTTTGCCTCTGATCTTTATTGGTTTTCATCAAAAGAGGTGTCTTTAAAAATTTCAAATGGTGTTGGAAAAAATTTCAAAGGCGGTGATAATGACGATTGATGTGTCCATCTGATATCCATGAGAAGATACATGCACAAGAATTCTGCGCAAGAATATTATAATTTGGTTGCAAGATATGATAAAGACCCGAAAACCTTGTTTATTTGATTTTGTAGTGCATGTTAAATTTTGTTCCCCATGTCCGAACTATCGACTAAGTGTGTTAAATGTTTCTACCTCTAGTCCTTTTCCTCCTACTTCAGTCCTTGTATTACTGCTACATGTTGCTGTATGTTGTCTCTGAATGAATGTGTATCTCCGACTATGAAATGTTCTATCTCTAGCCTTTGATGATTTTTTTCTGGTGGACTAAGTGTGTTAAAAAGTTTCCATGAAAAGCTTCCACGTACCTTTTCTGGTGGCTTCGATGTGCATAGCAGGACCGAGATAAAGCCTTTCACAATGCATTGTATCTTAGCGCAATATCTAGGTAATGGTTTTATTTTAGGAGACAAACTATCAAATGCATTGTCTCTTAAGTGTTGTATCTATATAATTGATTTTGTGGTAATGCAGTACGTGATTGGGCTGCCATGCATTTTACCTATGATATCGGTAAGGGTTGTAGCTTAGCTAAGATACAACACCACTCACTTCCATCTTAATTAGGGTGCCACATCACTATTTACCTATATACGTGCTAAGAGACTCCCATTGTGAAGGCCTAAGGAGTCGATAGCTCCTTTCATCTCCCACGGAATACCCAGCTGCCAGGCCGCCGTCCGCGCCCGCCTCAACGCCGGCGTCGTACGTGGCCGTGTCAACCCCAGCGATGTCCGCCCGTTGTCGACCCCGGCGACGTCAGGCCGCCGCCCACGACGGCACAGGTAGGTCCTCCTTCCCTCTCTATGCGGAGACAAAAGAGTTGGAGGCGATGAATGAGCAGCGGTCGTCGCTGCGCTATCCCTCTCCTCTAGGGGTGTAAATGGATAGGATAATTTCCGAACCGAAAGGATCAATATTTATGACATGATGTATACTAATTGTCAATTGATTATATTTGATCCTTTTCCTTCTTTCCAGCTTTGGTAGCGCATCGCTAAAAGGTTGGAACAATTGATCTGATCACGATTCAGGTCTCAAAATGGTGGTCTCTTCTTCCATATAAATAACTCATCTAGTAACCCTAATTCCAGCAATCAGCCGCCGGCCTAGCTGCCCATCTCTGATCTCTCCTGGTCACTCTATCGGAGGATCTCCATTGCGCCACAGCGATTTTTGAGACGAAGTTGACTTCGTGTCTAGGTGAGTATCCAGCAGTACGTGAGCAATATAAACAAGTTCTTCAGTAGATTAACCGCGTCTAGCTCTCTAATTATTTTTTTTTTGCTCTGTTTCTACTTTGAAGATGGAGAATGAAAACGAAAATCAACAGCGCCATGTGTCCCCAGTTTGGCAGCATTACACCCGGGTGAGCAAGACTACTACAAAAAATGGTGTTGATGTGGTAGAACTATGGGCAAGATGCAACATTTGTAGCTACAATTGCAGAGCAGATCCACGGAACGGCACATCGGTACTCTATAATCATCTGAAGCGTAGCCACAATATGTGAAATCGAATTGTCCATTATCCAAGCCGCCTGCCCGTTTATTTACTTACTTTACTGTCTAGTATCATCTACAGTGCGGCTATCAAAGTTTATACGTACGCTTGAACATGTTTTATGAAAGACAGATTGGTCTTTTAGACGCGTAATTATCCGCCTATTTTGTTTCTGGTCCGAGTCCGCTTAATTTTATTTCCGGTCCGAGTCCGCTCCATTTCCACACCTAATCCGCGGTCCGATACATCCGCATTCGAATCCGCAACCGATCACTATCCGCTCCGCTCCGAATCTGGTGAAAAAATATGGTTGAGGATATGGTAAGAGCAAAATCCGATCCGATCCGATCCGATTACATCCCTACTCTCCTCCCTCAACTCTCTGATTTCTTATGTAGGCCATGATGTGATGTGTTGTGACTTGTTTACCCTAATCAGATTTTGTCTATTTTTCTGTAAAATTCGTACTTCCCTTCCCTAGATGATGATCTTCTTTGTGTTACTGCAGAATTTCAGTGTTGTTGATGCAGATGAAGGCAAGTGGAGCACGGCTACTTCGTCCCTTCCAAGGTGGCTCCGGTTCCCCCCTTCTTCCGCCCTCCTCTGGAGCACCATGACTGCGATTGGCATGGGAAGCACCCCACTGATGGCGAACCTGCAGGTCCCAGTATTTTGCATGAAATACATGTTTTCAAATAGTTCTGTTTAGGTTATCAATTCCCTGTTGTTCTGTAGATGGAAGACACATCGTAGGTGATTCTGTATTATTTGTACAAAAGGTCCAAAATTATTAGGTGCTCTGGTTGTGATTTTGGTGCCTAACAAGTGTATGTTGTTATGCCTGTAAGAACAAAATTGTTGTAGTTTCAGATTTCTCTCTCTTTCAGTGTTCTTCCTGCACTATTTCTAATTGTTGTGTGGGCTTATACAAACAGGAAGTTTATATTATGCTTATCTGATGGAGTCTGGTACATTCTATTCTGCTTTATTCTTTTGCTATCTTCAGAAAAATATGATCTGGGAACTCCTACTTGAAATGCATCTTGTGCTTTGGTTTGCTGTCTTTTAACCTCCAGATTATAATATGAGGCAGGAATGAGCCATTCTTTGACATTTTCTGCGATGGGATATCAGGAGGTATCCGTCTACAGATAGACTGAAATGCACTTTGCCCGTTTGCTTGCCACCGAATCTTATATTTTTGCCGATTCTAAAATTCTTTAGTAAGAAGCATAGAAAGTGATGTTTGCTTCTGGGCCTTCTTTCTCTTGCCTTGCAGATCTAAATACCTGCACTAAAGGCAAGAACTTATATGCAGGTTAGGAAAACAATGCAGCCCTTTTTACCAAAAGATATTATCATGTCAAAGTCGATTATACTACATAATCCTTTTACTTGCCACAACAATCTGAGATATTTCTTATAAAATTGGATATAGAGTTGCAGCCAGCTCAATGGCTATTTTTTCTATGGAAATAAAGTTTGTGGCAAAACCTACATAATCTATTTAATTCTCTGACTCATTGCAACCCGGATGCCTGAATGGTTGCATGCATTTTCTATGTTTCATATCATGTGCCTTCAGAACTATATCCAATTTTTCTTGCAGGCAACCATGATGAAGCTATGAATATAGAGCAAGCCAAGTTCACTGGGTATATTTCGCTCAGAATCCAGTTAGTGAGAAGACAATATATATAGTCTCTTTTCACCTGATTGCATGCATACATGACGAATATGTGAATATGTAACTATCCCAGATGAATAGCTATTTTTTACAAGAGAATTCATATTGTGTCAAATTATATTAGATCTCTTTTTCTTCTCAAACTTACCGCAGTCTATGTAAGCTATTCTGACTTGTGAGTTTTTCTCTACTACAGCGATGGTAGTAAGATGTGTTTGATAAAGATAATCCTATCTGTTCATATATGAAGGAATGCTTGCATGGGCCAATCTCTTTTTTGATGCAAATCTGCTGGGTCATAATACATGTCTCTGTCTACTGTGGTGTTCTGAGAGATATATTCTGAAATTCAGGGCTTCCAGCTCGCCAATCTTCTGGAAAATTGCTCATATGATATATTGGCATGACTTGCAAGTAACAAGTGTTTTTTACAGGAGGTTGTGAGAAAGAGAGTGGCATCTATTTGTTGAAGTGTATAAGTGAATTTCCTAGCCCTTTGCATCAGTTCAGACTTTTGGTTGCGTTGGCTAGTGCATGAAGCTTAACATGGTATCAGAGCCCAGGGTTTCAAGTTTGAGTCCTGGTTTTCACAATTTATTGTAAAATTGTTGTCGCCCCCCTTTGTGTCCATGTGTTGAATTTTTCTTCTTCCGTTTGTGTCCACGTGTTGACTTTCTTTTCTCTTGTATGTGTCCACGTGTTGACTTTCTCTTCTCCTGTCACACGTGAGTGGGGGTGTTGAAGTGTATAAGTGAATTGCCTAGCCCTTTCCATCAGTTCAGACTTTTGGTTGCGTTGGCTAGTGCATGAAGCTTAACACTAATACTACTTAATAGTTCATAGCAGAAATGGAAGCTCTTTTTAAAGTTCACCATGCCCAGTCTGGTATGTCATCCTATTGATGCTATTTCTTCTATGACAAGGAAAAGAGGGCTTTTTTCATATGATACCAAAAGCCTTTACAATCATCTGATGTAAAATACTGACACGATTTGTTTGCACAGGACCATGATGTAGCCAGAAACCAATAAAACCATTTTCATGCATAAAACGGCTGCTCATGTGCAAGACTATTAAACTCTCTCTTCACCTTGGTGACCTTCAGTTCTGCGCAGCCAATCAACAGCTCTGGAATTTCATTGATTAGATCACATTCAGACCACAAAGTTTAGCTTCCTCAACATTCAGTCAATTGGCAAAGGTACTGGGAGTCAAGAAATCACAGTCTGAATTTCTAGCCAGTACACCGAAGCTGCCTTCCCTAATGTTTTGATAGAAACATAAAAGCAAGCACTGATAGATAATTTTTAAATGTACAAGAAGGGTAGGGATGCATATATTTTACTTTCTGAGAATTGTTTCAGTGCTCATGGAGATGCACCCAACTGCTGTTTGGTTGATCAGTTTGTCACTTGCAGGCAAGACATGGGACTTTGTGTCAAAGAAGCTTAATCAATTGATTTATGTATATTAGTCACCTACTCACCTGTACCTCTGATTTCTCATGTAGCAATAAATTCGTTGGTTTTTTAACCTCCAGATTATAATATGAGGCAGGAATGAGCTATTCTTTGACATTTTCTGCGATGGGATATCAGGAGGTATCCTTCTACAGATAGACTGAAATGCACTTTGCCCGTTTGCTTGCCACCGAATCTTATATTTTTGCCAATTCTAAAATTCTTTAGTAAGAAGCATAGAAAGTGATGTTTGCTTCTGGGCCTTCTTTCTCTTGCCTTGCAGATCTACATCCCTGCACTAAAGGCAAGAACTTATATGCAGGTTAGGAAAACAATGCAGCCCTTTTTACCAAAAGATATTATCATGTCAAAGTCGATTATACTACAAAATCCTTTTGCTTGCCACAACAATCTAGGATATTTCTTATAAAATTGGATATAGAGTTTGCAGCCAGGAACGGCCTTGTTTTGGGCAAAATCGGTGTCACTGAATTGAAACAATCTATAAATCGGTGTCACTGAATTGAATACAAGCTAGGAACGGCCTTGTTTGGGGCAAAATTAGCAGGAAGCAAAAGTGCAGCACAGTGCAGGTATTCATGTAAGTTTTTACTGTTTGGGAGAAAGTATATGCACCGATTTTGTAGCGTGCTGGACTGCTAGTTGTCAGAACTTACGCCGAGGAAAACAAAGATCACACAGTGGACTCAAGAATTTTGGCGCTGCACAATCTTTGCAATCTTTTCTCCTCTCTTAATCTGTTATTTTATAACTCTGTTACAAAGCATAACAAATTTACCTAAAATTGGCCATGACAGAGGAGGACGCCCCTTGCCCGTCATCCCATTTTTTCGCCATGACCACGAAGCATCGTGCTTAGAGGCACGGCCTATCTAATGAAAACAGTGACCGAGTTGGTTAACAGGCTCAGGCTGCTCGGCTTTAGTTGCTAACCGAAGAAATGATGAGAGGGACGGCCTAATCCAACAAAAAAGCGACCGGGTTGTTAAACGCTCATGCTGCTCGCCTTATTGGCTAGCTGAAGAATAACTGGTAACTGTAGAAAGTGACCAAACTACAGCTAAAAAACAAACTCTGAATGAAACTGAACTAATATGATGAAATGCGACAGCTACAGATTAACCGAAGCAAACACTAGTGATCTGAAGAGGGGAAATGTATCCCAGGTTTGATTCGAGGCATCTGGCAGGGTGATGAAGGAGTATACCTAGTCACCTCGCCGAGGACCAGTCACCATCGCCGACCTAGATGCAGTTTGCTGATGGCGGCGCCATGACGGGGAGAGGTCCTGGGCTGCTCCTCCGAGGGAAAGATGGTTACCGATCCCGCGCCGGCGAGCTCTCCACTGGAGTCTCGCGCGCGGTGTCTGAGGACGGTGAGAGCGACGGCGGCAGGAGCACCGCTAGTGGGGAGTGTGCTTTCTTGTGCGTGCGTGGTGTGGGAGAGAGAAAGAGTGCGGGCTGGATATGGGCCTGGTGGGTTTAGAAATAGCAGTGTGTAATTTTGCAAATGGGCAATTTTGGCCGCAATTGCTCCTATGTTTGCATCGTGTTTTATTTTCTAAAAAATGTGAGGAAAAAAGAGATTTTTGTTTATTTGCAAAACAGGTTTTGCATCTTTTATCTTATTACTAGCAAAGTGTCCGTGCGTTGCAACGGGATAAAAAAGATCAACTTCAAGAGAATGGACCTTAATTTCCTAAAAGTGATCGACACGGATATATTCTAGCCTTAGCTTGCCCTTTCATCTTAATTTAGTTTCTATTAATATCCTTTTTTTATCTGCTCTTTTAGTACGTTTCAGCTTTTGTATTTAATATAGCAAGACTATTTTTAATCTTAATATATATATATTTAAATATATGAATTTACTTATTTTACTATCTGTCTCCCTCTTATCCTCATCTCTTTTACATGCATTTAGTATTTTGGGAAGTTGAGTAAGATCAATATAACACATATGTTATCTCACAAGTCACAACACATTGCAGAAGATCGATTCCAAATATGTAAGATTGGGTTCATTGCTCTCTACTAATTTTGATACTTGTACATATGTCCTAATGAGTATCAAAATTACGTAGCCAATTCAGCAAAAAAATAAAATACGGCAGCAAAGTTGACGTCGGACCAGGAATGATGATGCACATGTAGTTAAGTAACGTTACATATGGGTTTTTTCTTGTCCCCTTGTATCAATGAAATACTTTGTAGGTTATTTTTCAAAACGCTCATACACCATAAAGTTTGGAATTAGCTGACACTTTTGGCTAGCTAGGCTAGCTTGTGAGCCGTGGCTTTGAGCGCTCCTATAACGAAGTAGATCCATCCAGCAATAAGGGGCCATAGACTTGGATTGTTTAATAGAGCAATTTTGGAGTATCCTCGTACTCGTGTTCATTAGCAGCACCTATAGATAGAGTATTGTTGTTTGCCTTCAAGACCACTGTCGTCCATCTAAAAAAAATCATCAGTCACAAATGTTGTAATCTGCTGATATTGTCATGCAAGTTCAACCAATATAAAAAAAACAAACCTGAAAGTATATCCAAAACATGAGAAGATTATGCATTAGAAAGTCGTAAAGGAGTTCCCTGGCTGCTCCTGCCGGTGCTGCTGACGCCTCTTGCTGAGTAAGCTTAGCCGACGCCATCTCCTTATCCACACCACCCAGGCCGTGGACACCGGGCTGAGAGGCAGGCCGCCGCTGCGGCGGAACCCAGGAGTGCGAGCACCAAAAAGCTGATCCACCAAATAGATAACTCAAATTTTACTTTTCAGTCCTGAGTAATAGTTGGATTCTGTTGGTTCCGTGTCTGCTCAAACTGTTATTGACCTTGTGCGATCCATGATACCTTCATCATAAACAAACAAAATAGATTACTATTTATATTGAATGCCTAATGGAGATATTCAGCTAAATATAGTACGACACAGAACGATTGCAGCTCTAGCAGTAATCCTCGTTTCCATTATACAGGTGTTGCCACACCTGAGAAAGCAATAGGACGAGTGGCGGCTGCATCCCAGCTCCTTGGGGCACCGCGTCGTGGTCAAGACTGGTTGCTCGGGCCGTGAGCCCTCCGAGGCAACATCGCCTAGGCGTGGCTCGAGAGGTGGGCCTCCGCGTACGGCCTCACCCGACCTTCCTCGTCAGACCCTCCCTCTAAGTAGATCAGGATAGTAAAATTACCAGCGCTGCAAATAGGCGGGAGTCCAACAAGAGGGTGGAGCCGGTGGCGGAGGGCGGCCTCGTGAGGTACGCTGGCAACTGCCAGTAGTGGGGCGTGATACGTCTCCAACGTATCTATAATTTTTGATGCTCCATGCTTGTTTTTACACCATTTGCCTACTGTTTTGTTACACTTCGTGGCACTTTTGTGCATTTTCTGGAACTAACCTATTAACAAGTCGCCACAGTGCCAGTTCCATGTTTTCTACTATTTTTGTGTTTCAGAAGTGATCCACAGAAAATATTCTTGGAATTGGACGAAACAAGTTCCTGAAGTCTTATTTTTCCCGGAAGCTTCTAGAGATCCGACGAGGAGACGGAGTGGGGCCACGAGGTGGCCACACACCAGGGCCGCGCGGCCCAGGCCCTGGCCACGCCCCCTACGTGTGAGACCGCCTCGGTCCACTCCTGACGATGCCCCTTCGCCTATAAAGACCCCCGACGGAAAAAACCTAAGTAACCCGATCAATTTTCCAGAGCACATCGCGATCCGCCGCTGCCGTCGACCCGAAGATCGGGAGGGTCCAGAAGCTCTTCCCGGCACCCTGCCGGAGAGGGGAATCGCCACCGGAGGTCTTCTTCATCGCCATGCTTGCCTCCAGAGCAATGAGTGAGTAGTCTACCTTGGACTATGGGTCCATAGCAGTAGCTAGATGGTTGTCTTCTCCACCATGTGCTTTATGTTTAGATCTCATGAGCTGCCCTACATGGTTGAGATCACCGTTATATAATTCTACATGTTTGGTTTGTTAGGATCCGATAAATATTGGTGTTATGATTGAGTTGCTATACTGAAATATATCTTTTGTTATCTCTATGTTGTTTATGATCTTGCATGCTCTCCGTTGTTAGTAGCTATCTTGGCCGAGTAGTTGCTAGTGACTCCAAGAGGGGTATTTATGCTCGATAGTGGGTTCATGCCTCTATTTAACCTGGGGGAGTGACAGAAACCTCTAAGGTTGTAGATGTGCTGTTGCTACTAGGGAGAAAATAACATTCATATGCTCGAGGGCATATGCTTTGTTTACATTACACACTTTGCTTAATGCAATTATCTGTTGTTCGTAACTTAATACTTGTGGAGTTCTCGGATTGATTCGCCACAAGTGGATTATTAGTCATAGATGCAGTTGATGGCGGTCTATGTATTTTGTTGTAATGCCCAGAGTAAATCGCATAGTGATCTTCTCGACATATCACGTTTAACTTTATTCTATCAATTGCCCAACTGTAATTTGTTTACCCAGCATGTGTTATTTATCTTATGGAGAGACACCACTAGTGAACTGTGGACCCGGTCCTATTTCTATCATATTGCTATCACCTGTTTACTTTACTCGCACTGTTTACTTTACTCTGATGACCCACAAGTATAGGGGGTGTATCGTAGTACTTTCGATAAATAAGAGTGTCGAACCCAACGAGGAGCAGAAGGTGTTGATGAGCGGTTTTGATCAAGGAATCACTGTAAATACTAGCAAACAGGTTTTCAGGAGTATTTGGTAATTCGAGTAAATGAAGTGCGAGAGTAAATAAAAGACAGTAGTAACAATTGCAGCAAGTGGCCCAATCCTTTCTTCAGCAAAGGACAAGCCGGTTGTGTTCTTATAATAACCAAACGTTCTCGAGGACACACGGGAGGTTTCTGTCAAGAGCTTTCGCTTCATAGAGCCAATAGTATTTATTGGTTTGGTAAGTGTTATGGGGGTGAACCTGTGCTAGCGCACTACCCTTACTAGGATAAATACACACTTGTGATTATACCCCTTGCAAGCATCCGCAAATACAAGAAAGTAATTAAGATAAATCTAACCACAGCCTTAAACTCTATGATCCTACGCTCCCTGGTGCAATGGTTTTCCAATGGAGGTTTAGGTTTCTGTCACTCCAGCAACCCCACAATCGGTAGCCAAATACACAATGCATCTCACTAGGCCCATAAATGGTGAAGTATCATGTAGTCGACGTTCACATGACACCACTAGTGAAATAGCACCACAACAATATCAAACCATTAAATATTTCTCAACAATAATTCACTACTAACATCTTGACTTCTCCCATGTCCTCAAGAACTAAACGAACTACTCACAAGACATCATATGGATCATGATCAGAGGTGAAATAATGGTAAATAACAATCTGAACATAAACCTTAACTCAACGGTTCCACTCAATAGCATCAACTACAAGAGTAATCAACACCGGGAAAGTTTCCCCTATGAATATAGCAAGATCTAACTCAAGATGTTACAGCGGGATGGCGAGGTGATGATGGGGATGAAGGTGCTGGTGATGGAGATGATGATGATGATGATCCCGATGAAGTCCGGTGCGATGGTGATGACGATGGCGATGATCTCCCCTCTCCGGGAAGGAATTTTCCCCGGCAGATTTCTCTCTGCCGGAGAGCTTTTCTCTCTCTGTGTTCTCCGCCCCGCAGAGGCGGCTGTGTCTAACTCTGAGCCCCCCCTTGACTTAGGTTTTCGGGGACGATGATGTACGCGAAGGGGCGAGACCAAAGGTGGGCCAGGGTGGCCTCACGTGGGGCCCGCACGGCCAGGGGGCTGGCCGCGCCGCCCTGGCGTGTGGGCCCCCCCTAGCTCCTCTCGACTCCTCCTTCTGGCTTCGTAGGTCCTCTGGGAAAATATAATTTCTGGGTATTTTTCTGGAATTTTCCTGATCTTCAAAATATGGTCTCTTGATGGTCCCTTTTCCAGCAGAATCCTGACTCCGGCAGCAACTCCTCCGAAGATCATCAAACATGTGAAAACAAAGGAAATAACATAAGTATCAACTCTAAATATGAAATATATCAATGAATAACAGTAAATTATGATATAAAATAGTGATGCAAATTGGACGTATCATACTCGCATACTTCTATTGTTTTCCACTCGATACGCTCATAACCTTTATTTCAAGCAAACCGGTGAGATTGACAATCTCATCGCAAGTTGGGAGCAAAGTACTTGGTTGTGTTGTGTGCAGGTTCCACGTTGCTACTGGTCGAAGACGAGTCAACAAGTGTCGTAAACGGCGCCCTTGTTGGAGTGCTATTAAGCCAGTCCGCATCACCTTCAGTCGCATTGTCTGCTCTTCTCCTGATCGATTAAACCTTGGTTTCTTAACTGAGGGAAAATCTGCTGCTATATTCATCACACCTTCCTCTTGGGGTTCCCAACGGGCTGGTCATTCACCACGCATCAAGCAACAATTTTCTGGCGCCATTGCCGGGGAAGAGTGGAAGACCTCTGCAAGGGAAGTTTTTTGCACGCACATCCTTCACTTTGTTATTGTTTTGCTTTACCTTATTTATTTTACTTGCATCTTTTATATCAAAAATCCAAAAAAAAATTAGAATCCTGGTAGTTGTTTTACTTATCTACTTTTAGTTTTGCTGAAATGGCTAATCCTGAAAACACCAAGTTGTGTGACTTCACTAGCACGAACAATAGTGATTTTATCTGCACTCCTATTGCACCACCTGCTCCTGCTGCAAACTTTTATGAGATTAAGCCTGCTTTGTTGAACCTTGTTATGAAAGAGCAATTCTCTGGTGCTAGTACTGAAGATGCTGCAGCTCATCTCAACAATTTTGTTGAGCTATGTGAGATGCAGAAATATAAGGATGTAGAAAGTGATATTATTAAGCTCAAGCTGTTTCCTTTTTCTTTGAGAGGAAAAGCTAAAGATTGGTTGCTGTCTTTGACTAAGAATAGTATTGATTCATGGGCTAAGTGTAAGGATGCTTTTATTGGTAGATACTATCCTCCTGCTAAGATTATATCTCTGTGTAGCAATATTATGAAGTTTACTCAGTTTGATAATGAACATGTTGCTCAAGCTTGGGAAAGAATGAAATCTATGATAAAGAATTGCCCCACTCATGGACTGACTACTTGGATGATTGTCCAAACTTTTTATGCAGGACTAAATTTTTCTTCGAGGAACCTACTTGATTCAGCTGCTGGAGGCACTTTTATGTCCCTTACCTTGGGCGCCGCAACAAAGCTACTTGACAACATGATGGTAAATTATTCCGAATGGCACACCGAGAGAGCTCCAAAGGTAAGAAGGTAAATTCTGTTGAGGAAACTCTTCCTTGAATGATAAGATTGATACCATTATGGCTATGCTTGCTAATGATAGGACTCATGTTGATCCTAATAATGTTCCTTTAGCCTCTCTGGTGCTCAAGAAGAGCATGTTGATGTGAACTTCATTTAATAATAATTTTAACAACAATGCTTATAGGAACAATTTGCTAGTAACATTATAGGCCGTTTCCTTCTAATGGTGATAATAGCTATCTTGGTAGACCTAAAATGCCTAGTGAAGAAAGAATTTTTGAACTTGAAAGGCTACCAAGAATTTTATGCAGGCGCAATATGAGCATAACAGGGCTTTCACCAAGACTATGGAGGAGCAATCAGCTCTGCTGAGGACTATTAGTCATCAACTTGAAAATTTAAACAAGGCTATTCCTGAATTGCAAGCTAAGGTTTCCAAAGCTAAAACTGATATTTCATCATTGTCTAATGTGCAATCTTCTTTGGTTAACAGAATGTCCGCTAAGCCTGGTCCTTTTGCTACTGCTATGCTATTCAAGTTGGAATAGATGAAAATGTTAGATTGTTAGCGGAATTGCATGCCAGGTGGGAAAGAGAAGATGAGATGGCTAGAGAGACGAAGGTATGTACCATTACTACCTCTAATGATGTTGCTCCTAATGCTAGCAATCCTCTTATTTGGAGAAAACTCCCACTCCTTGTGTTAAGAAGCCTAAAACTCCCAAAACTTTTTCTCAAAAGAGTGCTGAAATTTTTCGGAGTGTAGGAGATGATAGCTCTATTTCCTTTAATAATTTTGATGTTGAGGCTGCAATATATCTGAAGTTATTTTGTTCTTGCAAAAGCTTGCTTTGACTCTCAATGATAGTTCCTTAAATATTGCTTTTACTAAGCATATTACCAATGCTCTCATGAAAATTAGGGATGAAAAGTTGAAGCAAAAAGCTTATGTTCCCAAGAAGTTAAAAGATGGTTGGGAACCCATGATTGATATGCATGTTAGTGGTTTTTATTGCCATGCTTTATGTGTTCTAGGTGCTAGTATTTCTATCATGCCTAGAAAGATTTATGACATGCTTGACTTACCACCGCTTGAAAAGTGTTATTATGATGTTCCTATTGCTGATGTTGCTAAGAAGAAACCTTTGGAAGGATTAATGATGTTCTTATTGTGGTTAACAATAACCTTGTTCCCGTTGATTTTCTCGTTATGGACGTTGAATGCCATGCTTCATGTCCTATTATTTTGGGAGACCCTTTCTTTGAACTGTAGGTGCCATCATTGATATGAGGGAAGACACTATCAAATATCAATTCCTACTAAAGAAAGGTATGGAACACTTCCCTAGGAAAAGAAAGAAATACTTTTTGACTCTATTCTTAGAGCAAATTATGAGCTTGATGCTTCATCACTTGATGTTATTTGATTCGCAATTTTCTGCGCCTAGCTCAAAGGCGTTAAAGAAAACCACTCTTGGGAGATAACCCAATGTTTTATTTTCAGTACTTTTTTTTGAGTCTTGGAAGTCATTACTACTGTAATGACCACTCCTTATCCTTTTTATTTCATTGTTGTGCCAAGAGAAGCCTCTAATTTGAGTGAGGTAAAGATTTGGGGATGTTTGCTGTCCTGAAAATGTTTTTGGTGCTGCACCATAAAAATTCGTATAAATTCTCTGTATATCTTTTGGACCTGCGATTTCTTGTGCATATGCCCCAGGTTATATCCAAACTTTCATTAGTTGAACACTTTTTGATTTGAGCAACAGAAAACCCCTCAAAAATTCGACCTTTGTCAGCTGTTCTGTTTTGACAGATTTCTGCCAATATTTGTGTTTGCCGTTTAACGCTTTCTTTTTGAGTTCTTTTGATCACGGAACTTTTGGGGAAGTTGCTAAAGTAGTATATACTTTATATGTGGTGGTTTTGGGTTGAAACCTGAAGCAAAAAGAGGTTGATTATATGTTATGCTTGCACTAATGTTGCTAATAGAATTGTGTTTAGTTTTGTATGAAGAAAGTTTTCAAGTGTAGGGATTGGAGAATGATGAGATGAGTTGAAGAATGGACAAAAGCTCAAGCTTGGGGATGCCCATGCATCACCCCAAGAAATATCCAAGAAGTACAAGCGTCAAAGCTTGGGGATGCCCCGAGGCACCCCTTCTTCATCGGCAAAAATCAGGTCACCTTTCAAAATACTATATTTTTATTGCTTTATGCACTATGTGTTTTTCTTGGAGTGTCAGTTATTTTAGTTTTCTTAGTTAGTTTAGTTTATTTTCTGCAATAAATGGTTGAACCCACCAAATTTCCTTTGGAGGAGATGTACTCGTTTTCATTTGCCAAGAACACTCAGTTTTTCACTCTTATCGTTCAACGAGTGTTCTTCTTTTTCTGCTACTGCTTTTGGTTTTTGTTTTCGCCTTGATTTGCATTCAGACCTTGTCATATCTTTTCATTAAGGTGTATTTTTGCCTCTGATCTTTATTGGTTTTCATCAAAAGAGGTGTCTTTAAAAATTTCAAATGGTGTTGGAAAAATTTCAAAGGCGGTGATAATGACGATTGATGTGCCATCTGAATATCCATGAGAAGATACATGCACAAGAAGTTCTGCGCAAGAATATTTTTTGGTTGCAAGATATGATAAAAGACCCGCAAAACCTTGATTTATTTGATTTTGTAGTGCATGTTTAAATTTTGTTCCCCATGTCCGAACTATCGACTAAGTGTGTTAACATGTTTCTACCTCTAGTCCTTTTCCTCCTACCTTCAGTCCTTGTATTACTGCTACATGTTGCTGTATGTTGTCTCTGAATGAATGTGTATCTCCGACTATGAAATGTTTCTATCTCTAGTCCTTTAGCTGATTTTTTTTCTGGTGGACTAAGTGTGTTAAAAAGTTTCCATGAAAAGCTTCCACGTACCTTCTTTCTTCTGGTGGCTTCGATGTGCATAGCAGGACCGAGATAAGCCTTTCACAATGCATTGTATCTTAGCGCAATATCCTAGGTAATGGTTTATTTTAGGAGACAACTATCACAATGCATTGTCTCTTAAGTGTTGTATCTATATTAATTGATTTTGGGTACATGCATGTACGTGATTGGGCTAGCCATGCATTTTTACCTATGATATCGTGTAAGGGTTGTAGCTTAGCTAAGATACAACACCACTCTCTTCCATCATTAATTAGGGTGCCACATCACTATTTTACCTATGATACCGTGCTAAGAGACTCCCATTGTGAAAGGCCTAAGGAGTCGATAGCTCCTTTTCATCTCCCACGGAATACCCAGCTGCCAGGCCGCCGTCCGCGCCCGCCTCAACGCCGGCGTCGTACGTGGCCGTGTCAACCCCAGCGATGTCCGCCCGTGTCGACCCCGGCGACGTCAGGCCGCCGCCCACGACGGCACAGGTAGGTCCTCCTTCCCTCTCTATGCGGAGACAAAAGAGTTGGAGGCGATGAATGAGCAGCGGTCGTCGCTGCGCTATCCCTCTCCTCCCTCAACTCTCTGATTTCTTATGTAGGCCATGATGTGATGTGTTGTGACTTGTTTACCCTAATCAGATTTTGTCTATTTTTCTGTAAAATTCGTACTTCCCTTCCCTAGATGATGATCTTCTTTGTGTTACTGCAGAATTTCAGTGTTGTTGATGCAGATGAAGGCAAGTGGAGCACGGCTACTTCGTCCCTTCCAAGGTGGCTCCGGTTCCCCCCTTCTTCCGCCCTCCTCTGGAGCACCATGACTGCGATTGGCATGGGAAGCACCCCACTGATGGCGAACCTGCAGGTCCCAGTATTTTGCATGAAATACATGTTTTCAAATAGTTCTGTTTAGGTTATCAATTCCCTGTTGTTCTGTAGATGGAAGACACATCGTAGGTGATTCTGTATTATTTGTACAAAAGGTCCAAAATTATTAGGTGCTCTGGTTGTGATTTTGGTGCCTAACAAGTGTATGTTGTTATGCCTGTAAGAACAAAATTGTTGTAGTTTCAGATTTCTCTCTCTTTCAGTGTTCTTCCTGCACTATTTCTAATTGTTGTGTGGGCTTATACAAACAGGAAGTTTATATTATGCTTATCTGATGGAGTCTGGTACATTCTATTCTGCTTTATTCTTTTGCTATCTTCAGAAAAATATGATCTGGGAACTCCTACTTGAAATGCATCTTGTGCTTTGGTTTGCTGTCTTTTAACCTCCAGATTATAATATGAGGCAGGAATGAGCCATTCTTTGACATTTTCTGCGATGGGATATCAGGAGGTATCCGTCTACAGATAGACTGAAATGCACTTTGCCCGTTTGCTTGCCACCGAATCTTATATTTTTGCCGATTCTAAAATTCTTTAGTAAGAAGCATAGAAAGTGATGTTTGCTTCTGGGCCTTCTTTCTCTTGCCTTGCAGATCTAAATACCTGCACTAAAGGCAAGAACTTATATGCAGGTTAGGAAAACAATGCAGCCCTTTTTACCAAAAGATAATTATCATGTCAAAGTCGATTATACTACATAATCCTTTTACTTGCCACAACAATCTGAGATATTTCTTATAAAATTGGATATAGAGTTGCAGCCAGCTCAATGGCTATTTTTTCTATGGAAATAAAGTTTGTGGCAAAACCTACATAATCTATTTAATTCTCTGACTCATTGCAACCCGGATGCCTGAATGGTTGCATGCATTTTCTATGTTTCATATCATGTGCCTTCAGAACTATATCCAATTTTCTTGCAGGCAACCATGATGAAGCTATGAATATAGAGCAAGCCAAGTTCACTGGGTATATTTCGCTCAGAATCCAGTTAGTGAGAAGACAATATATATAGTCTCTTTTCACCTGATTGCATGCATACATGACGAATATGTGAATATGTAACTATCCCAGATGAATAGCTATTTTTTACAAGAGAATTCATATTGGTGTCAAATTATATTAGATCTCTTTTTCTTCTCAACTTACCGCAGTCTATGTAAGCTATTCTGACTTGTGAGTTTTTCTCTACTACAGCGATGGTAGTAAGATGTGTTTGATAAAGATAATCCTATCTGTTCATATATGAAGGAATGCTTGCATGGGCCAATCTCTTTTTTGATGCAAATCTGCTGGGTCATAATACATGTCCTCTGTCTACTGTGGTGTTCTGAGAGATATATTCTGAAATTCAGGGCTTCCAGCTCGCCAATCTTCTGGAAAATTGCTCATATGATATATTGGCATGACTTGCAAGTAACAAGTGTTTTTTACAGGAGGTTGTGAGAAAGAGAGTGGCATCTATTTGTTGAAGTGTATAAGTGAATTTCCTAAGCCCTTTGCATCAGTTCAGACTTTTGGTTGCGTTGGCTAGTGCATGAAGCTTAACATGGTATCAGAAGCCCAGGGTTTCAAGTTGAGTCCTGTGTTTTCACAATTTATTGTAAAATTGTTGTCGCCCCCCCTTTGTGTCCATGTGTTGAATTTTTCTTCTTCCGTTTGTGTCCACGTGTTGACTTTCTTTTCTCTTGTATGTGTCCACGTGTTGACTTTCTCTTCTCCTGTCACACGTGAGTGGGGGTGTTGAAGTGTATAAGTGAATTGCCTAGCCCTTTCCATCAGTTCAGACTTTTGGTTGCGTTGGCTAGTGCATGAAGCTTAACACTAATACTACTTAATAGTTCATAGCAGAAATGAAGCTCTTTTAAAGTTCACCATGCCCAGTCTGGTATGTCATCCTATTGATGCTATTTCTTCTATGACAAGGAAAAGAGGGGCTTTTTTCATATGATACCAAAAGCCTTTACAATCATCTGATGTAAAATACTGACACGATTTGTTTGCACAGGACCATGATGTAGCCAGAACCAATAAAAACCATTTTCATGCATAAAACGGCTGCTCATGTGCAAGACTATTAAACTCTCTCTTCACCTTGGTGACCTTCAGTTCTGCGCAGCCAATCAACAGCTCTGGAATTTCATTGATTAGATCACATTCAGACCACAAAGTTTAGCTTCCTCAACATTCAGTCAATTGGCAAAGGTACTGGGAGTCAAGAAATCACAGTCTGAATTTCTAGCCAGTACACCGAAGCTGCCTTCCCTAATGTTTTGATAGAAACATAAAAGCAAGCACTGATAGATAATTTTTAAATGTACAAGAAGGGTAGGGATGCATATATTTTACTTTCTGAGAATTGTTTCAGTGCTCATGGAGATGCACCCAACTGCTGTTTGGTTGATCAGTTTGTCACTTGCAGGCAAGACATGGGACTTTGTGTCAAAGAAGCTTAATCAATTGATTTATGTATATTAGTCACCTACTCACCTGTACCTCTGATTTCTCATGTAGCAATAAATTCGTTGGTTTTTTAACCTCCAGATTATAATAGGCAGGAATGAGCTATTCTTTGACATTTTCTGCGATGGGATATCAGGAGGTATCCTTCTACAGATAGACTGAAATGCACTTTGCCCGTTTGCTTGCCACCGAATCTTATATTTTTGCCAATTCTAAAATTCTTTAGTAAGAAGCATAGAAAGTGATGTTTGCTTCTGGGCCTTCTTTCTCTTGCCTTGCAGATCTACATCCCTGCACTAAAGGCAAGAACTTATATGCAGGTTAGGAAAACAATGCAGCCCTTTTTACCAAAAGATATTATCATGTCAAAGTCGATTATACTACAAAATCCTTTTGCTTGCCACAACAATCTAGGATATTTCTTATAAAATTGGATATAGAAGTTGCAGTCCCCCCCAGGAACGCCTTGTTTTGGGCAAATCGGTGTCAATGATGAACAATCTATAAATCGGTGGTCACTGATTGGAATACAAGCTAGAACGGCCTTGTTTGGGCAAAATTAGCAGGAAAGCAAAAGTGCAGCACAGTGCCAGGTATTTCATGTAAGTGTTTACTGTTTGGGAGAGAGTATAGCACCGATTTTGTAGCGTGCTGGAACTGCTTAGTTGTCAAACTTAACGCCGAGGAAAACAAAGATCACACAGTGGAACTCAAGGAATTTTGGCGCTGCCACAAGTCTTTGCCATCGTTTCCGCCTCTCTTAATTGTGTATTTTATAACTCTGTTACAAGCTAAACAAAATTTACCTAAATTGGCCAGGACAGAGGAGGACGCCCCTTGCCCGTCATCCCATTTTTTCGCCATGACCACGAAGCATCGTGCTTAGAGGCACGCCTAATCTAATGAAAACAGTGACCGAGTTGTTACCAGGCTCAGGCTGCTCGGCTTATTTGCTAACCGAAGAAATGATGAGAGGGACGGCCTAATCCAACAAAAAAAGCGACCGGGTTGTTAAACGCTCATGCTGCTCGCCTTATTGGCTAGCTGAAGAAATAACTGGTAACTGTAGAAAGTGACCAAACTACAGCTAAAAAACAAACTCTGATGAAACTGAACTAATATGATGAAATGCGACAGCTACAGATTAACCGAAGCAAACACTAGTGATCTGAAGAGGGGAAATGTATCCCAGGTTTGATTCGAGGCATCTGGCAGGGTGATGAAGGAGTATACCTAGTCACCTCGCCGAGGACCAGTCACCATCGCCGACCTAGATGCAGTTTGCTGATGGCGGCGCCATGACGGGAGAGGTCCTGGGCTGCTCCTCCGAGGGGAAAGATGGTTACCGATCCCGCGCCGGCGAGCTCTCCACTGGAGTCTCGCGCGCGGTGGTCTGAGGACGGTGAGAGCGACGGCGGCAGGAGGCACCGCTAGTGGGGAGTGTGCTTTCTTGTGCGTGCGTGGTGTGGGAGAGAAAAGAGTGCGGGCTGGATATGGGCCTGGTGGGTTTAGAAATAGCCAGTGTGTAATTTTGCAAATGGGCAATTTTTGGCCGCAATTGCTCCTATGTTTTGCATCGTGTTTTATTTTCTAAAAAATGTGAGGAAAAAAGAGATTTTGTTTATTTTCAAACAGGTTTTGCATCTTTTATCTTATTACTAGCAAAAGTGTCCGTGCGTTGCAACGGGATAAAAAAGATCAACTTCAAGAGAATGGACCTTAATTTCCTAAAAGTGATCGACACGGATATATTCTAGCCTTAGCTTGCCCTTTCATCTTAATCTTTAGTTTCTATTAATATCCTTTTTTTATCTGCTCTTTTAGTACGTTTCAGCTTTTGTATTTAATATAGCAAGACTATTTTTTATCTTAATATATATATATATTTAAATATATGAATTTACTTATTTTACTATCTGTCTCCCTCTTATCCTCATCTCTTTTACATGCATTTAGTATTTTGGGAAGTTGAGTAAGATCAATATAACACATATGTTATCTCACAAGTCACAACACATTGCAGAAGATCGATTCCAAATATGTAAGATTGGGTTCATTGCTCTCTACTAATTTTGATACTTGTACATATGTCCTAATGAGTATCAAAATTACGTAGCCAATTCAGCAAAAAAATAAAATACGGCAGCAAAGTTGACGTCGGACCAGGAATGATGATGCACATGTAGTTAAGTAACGTTACATATGGGTTTTTTCTTGTCCCCTTGTATCAATGAAATACTTTGTAGGTTATTTTTCAAAACGCTCATACACCATAAAGTTTGGAATTAGCTGACACTTTTGGCTAGCTAGGCTAGCTTGTGAGCCGTGGCTTTGAGCGCTCCTATAACGAAGTAGATCCATCCAGCAATAAGGGGCCATAGACTTGGATTGTTTAATAGAGCAATTTTGGAGTATCCTCGTACTCGTGTTCATTAGCAGCACCTATAGATAGAGTATTGTTGTTTGCCTTCAAGACCACTGTCGTCCATCTAAAAAAAATCATCAGTCACAAATGTTGTAATCTGCTGATATTGTCATGCAAGTTCAACCAATATAAAAAAAACAAACCTGAAAGTATATCCAAAACATGAGAAGATTATGCATTAGAAAGTCGTAAAGGAGTTCCCTGGCTGCTCCTGCCGGTGCTGCTGACGCCTCTTGCTGAGTAAGCTTAGCCGACGCCATCTCCTTATCCACACCACCCAGGCCGTGGACACCGGGCTGAGAGGCAGGGCCGCCGCTGCGGCGGAACCCAGGAGTGCGAGCACCAAAAAGCTGATCCACCAAATAGATAACTCAAATTTTACTTTTCAGTCCTGAGTAATAGTTGGATTCTGTTGGTTCCGTGTCTGCTCAAACTGTTATTGACCTTGTGCGATCCATGATACCTTCATCATAAACAAACAAAATAGATTACTATTTATATTGAATGCCTAATGGAGATATTCAGCTAAATATAGTACGACACAGAACGATTGCAGCTCTAGCAGTAATCCTCGTTTCCATTATACAGGTGTTGCCACACCTGAGAAAGCAATAGGACGAGTGGCGGCTGCATCCCAGCTCCTTGGGGCACCGCGTCGTGGTCAAGACTGGTTGCTCGGGCCGTGAGCCCTCCGAGGCAACATCGCCTAGGCGTGGCTCGAGAGGTGGGCCTCCGCGTACGGCCTCACCCGACCTTCCTCGTCAGACCCTCCCTCTAAGTAGATCAGGATAGTAAAATTACCAGCGCTGCAAATAGGCGGGAGTCCAACAAGAGGGTGGAGCCGGTGGCGGAGGGCGGCCTCGTGAGGTACGCTGGCAACTGCCAGTAGTGGGGCGTGATACGTCTCCAACGTATCTATAATTTTTTGATGCTCCATGCTTGTTTTTACACCATTTGCCTACTGTTTTGTTACACTTCGTGGCACTTTTGTGCATTTTCTGGAACTAACCTATTAACAAGTCGCCACAGTGCCAGTTCCATGTTTTCTACTATTTTTGTGTTTCAGAAGTGATCCACAGAAAATATTCTTGGAATTGGACGAAACAAGTTCCTGAAGTCTTATTTTTCCCGGAAGCTTCTAGAGATCCGACGAGGAGACGGAGTGGGGCCACGAGGTGGCCACACACCAGGGCCGCGCGGCCCAGGCCCTGGCCACGCCCCCTACGTGTGAGACCGCCTCGGTCCACTCCTGACGATGCCCCTTCGCCTATAAAGACCCCCGACGGAAAAAACCTAAGTAACCCGATCAATTTTCCAGAGCACATCGCGATCCGCCGCTGCCGTCGACCCGAAGATCGGGAGGGTCCAGAAGCTCTTCCCGGCACCCTGCCGGAGAGGGGAATCGCCACCGGAGGTCTTCTTCATCGCCATGCTTGCCTCCAGAGCAATGAGTGAGTAGTCTACCTTGGACTATGGGTCCATAGCAGTAGCTAGATGGTTGTCTTCTCCACCATGTGCTTTATGTTTAGATCTCATGAGCTGCCCTACATGGTTGAGATCACCGTTATATAATTCTACATGTTTGGTTTGTTAGGATCCGATAAATATTGGTGTTATGATTGAGTTGCTATACTGAAATATATCTTTTGTTATCTCTATGTTGTTTATGATCTTGCATGCTCTCCGTTGTTAGTAGCTATCTTGGCCGAGTAGTTGCTAGTGACTCCAAGAGGGGTATTTATGCTCGATAGTGGGTTCATGCCTCTATTTAACCTGGGGGAGTGACAGAAACCTCTAAGGTTGTAGATGTGCTGTTGCTACTAGGGAGAAAATAACATTCATATGCTCGAGGGCATATGCTTTGTTTACATTACACACTTTGCTTAATGCAATTATCTGTTGTTCGTAACTTAATACTTGTGGAGTTCTCGGATTGATTCGCCACAAGTGGATTATTAGTCATAGATGCAGTTGATGGCGGTCTATGTATTTTGTTGTAATGCCCAGAGTAAATCGCATAGTGATCTTCTCGACATATCACGTTTAACTTTATTCTATCAATTGCCCAACTGTAATTTGTTTACCCAGCATGTGTTATTTATCTTATGGAGAGACACCACTAGTGAACTATGGACCCCGGTCCTATTTCTATCATATTGCTATCACCTGTTTACTTTACTCGCACTGTTTACTTTACTCTGATGACCCACAAGTATAGGGGGTGTATCGTAGTACTTTCGATAAATAAGAGTGTCGAACCCAACGAGGAGCAGAAGGTGTTGATGAGCGGTTTTGATCAAGGAATCACTGTAAATACTAGCAAACAGGTTTTCAGGAGTATTTGGTAATTCGAGTAAATGAAGTGCGAGTAAATAAAAGACAGTAGTAACAATTGCAGCAAGTGGCCCAATCCTTTCTTCAGCAAAGGACAAGCCGGTTGTGTTCTTATAATAACCAAACGTTCTCGAGGACACACGGGAGGTTTCTGTCAAGAGCTTTCGCTTCATAGAGCCAATAGTATTTATTGGTTTGGTAAGTGTTATGGGGGTGAACCTGTGCTAGCGCACTACCCTTACTAGGATAAATACACACTTGTGATTATACCCCTTGCAAGCATCCGCAAATACAAGAAAGTAATTAAGATAAATCTAACCACAGCCTTAAACTCTATGATCCTACGCTCCCTGGTGCAATGGTTTTCCAATGGAGGTTTAGGTTTCTGTCACTCCAGCAACCCCACAATCGGTAGCCAAATACACAATGCATCTCACTAGGCCCATAAATGGTGAAGTATCATGTAGTCGACGTTCACATGACACCACTAGTGAAATAGCACCACAACAATATCAAACCATTAAATATTTCTCAACAATAATTCACTACTAACATCTTGACTTCTCCCATGTCCTCAAGAACTAAACGAACTACTCACAAGACATCATATGGATCATGATCAGAGGTGAAATAATGGTAAATAACAATCTGAACATAAACCTTAACTCAACGGTTCCACTCAATAGCATCAACTACAAGAGTAATCAACACCGGGAAAGTTTCCCCTATGAATATAGCAAGATCTAACTCAAGATGTTACAGCGGGATGGCGAGGTGATGATGGGGATGAAGGTGCTGGTGATGGAGATGATGATGATGATGATCCCGATGAAGTCCGGTGCGATGGTGATGACGATGGCGATGATCTCCCCTCTCCGGGAAGGAATTTTCCCCGGCAGATTTCTCTCTGCCGGAGAGCTTTTCTCTCTCTGTGTTCTCCGCCCCGCAGAGGCGGCTGTGTCTAACTCTGAGCCCCCCCCTTGACTTAGGTTTTCGGGGACGATGATGTACGCGAAGGGGCGAGACCAAAGGTGGGCCAGGGTGGCCTCACGTGGGGCCCGCACGGCCAGGGGGCTGGCCGCGCCGCCCTGGCGTGTGGGCCCCCCCTAGCTCCTCTCGACTCCTCCTTCTGGCTTCGTAGGTCCTCTGGGAAAATATAATTTCTGGGTATTTTTCTGGAATTTTCCTGATCTTCAAAATATGGTCTCTTGATGGTCCCTTTTCCAGCAGAATCCTGACTCCGGCAGCAACTCCTCCGAAGATCATCAAACATGTGAAAACAAAGGAAATAACATAAGTATCAACTCTAAATATGAAATATATCAATGAATAACAGTAAATTATGATATAAAATAGTGATGCAAATTGGACGTATCATACTCGCATACTTCTATTGTTTTCCACTCGATACGCTCATAACCTTTATTTCAAGCAAACCGGTGAGATTGACAATCTCATCGCAAGTTGGGAGCAAAGTACTTGGTTGTGTTGTGTGCAGGTTCCACGTTGCTACTGGTCGAAGACGAGTCAACAAGTGTCGTAAACGGCGCCCTTGTTGGAGTGCTATTAAGCCAGTCCGCATCACCTTCAGTCGCATTGTCTGCTCTTCTCCTGATCGATTAAACCTTGGTTTCTTAACTGAGGGAAAATCTGCTGCTATATTCATCACACCTTCCTCTTGGGGTTCCCAACGGGCTGGTCATTCACCACGCATCAAGCAACAATTTTCTGGCGCCATTGCCGGGGAAGAGTGGAAGACCTCTGCAAGGGAAGTTTTTTGCACGCACATCCTTCACTTTGTTATTGTTTTGCTTTACCTTATTTATTTTACTTGCATCATTTTATATCAAAAATCCAAAAAAAAATTAGAATCCTTGGTAGTTGTTTTACTTATCTACTTTTAGTTTTGCTGAAATGGCTAATCCTGAAAACACCAAGTTGTGTGACTTCACTAGCACGAACAATAGTGATTTTATCTGCACTCCTATTGCACCACCTGCTCCTGCTGCAAACTTTTATGAGATTAAGCCTGCTTTGTTGAACCTTGTTATGAAAGAGCAATTCTCTGGTGCTAGTACTGAAGATGCTGCAGCTCATCTCAACAATTTTGTTGAGCTATGTGAGATGCAGAAATATAAGGATGTAGAAAGTGATATTATTAAGCTCAAGCTGTTTCCTTTTTCTTTGAGAGGAAAAGCTAAAGATTGGTTGCTGTCTTTGACTAAGAATAGTATTGATTCATGGGCTAAGTGTAAGGATGCTTTTATTGGTAGATACTATCCTCCTGCTAAGATTATATCTCTGTGTAGCAATATTATGAAGTTTACTCAGTTTGATAATGAACATGTTGCTCAAGCTTGGGAAAGAATGAAATCTATGATAAAGAATTGCCCCACTCATGGACTGACTACTTGGATGATTGTCCAAACTTTTTATGCAGGACTAAATTTTTCTTCGAGGAACCTACTTGATTCAGCTGCTGGAGGCACTTTTATGTCCCTTACCTTGGGCGCCGCAACAAAGCTACTTGACAACATGATGGTAAATTATTCCGAATGGCACACCGAGAGAGCTCCACAAGGTAAGAAGGTAAATTCTGTTGAGGAAACCTCTTCCTTGAATGATAAGATTGATACCATTATGGCTATGCTTGCTAATGATAGGACTCATGTTGATCCTAATAATGTTCCTTTAGCCTCTCTGGTTGCTCAAGAAGAGCATGTTGATGTGAACTTCATTAGAAATAATAATTTTAACAACAATGCTTATAGGAACAATTTTGCTAGTAACAATTATAGGCCGTTTCCTTCTAATGGTGATAATAGCTATCTTGGTAGACCTAAAATGCCTAGTGAAGAAAGAATTTTTGAACTTGAAAAGGCTACCAAGAATTTTATGCAGGCGCAATATGAGCATAACAGGGCTTTCACCAAGACTATGGAGGAGCAATCAGCTCTGCTGAGGACTATTAGTCATCAACTTGAAAATTTAAACAAGGCTATTCCTGAATTGCAAGCTAAGGTTTCCAAAGCTAAAACTGATATTTCATCATTGTCTAATGTGCAATCTTCTTTGGTTAACAGAATGTCCGCTAAGCCTGGTCCTTTTGCTACTGCTAATGCTATTCAAGTTGGAATAGATGAAAATGTTAGATTGTTAGCGGAATTGCATGCCAGGTGGGAAAGAGAAGATGAGATGGCTAGAGAGACGAAGGTATGTACCATTACTACCTCTAATGATGTTGCTCCTAATGCTAGCAATCCTCTTACTTTGGAGAAAACTCCCACTCCTTGTGTTAAGAAGCCTAAAACTCCCAAAACTTTTTCTCAAAAGAGTGCTGAAATTTTTCGGAGTGTAGGAGATGATAGCTCTATTTCCTTTAATAATTTTGATGTTGATGGCTGCAATATATCTGAAGTTATTTTGTTCTTGCAAAAGCTTGCTTTGACTCTCAATGATAGTTCCTTAAATATTGCTTTTACTAAGCATATTACCAATGCTCTCATGAAAATTAGGGATGAAAAGTTGAAGCAAAAAGCTTATGTTCCCAAGAAGTTAAAAGATGGTTGGGAACCCATGATTGATATGCATGTTAGTGGTTTTTATTGCCATGCTTTATGTGTTCTAGGTGCTAGTATTTCTATCATGCCTAGAAAGATTTATGACATGCTTGACTTACCACCGCTTGAAAAGTGTTATTATGATGTTCCTATTGCTGATGTTGCTAAGAAGAAACCTTTGGGAAGGATTAATGATGTTCTTATTGTGGTTAACAATAACCTTGTTCCCGTTGATTTTCTCGTTATGGACGTTGAATGCCATGCTTCATGTCCTATTATTTTGGGAAGACCCTTTCTTTGAACTGTAGGTGCCATCATTGATATGAGGGAAGACACTATCAAATATCAATTCCTACTAAAGAAAGGTATGGAACACTTCCCTAGGAAAAGAAAGAAAATACTTTTTGACTCTATTCTTAGAGCAAATTATGAGCTTGATGCTTCATCACTTGATGTTATTTGATTCGCAATTTTCTGCGCCTAGCTCAAAGGCGTTAAAGAAAACCACTCTTGGGAGATAACCCAATGTTTTATTTTCAGTACTTTTTTTTTTAGTCTTGGAAGTCATTACTACTGTAATGACCACTCCTTATCCTTTTTATTTCATTGTTGTGCCAAGAGAAGCCTCTAATTTGAGTGAGGTAAAGATTTGGGGATGTTGCTGTCCTGAAACTGTTTTTGGTGCTGCACCATAAAAATTCGTATAAATTCTCTGTATATCTTTTGGACCTGCGATTTCTTGTGCATATGCCCCAGGTTATATCCAAACTTTCATTAGTTGAACACTTTTTGATTTGAGCAACAGAAAACCCCTCAAAAATTCGACCTTTGTCAGCTGTTCTGTTTTGACAGATTTCTGCCAATATTTGTGTTTGCCGTTTAACGCTTTCTTTTTGAGTTCTTTTGATCACGGAACTTTTGGGGAAGTTGCTAAAGTAGTATATACTTTATATGTGGTGGTTTTGGGTTGAAACCTGAAGCAAAAAGAGGTTGATTATATGTTATGCTTGCACTAATGTTGCTAATAGAATTGTGTTTAGTTTTGTATGAAGAAAGTTTTCAAGTGTAGGGATTGGAGAATGATGAGATGAGTTGAAGAATGGACAAAAGCTCAAGCTTGGGGATGCCCATGCATCACCCCAAGAAATATCCAAGAAGTACAAGCGTCAAAGCTTGGGGATGCCCCGAGGCACCCCTTCTTCATCGGCAAAAATCAGGTCACCTTTCAAAATACTATATTTTTATTGCTTTATGCACTATGTGTTTTTCTTGGAGTGTCAGTTATTTTAGTTTTCTTAGTTAGTTTAGTTTATTTTCTGCAATAAATGGTTGAACCCCACCAAATTTCCTTTGGAGGAGATGTACTCGTTTTCATTTGCCAAGAACACTCAGTTTTTCACTCTTATCGTTCAACGAGTGTTCTTCTTTTTCTGCTACTGCTTTTGGTTTTTGTTTTCGCCTTGATTTGCATTCAGACCTTGTCATATCTTTTCATTAAGGTGTATTTTTGCCTCTGATCTTTATTGGTTTTCATCAAAAGAGGTGTCTTTAAAAATTTCAAATGGTGTTGGAAAAATTTCAAAGGCGGTGATAATGACGATTGATGTGCCATCTGAATATCCATGAGAAGATACATGCACAAGAAGTTCTGCGCAAGAATATTATAATTTGGTTGCAAGATATGATAAAAGACCCGCAAAACCTTGATTTATTTGATTTTGTAGTGCATGTTTAAATTTTGTTCCCCATGTCCGAACTATCGACTAAGTGTGTTAACATGTTTCTACCTCTAGTCCTTTTCCTCCTACCTTCAGTCCTTGTATTACTGCTACATGTTGCTGTATGTTGTCTCTGAATGAATGTGTATCTCCGACTATGAAATGTTTCTATCTCTAGTCCTTTAGCTGATTTTTTTCTGGTGGACTAAGTGTGTTAAAAAGTTTCCATGAAAAGCTTCCACGTACCTTTCTTCTGGTGGCTTCGATGTGCATAGCAGGACCGAGATAAGCCTTTCACAATGCATTGTATCTTAGCGCAATATCCTAGGTAATGGTTTATTTTAGGAGACAACTATCACAATGCATTGTCTCTTAAGTGTTGTATCTATATTAATTGATTTTGGGTACATGCATGTACGTGATTGGGCTAGCCATGCATTTTTACCTATGATATCGTGTAAGGGTTGTAGCTTAGCTAAGATACAACACCACTCTCTTCCATCATTAATTAGGGTGCCACATCACTATTTTACCTATGATACCGTGCTAAGAGACTCCCATTGTGAAAGGCCTAAGGAGTCGATAGCTCCTTTTCATCTCCCACGGAATACCCAGCTGCCAGGCCGCCGTCCGCGCCCGCCTCAACGCCGGCGTCGTACGTGGCCGTGTCAACCCCAGCGATGTCCGCCCGTGTCGACCCCGGCGACGTCAGGCCGCCGCCCACGACGGCACAGGTAGGTCCTCCTTCCCTCTCTATGCGGAGACAAAAGAGTTGGAGGCGATGAATGAGCAGCGGTCGTCGCTGCGCTATCCCTCTCCTCTAGGGGTGTAAATGGATAGGATAATTTCCGAACCGAAAGGATCAATATTTATGACATGATGTATACTAATTGTCAATTGATTATATTTGATCCTTTTCCTTCTTTCCAGCTTTGGTAGCGCATCGCTAAAAGGTTGGAACAATTGATCTGATCACGATTCAGGTCTCAAAATGGTGGTCTCTTCTTCCATATAAATAACTCATCTAGTAACCCTAATTCCAGCAATCAGCCGCCGGCCTAGCTGCCCATCTCTGATCTCTCCTGGTCACTCTATCGGAGGATCTCCATTGCGCCACAGCGATTTTTGAGACGAAGTTGACTTCGTGTCTAGGTGAGTATCCAGCAGTACGTGAGCAATATAAACAAGTTCTTCAGTAGATTAACCGCGTCTAGCTCTCTAATTATTTATTTTTTTGCTCTGTTTCTACTTTGAAGATGGAGAATGAAAACGAAAATCAACAGCGCCATGTGTCCCCAGTTTGGCAGCATTACACCCGGGTGAGCAAGACTACTACAAAAAATGGTGTTGATGTGGTAGAACTATGGGCAAGATGCAACATTTGTAGCTACAATTGCAGAGCAGATCCACGGAACGGCACATCGGTACTCTATAATCATCTGAAGCGTAGCCACAATATGTGAAATCGAATTGTCCATTATCCAAGCCGCCTGCCCGTTTATTTACTTACTTTACTGTCTAGTATCATCTACAGTGCGGCTATCAAAGTTTATACGTACGCTTGAACATGTTTTATGAAAGACAGATTGGTCTTTTAGACGCGTAATTATCCGCCTATTTTGTTTCTGGTCCGAGTCCGCTTAATTTTATTTCCGGTCCGAGTCCGCTCCATTTCCACACCTAATCCGCGGTCCGATACATCCGCATTCGAATCCGCAACCGATCACTATCCGCTCCGCTCCGAATCTGGTGAAAAAATATGGTTGAGGATATGGTAAGAGCAAAATCCGATCCGATCCGATCCGATTACATCCCTACTCTCCTCCCTCAACTCTCTGATTTCTTATGTAGGCCATGATGTGATGTGTTGTGACTTGTTTACCCTAATCAGATTTTGTCTATTTTTCTGTAAAATTCGTACTTCCCTTCCCTAGATGATGATCTTCTTTGTGTTACTGCAGAATTTCAGTGTTGTTGATGCAGATGAAGGCAAGTGGAGCACGGCTACTTCGTCCCTTCCAAGGTGGCTCCGGTTCCCCCCTTCTTCCGCCCTCCTCTGGAGCACCATGACTGCGATTGGCATGGGAAGCACCCCACTGATGGCGAACCTGCAGGTCCCAGTATTTTGCATGAAATACATGTTTTCAAATAGTTCTGTTTAGGTTATCAATTCCCTGTTGTTCTGTAGATGGAAGACACATCGTAGGTGATTCTGTATTATTTGTACAAAAGGTCCAAAATTATTAGGTGCTCTGGTTGTGATTTTGGTGCCTAACAAGTGTATGTTGTTATGCCTGTAAGAACAAAATTGTTGTAGTTTCAGATTTCTCTCTCTTTCAGTGTTCTTCCTGCACTATTTCTAATTGTTGTGTGGGCTTATACAAACAGGAAGTTTATATTATGCTTATCTGATGGAGTCTGGTACATTCTATTCTGCTTTATTCTTTTGCTATCTTCAGAAAAATATGATCTGGGAACTCCTACTTGAAATGCATCTTGTGCTTTGGTTTGCTGTCTTTTAACCTCCAGATTATAATATGAGGCAGGAATGAGCCATTCTTTGACATTTTCTGCGATGGGATATCAGGAGGTATCCGTCTACAGATAGACTGAAATGCACTTTGCCCGTTTGCTTGCCACCGAATCTTATATTTTTGCCGATTCTAAAATTCTTTAGTAAGAAGCATAGAAAGTGATGTTTGCTTCTGGGCCTTCTTTCTCTTGCCTTGCAGATCTAAATACCTGCACTAAAGGCAAGAACTTATATGCAGGTTAGGAAAACAATGCAGCCCTTTTTACCAAAAGATATTATCATGTCAAAGTCGATTATACTACATAATCCTTTTACTTGCCACAACAATCTGAGATATTTCTTATAAAATTGGATATAGAGTTGCAGCCAGCTCAATGGCTATTTTTTCTATGGAAATAAAGTTTGTGGCAAAACCTACATAATCTATTTAATTCTCTGACTCATTGCAACCCGGATGCCTGAATGGTTGCATGCATTTTCTATGTTTCATATCATGTGCCTTCAGAACTATATCCAATTTTTCTTGCAGGCAACCATGATGAAGCTATGAATATAGAGCAAGCCAAGTTCACTGGGTATATTTCGCTCAGAATCCAGTTAGTGAGAAGACAATATATATAGTCTCTTTTCACCTGATTGCATGCATACATGACGAATATGTGAATATGTAACTATCCCAGATGAATAGCTATTTTTTACAAGAGAATTCATATTGTGTCAAATTATATTAGATCTCTTTTTCTTCTCAAACTTACCGCAGTCTATGTAAGCTATTCTGACTTGTGAGTTTTTCTCTACTACAGCGATGGTAGTAAGATGTGTTTGATAAAGATAATCCTATCTGTTCATATATGAAGGAATGCTTGCATGGGCCAATCTCTTTTTTGATGCAAATCTGCTGGGTCATAATACATGTCTCTGTCTACTGTGGTGTTCTGAGAGATATATTCTGAAATTCAGGGCTTCCAGCTCGCCAATCTTCTGGAAAATTGCTCATATGATATATTGGCATGACTTGCAAGTAACAAGTGTTTTTTACAGGAGGTTGTGAGAAAGAGAGTGGCATCTATTTGTTGAAGTGTATAAGTGAATTTCCTAGCCCTTTGCATCAGTTCAGACTTTTGGTTGCGTTGGCTAGTGCATGAAGCTTAACATGGTATCAGAGCCCAGGGTTTCAAGTTTGAGTCCTGGTTTTCACAATTTATTGTAAAATTGTTGTCGCCCCCCTTTGTGTCCATGTGTTGAATTTTTCTTCTTCCGTTTGTGTCCACGTGTTGACTTTCTTTTCTCTTGTATGTGTCCACGTGTTGACTTTCTCTTCTCCTGTCACACGTGAGTGGGGGTGTTGAAGTGTATAAGTGAATTGCCTAGCCCTTTCCATCAGTTCAGACTTTTGGTTGCGTTGGCTAGTGCATGAAGCTTAACACTAATACTACTTAATAGTTCATAGCAGAAATGGAAGCTCTTTTTAAAGTTCACCATGCCCAGTCTGGTATGTCATCCTATTGATGCTATTTCTTCTATGACAAGGAAAAGAGGGCTTTTTTCATATGATACCAAAAGCCTTTACAATCATCTGATGTAAAATACTGACACGATTTGTTTGCACAGGACCATGATGTAGCCAGAAACCAATAAAACCATTTTCATGCATAAAACGGCTGCTCATGTGCAAGACTATTAAACTCTCTCTTCACCTTGGTGACCTTCAGTTCTGCGCAGCCAATCAACAGCTCTGGAATTTCATTGATTAGATCACATTCAGACCACAAAGTTTAGCTTCCTCAACATTCAGTCAATTGGCAAAGGTACTGGGAGTCAAGAAATCACAGTCTGAATTTCTAGCCAGTACACCGAAGCTGCCTTCCCTAATGTTTTGATAGAAACATAAAAGCAAGCACTGATAGATAATTTTTAAATGTACAAGAAGGGTAGGGATGCATATATTTTACTTTCTGAGAATTGTTTCAGTGCTCATGGAGATGCACCCAACTGCTGTTTGGTTGATCAGTTTGTCACTTGCAGGCAAGACATGGGACTTTGTGTCAAAGAAGCTTAATCAATTGATTTATGTATATTAGTCACCTACTCACCTGTACCTCTGATTTCTCATGTAGCAATAAATTCGTTGGTTTTTTAACCTCCAGATTATAATATGAGGCAGGAATGAGCTATTCTTTGACATTTTCTGCGATGGGATATCAGGAGGTATCCTTCTACAGATAGACTGAAATGCACTTTGCCCGTTTGCTTGCCACCGAATCTTATATTTTTGCCAATTCTAAAATTCTTTAGTAAGAAGCATAGAAAGTGATGTTTGCTTCTGGGCCTTCTTTCTCTTGCCTTGCAGATCTACATCCCTGCACTAAAGGCAAGAACTTATATGCAGGTTAGGAAAACAATGCAGCCCTTTTTACCAAAAGATATTATCATGTCAAAGTCGATTATACTACAAAATCCTTTTGCTTGCCACAACAATCTAGGATATTTCTTATAAAATTGGATATAGAGTTGCAGCCAGGAACGGCCTTGTTTTGGGCAAAATCGGTGTCACTGAATTGAACAATCTATAAATCGGTGTCACTGAATTGAATACAAGCTAGGAACGGCCTTGTTTGGGGCAAAATTAGCAGGAAAGCAAAAGTGCAGCACAGTGCAGGTATTTCATGTAAGTTTTACTGTTTGGGAGAAGAGTATATGCACCGATTTTGTAGCGTGCTGGACTGCTAGTTGTCAGAACTTAACGCCGAGGAAAACAAAGATCACACAGTGGACTCAAGAATTTTGGCGCTGCACAATCTTTGCATCTTTTCTCCTCTCTTAATCTGTTATTTTATAACTCTGTTACAAAGCCTAACAAAATTTACCTAAAATTGGCCATGACAGAGGAGGACGCCCCTTGCCCGTCATCCCATTTTTTCGCCATGACCACGAAGCATCGTGCTTAGAGGCACGGCCTAATCTAATGAAAACAGTGACCGAGTTGTTAACAGGCTCAGGCTGCTCGGCTTATTTGCTAACCGAAGAAATGATGAGAGGGACGGCCTAATCCAACAAAAAAAGCGACCGGGTTGTTAAACGCTCATGCTGCTCGCCTTATTGGCTAGCTGAAGAAATAACTGGTAACTGTAGAAAGTGACCAAACTACAGCTAAAAAACAAACTCTGATGAAACTGAACTAATATGATGAAATGCGACAGCTACAGATTAACCGAAGCAAACACTAGTGATCTGAAGAGGGGAAATGTATCCCAGGTTTGATTCGAGGCATCTGGCAGGGTGATGAAGGAGTATACCTAGTCACCTCGCCGAGGACCAGTCACCATCGCCGACCTAGATGCAGTTTGCTGATGGCGGCGCCATGACGGGAGAGGTCCTGGGCTGCTCCTCCGAGGGGAAAGATGGTTACCGATCCCGCGCCGGCGAGCTCTCCACTGGAGTCTCGCGCGCGGTGGTCTGAGGACGGTGAGAGCGACGGCGGCAGGAGGCACCGCTAGTGGGGAGTGTGCTTTCTTGTGCGTGCGTGGTGTGGGAGAGAAAAGAGTGCGGGCTGGATATGGGCCTGGTGGGTTTAGAAATAGCCAGTGTGTAATTTTGCAAATGGGCAATTTTTGGCCGCAATTGCTCCTATGTTTTGCATCGTGTTTTATTTTCTAAAAAATGTGAGGAAAAAAGAGATTTTGTTTATTTTCAAACAGGTTTTGCATCTTTTATCTTATTACTAGCAAAAGTGTCCGTGCGTTGCAACGGGATAAAAAAGATCAACTTCAAGAGAATGGACCTTAATTTCCTAAAAGTGATCGACACGGATATATTCTAGCCTTAGCTTGCCCTTTCATCTTAATCTTTAGTTTCTATTAATATCCTTTTTTTATCTGCTCTTTTAGTACGTTTCAGCTTTTGTATTTAATATAGCAAGACTATTTTTTATCTTAATATATATATATATTTAAATATATGAATTTACTTATTTTACTATCTGTCTCCCTCTTATCCTCATCTCTTTTACATGCATTTAGTATTTTGGGAAGTTGAGTAAGATCAATATAACACATATGTTATCTCACAAGTCACAACACATTGCAGAAGATCGATTCCAAATATGTAAGATTGGGTTCATTGCTCTCTACTAATTTTGATACTTGTACATATGTCCTAATGAGTATCAAAATTACGTAGCCAATTCAGCAAAAAAATAAAATACGGCAGCAAAGTTGACGTCGGACCAGGAATGATGATGCACATGTAGTTAAGTAACGTTACATATGGGTTTTTTCTTGTCCCCTTGTATCAATGAAATACTTTGTAGGTTATTTTTCAAAACGCTCATACACCATAAAGTTTGGAATTAGCTGACACTTTTGGCTAGCTAGGCTAGCTTGTGAGCCGTGGCTTTGAGCGCTCCTATAACGAAGTAGATCCATCCAGCAATAAGGGGCCATAGACTTGGATTGTTTAATAGAGCAATTTTGGAGTATCCTCGTACTCGTGTTCATTAGCAGCACCTATAGATAGAGTATTGTTGTTTGCCTTCAAGACCACTGTCGTCCATCTAAAAAAAATCATCAGTCACAAATGTTGTAATCTGCTGATATTGTCATGCAAGTTCAACCAATATAAAAAAAACAAACCTGAAAGTATATCCAAAACATGAGAAGATTATGCATTAGAAAGTCGTAAAGGAGTTCCCTGGCTGCTCCTGCCGGTGCTGCTGACGCCTCTTGCTGAGTAAGCTTAGCCGACGCCATCTCCTTATCCACACCACCCAGGCCGTGGACACCGGGCTGAGAGGCAGGCCGCCGCTGCGGCGGAACCCAGGAGTGCGAGCACCAAAAAGCTGATCCACCAAATAGATAACTCAAATTTTACTTTTCAGTCCTGAGTAATAGTTGGATTCTGTTGGTTCCGTGTCTGCTCAAACTGTTATTGACCTTGTGCGATCCATGATACCTTCATCATAAACAAACAAAATAGATTACTATTTATATTGAATGCCTAATGGAGATATTCAGCTAAATATAGTACGACACAGAACGATTGCAGCTCTAGCAGTAATCCTCGTTTCCATTATACAGGTGTTGCCACACCTGAGAAAGCAATAGGACGAGTGGCGGCTGCATCCCAGCTCCTTGGGGCACCGCGTCGTGGTCAAGACTGGTTGCTCGGGCCGTGAGCCCTCCGAGGCAACATCGCCTAGGCGTGGCTCGAGAGGTGGGCCTCCGCGTACGGCCTCACCCGACCTTCCTCGTCAGACCCTCCCTCTAAGTAGATCAGGATAGTAAAATTACCAGCGCTGCAAATAGGCGGGAGTCCAACAAGAGGGTGGAGCCGGTGGCGGAGGGCGGCCTCGTGAGGTACGCTGGCAACTGCCAGTAGTGGGGCGTGATACGTCTCCAACGTATCTATAATTTTTGATGCTCCATGCTTGTTTTTACACCATTTGCCTACTGTTTTGTTACACTTCGTGGCACTTTTGTGCATTTTCTGGAACTAACCTATTAACAAGTCGCCACAGTGCCAGTTCCATGTTTTCTACTATTTTTGTGTTTCAGAAGTGATCCACAGAAAATATTCTTGGAATTGGACGAAACAAGTTCCTGAAGTCTTATTTTTCCCGGAAGCTTCTAGAGATCCGACGAGGAGACGGAGTGGGGCCACGAGGTGGCCACACACCAGGGCCGCGCGGCCCAGGCCCTGGCCACGCCCCCTACGTGTGAGACCGCCTCGGTCCACTCCTGACGATGCCCCTTCGCCTATAAAGACCCCCGACGGAAAAAACCTAAGTAACCCGATCAATTTTCCAGAGCACATCGCGATCCGCCGCTGCCGTCGACCCGAAGATCGGGAGGGTCCAGAAGCTCTTCCCGGCACCCTGCCGGAGAGGGGAATCGCCACCGGAGGTCTTCTTCATCGCCATGCTTGCCTCCAGAGCAATGAGTGAGTAGTCTACCTTGGACTATGGGTCCATAGCAGTAGCTAGATGGTTGTCTTCTCCACCATGTGCTTTATGTTTAGATCTCATGAGCTGCCCTACATGGTTGAGATCACCGTTATATAATTCTACATGTTTGGTTTGTTAGGATCCGATAAATATTGGTGTTATGATTGAGTTGCTATACTGAAATATATCTTTTGTTATCTCTATGTTGTTTATGATCTTGCATGCTCTCCGTTGTTAGTAGCTATCTTGGCCGAGTAGTTGCTAGTGACTCCAAGAGGGGTATTTATGCTCGATAGTGGGTTCATGCCTCTATTTAACCTGGGGGAGTGACAGAAACCTCTAAGGTTGTAGATGTGCTGTTGCTACTAGGGAGAAAATAACATTCATATGCTCGAGGGCATATGCTTTGTTTACATTACACACTTTGCTTAATGCAATTATCTGTTGTTCGTAACTTAATACTTGTGGAGTTCTCGGATTGATTCGCCACAAGTGGATTATTAGTCATAGATGCAGTTGATGGCGGTCTATGTATTTTGTTGTAATGCCCAGAGTAAATCGCATAGTGATCTTCTCGACATATCACGTTTAACTTTATTCTATCAATTGCCCAACTGTAATTTGTTTACCCAGCATGTGTTATTTATCTTATGGAGAGACACCACTAGTGAACTGTGGACCCCGGTCCTATTTCTATCATATTGCTATCACCTGTTTACTTTACTCGCACTGTTTACTTTACTCTGATGACCCACAAGTATAGGGGGTGTATCGTAGTACTTTCGATAAATAAGAGTGTCGAACCCAACGAGGAGCAGAAGGTGTTGATGAGCGGTTTTGATCAAGGAATCACTGTAAATACTAGCAAACAGGTTTTCAGGAGTATTTGGTAATTCGAGTAAATGAAGTGCGAGTAAATAAAAGACAGTAGTAACAATTGCAGCAAGTGGCCCAATCCTTTCTTCAGCAAAGGACAAGCCGGTTGTGTTCTTATAATAACCAAACGTTCTCGAGGACACACGGGAGGTTTCTGTCAAGAGCTTTCGCTTCATAGAGCCAATAGTATTTATTGGTTTGGTAAGTGTTATGGGGGTGAACCTGTGCTAGCGCACTACCCTTACTAGGATAAATACACACTTGTGATTATACCCCTTGCAAGCATCCGCAAATACAAGAAAGTAATTAAGATAAATCTAACCACAGCCTTAAACTCTATGATCCTACGCTCCCTGGTGCAATGGTTTTCCAATGGAGGTTTAGGTTTCTGTCACTCCAGCAACCCCACAATCGGTAGCCAAATACACAATGCATCTCACTAGGCCCATAAATGGTGAAGTATCATGTAGTCGACGTTCACATGACACCACTAGTGAAATAGCACCACAACAATATCAAACCATTAAATATTTCTCAACAATAATTCACTACTAACATCTTGACTTCTCCCATGTCCTCAAGAACTAAACGAACTACTCACAAGACATCATATGGATCATGATCAGAGGTGAAATAATGGTAAATAACAATCTGAACATAAACCTTAACTCAACGGTTCCACTCAATAGCATCAACTACAAGAGTAATCAACACCGGGAAAGTTTCCCCTATGAATATAGCAAGATCTAACTCAAGATGTTACAGCGGGATGGCGAGGTGATGATGGGGATGAAGGTGCTGGTGATGGAGATGATGATGATGATGATCCCGATGAAGTCCGGTGCGATGGTGATGACGATGGCGATGATCTCCCCTCTCCGGGAAGGAATTTTCCCCGGCAGATTTCTCTCTGCCGGAGAGCTTTTCTCTCTCTGTGTTCTCCGCCCCGCAGAGGCGGCTGTGTCTAACTCTGAGCCCCCCCCTTGACTTAGGTTTTCGGGGACGATGATGTACGCGAAGGGGCGAGACCAAAGGTGGGCCAGGGTGGCCTCACGTGGGGCCCGCACGGCCAGGGGGCTGGCCGCGCCGCCCTGGCGTGTGGGCCCCCCCTAGCTCCTCTCGACTCCTCCTTCTGGCTTCGTAGGTCCTCTGGGAAAATATAATTTCTGGGTATTTTTCTGGAATTTTCCTGATCTTCAAAATATGGTCTCTTGATGGTCCCTTTTCCAGCAGAATCCTGACTCCGGCAGCAACTCCTCCGAAGATCATCAAACATGTGAAAACAAAGGAAATAACATAAGTATCAACTCTAAATATGAAATATATCAATGAATAACAGTAAATTATGATATAAAATAGTGATGCAAATTGGACGTATCATACTCGCATACTTCTATTGTTTTCCACTCGATACGCTCATAACCTTTATTTCAAGCAAACCGGTGAGATTGACAATCTCATCGCAAGTTGGGAGCAAAGTACTTGGTTGTGTTGTGTGCAGGTTCCACGTTGCTACTGGTCGAAGACGAGTCAACAAGTGTCGTAAACGGCGCCCTTGTTGGAGTGCTATTAAGCCAGTCCGCATCACCTTCAGTCGCATTGTCTGCTCTTCTCCTGATCGATTAAACCTTGGTTTCTTAACTGAGGGAAAATCTGCTGCTATATTCATCACACCTTCCTCTTGGGGTTCCCAACGGGCTGGTCATTCACCACGCATCAAGCAACAATTTTCTGGCGCCATTGCCGGGGAAGAGTGGAAGACCTCTGCAAGGGAAGTTTTTTGCACGCACATCCTTCACTTTGTTATTGTTTTGCTTTACCTTATTTATTTTACTTGCATCATTTTATATCAAAAATCCAAAAAAAAATTAGAATCCTTGGTAGTTGTTTTACTTATCTACTTTTAGTTTTGCTGAAATGGCTAATCCTGAAAACACCAAGTTGTGTGACTTCACTAGCACGAACAATAGTGATTTTATCTGCACTCCTATTGCACCACCTGCTCCTGCTGCAAACTTTTATGAGATTAAGCCTGCTTTGTTGAACCTTGTTATGAAAGAGCAATTCTCTGGTGCTAGTACTGAAGATGCTGCAGCTCATCTCAACAATTTTGTTGAGCTATGTGAGATGCAGAAATATAAGGATGTAGAAAGTGATATTATTAAGCTCAAGCTGTTTCCTTTTTCTTTGAGAGGAAAAGCTAAAGATTGGTTGCTGTCTTTGACTAAGAATAGTATTGATTCATGGGCTAAGTGTAAGGATGCTTTTATTGGTAGATACTATCCTCCTGCTAAGATTATATCTCTGTGTAGCAATATTATGAAGTTTACTCAGTTTGATAATGAACATGTTGCTCAAGCTTGGGAAAGAATGAAATCTATGATAAAGAATTGCCCCACTCATGGACTGACTACTTGGATGATTGTCCAAACTTTTTATGCAGGACTAAATTTTTCTTCGAGGAACCTACTTGATTCAGCTGCTGGAGGCACTTTTATGTCCCTTACCTTGGGCGCCGCAACAAAGCTACTTGACAACATGATGGTAAATTATTCCGAATGGCACACCGAGAGAGCTCCACAAGGTAAGAAGGTAAATTCTGTTGAGGAAACCTCTTCCTTGAATGATAAGATTGATACCATTATGGCTATGCTTGCTAATGATAGGACTCATGTTGATCCTAATAATGTTCCTTTAGCCTCTCTGGTTGCTCAAGAAGAGCATGTTGATGTGAACTTCATTAGAAATAATAATTTTAACAACAATGCTTATAGGAACAATTTTGCTAGTAACAATTATAGGCCGTTTCCTTCTAATGGTGATAATAGCTATCTTGGTAGACCTAAAATGCCTAGTGAAGAAAGAATTTTTGAACTTGAAAAGGCTACCAAGAATTTTATGCAGGCGCAATATGAGCATAACAGGGCTTTCACCAAGACTATGGAGGAGCAATCAGCTCTGCTGAGGACTATTAGTCATCAACTTGAAAATTTAAACAAGGCTATTCCTGAATTGCAAGCTAAGGTTTCCAAAGCTAAAACTGATATTTCATCATTGTCTAATGTGCAATCTTCTTTGGTTAACAGAATGTCCGCTAAGCCTGGTCCTTTTGCTACTGCTAATGCTATTCAAGTTGGAATAGATGAAAATGTTAGATTGTTAGCGGAATTGCATGCCAGGTGGGAAAGAGAAGATGAGATGGCTAGAGAGACGAAGGTATGTACCATTACTACCTCTAATGATGTTGCTCCTAATGCTAGCAATCCTCTTACTTTGGAGAAAACTCCCACTCCTTGTGTTAAGAAGCCTAAAACTCCCAAAACTTTTTCTCAAAAGAGTGCTGAAATTTTTCGGAGTGTAGGAGATGATAGCTCTATTTCCTTTAATAATTTTGATGTTGATGGCTGCAATATATCTGAAGTTATTTTGTTCTTGCAAAAGCTTGCTTTGACTCTCAATGATAGTTCCTTAAATATTGCTTTTACTAAGCATATTACCAATGCTCTCATGAAAATTAGGGATGAAAAGTTGAAGCAAAAAGCTTCTGTTCCCAAGAAGTTAAAAGATGGTTGGGAACCCATGATTGATATGCATGTTAGTGGTTTTGATTGCCATGCTTTATGTGATCTAGGTGCTAGTATTTCTATCATGCCTAGAAAGATTTATGACATGCTTGACTTACCACCGCTTGAAAAGTGTTATTATGATGTTCCTATTGCTGATGTTGCTAAGAAGAAACCTTTGGGAAGGATTAATGATGTTCTTATTGTGGTTAACAATAACCTTGTTCCCGTTGATTTTCTCGTTATGGACGTTGAATGCCATGCTTCATGTCCTATTATTTTGGGAAGACCCTTTCTTTGAACTGTAGGTGCCATCATTGATATGAGGGAAGACACTATCAAATATCAATTCCTACTAAAGAAAGGTATGGAACACTTCCCTAGGAAAAGAAAGAAAATACTTTTTGACTCTATTCTTAGAGCAAATTATGAGCTTGATGCTTCATCACTTGATGTTATTTGATTCGCAATTTTCTGCGCCTAGCTCAAAGGCGTTAAAGAAAACCACTCTTGGGAGATAACCCAATGTTTTATTTTCAGTACTTTTTTTTTGAGTCTTGGAAGTCATTACTACTGTAATGACCACTCCTTATCCTTTTTATTTCATTGTTGTGCCAAGAGAAGCCTCTAATTTGAGTGAGGTAAAGATTTGGGGATGTTGCTGTCCTGAAACTGTTTTTGGTGCTGCACCATAAAAATTCGTATAAATTCTCTGTATATCTTTTGGACCTGCGATTTCTTGTGCATATGCCCCAGGTTATATCCAAACTTTCATTAGTTGAACACTTTTTGATTTGAGCAACAGAAAACCCCTCAAAAATTCGACCTTTGTCAGCTGTTCTGTTTTGACAGATTTCTGCCAATATTTGTGTTTGCCGTTTAACGCTTTCTTTTTGAGTTCTTTTGATCACGGAACTTTTGGGGAAGTTGCTAAAGTAGTATATACTTTATATGTGGTGGTTTTGGGTTGAAACCTGAAGCAAAAAGAGGTTGATTATATGTTATGCTTGCACTAATGTTGCTAATAGAATTGTGTTTAGTTTTGTATGAAGAAAGTTTTCAAGTGTAGGGATTGGAGAATGATGAGATGAGTTGAAGAATGGACAAAAGCTCAAGCTTGGGGATGCCCATGCATCACCCCAAGAAATATCCAAGAAGTACAAGCGTCAAAGCTTGGGGATGCCCCGAGGCACCCCTTCTTCATCGGCAAAAATCAGGTCACCTTTCAAAATACTATATTTTTATTGCTTTATGCACTATGTGTTTTTCTTGGAGTGTCAGTTATTTTAGTTTTCTTAGTTAGTTTAGTTTGTTTTCTGCAATAAATGGTTGAACCCCACCAAATTTCCTTTGGAGGAGATGTACTCGTTTTCATTTGCCAAGAACACTCAGTTTTTCACTCTTATCGTTCAACGAGTGTTCTTCTTTTTCTGCTACTGCTTTTGGTTTTTGTTTTCGCCTTGATTTGCATTCAGACCTTGTCATATCTTTTCATTAAGGTGTATTTTTGCCTCTGATCTTTATTGGTTTTCATCAAAAGAGGTGTCTTTAAAAATTTCAAATGGTGTTGGAAAAAAGAAAAAGCTTTGTGCAAAAAAGTGCTACAAGAAGGAGCTTGTGTAGACTGCGGCTTAGGCTTTTTCATGTCATGCTTGATGTCTTTTTGATAGTATGCTTAGTGGTTTTGCTGTAGCATGACTTATCTCAAATAACTGAGATTGCTTAATGAGCCTTTAAAAAAATCATGCGTTGTTTTTATTGTATGGAAGCATTATTTTGGTTTTCTCCTTGATGCTTTATTTGGGTTGACTTGGCGCATGCTCACACATGTTAGACTCTTACAAAGTCACCAATAGCCTTCATGATCATTTAGTTTTTGACTTTTGATGCCATCTTATGCTTCTTTTAATGTCGCTTTGTCGCTTTGCATTATTATGGCCATTATTGCTCTCTTAGTTGGTCGCTCCCAGTCTTTTGCTAGCACTCACCTTGTACTGAGTATGAGCTCTACTCGTGCATCCAACTCCTAAAAGCCAAAGTTTTCCAAAGTGTCCACCATACATACCTACTAGCAATTTGCTATTCCAAGTAAATTTGACTTGCTTTTATCTTCTCTTCAAATTAAACTCTTACCAGTGTTGTGCGAAAATTGGTCAGTAAAGCTCTCACGAACCGGAAGGCACACTTTACTTTTTCATGTTCTTAAAAATTTGACATTGTGGTCTCTTATGTTGAGTTGTTATGCTTGCAAGTTGTAAGTTAGATTCTAGCCCATCCATGCTGTCATGGGGCAAGCTTTCAACATTGCACTTCTTATTTGAGTTGATATCGTGATCTTTTGTTTATGGATGCCCGCGGTGTGAAATGAATTGGGAATCTTGTGGGGATCATGGAGTTTGTATATGTGTTAGGAAAACGCCTGGGCCGCCAATCTAAGCCATACATAATTCATGGTGGAAATTTACAGCACACCCATAGTGGACATTCGACGACGCATCTTAAAATAAAAAGCTATACAAATGGTAAATAAAAGAGATGTCGAGGTGTTCATTGTCTGCTTGTCCTATCATTTTGATGTGGGCTTGTTCCATGTCATCGGGCACGAAGATACCCCGTTCGCGGTTCTCGATGATACATATATACTTACAATGACAAGAGCCTTGCTTGGGACTCTAAGTTGAGTAGCATGAGGTTTGGGTACTCGTATTCACGGAACATGAGATTTTCAACTTATGATTTGTCAAGCATATGCATCATAATTGTTCTCGCATTAACTTTAACCATTCAAGATTCTTATGATGGGGGCAATGAGAGCTCAAAGCCGGTAAGTACCATAATTTTTGAAGGTTATAAAACTTGCAATCACTGCTTCCCTCCGCGAAGGGCCTTTCTTTTACTTTTATGTTGAGTCACCACCTTCTTTCTTTATGCACCATAAGAGAGCATAGTTGTCATTCTTAGTATAATGTGCATTGTCCCAAAGTTTTCATTGATTGATTCATATTGTTAGTTTCACTTGTTCTTAAATTATTTGTATCTAGTCGCCCTCTTAAACTTGAAGGTGTCCTATGCATTTATGTTTTGCTCTCTATGAAGGACAAGCTGAAAACCATTTGTATGTTTTTCCTTATGATTTGAACACACGTTTGACTTTCATTGTTTCATTTTCATGATCTTTTCTTTGTGTTCATTTTCATGTTTACGACATGGTTGCTAAGTTTTTATTGCCAAGATTATATCTTTTATGCCCATGTTTTAAGTTCTTATGATCCCAGCTCACAAATGCTTACATATATGATCAAGATTATGTAGATGCATGTCACCTCAAAAATTATTTTTTTGTTATCGCTTACCTACTCGAGGATGAGCAGGAGTTAAGCTTGGGATGCTTGATACGTCTCCAACGTATCTATAATTTTTTATGCTCCATGCTTGTTTTTACACCATTTGCCTACTGTTTCGTTACACTTCGTGGCACTTTTGTGCATTTTCCGGAACTAACCTATTAACAAGTCGCCACAGTGCCAGTTTCCTGTTTTCTGCTGTTTTTGTGTTTTAGAGGTGATACACAGGAAATATTCTTGGAATTGGATGAAACAAGTTCCTGAAGTCTTATTTTTCCCGGAAGCTTCCAGAGATCCAAAGAGGAGACGGAGTGGGGCCACGAGGTGGCCACACACCAGGGCAGTGCGGCCCAGGCCCTAGCCATGCCCCCTACTTGTGAGACCGCCTCGGTCCACTCCTAACGATGCCCCTTCACCTATAAAGACCCCCCGATGGAAAAAACCTAAGTAACCCGATCAATTTTCCAGAACCTATCGCAATCCGCCGCCGCCGTCGACCCGAAGATCGGGAGGGTCCAGAAGCTCTTCCCAGCACCCTGCCAGAGAGGGGAATCGCCACCGGAGGTCTTCTTCATCGCCATGCTTGTCTCCGGAGCGATGAGCGAGTAGTCTACCTTGGACTGTGGGTCCATAGTAGTAGCTAAATGGTTGTCTTCTCAACTATGTGCTTTATGTTTAGATCTCATGAGCTGCCCTACATGATTGAGATCACCGTTATGTAATTCTACATGTTTGGTTTGTTGGGATCCAATTAATATTGGTGTTATAATTGAGTTGCTATACTGAAATATATCTTTTGTTATCTCTATGTTGTTTATGATCTTGCATGCTCTCCGTTGTTAGTAGCTATCATGGCCGAGTAGTTGCTAGTGACTCCAAGAGGAGGTATTTATGCTCGATAGTGGGTTCATGCCTCTATTTAACGTGGGGGAGTGGCAGAAACCTCTAAGGTTGTAGATGTGTTGTTGCTACTAGGGAGAAAACAACATTCATATGCTCGAGGGCATATGCTTTGTTTATATTACACACTTTGCTTAATTCAATTATGTGTTGTTCGCAACTTAATACTTGTGGAGTTCTCGGATTGATTCGCCACAAGTGGATTATTAGTCATAGATGCAGTTGGATGGCGGTCTATTGATACGTCTCAAACGTATCTATAATTTTTTGTTTTTACACCATTTGCCTATTGTTTCGTTACACTTAGTGGCACTTTTATGCATTTTCCAGAACTAACCTATTAACAAGTTGCCACAGTGCCAGTTTCCTGTTTTCTGCTGTTTTTGTGTTTCAGAAGTGATACACAGGAAATATTCTCGGAATTGGACGAAACAAGTTCCTGAAGTCTTATTTTTCCCGGAAGCTTCCAAAGATCCGAAGAGGAGTAGGAGGGGGGCCACCAGGGCCCCACACGCAGGGGCGGCGCGGCCAGGCCCCTGGCCACGCGGGCCCCGCGTGAGGGCGCCTGGCTCCTCCTCTGACGATGCCCCTTCGCCTATAAAGACCCCCCGATGGAAAAAACCTAAGTACCCGATCAGATTTCCAGAACACATCGCGATCCGCCATCAACAAGTAGCAGCTAATTTTCTGGTGCCGTTGCCGGGGACTAAAAAGAAGAATACTTTCAAAGATTGAAGAAAACCTCCCGCGGCAACTTAGCGCCAGCAGCTAATTTTCTGGTGCCGTTGCCGGGGAGGAAGAGAAGACTTCTGCGAGGGGAGTTTTTCGCACACACATCCTTTACTTTGTTTTATTGTTTTGCTTTACTTTATTTATTTTACCTGCATCGTTTTATATCAAAAACCCAAAAAATAGAATCCTTGGTAGTTATTTTTACTTGTTTACTTTCGTTTTGCTGAAATGGGCAATCCTGAAAACACCAAGTTGTGTGACTTTACTAGCACAAACAATGGTGATTTTATCTGCACTCCTATTGCACCACCTGCTACTGCTGCAAACTTTTATGAGATTAAGCCTGCTTTATTGAACCTTGTTATGAAAGAGCAATTTTCTGGTGCTAGTACTGAAGATGCTGCAGCTCATCTCAATAATTTTGTTGAGCTATGTGAGATGCAGAAATATAAGGATGTTGATAGTGATATTATTAAGCTCAAGTTGTTTCCTTTTTCTTTGAGAGGAAAAGCTAAAGATTGGTTGCTGTCTTTGACTAAGAATAGTATTGATTCGTGGGCTAAGTGTAAGGATGCTTTTATTGGTAGATACTATCCTCCTGCTAAGATTATAGCTTTGCGTAGCAATATTATGAAGTTTACTCAGTTTGATAATGAACATGTTGCTCAAGCTTGGGAAAGAATGAAATCTATGATAAAGAATTGCCCCACTCATGGACTGACTACTTGGATGATTATCCAAACTTTTTATGCAGGACTAAATTTTTCTTCAAGGAACCTACTTGATTCAGCTGCTGGAGGAACTTTTATGTCCCTTACCTTGGGCGCCGCATCAAAGCTACTCGACAACATGATGGTAAATTATTCTGAATGGCACACTGAGAGAGCTCCACGAGGTAAGAAGGTAAATTCTGTTGAGGAAACCTCTTCCTTAAATGATAAGATTGATACCATTATGGCTATGCTTGCTAATGATAGGACTCATGTTGATCCTAATAATGTTCCTTTGGCCTCTCTGGTTGCTCAAGAAGAGCAAGTTGATGTGAATTTCATTAGAAACAATAATTTTAACAACAATGCTTATAGAAACAATTTTGCTAGTAACAATTATAGGCCGTATCCTTCTACCAATGGTAATGGTTATGGTAATTCTTATGGTAATTCCTACAACAACACTAGGGCCATGCCCTCCGAGCTTGAGGTAATTCTCAAGGACTTCATCGGTAAGCAAACTGCTTTTAACAACACTAGGGCCATGCCCTCCGAGTTTGTACATGTGTTAGGGAAACGCCGGGCCGCCAATCTAAGCCATGCATAATTCATGGTGGAAATTTGCAGCATACCCATGGTGAACATTCGACGATGCATCTCACAATAAAAAGCTAAACAAAAGGCAAATAAAAGAGATGTCGAGGTGTTCATTGTCTGCTTGTCCTGTCATTTTGGTGTGGGCTTGTTCCATGTCATCGGGCACGGAGGTACCCCATTGGCGGTTCTCAATGATATGCATATACTTACAATGACAAGAGCCTTGCTTGGTACTCTAAGTAAAGTAGCATGAGGTTTGGGTACTCGTATTCACGGGGCACGAGGTTTTTAACTTATGATTTGTCAAGCATATGCATCATAATTGTTCTTGCATTAACTTTAACGATTCAAGATGCTTATGATGGGGGCAATGAGAGCTCAAAGCCGGTAAGTACCATAATTTTTGAAGGTTATAAAACTTGCAATCACTGCTTCCCTCTGCGAAGAGCATTTCTTTTACTTTTATGTTGAGTCACCACCTTCTTTCTTTATGCACCATTAAGATAGCATAGTTGTCATTCTTAGTGTGGTATGCATTGTCCCAAAGTTCATTGATTGATTCATATTGTTGGTTTCACTTGTTCTTAAATTATTTGTATCTAGTCGCCCTCTTAAACTTGAAGGTGTCCTATGCATTTATGTTTTGCTCTCTTTGAAGGACAAGCTGAAAACCTTTTGTATGTTTTTCCTTATGATTTGAACACACATTTGACTTTCATTGTTTCATTATCATGATCTTTTGTTTGTGTTCATTTGCATGTTTACAATATGGTTGCTAAGTTTCTTATTGTCATGATTATATCTTCATGCCCATGTTTTAAGTTCTTATGATCCCAGCCCACAAATGCTTACATATATGATCAAGATTGTGTAGGTGCACGTCACCTCAAAAATTATTCTTTTGTAGGACGAGCAGGAGTTAAACTTGGGGATGCTTGATACGTCTCAAACGTATCTATAATTTTTGATGCTCCATGCTTGTTTTTACACCATTTGCCTATTGTTTCGTTACACTTAGTGGCACTTTTATGCATTTTCCGGAACTAACCTATTAACAAGTTGCCATAGTGCCAGTTTCCTGTTTTCTGCTGTTTTTGTGTTTCAGAAGTGATACACAGAAAATATTCTCGGAATTGGACGAAACAAGTTCATGAAGTCTTATTTTTCCCGGAAGCTTCCAGAGATCCGAAGAGGAGTAGGAGGAGGGCCACCAGGGCCCCACATGCAGGGGCGGCGCGGCCAGGCCCCTGGCCGCGCGGGCCCCGCGTGAGGGTGCCTGGCTCCTCCTCTGACGACGCCCCTTCGCCTATAAAGACCCCCCGACGGAAAAAACCTAAGTACCCGATCAGATTTCTAGAACACATCGCGATCCACCACCACCGTCGACCCGAAGATCGGGAGGGTCCAGAAGCTCTTCCCGGCACCCTGCCGGAGAGGGGAATCGCCACCGGAGGTCTTCTTCATCGCCATGCTTGCCTCCGGAGCGATGAGTGAGTAGTCTACCTTGGACTATGGGTCCATAGCAGTAGCTAGATGGTTGTCTCCTCCACCATGCGCTTCATGTTTAGATCTCATGAGCTGCCCTACATGATTGAGATCACCGTTATGTAATTCTACATGTTTGGTTTGTTGGGATCCGATGAATATTGGTGTTTATGATTAAGTTGTTGTACTGAATATTATCTTTTGTTATCTCTATGTTGTTTATGATCTTGCATGCTCTCCGTTGTTAGTAGCTATCTTGGCCGAGTAGTTGCTAGTGACTCCAAGAGGGGGTATTTATGCTCGATAGTGGGTTCATGTCTCTATTTCACCTGGGGGAGTGACAGAAACCTCTAAGGTGGTAGATGTGCTGTTGCTACTAGGGAGAAAACAACATTCATATGCTCAAGGGCATATGCTTTGTTTACATTACACACTTTGCTTAAAGCAATTATTTGTTGTTCGCAACTTAATACTTTTGGGGTGTTCGGATTGATATCCCCGGGAGTGGATTATTAGTCATAGATGCAGTTGGATGACGGTCTATGTATTTTGTTGTAATGCCCAGAGTAAATCTTATAGTGATCTTCTTGATATATCACGTTATCTTTATTCTATCAATTGCCCAACTGTAATTTGTTTACCCAGCATGTGTTATCTATCTTATGGAGAGACACCACTAGTGAACTGTGGACCCCGGTCCTATTTACATCATATTGTTATCACCTGTTTACTTTACTCGTACTGTTTATTTTACTCGTATACTATATTGTTTTCCACTCGATATGCTCATAATCTTTGTTTCAAGCAAACCGGTGAGATTGACAACCTCATCGCAAGTTGGGAACAAAGTACTTGTTTGTGTGTGTGCAGGTTCCGCATCACCTTCAGTCGTCATTGTCTCTCCTCTCCTGACCGATATTAAACCTTGGTTTCTTAACTGAGGGAAGACTAGCCGCTACACTCATCATACCTTCCTCTTGGGGTTCCCAACGGGTTGGTTATTCACCACGCACAAGGACAGTCTTCTTCCACATCAACTGGTCGCCATCAGCTAATTTTCTGACGCCATCAACAAGTAGCATCTATGTATTTTGTTGTAATGCCCAGAGTAAATCACATAGTGATCTTCTCGACATATCACGTTTATCTTTATTCTATCAATTGCTCAACTGTAATTTATTTATCCAGCATGTCTTATTTATCTTATGGAGAGACACCACTAGTGAACTGTGGACCCCGGTCCTATTTCCATCATATTGCTATCACCTGTTTACTTTACTCGCACTGTTTACTTTACTCATATATTTCTACTGTTTTCCACTCGATACGCTCATAACCTTTGTTTCAAGCAAACCGGTGAGATTGACAACCTCATCGCAAGTTGGGAGCAAAGTACTTGGTTGTGTTGTGTGCAGGTTCGACGTTGCTACTGGTCGAAGACGAGTCAACAAGTGTCGTAAATGGTGCCCTTGTTGGAGTGCTATTAAGCCAGTCCGCATCACCTTCAGTCGCATTGTCTGCTCTTATCCTGATCGATTAAACCTTGGTTTCTTAACTGAGAGAAAATCTGCTGCTATATTCATCACACCTTCCTCTTGGGGTTCCCAATGGGCTGGTCATTCACCACGCATCAAGCAGGGCGCTACCCTAGCCGACCGTGGCCTAGACAGAGGCCATTAGGCGGTAGCAGCGGCCAGCGGCTATCATCTTCACGTGGTGTGCTGCTTCAGGTGAGATGAGGAGCGGTGCTCGAGCAGTGGAGGATCGTGGATGACTATCTCGCTCCCTCGAGGTGCACTGGTTTTTCTGGATTTTCATTGGGATGTAGTAAGTTTCGATCAAGATATTAAGTCCTCCATCGATTCCTCTCAGTCTCTCCTCCATTGCTCAGGTCAATTTCCCCTATATCAGATTTTATCTGTGTTCATCAGATTCATTTTTTCTTCTTCCCCATCGAATTCGTCTCGGTCTCCATCTCCCTCAGATCGAATCTCTGGTTTCTCTGCGCTGCTTGCTTGTCGCGTGATGTACTGCGGTTGGACATGGGTTATGGCGTGCCGGATCCATGGGAGGGTGGGGGTCGATGGCGCAGCAAAGAAAAAATCAACGGCGCTAAGGGACGCTGGCTCGCTGGGTACGCCACCACGACGATGAACAAATCGAGGGAGTGACATGTTTGTTCCATCACCTCCTCTCTATTCCACATCTCCAAGAGTCGGCCTCCCCTCCTCATCTCCTCCTCCTGGCCTCCATCTTTCCTCTCTCCCGTTGCATTTGCTCCCCTCCATCTCGACTAGCATGTCCTCATCCTCGGCTTAGCGACGGCGTTGTTGTATGAGGGCAATATATAGATCGGTATCCAGGATGATAACGATCGGGTTCCAATCGAACTCTGGTGCGGCTTTTTTAGTTTAGACTGCAGACTACATATCGCACATCGGACATTTGAAGGGCGTATGAATGGACAAACTAATTACGGAAATTTTATGTTCTTATTGTAAATAATTATTTGATGTGAGGGTAAATTGGTCCAAAAAAAAGTGTTGGACGAACCAACCTCGGAAACCTTACGTCCTTTATTATTAGGTATAGATACAGAGATATGTCCACTGATATTCTATATTTATGACGGGCAGGACTTAAGGGAAAATCCGGCTATCGCCTTCATCCCTAGGATTTAACCAAACAAATCTGTAATTCACTGTGAAGGAATACGTTCGATATGATGTTTTCATCATCATCAGATAAAATATCTAACAGATCGCATACTAACAGAATAAATTCACAAAGTGAGCATGTCCAAGACATCAAAGCTTCGTTCTGATTAATAGGGGTTTTGTGTTACTTGTGTATGGTAGTAGCTGTCTTACCAGGTCTGAAGACTGAAACTGATTGCCTTGATGCAGTAAACATACAAAATTGAACACTGATCTACTAGTCTACTCCTACACGAAGTCCAGTTAGGATCATGATAGTACAAAGCAGAACCTACTGCAACTCTAAAAACATCCTGCAACCAAGTCTGGTAAGAAGCACCAAAATCTCCCATATCAAACCTTGGACACCTAGACGATTCACCAGTCAGCCCTCTACTCATCGTCAAACGTCTCCTCCTCACAGCTATCATCATCGTCGTCGCCATCCTTCATCTTCTCTTCCAGCTCGCCATCATCGTCATGCATCACACTAGTAGAAAAAAGGGCTTCCATTCGCCCCCATTAGTCCCCAACGTGTTTGGTCTGCGACTAAAGGGTCCATCAGTTCCGGTTCGTTTGAAAATGTGGGCCAGGGGGCATTAGTCCCGGTTCAAATGGGCTCTTCAGTCCTGGTTTCAGCCATCCACCGGGACTAATGCCTTTGGGCCTTTAGTCCCGGCTCGTGGCGCAAACCGGGACTATAGGGCACCCTTTAGTCCCGGTTTGCTCCACGAGCCGGGGCTAAAGGGCAGTTCAAACGAACCGCTGCTCTCCCGCGTATCGTTTCGGAAATCGCTGCGCCATTACGATCGTTTCGGTAATATGGAACGAACGCATCGAGAGAGCGTTTCGGTAATCAACACCGGCAGCCCTCTGATCTTCTTCTTCTTCATCTCTAGTATATAAGAAACCTCCATTTAGCTTTCTTGATCATCATCTTCTCCTAATCTCTCCTCAAAACCACCATATAGCATCTTACCGCCAATCAAGCTCTCTCACCGACGATAATCAAGCTCTCTCTCACCGGCGGCAAGCTCTCTCACCGCCAATCAAGCTCTCTCACCGGCGGCAAAAGCGCTCTCTCTCCATCTCATTTCAATGGAGCCAGTGATGCGGGTGCATAATCTCACCGCCGAAGGGATGGAATTCACCATCACGGAAACCGGCTGTGCATCAACGGTGGAGAAGTGGCTCCATGCTGTCAATCAGCGGTTCCTCGATGCCGCACCGGTCAAATGTGTGGGCTTGGACTGCGAGTTCACCACCCCTCACGATAAGCCTCATCAGCGTGCCGCCCTCCTTCAACTCTCGGTGGCGTCCGAGGTTTTGCTCTTCCAAATATGTCGGACCGATCATGTGCCGTAGCTGCTCAGGGATTTCTTGGGGGACCCCACCATTAGATTCTGCGGCGCGGCTATCGGCAATGATGTGCGCATGCTACAACCATACGGAATTCAAATTGCGTCGGTGCACGACCTCCAAGTGATTATACCGAACCCCACCACGAAACCAATTCCGAGTCTATATGATCTGTCCAATGCTACTATTGGGACAAAGCTTGAGAAGAAGAAGAAGATCAAGAAGAACAAGAAGAAGGGCGACGAGGAAGAAGAAGAAGAAGAACTTATATATGGTTGTGCCAAAGTTCCATTAAGCGATAAGCAAGTGTTGTATGCCGCTCTAGACGCTCGCTTGAGCTTTGAGATTGCTAAGAGTTTTTGGAAGCTAGAAGGCTACTAGCTAGATATGTGTGTGGTGTGGTGTGCGAGTGCATATATATATGAAAAAATGTACTCCCTCTTGTTTGGTTAACAAGTCTATTATATTGCTACTATTTTGGATTTTTCAATTTTTTGGCCTTTTTTGAATATTTTAATTATTAAAAATTAATAATTAAATTATGTATAAAAATTATTTGGAATTCATTCATGCTTATTATTACTTAATCAATATTGCTTAATTTGTGAATTTATTTGGAATTTAAAAAATAATATTATATGTTTTCAAAGTGTATAGGTTAATAGAATCGGTAGCGTACCAATATCAAGAAGTCGCGAGCACAGTCTTGGAAGCTATTATGGAAGAAATAGAGAAGTTAAGCGTGCTAAGGGTGGAGCAGTGTGAGGATAGGTGACCGATTGGAAAGTGAGGACCACAAGTACTTGTAATTTGATATGACAATGGAGTGAGGACCACAGTCTTGGAAGCTAGTAGGGAAGGAATAGAGATGATTAGATAATAGAGAAATAAAGAAAATACAGAAATTCCGAAACAGAAAATACAAATTTTATTCCGAATGGACCTTTAATCCCGGTCCGTGTTACGAACCGGGACCAAATGTCCTCCAGCCGCAGCACATGCCCCGGGCCACATGGAGGACCATTGGTCCCGGTTCGTAAATAACTGGGACTAAAGGCTGGAGCCTTTAGTCCCGCTTTGTTAGTCCCGGTTGCTACAACCGGAACTAATGGACGTTACAAACCGGGACCAATGACCTTTTTTCCACCAGTGTCAGCTCGGTGTCTATGGTTGTTCTAAGCAAGATACATGCCTTGGGCACAAAGCGGAAGCAGTTCTTGGGCAGCCTATCTGCCAGCGACGGGCTTAGGATTGTTTCCAACGACAAGAGCATCTTGTTAATTATTTTTTGCTCATGTATCCAGGCAACTAAGATCAACACATCTACACAAAATTTGGGAATAACCGCCATCCTTTTTTTCCGAAATGGAGATGCCCGGCCTCTGTATCGAAGAGATGCATACGGTCTTACTTTATTTCAATTATTATTCAACAAAGACTGGCAGAAAGCCTTACAACAATTTTACAAACTGAAGCCACCGGCTAAGGTATCAAAACACTACTCAATTAGTACAACAAATAGAGGATTAGACCAGGCCTTGTGCCTTGATCACCGCCATCGCCGACTCCTTGGTACATTCTAACGAAAGCGCTTTGTGCGCAAGCTTCAGAGATCACCTCCACCGAAGCGTCTTGTGCGCCTTGTACCCTTCTTCAAGATGCTCGACCGTAGTGCGGCCTCTTTTTAGACTTGCCATCGACGCCACCACGACGTCAGACGATGCCTCCACCCTGCGCGAGTACACCAAGCCATATCCAACGCCGAAACCCTGCAGCACCTCGCCGCCAAGAGTCGACGTCTCCGACGAGGGAGGTGCACACCACTCCTGCAACTATTGAATTGGATGATCACCAAATAGTTCGAATTGATGCGGAAGATAAAACAATATATGTCAATATACCCGCTCATGTCTAGAATCCACCAGGACTGCAGCTATATTTAAAACATTGTGTTGATGGTTCTTCAACCTGAAACATTTCTGGATAGACCGACTAACAAATTCAACCAAAAGTTCAGAGAACTGACATAAAGCGAGCAGTATATTTCAACAGAAAGAGAGAATAGCCACAATACCACTGCTAAGAACCGAAAGTTCCAAAATACCACTGTTAAAAACTGAAGTTCCAAAATACTACCACTAAGTTTCAGCTATTTCATGCCAAAATAGCACTCCCGTTAACGTCTGAAAGGTCTGAACTTTTTTGGCAAAGCAACTATGCGGTGTCTACCGAAATTACAGAATTCAGCGAATATGGATGGAATCTCATGAGCGAATGATAACACTTCTACAAATAATATTCTGATTAATGTCTGAGTTACAGCCCTGTACTTAACAAGGAAAATTTCAATCGACAATACAGCGAGAGAGGTTCTTGTATATAAAGATACACACGCTTGGATGACGCAGTGTGAACGACGATTCAACTGCGCAGTTGAGGTGGTAAAAGTGCATGCTCGTCAGAGCTGATAGTGCTCACACCTTGTTGGCCCTCTATTTCAGTTATAGCAGGCAACTCTATGCCGTCCTCCAGAAATTTCATTGCATCCTCCATGTAAGGACGTTCTTTCCCATCTGGGTGAGAGCACTTGAGGCCCAGGACTATCACGCGCTCCATCTGCATCTCGTCAAAGACACCACCTAACTTGGAGTCAGCGGCAGCCTTCATCTTCTCGAGTTTTGGGCGGTTGCTCCTAGTATACAGCTCCCAGACTTGGTCCCTAGACTTGCCTGTGCATGCAATCTCTAGTAGAACAATTCCGAAGCTGTAGACGTCAGATTTACGGTTGAACTCGACATTCCCATCCCTACTGCATTGTGGATCCAGGTACCCCTTCGTGCCTATCGCAGTTGTTACCAGTGTTGTATTATTTTTACTGGTGGCCCTAGATAGCCCGAAGTCAGCAAGCTTGGCGTTGAAATCATGATCTAGCAGTATGTTGCTTGGCTTGATATCTCTGTGCAATATAATTTTATTGCATTGATGGTGAAGATAACGAACTGCAGACCCTATGCCCTTTACTATTTGATACCTGTGAAATAGTATAAGAAGTAACTAGTTAAATATCAGAAGCATTCATAGCAAGGGATCATCATTCCAATCTTAGTGGAAATTCCCTTTTCCAGATTACAGAATACTATGTAAGTAGTACATACTACACGATACCTCTTTTCCCATGGTAGAATATTTTCCTTTTGTTGTAGGAGGTCTGCGAGGTTGCCATTATGCACCAATTCATAGACAAGAAAGAGATTAACCCTTTGTTGCCTGCACCAAAACATAAAATCGATCAAGTTCCATATGTCTCGGCTACAACACCAGCCTTTTAGCTCGATTAGATTTGTGTGCCTCGTTATACTAATTGTCTGGAGTTCGGCGATGAAATCACGAGCTTCTCCTATAGTCTTCTTCTTTATTTTCTTCACAGCCACTTCTTGCTTGACATTATCGTCTATGATCCCCTTATATACTGCGCCAAAGGCACCCTCTCCAAGTGCGCTGGCCTTGGAGAAGTTCCCCGTCGCCGCAGCCAAAACATTGTAATTGAATCGCTTAAGTCCAGTGAGTCCCTTCACAAACGAATCACGTGTGTGCCTCCACTTATAACATGACATTATGAACCACACCAGAATGAATATAAGGATGACTGCAACAGACCCAATGGCTACTCCAATAACTAGTTTCTGATTGTCTGCATAAACATAATTGTTGGTGTGAGTTAGTGGGATCTTTGGTCAGCAATTTGTAATGATTTCAGTAATATCTCTGAATACACTTCGATGGAAATAAAGTGGACACATTTGTTAGTGGCCCACGTGTTTTTTCTATGTGGGAAAGGGATGACAAGTGGGACATGTCAAGTGGTTTAATCTAACAATAACTAGTGGATCGAAGTTGTTAGATTGACCCAAGTCTTTAAATCTCGAGCGAATTCCAGTTTCTACCCCCTAGTTTGCCATTTTGAACACTAATTACCCCACTTAACAATTTTCATCTAGATTATCCCATTCAGGTAAAACCAATTGCCAATTTTTTACCCCCTTAAAGATTTAGAGCGTTTTGACATGTGGGTCCGGTCGTCTGGTCCGTCCATGTGGCAGTAAGGTTTTCGGCCAGGTTTTTTTCCTGCAACTGAATCGGCTGGACACTTCACTTTTTGAGGCGCAATAGGTTTTATTACAACAAACTTCCCCAGAAAAAAGTCTAACTAATCTCAAAGGGTCCCGCTAATCTCTCGTAGAAAAATCACGACCCTGAAGTCATATGAACGAAGATCACGGAACAGAGCAGCAGGCGTCAAGAGGCGGAGGGAATCAGAGATGATCGATTACCGGCGATAGTTGGTGCCGGAGGCAGCGACGGTATGAAACAGACTCCCCTCCCGTCTATAATCTACTGCAAGTGTTTTCCTCTCACGGTGGTTTAGATTACTTCCACTAGATTTTTGTTGGTTCATAGATTTCTCAATTTATACTAGTTGTGCATGAACCGGTTGCAGCAATCTCAATCTTTTCTACTCAGTAGCTCCTGTCATGCCCTCTCATGCCCAGACTGACAGTGACTTGTTGTTGATGTAAGAGGCCAATTGGTTGCCCCAAACCAGGATGAAAACCATATACGTGTCACGCCATGGCCCATGTGGACTTGACGATCGGATCCACGTGTCAAAACGCTCTGAATCTTTGAATTTTTGACGCATCAGACCACCTGTGCAAGTGAAATGCTAGAAAAGACCACCTGCGAAATTTTTTGTCAAAAAGGACCGCCTCCAACGCCGGCATGGGAGTGCCGCCATCCCCAAGTCCGGCATCCCCAAGTCCGGCACGTAGCATGCCTGCCGGATTTGGTAGTGGCGGCAGCCTTCAACAGTGAACAATCATTTTTTGCTGTTGGAGTCCGGGAAATGCATCAGTGGAACGATAAAAATGCATAATGTTCTCGTTAGCGGAACTAAAGTCAAGCTATATGGACTAGATGTCACTGACTATAATGAAGATGTGGCTAAGAAAAGTGTTAGCGGACTAGTGAATATGGTTAGAAGTTGCTTCCCTGATGATGGGATACCAATCGACTTAGAAGAATTGCTTGAGGATTTGGTAAAAGATCCTGTTGAAGGCTGCCGCCACTGCCAAATCCGGCAGGCATGCAGCCTATGTGCCGGACTTGGGGATGGCGGCACCCCCATGCCGGCGTTGGCAACAGGGGTGATATTTTCGCAGGTGGTCTTTTCTAGCATTTCACTCACACAGGTGGTCTGATGCGTCAAAAATTCCTGAATCTTTAAGGTGGGTAATAATCGGCAAAACTTTTCATAATCAGTAATCTCAATGAATTTTTTTATTAAATGGGGGTAATTAGTGTCCAAAATGGCAAACTAGGAGGTGAAAACCGGAATTCACTCTTAAATCTGGTTTTCAATCTTACACTAACAAGTTTACAATGTGGTTCAATTTCTCATAGCTGAATAGGATGTGCATCTTGCCACTGTGTAACAACTAAATGGTTCAAACTGGAGTCTAATTAATTTGGTTAAGACCTCTTTCCGAGAATAGAAAAGCAATAGAAGGACCCTAAACAGGCACACTCGGCTTTAAACTCCAGCATATGCCCAAAATTTGATACTTGGGAAATGTGTGCTAATTTCATTTAAGATCTATGTTTTCTCTTTTATCCGATTTTATATTTAAGATTTTCTTTTCTTCCTACTAGCCAAACTTTCATTTATGATAATCACATTCATGTTTAGAGATTATTCATTGTGATACATATTTGTTTAAGCTAAATAATAATTTTATTTATGATTACTATTTGGTCAATTAAATATATTTTATTTATTATTTAGTTTAAGCGTTTATTTATGTCAAAGTTATTTTTTTTGTATGCTAGTGACGGTTCTTCTTCATGCTAGTATTGTTATTTCAACAAGCACGGTGGCCCTCGCAAATAAAAGGGCATCATCTTTGGTGGGCTGAAACAAATTTATGATATGATGGATATCAAATCTATTGTGAAGAACTATTACAGTTATATAACTATCAAAATTCTTGAAGTTTCACAAATGTGAGTACCATCCTTAAAAACCTTAAATTTGGAGGGGGGGGGGGGGATAATTAAGCCTTTGTTAACGCAGTCATGGGTTCTCTTTGTAAGTGATAGTAGCTGAATAATTAGAGTTATAGTTTATGTCATGTTAGATTAGTGTACGATGTTAATTCACAGCTGTAAATTGTATTGATGGTGAAATTTATAAATAATTTAATGAAATATTTCAATATGTGTGACTTCAAGACAACCGCATGTTGAAACTTTACCGATTATTCTATATTAGTTGCTGCCAAATGATAAATAGGAAGTCAATTAATATACTTTTTATGATCATAGTATTTTTTCCAATTGATTCATTAATATGTTTATACATCGGTAGTTAAAGTTACAGAGATGTCTCTTAAGGTTTACACACTCAGTCACATGTATTTGATGTGTCATGTAACATGGCATTGCTGGATGGCAAAGTTCCAACCTCTTAATAGATGTATCATGTAAAATGACATTGTTGGATGGCATAGTTTAAATTAATAATTATAATACGCTAGTAAAATTATTAATACTTCTGATTGTGATTCATTTTCTATAATTATGAAATCTATTACTTGTGGTGTGTTTACTTTTTGTTGCGGAGGATTAGATAATCCAATGCGGCCAATGAAGATCTATTAGTTATAATATGTTTAGCCACAATAGGATAAGGAGCCATGCTCCCCCTCCCCCAAGCATAGAAGGGTAGGATGGTCTTCAGCCTTTTATTAGGTAATTAAATTAGTTAATTATGTTAGCCCACCTAAGCCCATATCCAAATTCTTTATACCCTCGTATAGTATATGGTAGGGACCTGTAGGCTTTCTAACACGTGGCCGAGCTTTCATCCTGACATGTGCGAATTATGTTAATTACTTGTGTACAAACAACAAATAAAATGTCAATTGGAGGATTTGAATCTGGCCATCCAGATAGGATTTAAGGAAACCTTGCCACTACACCATATAATTACTTGTGTATAAAACAAAGAACACTTTTATATTAGGAGCCCATGTGACCTGTTTCTAAGTTTGGGACTTACAAAAAAATAATCCGAAAGCTAAAAGAGACTTGTGCATGTCCTCCCTTGATTCTGTTAAGATATGATAAATCTAGGCCTTCCAAATTTACTTGCAAATCTATACGTGACAAAAAGTTCCAATGTCCAAGCTATGTTCGTGTACAAATACCATTTGACCCACAAGGAAAATAAATAAAACATGTGGCCACAATGCTAATCACAACATGATAATGAAATGCTCATACCATATGTGGATGCAATTATTCCTGGGTGCACCATCTTTGCAAGAATTATTCAGCTTGGCATCCAAAGCTAGGTAGTCATATTATTTTTAAGTGCAAGTAATAACTATTCATTGTTACATGATGAATTGATAAAATATTTTATGTATTGAAACACAAGTTATTTGGTGGTATAGTGACTAGCTCACTAAACATGCTTATTGTATGGCGTGAGATCAAATCCTCTCATCTCGTTTTTATTTTATTACTAATTATTAATTCATAGGTGTGTTCCCACATCATAATGACAAGCAGGTCCCACAGATGACATGTGGTCAATGACTGATTTTATACATATACGGTTGCATGCGTACATACATAAACAGATCGTATGGGTTTCTGTCATATGACTTAATAATTGGTTTGTGACTATCATATCCTTAATTATGAAGGGATATGGAACGATCCTAGCCGTTGTCACGTTTATGTTTGGAAAGGGGGGTGCACTATCTGGATAATATATCCATAGGATTTGTTTCAATTGAGTCTCTAGATATGTAATGCCCTGTTACAATTGCCATTGCCTATTAAGTGTGCTATTGTTTGTGTGTCTGGTTATTAAGAAATAAATTTCTTGTATGCCAATAAAGAGGGTCCAGAAGATTGACGATTGGATGCCTTTGTCTGTGTGGTAATTTCTAACATGTTTGTAATATTTGTTGTTATACATGCGGTGTGTGGTGTTTGATTGGTCATAATACTTGGATATATATACATTCAGATAAAAATAGGATCCATCAGCCTGATAGTTGGATGATTTTTTGTTTGACAAAAATGTAATATATCTTTCCTTTTTAGTCTTATTGTGTCACTTTAATATATTATAGATCTTGTGGATAATTTGTAGACTACAATATATTTATGGGATGGTATCTCTATTTATAGGAATAATCAATGTGCGGAATGTAACCATATAGACCAGATGTGTAAACCCAACCAAACAGAAAATCAAGTGTCCATGATTTTTTTGTATAAATTTTCAGTTCTGTGAAGATTTATATGCTTTTTGTCAAGATATCCGAAATATTGGTATCACATTTTATGTTTTCAAATTAAAAAAATCTAGGTTTTTTGTAATGATTTTCTATACTCAACCATGCACATTTTCCTAAAATAAATAAACAAACATTCATATGCATAAATCAATATATTCAAGTGCGTACATGTTGATCAGTATACACTTTACATCCTAGAACATCTCTCCACACCCCGTTCTACAGCAAGAGCATATTTTAATGGTGTTGGCTATTTCTACAGAGATTGTTTTCCACATACGAGCCCTCATATTGTGAGAGTTCCATAAAAGAAAAATTATGATAGGCAGATGTGTCGATAGATCAAGCCTGCATAGGCATTGCATAGAAGCCAACCTAAAACGTCGGGTCATCCTAAATTTTTCCATAGTTTTTTCTTTTAAAACATGTAATATGTTATGCAAGTCTTGTTACTCATGATCAGCCCCATTAGTTAATTTAGATGTACCGGGGCTCTATGTTTGAATGATTATTAATCTTTTATTAAATTATAGTGACAAATTATGGATCTAACCATCAGAATATTCAGATAAAGTGGCCTACTAACCCACCTAATAAATGTTTATATATAAAATATAATTTTTAGCATATATGAACTAATATGATAAAGTATTTTCAAATGGTTTAAGTAATATGATATTATCTAAATGTATTAATATACAATATGTAGTCCGTATATTTATCTAGCATGTGAGGCATGATCATCGTATATGTGAATGTTCTAGTATAGCTTGTATATATTACTGTGATCAATAATACGCAAAACTCACCTTCTCTCATTTGACAGAATATATTAACCATTGAATGGATACATACTCCATTGTGTCTTCCTATGTATATAGAATATAATGTTTAGCATATATGAATTAATCTGCTAAACTTCTTTCAAGCTATTTATGAAATACGATATTATCTGCATTATATGATGTGTATTCCGTATATTTCTCCAAGATGTGAGGCATAATTGTTGGATATGAGAGTGGTCTAGTATAGCTTGTATATATTACTGTGATCAATAATACACAAAACTCATCCTCTTTCATTTGACAGAATATAATAACAGTTGCATTGACACACACTCCATTGTGTCTTCGGTATGCCATGAATTCCGTGATGCCTCAGCCAGGCGGGAGAGAAGCTACTCTATTTCGTTCATCTCAAGTACTCCCTCTGTTCACAATTTATTCCGCGTTCTAGGTTTAGTCCAGGTCAAACTTCATAAACTTTGACCAAATATTTATGAAAAATATCAATATATTAGAATCATCACAAAATATATTATTCGTTATTATGAATATTTATATATTTGAATTTATTTTTAGTCAAATTTTGCAAAGCTTTATTTTAACTAAACCTAGAACGTAAGTAAATAAAAATGGAGGGAGTAAGTTTTATAGAAGTAGCAATTTCTAACCAAGCTTGTCTCATGGTATCTGAGCTGTACTAAAAGTAATATTTTCACCATTACTTAAAGTAACATTTTTACCATTAATTAGCCAATATTGTTAATTTTTGCCGAGAGTCCTAGCTACACACGCTATAGCAGATTATTGCTGGCTCCATCTCTTTATCTTTTTTCTATTTTTACCTTAATATGTGGTCTCCGACATTTTTTTTTCCGATGTGCCAAAATCGTTTGGACCATGCATGTGTGGTTCGGTACCCTTACCGATTCGTGACATTTACCAACTCTAGTGTTAAAATTACTCGGATGATGTTTATGGTGTCTTGAAAATATTACTTTGTATTGTGCTTTTAGTATATAACTAGCACAGTGGCCCTCACAAACGCTGATGATTTGTTGTTATACAGAAATTCTACTATATTTATTTTCTACTCTTATGGTGTGATTGTAATATCTTTTGAATCAAAAATATTATTCAAATATATTTATAAGAAAGCATCTCAACTTATAAGAATAATCAATATGCTGAATGTGACCGTGTGGACCAGAAGCTTAAACTCAACGTAATAGAAAATCAAGTGGTCATGGCTTTTATACAATTTTAATTTTTTTTGAAGATTTTATATGTCTTGTTACAAGAGTGTCTTAAATATTTACATCTTGTTTCATTTTATGTTTCTACTTTTCTATACTTAAACATGCATGCATATTTTGCGGAAACACATAAATATGAATATGTATAAATCAATATACATAACTTCTTACAAGTTGATCGGTATATACTTTATATTCTAGCACATTTATCCAGCACGCTTTAGCTAGCTGGCAAACCATGCAGCGTCTGACCACAATATTTTTTATTGAAGTAGGCTATTTTTATATTGTTTTCTAGAGATTGACCCATTATATTGTGGGAGTTATGTGAATGAAAATTTTATAATAATTGATGTATCGATCTATGAAGGAGCTGCCTAGGCATTGCATATATAGAGGCCAACTTATAGCGCTAGCTCGTGCTGAATTTTTCCAGAGTGACTTTTTATTTTGTTTTAAAACATGTAAGATATGGTATGCAAGTTCACAATTTATCATTTCCATTAGTTAATTCAATTGTACCATGACATACAATTGGATCCCACAAAAATAAATTGTTTTTAAATGATACGTTTGTATCACTAATAATTTGTCATTAAATCATGGCCAGAAATTCTTCATCTAGTAATCAAACTAATTTAGATAAAGTGGTCTATTTATCCACAAATGGTACGTTTATATATGAATGTACCTTTTAGCCCATATAAATAAATTTGATAAACTATATATTTTAGTGGTTTAAATAATATGATATTATTTAGACGTATTTATATATGATATATGGGTCTGTCTATTTCTCCAACACGTGAGGCATACTCATCGGATACACGAGTGGTCTAGTGAAGCTCACATATATTACCCTGATCAATAATATGCAAAACTCACCATCTCTCCTTTAACATAATATATTAACAATGAAACTGACTCGCACAATCTATTGCATCTTCAGTATGTTGTGAATTTCATGGCAGCAGCGTAGCGCTCTCCTCCGTCTATTTTAAGGAGTGGTTTTTCTTTGGCAGAAATCGTAATTGCTAACCAAACTTGTCTCCCGGTATCTAGGCAGTAGTTGTTAGTGTCTATATATTTTTCACTAATATTTAAATTCATCCCTCTGTCCCAACTTAATTGACTTAACTTTATCTAGATACATATGTATTCCCTAATAATGTATTTCCAATTAGTTGGAGAGTCAAAATTTTTAAAGTTTAACCATGATTAAATAAAATAGCACCAACATTTGTGTTGTTAAATTAGTATCATTAGATTCACGACGAAATATGTTTTCATCAGATAGCTATTTGGTTTCACAAATATTGTTATATTTTTATATAAACTTGGTCAAATTTGAAGCAGTTTGATTTACCAAAAAAGTTGAAAGTACACTCTTTATGGATAGAAGAAGTATATACACACTAAAACATGTCTAGATATGTATATTTAGATGAAAATAATATTACTATATTATAATAGAGAATATTATTAATTAGAAGGCATAATTAGTGTTGACAGAGTCCTAGCTATATACGCTATAGCTGGCTCGATCTCTTTTCCCTTTATCCTTTTTTTATGGACTCTATTCGCTTGGGTTCTTCACGTCATAACGTCATGAGTATAGGAAGGCTGGATCCGTTTGTTGGTCCATGGCGTGGCTAGCTAGGTCTCTGCCAATAATTTTTTTATTGTAGCCAATTGTTTAGAGCGTCATATGTTAGTTTAACATGGCTAATTTGTTTGGATCCTATATGTGTTAGTCTATCTTTTTATATTAAACGCCTCATACGTGATATTGCAGATCTATTTTTTGTACTAACTATAGTTTTACGTAACCTTTGTTATCTTTAAATCCTAGCCATATATTTTAGATCTAACAACTAAAATTAATTTAGATGGTGTGGATTAATGTGGTGTCTCTGTTTTACACCTCCGTATTGTGCTTTTAGTATATAATAGATGTACACCATTGTGTTGCTTTTTTCTTGCAGAATCTTCTATAGAATATTGACTTAAGTGCGTCTCATAAACCATATATAGTCGCATCTCATTGCCTTGGCGCTCCCAGCGTTCAGCTAGTCAGATAAGATATCCTGAGTTCCTGACGCACCAAGACCTCCGTATCTCCTTGGACAATACATTGAAAACTAGCAAGTATAACTGATTAGCTCCGCAGGAGCTTGGATTTTTTTTCCAGAAAAATGCTATTTTTTATTTCCGCGCAAAACAGACGGCTTGCTTGTTTTGAACAGTTATGCACCATCATGCTGAACGTGACTGGCACTCTGTTTTCCTGGTAGCTGTAATAGAAATAACAACAACCTTCAATTGATCACTCATCTTGGCCTGTCAGGTGCACGGCCAATCTTGTGTGTCGATCTCATCTATCATGTTATAATAGCAGCAATCCTTTATTTTCTACAAATCGATCATCTTGCATCATGCAGTAGATTAGAGCCAGCATGGAATTCCACATATTGACCAACTAGCTATAGCATATGGAAGTAAGCTTTGCTGCAAACGCTTCAGTCAGATATGATTCCCTGTTGTCGCGCATTATCTTCGTGATACTGACAATGATACTGGTGGTGTTGGAAGGGACAAATGAGTAGCCTCCATACTTCTGCACTTGTAACCCCTCCGAGAGGTTGGTACTCCTGACCTGGAAATCCGAAGACTTGTGCCCACCAATATCGGCGCTGATGGAACTAAGATGGCACCTGAACTTGCATTCTGCCTCCGCGGTGCATTGGCATGAGGCACTACTAGGAAAACCCTTATCCATGGGCCCATTATCTGTGGAGCACTAAGTTTCGGTGCTCCACGGATAAGTATCCGTGGCGCACCACATATAGGTGCTCCACAGATATCATCGTACCCGTGGCGCACCGTGAAGGAGATGCGCCATGGATAAGTGGGCTCCACCGAGCACCAAGGCCTGGGGTGTCAGGCCCCCATATCCGTGGCGCATGCATTGGGGGTGCGCCACGCATAGTGTGGATAGCCGTGGCGCACCACATATATATGCGCCACGGATATGTGTGGGCCCACCCTCTGGAAAAGGTGGCAGACATATCCGTGGAGCACCACTTAGAGGTGCGCCACGGGTATAGATATTTGTAGAGCACCATTTTAAGGTGCGCCACGGATATGTCGTACCTACCACCATAAATTTGCCATCCCCCTATCTCCCACTCCAAGCCCCCACCGCGATGAACGTGAGGACCTATCAGGAGTACGACATCAATGGTTACACATTCTACACCGAGAAAAAAGGACCATAGCAGCGAACACCAGAACTCGGAGGGTCACGATGCTGTCCTACGCGGACGAGGAATCCATCGTCAATGAAAGGTTCTTCGGGAGGATCGAGGAGATCTGGAAACTCAACTACTGTGGGGAGAAGATGCCGATGTTTCGGGTCAGATGGGCCAAGAACGTCGTAAAAGAAGGCCGGTACTTCACCACCATGGTCATACCCGAAACCAAATCCAGCGCGAACGTCCAGGCGAAAAATGAGCCATGGGTACTGGCGAGCCAGGTTGATCAATGCTTCTTCATTACCGACCCGGTAAGGCCTAGCCGCGTTGTCGTTAGGAGGGGAAAAGGAGCATCATCGGACGAATGGAGGGAGCGGCCACCGAGCAAGACTTCGACAAGTACGGCGATCCCAAGATAGAAGAGGAATTTGACAAGTACTTCGACAGGCCTAGTGATGCCGCTGGAAGAAGGAAGACCACCCTACCCGCTAAAGGATGCCCGTACACGAGAAGAAATCCCCATATTTTTGGGCTCAATTATTCAACCGCGACGAAGAAGGGCAAGAAGATCGTGACGAGTCGACGACGGTAAGCTCGTTCGGAATCGACATCGGACAACATGTGTCATTTTTTGGAGGAACAATCATATAAATGATTTTTGGTCTTCTCTCACGCGGTGCGCACCCACGGGAGGCGGCGTAGGCGCCGCTCCGCTTCCCGGCCTCGCGGGCCTGACCCGAGAGCGGTGGATCTGCCGGCTCTCACGCACGCGGCCCTGATGGCGGCGACGGCGAGAGTTGTTGGCTCAGACGCGCACGGGCCTAACGGCGGGAGCAGGCGGCTCTGATTTGCCTAGGCTCGATACCTTGCTCCTTGCCTGTCTTGTGTGCGACTGTGTTTCCAGTAGTAGTGGTAGATCGATTAGCCCAGCTTTTGTATGTATGCATCTCGCCGCAAGCTAGCTGTGCACAGGAGATTCTTGCGTGATGCGTAGCTTGGCGGTGTGCCTCCTGCATTTGCACGCGCAATCCGTGTATGGCACGGACGCGGCAGAAGACGCTGCTTGCGCCGCGGAGATGGTGCCGAACTTGGCAAGACCCTCTATAGCTGTTCGTTGACCTCCATGGCGAACTCCAGCCACCGCCTTTGGATCTCGCCTACGCCACCGGCTCCCCGCCGTGGGCAGCAGCTCGGTTCGGCTCGGCCGACAGCGCGCACGCGAGCTGGCCGCGCAACCCGTCCGCCCGCCCTCCAGGAGCAGCGCGAGCGACTGCCCACCACAGCCACCCCCGGAGCTCGCTCACCTCAGAGATTCTCTGCAGGAGGAGTTGCAACCCATCACCCTAACCGCTCGGCCAAGCAAAGCCACGTCTCCGGCGTCGCGCGCATGGTGCACGGCCAGTGGCTCGCCGCAGGTGAAGCCCCCAAAATCGCCAAATGATTCTTGGAGGTCGGCCGGATCGGCTCGTTGAGGCGGCAGCCGCCCACGTATCCGCCAGGGTGCAGCAGCTGTCCTACGGCCGGAGGACCACGGCTGGCGCACGCGGGGAAGAGCGGGGCTAGCGACGTCCACCCATCGTGCCTGTTAGCTTTAATCTTGATTCATGTATGTGCATATTTAGTTTAATTTTGTTATGCATGTAACTTAGATTGTCTAGGGAGAGTAGCTAGTCGTTGGAGCTTCGTTTCAGTGCATAGAGAAGGTGAGTTGCCGGACTGCCATGTGATGGGGCAAGCAGGGCGAGATGCCGACGGCGGTGGCTGCGGCGCTGTACGATATGGCCTGATTGTGTGAATCGGCAAGGCCGTGGCTGGAGCCAGGTGGACTGGACGATCAGTTTTAGCCGACAGGTTTGGCTGAATCGGTTAGCTGCCTGTGCATGTTTGAGTTATCATGTGGCCTGGAGTGATTCCAAGAGGACATGGTACTAGTTCCTGAGTAGTGGCTGGTGTGGTGTGATGCCAGAAGATAGTGGGTCGAGTAGTTATCTTGTACTTCTATTTAAGCCATAAATGAGAACATTGAGGCTGCGGGCAGAGAAAGAATGTAGCCTCATCAAGGGGAAGTGCCTCACGGCAAAGCAAGCTGTGCTTCTCCCTTAAGTGTGTGTGCGTGTGTTGTGGCTGTGTGTGAATCACCACGTGAGAAGAAAGATTTGAGAGAGAGTGATGTTGGAATTCGCCCACAGATCAATCACATGAAGCTAGATGAATACACGCGGAGACTACTTTTATCGCCAAGCATGCGTATCACACGCTCTAAATTTTTCTCTTTTTATTGCTCTTTTTCCGGTGTTACAACTTTACGCTGGTACTCATGTATATATACACCAAAGTCTAACACAACACGGATCAGAACTTCCTAATTCTATTCGACTCAACTAACCTCAGCTGGACTCACGTGGTCACGTGGACCTACCTAGGTAGTACACAATTACCTACTCTAACTAGGACTCAAACTAATACTAACCGGGCAAGATTATGCTAACAATCTCTTCCTAATCTTGACTTGTCGTATCCTCGTTCTTCTTCTGGTCTTGACTCTTTTGCAGATTCGCGACATGATGAATTAGCTCAACGTATGATCCAGACTCCCAGTCACGCTGCCAGGCAACACCACAGTCACCCCTAACGCATACATGCCGTCGGCTTTATCGTCAAGTTTCAAGGAACTGAACCTTGCGTACGTCCTTGCCCAGAGCAACTTGCAAGAATGAAGCCAATGCACTCACTCTCTTCACCTTAGCAAGTGACACCTTGTGTGGCTGTGCATCGATCCGGTGAAAAATCGAAGAGTAGGACTGTAGTCTGTAGGAGACAGCGGTATAGAGGACAAAATAGTCTAGAAGACTAGAATACTGGAAGGACGACTCAAGTTTCGACCATTAGTCCGCAAGTTTCCATCTTGGAAACTTCGGCAAGCTTGGCTGACCGGAGGTAACCCCGACGACCTGAGACTAGTCATGAGAGGTAATATAAGGCATGTTATTTTGGTAAAACACTGATGTGACATAACAATTAATAAAAAGAAAGGTGAGAGTAGTATCGTAACATGATACTACAGTATCATCACACATAAAACAAAAAAATCTAATAGCGAATATATCTTGTGCACATATTTGTATTAAGATTCTACAAAAAATTAAATATAATGTTACTATAATACTATTAGATGATATTTTGCATTGTAAAGATGGTATCATAAACTAGTATCATATGCATATTCTAATATACATTGTGAGTAGTCTGAGTATTCGATTTTCTTCCTTGAGCTGAAGTTTCCGTGGTAAAGGCACGCGCTTCTTCGCGGATACCGACCAATATGGTCCGGCCGGCAGCGATATCGATTGCCACGACTATGACAAATGATTGTTCATCTCTCTTCCGTAGATGGAAGGAGAGTTCAATTGATCAGTAAGAATTTGGTCAACAGGTTTGGATCAAGATGATGAAAGGACACATATTATATTTTTATTTTAAGAGAGAGACTGTGCCCTGGACTCTGCATCATTTGATGCACTGGTGGAAAAAGGGTCTATGCTCCCGGTTCATTTGGGCCATTGGTCCCGATTGCTGAACCGGGATCCATTACTCGGGACCAATGCCGGTCCCGGTTCCAGCACGAACCGGGACCGATAGGTCTCCACGTGGACGCGCTGCAGGGGCGATCCCCCTGGGTCAATGGTCCCGGTTCGTAGCACGAACCGGGATCGTTGATCTCAGGTTTTTTTTTATTTTTTTTTCATTCAGGGATTAGGGTTTTATTTGGTGTGTATTGTATTCAATTTAATGGTGCTATATATATACAGTAATAATGAAGGAACCATATTATATATATGTATATTACACATCATGGTCACGAATATATTATTAATATTCACCGTCTCATCCGTCGTGCTTGGTCGCTATTACAAACGGTAACTCACACAAATTTGATTTTACATCTTCTTTTTTACACTTCCTTCTAAATGAACCGGGTAATAGTATTCTCCTTTTGGATCTATGACTTGTTCTAATAAGAATCCGGCAATTTCCTCTTGAATTGCTTGCACGCGTTCCCGTGGTAGAAGACCGTCCTGCATCCGTTCGATCTAATTTAAAGAAGGAGATCAATATATATGAATGAAACTAAACATAGTTGATGGTAATAAAATAAAGTTGAGATTATTGTTTATCGTACTTCAAGTTTTTTGAAGTTTCGGCCTGCGCCCTTCTCTTTGGTCGTCTGGTGAATGAACTCGCAGACATAGTATCCACATAAGTTATTCCCAGCTTCCTGCCTCAAGCACTTTACGAGAACGGAGTTCAATCAAAATAAGAATCAAGCATGATAATTGTATTGAAACTAGAATCAAAGAGATGCGCGGATCTAGCAAGTAGTACTTATATTTAATGGTTGAAATGTAAGCTCTGGCTTTCAAACACCCCTAGTGTTGGCGGTGAACCGTTTCCAAGCCTTCTGGAGGCATTCCTGCATGTTCGCCCAGTTTCCTAAAGGTGTGCGTTTTGAGTCCATGACTTTGACTACTCCTTCGTCAACACTAATGATTAATAGAATAAAGTGGAAGCTGCACAGACATAACGAGTCAAATATACGCTTAACATCGAGTAAAGCGAAAACAGAATGTGTACAAGACAGTAACACTCACTCGAAATTGTAAGGAAATAGTATTTCCCTTCTGTTGCTGAAATACTTCAACGATTGTACCAAGTTATCCTCTGTCTCTTTGGGTTTTTTTTTAGAGTATCTTCATGAACGAAATTGCAGTCAACGAACCCAAGGTCAAAGATTCCTCCTCGGTCGCATTCGAGAATCTTCATTCTGCATATATAATTAGTATAATGATGAGTAAGATTATACAAGCAATGAATGAGCTGAGCTAGAAAGACTTAATAATACTTACAGACAATAGGCACTGACGATAGTTTTGTCGAGGGCGTCTTGCTGGTAAAACTGAAATAATTCTAGAAATTCAATCAGTAAGAAGCCATCTCCATGACCGTAATGGTGGTGTTTATATCCAGCATAGATCCAGTTTGTGGATTCAGCACAGGCTTGCATGTACCAGTTATACAATCTCCGCATTTTTGTTGGTAGATCTTTGACTAACTCGGGTTTGATGAGAGGATTGATACGTCTCAAACGTATCTATAATTTTTGATGCTCCATGCTTGTTTTTACACCATTTGCATACTGTTTCGTTACATTTTCCGGAACTAACCTATTAACAAGTCGCCACAGTGCCAGTTCCCCGTTTTCTGCTGTTTTTGTGTTTCAGAAAAGCTACACAGGAAATATTCTCGGAATTGGACGAAACAAGTTCCAGAAGTCTTATTTTTCCCGAAAGCTTCCCGAAGACCGAAAGAGAGCCGGAGGGGGGCTAGAGGCCGCCCTCACACATAGGTGGCGCGGCCCAGGCCCTGGCTGCGCCACCCTGGTATGAGGAGCCCCTGGCTGTCCCCTGACGACGCCCCTTCGCCTATATAAAGCCTCGGGACGGAAAACCCTAAGGGGGTCGGCGAAATTTCCAGAACAGTTCCGCAGCGCCGCCGCCGTCGAAGCCAAATTTCGGGGGACAGAAGTCTCTGTTCCGGCACCCTGCCGGGACGGGGAAGTGCCCCCGGAGCCATCTCCATCGGTCTCCATCGCCGTCTCCGCCGTCTCCATCGACCTCACCGCCATCTCCATTAACCTTGCTGTCTCCTATGATGAGGAGGGAGTAGTTCATCCCCGGGGCTGAGGGCTCTACCGGTAGCTATGTGGTTCATCTCTCTCTCCCATGATGTGATCTTTATGTGATCGTGAGCTTTGTATCATGTTGAACAAGTAGATGTTATTATTCAGATATTATGTGTACTCTAGTGGTTTTATTAAAGTAATCTATTCCTCCTGCCATGGTGTAACGGTGACAGTGTGTGCATCATAGTGGTACTTGGTCTAGGCTACGATTGTGATCTCTTATGGATTATGAGAATAATTATCGCTATGATAGTATTGAAGTGATCTTTTCCTCCTTTCATGGTGTTATGTTGACAGTGTGTGCACCGTGTTAGTACTTGGTCTAAGTTGCAATAATATCTATCTTGAGTTGTGATTTGATTTGGATATCTCTATGAGCGGTGTTTGTCAAGTACTTGATGAACTTTAAGGGGTGCTTCTGTAGCCACTACGCAATGATTAGTGTTGTTCAATAGGAGAGTAATTCAGAGTACCATAGTGAAGAGAAGTTGTTTATTTGTTCAATCATGTTATATTTGTTGGGAGTGTGTCCACTAGTGAAAGTATGATCCCTAGGCCTTGTTTCCAATCTTTGCACACCGTTTACTTGCTGTTTTGTTACATGTTTGCTCACAGCGATACTTATTTCATATCACAATTACTACTTATAATCATCACTACCGCTTGTATTTTACTATCTCTTCGCCGAACTAGTGCACCTATACATCTGACAAGTGTATTGGGTGTGTTGGGGACACAAGAGACTTTCTGTATCGTAATTGCAGGGTTGCTTGAGAGGGATAGCTTTGACCTCTTCCTCCCTGAGTTCGATAAACCTTGGGTGATCCACTTAAGGGAAGCTTGCTGCTGTCTACAAACCTCTGCACTTGGAGGCCCAACACTGTCTACAAGAACAGACGCGTGCGTAGACATCAAGGATCCCCGTACCAGTATTTGTACGCTATTTGCTGGTACCCCTCGAACTCATCCAGATGGCTCATGTACTCAGCAATAGACAGTCCATATAACTTGGCCTTTTCTCCGTAGAGTTGAATAAACTCCGGATCAATGTTCGGATCATGCCGCTCCTGGGCTCTCCACTCATTGGTATCGTACACTTTGAGCGGTTCGATCGATTGATTTTTCTGTTGTCCGAGCTGGGCAACTTCTTTCCCGACTCTCCGCTCTTTTGCCTCAACCGACTTGGTAATAGAGCGATTATAGTCAGGTGTGAGCGCTATGGGTTGGTGAAGCTGAATCTTAAGCGCGGCTGCTTTGGCTTTATCTTCTGCAGTGACCGGGAAGATCAATGGCTCCGTCGGCTTTGGCTTTTTCTTGTTAGCCATGTCAGTCTTCCACTGTTGATAATGGGCATCTGCGGCCGCAGCAATTTCCTCATCTGTCTTCTCGTAAGGAAGCTTCTTTATATTCTGATGAGGTACTCTTGGGAGGGGCGATAGCTTACGTTTCGGTGATCGGAACGTGCTCTTGCTGCTGGTGGTGGTGCTTCCCCTCTTAGTATACTTCCGCTTTAGTCTCTGAGGCTCAGGGGATGGAGACGGCTGACGCGGTGGCGGAGACGGCTGAGGCGGTGGTGGAGACGGCTGCGCTGAGTGGTGAGGCGGTGAAGGCGACGGTTGCGCTGGAGAATGGTGAGGTGGCGGCGAAGGTGGACTGCTGCTCTGAGGAGTGGGTGGCCTTGGCGGGACTTAATTTGGAAGCACGATGTGCTCCTTTGGCCATACAACAGTCCCCCCTTTGGCTTCTCCTAGTTCAGTCAGGTCCCTATCTTCCCCTACAGGGTGGTCCAGCTTCAGCTCCTCAAAATCTTGCTTGACATCATCCACTGTGACGACAGCGTACCCTTTTGGAACCGGTCTGCAATGCCAAGTTCCGTTAGGCGCAGTTGGTACGGCCATGCCGACCGCTGCCGTCACCCTTAAGTTCATAACTTGCACCTTTAGCTCACAAGCTGTGCTCTCCGTGATATCATCCACTGGGTAGCGTTTAGGAGGAGCCGTCGTCAGTGCATCATCATCACCATCCTGGAGCTGGGTGGAAGCGACGCTGCTTTTCTTATTCGATAGGGCGCCGGTACCATCGAATGCAGCTTCTACCATGTGCCGCTGAGATTGGCCGCTGATACCTTGCTGGCTAAGTCTGTCGAGTTGATCCTGCTGCCGCTTTAATGCTTCTTCTACATTACGCAGCCGGTCTGGAGCTGCCGCTTTCTCAGCTGCCTCCCTTTCCTTTCTCCTCTGGTGACTTTTATCGGGATATCTCTTCATTTCCGCGGGGATGGCAACATTCCACGGCTTGGAGCCTGGTGTGCCTCGTGCTCGTCCAGTGTGTTCATCATTTTTAAGGGCGTGTGTGAGCTCGTCGTTCTCTCTATCGGGAACGAACCGTCCCGCTTCAACATCTTGTACTGCACTTCTAATATCTTCGATGGGCAGTAGGGGATGATCTTTGTGTTTCTGAGTATATATTGCCCTCCCTTCTTCGTCCAATGTGCCCCCATGGCCGTAAAACTAGTTTCTCGCTCGTGGTGTCCATGTTGTGGGCTCTGGTCTGATCCCGGCAGCAATATACTTGACCTCAAGTGCATCCTACTTAGGCATGCAACCGGCGTAGCCAGCAGACCCCATATTATGGTGGTACACTTTCTTAGCAGCGTTCTCCTTATTTATTCTCGACCTTTCCAAAGCTTTCTCCGATGTCTTGTACTTCACAAAATCATCCCACTGGTATCTTAACTTAGCATAGCCGGCTTGATTGAAATCCGGAGTCTTGTCTAACTTGACAAACTTAAGGTACAGTTTTTTCTTCCAGTTCTTGAATGCCTCGGCCATCTTGATCAGAGCAAACTTCTTGACTCTTTTCATGAGCTCCTTATTTGCTCTCGCCTCCTCATCTGGATTCACATCTGGCCTCGGCAGGAGGAAATTAATCATGAGCTTGTCAAAAAGCTTATCTTTGGCAACGTCGCCGACATACGGGACTCCACCACTGCTTGGCCGATTCCATTCTTGAACGATGATCGGGATGTAGTCCCTCACAAGAACTCCGCATTGCTTGACAAATTTTTTTGCGACATTCTCAGGAGCTGTCGGTTCGCCGTCTACACCGACCACTTCGATCCTATATCTCACAGTGTTATCCAACTTTTTTGTTGGGCCTCGTTTTGTTCTGACGAAAGAAGTGCTCGATCCGGAGGGCTAAAATAAGAAAGAGTGTTAATATATGCATGTATATATATAGACAGTCGGGCATTGCAAAAAAACATATATACACCTCGCTGGAGTTTCCGAGATTTTAGGTTCGGCCGGAGCCGTTGCCTTCTCCCTCGTCGCCTTCTCCCTCGTCGCCTTCTCCCTCGTTGGCTTCTCCCTCGTCGGCTTCTCCCTCGTCGGCTTCTCCCTCACCGGCTTCTCCCCCGTCCCAGGCTTTTACCTCACCGAAGCCGTCTCCTCGGTTGAGAGATTCATCTCCCTCACCGGAATCGTTCAGAAACGTCCTGGTGACATCGATATCTGCATTTTCTCGGATCATTCCTTGGCGGAAGTATTCATCATCTTGACTTTTTCTATGTGCTGGATCCATAGTTTCTGCAATATACCGATATTTATTAGTTAGAATGCACGCTATATATTCAAAATGCACGCTAAAACTAATTTTAACTAATTCTAATTCTAACTAACAAACTAACCCTAACTTCTAACTAATATTAACAAAAATCTAACCTAATACTAACTAATACTAACAAACAAATACTAACTAATACTAACCTAGTACTAAGTAATATTAATTCCTATTTCTATAATGTGCTAAGTAATATACTAACTACTACAATGTACTAAGTAATATTGATTCCTATTTCTATAATGTGCTAACTAATATACTAACTACTACAATGTACTAAGTAATATTGATTCCTATTCCTATTTCTATATTGATTCCTATTTCTACAATGTGCTAAGTAATATACAAATACTACCTAATACTAACTTCTAACTAAGTACTAGGTAATATACTAACTACAATCTAACCTAACTAACTAACTAAGGGCATCTCCAGCGGGCCGACCCAAACGGACACCGCGGGTCCGTTTCTGTCCGACCGGACAAACATGCCAAAAAAACAGCACCAAGCGGGCTGACCCAAACGCAATGGAGCGCGACGAGGCGCCGCCGTCCCCGCCACCGCTGACCGAGGAGGAGCAGCTCCGGGTCGCCCTCCTCGTCTCCGAGGAGGAGGAGAAGAGGCGGTGGACCGGCTACGAGACTGCGCTGGCCATTTTAGTGCACCAGCAGCACGGCCGACCACCGTCGCCGCCACCGCCGCCTCCTCCTCCAGGCCCGCCGCCGCCGCCACCTGCTGCCCCTCCTCCAGGTGGCGCTGGGGGGTGGGGCGGCCGCAGGGGGGCATCGGGGCGGCGCTGGGGGCGCAGGGCGGGCGCACGGGGCCGGGCGTCGCGGCGGCGCTGGGGGGCGGCGGCGCTGGGGGCACCTGCAGAGAGAGAAGGTGATGAGCGGCGGCGCGGGGGGAAAAGGGAGAGGTCACGGCGGCGGCAGCGCTCACCAAGGACGGCGGCGGCGGCGGCGCTCTCCGAGGACGGCGGCGGCAGAGACGGGCAGCCTGCCGGCGTGAAATCGCTCCACGCGCAATTTCCTTAGCCGTTTTTGCGAGATTGAGGGGGAAGTGGGGAAGAAGAAGCTGGCAGTTATATTTTACGGGGTCATTGGTCCCGGTTCGTGGCATCAACCGGGACCAATGGATCAACGGTCCTGGTTGATGCCACGAACCGGGACCAATGACCTGGGCGGGGGGCGCTGCTGAGCCGCCACATGGCCAGGATCATTGGTCCCGGTTCGTGGCATCAACCGGGACCGTTGATCCATTGGTCCCGGTTGATGCCACGAACCGGGACCAATGTTTTTCTTTTTTGTTTTTCTGTTTTAACTTTCTGTTTTCATTTTAACAGGAAAAAACTTTCTTTTATTTGAAATTTGAAAAAACTTTCAACAGGAAAAGTGTTTCAATTTAAATAACTAATCCAAAACCATTTTCTGTTTTCAAAATTATTAATTCTAGCTAAACAATTTTACTATTTTTAATTACAAATGCATTAACATATATTTATTGCATAGTTTGGAATTTGAAAAAACTTTCAGCAGGAAAAGTGATTCAATTTAAATAACTAATCCCAAAATATTTTCTGTTTTCAAAATTATTTATTCTAACCATACAAACTATTAACAATTTTACCATTTTCAATTAAAAATGCACTAACGCGTTTGAAACGGGTATAAGAAATTCAAAAATGATCCAAACAATGTGAAACCTTTGCGTGGTGTCATATTATGTGTCATAGTTGCAAGGAAAAATATTGAACTTTGAAAATTGCAAACGTCATAAAAAATCCTTCACAAAATGACCTATCATATTCGAGGTTTCATGACATTTAGGTCAAACCACCAATGTTATGGCTAGAATCAGGGCATAGTTTGTGATAATGTGCCCATATTATGCACACATGTGCATCTTGGGATGGCTTACGATGTTGCAGGAGGAAGTTTTCCTTTTCGACGCACGAAATAGCCAATTTCCATTTTTGAGGTGCCGAAATTGGGGTGTTCTATGAAGGAACCACCAAATTAAAGTTTGGCATTGGCACCAACCCATTTTTCAAAAATACTAGACCACCTTAGATGGACCAATTCCCAACCGGTGTATCAGAAACCTTACCGTCCATCCCTCATGAAAAAAACAAATTCCTGCCGATTCGATAGGAGGGTGCCTATATTTGAACTACAAGTACAGGATATAATGCTTGTGAATTTTTTTAAATCATTTATAGGTTCACAACATGCTATTTCACCAGAGATCTACTTCAAGTTTAGCGAGGCTCAGCCCCGGGCTAAGAAGCTTCATGCCCGCCGTTTTGAATATAGTTTGAAACGGGCATAAGAAATTCAAAAATGATCCAAACAATGTGAAACCTTCGCGTGGTGTCATATTATGTGTCATAGTTGCAAGGAAAAATATTGAACTTGAAAATTGCAAACGTCATAAAAAATCCTTCACAAAATGACCTATCATGTTCGAGGTTTCATGGCATTTAGGTCAAACCACCAATGTTATGGCCAGAATCAGGGCATAGTTTGTGATAATGTGTCCATATTGTGCACACATGTGCATCTTGGAATGGCTTACGATGTTGCAGGAGGAAGTTTTCCTTTTCGATGCACGAAATAGCCTAAACAGTGTTCGAGGAGATGGAGTCTTTCATGGGCTTGCATGGAAATTTTTCCGAGGCGGAGCTTTCGAAGATGCCGTAGGGCGTGAGCATCAACGACATCTTCGAGAAGCTCTGCCACGGGAGATTTCCCAACACTTTACCCAACATATTATTAGAGGAGATTGAGTCTTTCACGGGCTTGCAGGGAAATTTTTCCGAGGCGGAGCTTCCGAAGATGCCGTAGGGCGTGAGCACCAACGACATCTTCGAGAAGCTCCGCCACGGGAGATTTCTCAACCCTGTCCTCCATCCATGGGGATGAAACTCTCCCTACCTTCTAGGTTGGCTTGTTGAGCTGCTTGCCATGGCGTATTGATGCTCCTTTTATAGGCACGACGCCGCTTCTACTTTGTCTTGTTCCTCCGACAGGGGCATCATGCGCTACATGCTTTATCTCATCGAGCAGTGCATCCATCCATGCGTCCTAATCCTGCCGACAGCTTTAGTCCCGGTTGTGTCCACCAACCGGGACTAAAGGTTACCCACACGTCCTTATCCCACCGACAGTTTTGTTAGATGACACAAAAACCACCTTTAGTCCCGGTTGTACCCACCAGCCGGGACTAAAGGTTAGATGGTTTCCCGCGCCACTGCGTTCCCGCCTATTTTCTTCCCGCGCTTTCCACCTTTTCCCGCCTCCGTCTTCCCGCCATTTTTTCACTATATATATGTAGGCTTGGCCTCCATTTACATATCACATCTAGACTCATATCTGCAAACTTCATCACTCTCTCCCATGGCCTCCATCGTATCTCTAACCCCCCGGGAGGCGGAGGCGCTTTGTGCCTCAAACTACCCCTGCCCGCCGGGCTACTGCGTCCCCACCGGCTGGATGCTGAGCGTCGGAGGCGTACCGGTCCCTCCTGTCCCTCTAGGTGTGGCGCGTCAGGATGGCCATCACGAACGACTACTACTTCGAGCTCACGCCAGAGCAGCGGAGGAATCCCCAGTGGCATCCCGACTACAGCCCGACTTGGGACGCCTTCTTCATCAATCAGCGTGAGAGTGCGCTTGCCAGGCACGAGGAGGATGGCCCACCTTGTTCAAACTTCAACGAGGCCGGCCGTCGGCTGTGGTGGCGCGGCCGGACTCTCCAGAGCGTCATGGCCTACCGTGGCCCCCGCCTGCGCTACCCTCAGTCTCAGCCCACGCGTGCTCACCCGCCGAGGTTCGACTACCGTGACTCCGATGCCAGTGACGACAACGTCGGCGACTACGACGACTACAGTGGCGACGTTTATAGGGCTAGGCACGACTATGACTGAATCACTCCAATATTATGTGTCATAGCTGCAAGGAAAAATATTGAACTTGGATAATTGCAAACATCATAAAAAATCCTTCACAAAATGACGTATCATAGTTTTCATACATTACATAGATTTACATAGGGTTTAGGGTAAGAATCCTTCGTCGCGTATGTCGATCCCTTGCCTATGATCGCTTCTTAGGCCGTAACCATGGAGCATCTTCATTATTTAACGGGATGCAAGGGTCAGTTTTCACGGTGAAGGGCGGAATTTCTTCAAACTTATCATAATTTGCTGACATGTCTGTCTTGTCCTCGACTCCCGTGATGTTTTTTTTCCCTGAAAGAACTATGTGACGCCTGGGCTCATCGTCTGATGTATTCGTTTCCTTATTTTTTTTCTTTTTTCGGTCTGGAGGACATGTCCTTCACATAGAAAACCTGAGCCACATCATTGGCTAGGACGAATGGTTTGTCTCTGTAACCTAGATTCTTGAGATCCACTGTTGTCATTCCGTACAGCTGGTCCACCTTTACCCCTTCTCCATTCATGTTGACCTAACTGCACCGAAACAAAGGGACCTTAAAAGTAGGTCCATAGTCAAGTTCCCATATCTCCTCTATGTAACCATAGTATGTGTCCTTTTTCCCATTGTCACATGTTGCATTAAAGCGGACACCACTGTTTTGGTTAGTGCTCTTTTTATCTTGGGAGATAGTGTAAAATGTATTCCCATTTATCTCGTACCCTTGGAAAGTCAATACAGTCGCAGATGGTGTCGCGGCCAACAAGTAGAGCTGATCTCCAATAGTGGTGTCATTCATGAGATGTAATTGCAACCAAGTGCCAAAAGTCTCCATGTGATTTTCTTTAATCCAGTAGTCATCCTTCCCCGGGAACTTGGAGCGTACAACATTCATGTGTTCCTTGATATACGGAGCCACGAAGGTAGAACTTTGTAGAACTGTGTAGTGTGCTTGATTCAAAGAATGCCCGTCCCTAAATATCATTGCTTTCTTTCCTAGCGTGCCTTTTCCACTCAGTCTCCCCTCATACCGTGATTCAGGAACACCAATCGGCTTAAGGTCAGGAAGAAAGTCAACACAGAACCCAATGACCTCCTCTGTTCCATAGCCCTTGGAGATGCTTCCTTCTGGCCTTGCACGATTACGAACATATTTCTTTAAGACTCCCATGAACCTATCGAAGGGGAACATATTGTGCAGAAATACAGGACCGAGAATGGAAATCTCATCGACTAGGTGAACTAAGAGATGCGTCATAATATTGAAGAAGCACGGGGGGAACACCAACTCAAAACTGACAAGACATTGGACCACATCCTTTTGTAGCCTTTCTAGACTTTCTCGATCGATCACCTTCTGAGATATTGCATTAAGGAATGCACATAGCTTCACAATGGGTACTCGAACATTTTCCGGTAGAAGCCCCCTCAATGCAACCGGAAGCAACTGCATCATAATCACGTGACAATCATGAGACTTCAGGTTCTGGAATTTTTTCTCTGCCATATTTATTATTCCCTTTATATTTGACGAGAACCCAGCCGGGACCTTGATACTGTTCAGGCATTCAAAAAAGATTTCCTTCTCTGCTTTGGTAAGAGCGTAGCTGCTTAAGTATTGACAGCCTTTATCAGTATGCTTGTTGTATGGGTCTTTGATACGTTTCCGGTCCTCCCGTGCTTTTGGTGTATCTTTTGTCTTCCCATACACGCCTAGGAAGCCTAGCAGGTTCACGCAAAGATTCTTCGTCACGTGCATCACATCGATTGAAGAACGGACCTCTAGGTCTTCCCAATACTCAAGCTCCCAAAATATAGATTTCTTCTTCCACATGGCCGTGTGTCCGGTAATGGGGTCTTTCGGAACAGATTGACCGCCAGAACCCTTTCCAAATATTACTTCTAGGTCCTTCACCATACCAAATACATCAGCACCTTTAGGGAGCTTAGGCTTCTTCCGGTGATCTGCCTCATCGTTGAAATGCTTGCCTTTTTTTCTTACTTGATGATTGGTCAGAAGAAATTTACGACACTCCAGGTACACAACCTTCTTACATTTATCCAAATATGTACCTTTAGTCTTATCTAAACAGTGCGTGCATGCATTGTATCCCTTGTTTGACTGTCCTGAAATGTTACTAAGAGCAGGCCAATCATTGATGGTTACGAACAGCAATGCTTGTAGGTCAAATGGCTCCTGTTTGTGCTCATCCCACAGCTTTACACTTGGTTCTGCCCACAGATGCAATAGTTCATCGACTAATGGCCTTAGGTACACATCAATGTCGTTGCCGGGTTGCTTCGGTCTTTGGATGAGCACTGGTATCATAATGAACTTCCGCTTCATGAACAACCAAGGAGGAAGGTTGTAGATACATAGAGTCATGGGCCAGGTGCTATGACTGCAGCTCTGCTCCCCAAAAGGATTCATGCCGTCTGTACTTAGACCAAACCATAAGTTCCTCGCGTCACCTGCAAAGTTCGAGTACTTTCTCTCGATGTTTCTCCACCGCGACCCATCGGCGGGGTGTCTCAGTTTCCCGTCTTTCTTACGCTCTTCTTTGTGCCATCGCAACAACCTGGCATGCTCTTTGTTTCTGAACAGACGTTTCAACCGTGGTATTATAGGAGCATACCACATAACCTTAGCAGGAACCTTCTTCCTGGGGGGCTCGTCATCGCCCTCAACATCACCAGGGTCATCTTGTCTGATCTTGTACCGACATGCAGTGCATACCGGACATTTATCCATATTCTCATACTTCTCACCGCGGTACAGGATGCAGTCATTAATGCATGCATGTATCTTCTCCACATCTAATCCTAGAGGGCAGATAGCCTTCTTTGCTTCGTACGTTGTCTCGGAAGCTTCGGCTTCATTATTTTCAGTAACTTCTCAAATCCCTTGTCAGATAAACCAGCCTCTGCCTTCCATTTCAGCAGTTCAAGTGTGGTACCGAGCTTTGTGCTGCCATCTTTCCAATTTGGGTACAACAACTTTTTGTGATCCTTTTGCATGGCCTCCAACTTCAGCTTCTCCCTTTCTGTATCGCATTGTTGCTTTGCATCAGAAATGACCCGATCAAGACTATCAGCGGGCTCATCCGATGCCCGTTGTTCTTCTTCATTGCCGCCTCCCTCTTCTTCATTGTCTTCCATTGCAGTATCACCGTATTCTTCAGGCGACATAGGATAGATGTCATCATCCTCTTCTTCATTTTCTTCCAGCCTAACCCCTCTTTCTCCGTGCATGGCCCAACAATAATATCCGGGCATGAAACCTCTCCGAAGCAGATGGCTTTGAAGGATTCTCGGGGCAGAGTGCTCCGTCACATTCCGACAGTCGACGCAGGGACAAGGCATAAAATTATCCACTTTGTTTGCCTTAGCCACATCGATAAATTTATGCAGGCCTACAATAAAATCAGAATCGCGTCGGTCGCCGTACATCCATCGCATCCGCGCATCGATCTGCGTTATAATAATTAACTATTACAATAACATCGTGAATAGTGAAATGACCACCCGCATGGACACATATGCAAGATTTTTGTATCAGTTACAGATGAAGAAGATAAGGTTGCTAACCTCGGCGGAGGATACCGTGTTGTGTGAACTTAAATGTGGCATAGACATTTCGTCGAACACCTTGTGTGCAATCAAAGGAAAAAAAAGCTAGCACCCACACCTCACACACAATCCAGCAAATTTTTGTGGCAAAGGGCAAAGGGCTGGGTATCAATTTATAGCCAGGGGAGGGTCTTTGATCCCGGTTCATGCCATGAACCGGGACCAATGCTCCGCAGAGAGACACGTGCCATGCTGGGGAGGCATTGGTCCCGGTTCATGCCACAAACCGGGACCGATTCCCCGAAATGAACCGGGACCGGCCCCCAAACGACACGAACCGGGACCAATGCCTGTCATTGGTCCCCATTGGCGAGCCGAACCGGGACAGATGACATTTGGGTGCTGGACCAAAGACCCTTTTTCTACTAGTGATGCATACGGCCTTTTATTATCTTTCTGAAGCTTTTAATTCTTATCAAAGATTACATTATAGATCACACAAGATTGATATGATATATGTATCAAGCATCTAAAGATAAAACAAAACATGAAATGACACTGCATCAACATGTTAATCTAAGATTAAAATGTCACCTACACTGATTGTATATATCCGAACAACCATCCACTACTAGGAAAACCCTCATAAGGGTCGATCTGTTGGTGGCGGACTATTTTTGCCTCCCACTTCAGAATCCTCAGGCTACCTCGACACGGTGGAGGACGACGACCCTGACGCGAGCATGAGCTCAGAAAAGGAGAGGAGCCGCTGCAGGTCGCCCTCCTGGGCTCCTTCGAGACGCGGTACGCACCATCACCTGCGAGCTGACGAATGCGGCCATCGCCGGCCGCACCGCCGAAATATCGGTGGAGTTTGCCGCTAAGGAGGAGGCAGCCAAAAAGCTAATGGTGGCCGAACAGCGAGCCACCAGTGAGCTCAAAGAAAAGGCGGCGTGCGACGCCTGCTACCCCGCCTAGCAGGCGTACTGCCAACGGCGTAGAGAGGAGGCTGAAGCGGCGATGGCAGCAACGAGGGTTGCGACGGCGGCGGCTAGGAAGGAGGCAACGAACCAATGCCCGCAGCCACCGGTCTTCGTCGACCTCAGCGACGACGGCCCCTCGACCAGCGGCGGCACAGGCCATTAGAGTCCAAGAAGCTGGCCGTTGGTCCCCGTCGACCTTAGCTCGGCGGCGCTATTTCTTGCCGAAGAGGCAAGTAACAGCATCCCAGCCGCCTTCGCTTAGCTGCTAGCGGCACCCGAACTGCAAACATATGTAAAATAAATTGTATGCAAATTTGAATGAAAAAACACAATTTGCTCTATTACATTTGTGTGCAAATTTGAATTGAAAAAGCGTCTGTGTAAAATATTCGCCGCGCCTGAAAAACGGCGTTTGGTCCCAACTAAACGCATGATACTGTGGCATGTGCTACCACGCCACCGAATGCACGATATGGTGACGTGTGTTACCACGCCACCGAACGCACGATGTGGTGGCGTGGGACCACATCCACGCCACCCGCATTCGGGGTAATAGTGGAGCGTGCTACTCCAAGGTGATGACGCCAGAAAAAGAGCTGGTGGCGTATAGTTGACGTGGGAGCAGTAAGTCCTTGTGCGTGGTGATGACCAGCCCGTTGGGAACCCCAAGAGGAAGGTATGATGAGTGTAGCAGCTAGTTTTCCCTCAGTAAGAAACCAAGGTTTAATATCGATCAGGAGAAAAGCAGACAAATGACAGCTGAAGGTGATGCTTGCTAGTTTGCGACAGCAGCGGACAATTTATATATGGCGCCTCGTCCAAGCTTTGCTTGCTAGCTGCAACGTGGAACCTGCACACACACAAACAAATACTTTGCTCCCAACTTGCGATGAGGTTGTCAATCTCACCGGTTTGCTTGAAACAAAGGTTATGAGTGTATCGAGTGGAAAACAGTAGTAGTATGCGAGTAAAGTAAACAGTGCGGGAAAAGTAAACAGGTGATTGCAATATGATTAAAATAGGACCGGGGTCCACAGTTCACTAGTGGTGTCTCTCCATAGATAAAATAACATGCTGGGTAAACAAATTACAGTTGGGCAATTGATAGAATAAAGATAACGTGATATGTCAAGAAGATCACTATGAGATTTACTCTGGGCATTACAACAAAATACATAGACCGCCATCCAACTGCATCTATGACTAATAATCCACCCTCGGGGATATCATCCGAACACCCCAAAAGTATTAAGTTGCGAACAACAGATAATTGCATTAAGCAAAGTGTGTAATGTAAACAAAGCATATGCCCTTGAGCATATGAATGTTGTTTTCTCCCTAGTAGCAACAGCACATCTACCACCTTAGAGGTTTCTGTCACTCCCCCAGGTGAAATAGAGACATGAACCCACTATCGAGCATAAATACCCCCTCTTGGAGTCACTAGCAACTACTCGGCCAAGATAGCTACTAACAACGGAGAGCATACAAGATCATAAACAACATAGAGATAACAAAAGATATAATTCAGTACAGCAACTTAATCATAAACACCAATATTCATCGGATCCCAACAAACCAACATCATAGAATTACATAACGGTGATCTCAATCATGTAGGGCAGCTCATGAGATCTAAACATGAAGCACATGGTGGAGAAGACAACCATCTAGCTACTGCTATGGACCCATAGTCCAAGGTAGACTACTCACTCATCGCTCCGGAGGCAGGCATGGCGATGAAGAAGACCTCCGGTGGCGATTCCCCTCTCCGGCAGGGTGCCGGGAAGAGCTTCTGGACCCTCCCGATCTTCGGGTCGACGGCGGCGGCGGATCGCGATGTGTTCTGGAAATCTGATCGGGTCCTTAGGTTTTTCTCGTCAGGGGGTATATATAGGCGAAGGGGCGATGTCAGAGGAGGGACCACGCCCCCTCACACGGGGCTGGCGCGGCCAGGGGGGTGGCTGCGCCGCCCCTGTGTCTGGGGCCCACGTGGCCCCCCTCCGTCAGCTCTTCGAATGTCTGGAAGCTTCCCCGTGATATAAGTCTTCAGGAACTTGTTTCGTCCAATTCCGAGAATATTTCCTGTGTATCACTTCTGAAACACAAAAACAGCAGAAAACAGGAAACTGGCACTGTGGCATTTGTTAATAGGTTAGTTCCTGAAAACGCATAAAAATGCCACTAAGTGTAACGAAACAATATACAAATGGTGTAAAAACAAGCATGGAGCATCAAAAATTATAGATACGTTTGAGACGTATCAAGCATCCCCAAGCTTAACTCCTGCTCGTCCTCGAGTAGGTAAGTGATAACAAAAGAATAATTTTTGAGGTGACATGCACCTACACAATCTTGATCCTATATGTAAGCATTGGTGAGCTGGGATCAATAGAACTTAAAACATGGGCATGAAAGATATAATCATGACAATAAGAACTTAGCAACCATGTTGTAAACACGCAAATGAACACAAACAAAAGATCATGATAATGAAACAATGAAAGTCAAACGTGTGTTCAAATCATAAGGAAAAACATACAAAAGGTTTTCAGCTTGTCCTTCAAAGAGAGCAAAACATAAATGCATAGGACACCTCAAAGTTTAAGAGGGCGACTAGATACAAATAATTTAAGAACAAGTGAAACCAATCATCATGAATCAATCAATGAACTTTGGGACAATGCATATCACACTAAGAATGACAACTATGCTCTCTTAATGGTGCATAAAGAAAGAAGGTGGTGACTCAACATAAAAGTAGAAGAAAGGCCCTTCGCAGAGGGAAGCAGTGATTGCAAGTTTTATAACCTTCAAAAATTATGGTACTTACCGGCTTTGAGCTCTCATTGCCCCCATCATAAGCATCTTGAATGGTTAAAGTTAATGCGAGAACAATTATGATGCATATGCTTAACAAATCATAAGTTGAAGACCTCGTGCCCCGTGAATACGAGTACCCAAACCTCATGCTACTTTACTTAGAGTCCCAAGCAAGGCTCTTGTCATTGTAAATATATGTGTATCATTGAGAACCGCCAATGGGGTACCTCCGTGCCCGATGACATGGAACAAGCCCACATCAAAATGACAGGACAAGCAGACAATGAACACCTCGACATCTCTTTTATTTGCTATATTGTTTAGCTTTTTATTGTGAGATGCGTCGTCGAATGTTCACCATGGGTATGCTGCAAATTTCCACCATGAATTATGCATGGCTTAGATTGGCGGCCCGGCGTTTCCCTAACACATATAAAAACTCCATGATCCTCACAAGATTCCCAACTCATTTCACACCGCGGGCATCCATAAACAAAAGATCACGATATCAACTCAAATAAGAGAGTGCAATGTTGAAAGCTTGCCCCATGACAGCATGGCTGGGCTGGAATCCAACATACAACTTGCAAGCATAACAACTCAACATAAGAGACCACAATGTCAAAATTTTAGAACAGGAAAAAGTAAAGTGTGCCTTCCGGTTCGTGAGAGCTTTACTGACCGAATTTCGCATAACACTGGTAAGAGTTTAATTTGAAGAGAATATAAAAGCAAGTCAAATTTACTTGGAATAGCAAATTGCTAGTAGGTATGTATGGTGGACACTTTGGAAAACTTTGGTTTTTAGGAGTTGGATGCACGAGTAGAGCTCATACTCAGTACAAGGCGAGGGCTAGCAAAAGACTGGGAGCGACCAACTAAGAGAGCAATAATGGCGATAATCATGCAAAGCGACAAAGCGACATTAAAAGAAGCATAAGATGGCATCAAAAGTCAAAAACTAAATGATCATGAAGGCTAATGGCGACTTTGTATGAGTCTAACATGTGTGAGCATGCGCCAAGTCAACCCAAATAAAGCATCAAGGAGAAAACCAAAATAATGCTTCCATACAATAAAAACAACGCATGATTTTTTCAAAGGCTCATTAAGCAATCCCAGTTATTTGAGACAAGTCATGCTACAACAAAACCACTAAGCATACTATCAAAAAGACATCAAGCGTGACATGAAAAAGCCTAAGCCGCAGTCTACACAAGCTCCTTCTTGTACCACTATTTTGCACAAAGCTTTTTCTCTTTTCCAACACCATTTGAAACTTTTATAAATACCTCTTTTGATGAAAACCAATAAAGATCAGAGGCAAAAATACACCTTGATGAAAAGATATGACAAGAGCTGAACGCAAATCAAGGCGAAAACGAAAACCAAAAGCAGCAGCAGAAAAAGTAGAATGCTCGATTTTTAATAAGAGTGAAAATTAGAGCATTCTTTGCAAATGAAAACGAGTACATCTCCTCCAAAGGAAATTTGTTGGGGTCCAACCATTTATTGCAGCAAACAAACAAACTAAACAAACTAAGAAAACTAAAACAACTGACGCTCCAAGAAAAACACATAGTGCATGAAGCAATAAAAATATAGTGTTTTGAAAGGTGACCTGATTTTTGCCGATGAAGAAGGGGTGCCTCGGGGGCATCCCCAAGCTTTGACGCTTGTACTTCTTGGATATTTCTTGGGGTGATGCATGGGCATCCCCAAGCTTGAGCTTTTGTCCATTCTTCAACTCATCTCATCATTCTCCAATCCCTACACTTGAAAACTTCCTTCATACAAAACTAAACACAATTCTATTAGCAACATTAGTGTAAGCATAAAATATATTCAACCTCTTTTAGCTTCAGGTTTAAACTCAAAACCACCACATATAAAGTATATACTACTGTAGCAACTTCCCAAAAAGTTCCATGATAAAAAAGAACTCAAAAGAAAGCGATAAAGTGGCAAAAACAAATATTGGCAGAAATCTGTCAAAACTGAACAGCTGACAAAGGACGAATTTTTGAGGGATTTTCTGTTGCTCAAATCAAAAAGTGTTCAACTAAGAAAAGTTTGTATATAACCTGGGCCATATGCACAAGAAATCGCAGGTCCAAAAGATAAACAGAGAATTTATACGAATTTTTATGGTGCAGCACCGAAAACAGTTTCAGGACAGCAATAACCCCAAATCTTTACCTCGCTCAAATTAGAGGCTTCTCTTGGCACAAAAACGAAATAAACAAGATAAGGAGCGGTCATTACAGTAGTAATGACTTCCAAGACTCAAATAAAAGAAAAAGTACTGAAAATAAAACATTGGGTTATCTCCCAAGAGTGCTTTTCTTTAACGCCTTTGAGCTAGGCGCAGAAAATTGCGAATCAAGTAATATCAATAGATGAAGTGCTAGTTACCTCAGTAGGCTCTTTGAAAGTTCCCGTAGATGATCCAACCTGCAAGCCACCCTTAGTGGAACTAAGAGTCTTACCAATTTTAAGAACATGTTGAGATTTAAGCGCAGAAACTTTGGGAACATACATAAATTTTTGCTCTTTTCCAACAAAAACTTTCTCCTTCTTAAATTTAAGAGAAGAGAAGATTAAGCTAAGAGTTTCCATAGACTCCTCTAGTTTACCTATCCTCAAGTTTTGATTGTCATGAGTAGTGCTAGCCTCTAAAACGGTAATTCTCTTACCAATGTTTTCTACTAATTCACTAACGCGGCTAGCATTTTCTAGGATACTTGGCAAACTTTTCTCTAAAGAGCTGAGCTTTTCTACCACCTCATCCAAGGTGGTCTCAGTTTTGGCAACATGAATAGATGGTACTCCCACTAAACTTTCAATTATAGTGCATGCTTCTCCAGCGGGAGTACCCAGAAAATTACCTCCTGTAAGAGTATCAAGAGCATACCTATTCCAGCTAGATATACCAACATAAAAATTTCTAAGGAGGATTGTGGTGGAGTGCTTTTTGGTACACCTATGATGAGCATTGTTAATACGGTACCAAGCATCTTTTAAACTTTCTCCCCCTTGTTGCTTGAAACTACGAACTTCTACTTCAGGATTACTCATTGCAACAAAACTAAAAGTAGATAAGTAAAAACAACTACCAAGGATTCTAATTTTTTTGGGTTTTTGATAAAAAGCAATGCAGGTAAAAATAAATAAAGTAAAGCAAAACAATAACAAAGTAAAGAATGTGTGTGCGAAAACTCCCCTCGCAAAAGTCTTCCACTTTTCCCCGGCAACGGCGCCAGAAAAAGAGCTGCTACTCCAAGGTGATGACGCCAGAAAAAGAGCTGGTGGCGTATAGTTGACGTGGGAGCAGTAAGTCCTTGTGCGTGGTGATGACCAGCCCGTTGGGAACCCCAAAAGGAAGGTATGATGAGTGTAGCGGCTAGTTTTCCCTCAGTAAGAAACCAAGGTTTAATATCGATTAGGAGAAAAACAGACAAATGACAGCTGAAGGTGATGCTTGCTAGTTTGCGACAGCAGCGGACAATTTATATATGGCGCCTCGTCCAAGCTTTGCTTGCTATCTGCAACATGGAACCTGCACACACACAAACAAATACTTTGCTCCCAACTTGCGATGAGGTTGTCAATCTCACCGGTTTGCTTGAAACAAAGGTTATGAGTGTATCGAGTGGAAAACAGTAGTAGTATGCGAGTAAAGTAAACAGTGCGGGAAAAGTAAACAGGTGATTGCAATATGATTAAAATAGGACCGGGGTCCACAGTTCACTACTGGTGTCTCTCCATAGATAAAATAACATGCTGGGTAAACAAATTACAGTTGGGCAATTGATAGAATAAAGATAACGTGATATGTCAAGAAGATCACTATGAGATTTACTCTGGGCATTACAACAAAATACATAGACCGCCATCCAACTGCATCTATGACTAATAATCCACCCTCGGGGATATCATCCGAACACCCCAAAAGTATTAAGTTGCGAACAACAGATAATTGCATTAAGCAAAGTGTGTAATGTAAAGAAAGCATATGCCCTTGAGCATATGAATGTTGTTTTCTCTCTAGTAGCAACATCACATCTACCACCTTAGAGGTTTCTGTCACTCCCCCAGGTGAAATAGAGACATGAACCCACTATCGAGCATAAATACCCCCTCTTGGAGTCACTAGCAACTACTCGGCCAAGATAGCTACTAACAACGGAGAGCATGCAAGATCATAAACAACATAGAGATAACAAAAGATATAATTCAGTACAGCAACTTAATCATAAACACAAATATTCATCGGATCCCAACAAACCAACATCATAGAATTACATAACGGTGATCTCAATCATGTAGGGCAGCTCATGAGATCTAAACATAAAGCACATGGTGGAGAAGACAAGCATCTAGCTACTGCTATGGACCCATAGTCCAAGGTAGACTACTCACTCATCGCTCCGGAGGCAGGCATGGCGATGAAGAAGACCTCCGGTGGCGATTCCCCTCTCCGGCAGGGTGCCGGGAAGAGCTTCTGGACCCTCCCGATCTTCGGGTCGACGGCGGCGGCGGATCGCGATGTGTTCTGGAAATCTGATCGGGTCCTTAGGTTTTTCTCGTCAGGGGGTATATATAGGCGAAGGGGCGATGTCAGAGGAGGGACCACGCCCCCTCACACGGGGCTGGCGCGGCCAGGGGGGTGGCCGCGCCGCCCCTGTGTCTAGGGCCCACGTGCCCCCCCTCCGTCAGCTCTTCGGATGTCTGGAAGCTTCCCCGTGATATAAGTCTTCAGGAACTTGTTTCGTCCAATTCCGAGAATATTTCTTGTGTATCACTTCTGAAACACAAAAACAACAGAAAACAGGAAACTGGCACTGTGGCACTTGTTAATAGGTTAGTTCCTGAAAACGCATAAAAATGCCACTAAGTGTAACGAAACAATATACAAATGGTGTAAAAACAAGCATGGAGCATAAAAAATTATAGATACGTTTGAGACGTATCAGAGCGCAACGCCACGCCACCATTACGCCTCGAATAGTGGCGCGAAATTGGTGGCGAGATAAATCCGCGCCAGCAAAGGCGAAAACGTCATGCTACCAATGACCTTTTCTATACTAGTGATCTCTAGCTAGTTGCAGCCAATAGACAAACTAGATATAGGGGTGCGCCTTGGCGCACGATCCCGTGGATTTCTTTTGAATTATTGTTTTATATAAAGAAGGTATAATTTAGATACAAATATGATACCACATTAAAAACGTTACTCTTAAGATGAAATCATGAGATGCAAGAAGAGGAACATAAGTATACAACAAATGACTCAGAGAAACATATTACACTAATGCAACATTTAGGGGGGCGCCTTGGCACCATGCATGAAAATCTATTATCATCAATTAAGCAGTAAGTGACGACCACACAGTACTAACTTGTTATAAAAGTACAGAAACAACAAACCTGCAGGAGGAACAGTTTGTAAACCCTATATTAAGCATCTATAGAGATTGATAATAAGCAAACATCAAATAATAAATATACTATCCTTTCAATCTACTGTTATACATAGAAGTATCAGCTTGATGAAGAGTAAAACAAGCATTACATGTACATCAAACAAAGGTGGAACATGGATGACAACGTATCACTGTCACATCGGCATTGGTGCCTTGGTGGCAATTGTGTTGTACTGGCTTTGGAATCTACAGAGCTGAAACATCATCGCCTCAAACATGACCCTGGATGAAACCTCAACGACGTCCATGGCTTAAACCCTGATAAGGGTAAGGAGAGATTATATTAGCTAAGGATAAAAGGTACCAACCTTGTCTTGTACATAGAATCATTTAGTCTGAGAAAGTAAATCATTTTTCATTTAATCTGCAACCAGTATCAGTATTTTTTATTTCTGAGGAGTCAGGCTAGGAAAAGCAAGAACATATCACAGAAGGAGATGTACAGGAACAGAATAATATACATGGAAGCCACTGATCTTGACATTTCTATCAACCTATATTATGGGGAAATTCACTTAGCTTTATGAAAGGTGTGAAGTTTTCAACAGTTTCATTGTCTGTGTGCATTCTTTTGATCTTCTTGACATGAATTTTCAGCATCGAGCAGAATCAAAAACATGTAATTAATCTTTCTTTCAAAAAAATTGTGCAAAAAATCTCACATTCAAATTTCCACGAACATTCGAGTCATCTCCATATAGCAAAGGTGTCAGTAAAACATGTTTAGCTAAACTGGTTATAGAAGTTGTGAGGTCAGAAAAAATTTAGGAGGGAAAGGTTGCAGAAATAAATAATGGAAACATCGCACAAGACAAAACCTATGGGTTATAAAAAAATTTAAAGGAATGTGAATATGTAATATCTGACTACCCAACTAATGCGGAACTATCTTCTGGTGAGAAACATTATATTAAAGATGATAAATCTGTAAATACATCCAACAGAGATAATCTGAAGAGCATGACTTCTCAACAGCAACTATAGAGAATTGTCCTGAGCAAAAGCAGGGAAATACTAAAGTGCATACAATCAAAGCAAGGAATCAAAAAATGACCTAAAACAAATAGCTCATCCTAGTATCTGTTATTATCGGCATCTGGTGTATCGGAATTTTCCATTCTCTACATTGAACAAATAAATCACAATCCAGAATTCAGCATAGCAATAAGATCAAAACATACAGCTATCAGTTACGTACTAACAACAATAAAAGGGTGGCACCCAACTAATAAAAAGCGAGTCAGTACCTATCATAGGCAAAAACATGTGCATCATATTTGTGTATGTTTTGCTAACTAATCTTTGGTAAACAATAATACTATAGAATATTGCAGTGAACCAAACAACACTGTAGATATCCTACCTCAGTGGTGGTCAAGAGAAGTTCTTGCGGTCGTTCCTCCAGGAAACATGACATGGGTATACCCCTTTTTGCTGAACAAAATAAAATAAGCATCCATTTGCTTAGCTATATAATAGAGAACTACTGATTAGGTCGAACATCTGAAATTAACATGGTCATTTTGATGTATAAGTTCAGAGGTGACTAAGACAAGGATTTAGCTGTTAAAAAACAACCATGTGGTATAAATTTGAGGTTCCTTTCTTTCCCTTTCTAATTTCCCATGAGAACCTCATCTCAAATCACGCACAATATGGCTATGATGTTTTTCATAGATTTTAAGCAGTATATTGTATTTGCTTAAACATATTATGCCAATAGAGGGCAATAGCAGCCCGAAACACGGAAACAAAATCCAATGGCCTAACTGGGACACGGACATCGAACATAGGCTCGCGCTGAGAAAATAACCAATGAGGAAGAACTCACCAGAAGCACAAGCGTCCAGTAAGAGAAGGAACACAGCAACAGGCAGACGACACGACAATCTCTAGCAAGACGTGTACCTGAAAGGAAGGAATGGAAGAACATAACAGAGAAAGCGTAAGGTCAGCTAAAAAGAGGAAAAGGATAAACCAACAAAAAAGGATCGGACGGAAATAATAGATGATGAATTGAGCACTAAGAATCTTTTCACCAAATGCACAATAGATTTATTCTGAAATTTATATGCCTAACATATATGTTACTCCAGGGTTACATCACATGACTTTAATTTTGTTCATCCGTCAGTGAACTCAGGCATACGGGTCAGCCATTACTGTCACACTTTTATTCGAGTTTCCAGTTGCAGGTTGAACGGTTTGAAAGAGGCATACCAACTGATAAACCAATAGAAAGTATTCCAGATGCAGTCGAGCTTGCAACAACATCATAGTGGGTTGCTCCAACACTGATCTGTGCAACGGCAGGTTAGTGTAGAAGAAATTAATTTTTGAGTACATCATACAGACATGTTAATGGTGTGAGAAACATGTAGAAAATAATATCATGTGTATTCAGTTCAGTACCTCAGAATAGACCGGGTTGCATTTCTTCCTCTTCCTCTAATCCCATGCACCGAATGTTGAAACCGTCCTATCCATCTGCACATTTGCAAGTATTGTGCGGCATCTACAGGTTGTTTCCATCTATGTAACTAATTTGATTAATAAAGAGACGATGCCTCTCCACTCGATGGATCCAGGACATACGCGAAGGCACGGAGACAGCCAGGATCAACCTTGCCTCGCCGAGCTACAAAGAAGCATAAACGAAATGTTAGTAACCAACAAATACACGAGGGGCTAATCAAATAGGAAATCTACAATTTAGCATAGCTCTATAAAGGGATTGAGAATCTAGTTGGATGAACCATATAATAATGGAGGAATGGGTAACAATATGGAAGGTAGAATAGAAATAGATTACATCCAGTCAACGTGAAATAAGCATATTAAGCGCGTGACAGAGAAAAGCATGACAAAATAAACCTGGGATAATTTAAGCACAACACCAAATATTCAGCCTTCACACACTTACATGATTTATTCACACTGTCCAACACCAAATATTCAGACAGAATATTTAAAAGCTTTTTTCTCATCTAGAAAAACTAAAGTTCGATAAGAAGGGACCACACTGTCCAACTTCTAAATGAATGAACCAGACATTCAGTCCAACACCAAATTTAGAGCACCAATTCTAGACACAAGTATTACAGGAACTATTTTTCTTACCTAGAGTTATACAGAACTATTCACCACCACAAGAATAATTATAAGCTGGCCACAATAAAATGCAGAGATGCGAATTATATTACCATGTAATAGCAATTTGTACCCACCTGGAATAAAGAGAGAATTTGACAGCAAACGTCACGTCCCAGAGAACATCAGAAGGGACCATGATTTTTATTATTTCAATGCGGCCCTAATGCATTACTATGCAAGATATATCGTGTGAAATACTAAATTGTCAACCAAAAGCTATATTTAGAGCAGAGAAAATGCAGGGGATCCATACTATGCAACCCAAGTAGTATTTGTATTTCTAAACAAAAGAATTCTACCATTAACAAAGGCGCACCAGTATTTTAGAAAAGGTAGAAGGATAGTACAAAATGAGTCTGAGAAGAAATCAAAATATTTAGAGCAGGGAAAATGTAGTGGATCAATACGATGCAACCTAAGTAGTATTTTCATTTTTAAACAAAACAAATCTACCATTAACAAAGGCGCACCAGTATTTTAGAAAAGGTAGATGGTCATAACAACATCATGCATATGGTATTGTTTTTTTAAGGCTCATGTATATGGTATCTTACCATTACTTGGCATCCATCATAGCAATGGCAAGTGTTTCACTTTCAAATTAAATGATAACCTATAGCCTAATGCTCAATTAAATAAACTACTCAGTACTCACTACACAGAAAGATAGAAGAAATATACCAAATGTTCTCCCATGTTCTTGTGTTCAAGCCCCATCAAAAAACCGATGGAAACATTGATATAGATATGTACCTAAACCTGCAATGAGAGAGAGAAACCTAGGCTCCTCAATCAAGTGTTCATGCTGCCGTGAGGCGAGGATGATGGAGACGGTAGCAGGGATGAAAGGTGGCGGTCCCCGACCCGACCACAACCCTAGGGACAGACGGCAGGGCTGAACATCCTCGTCGGCTCGGGCAGCTCTGTTCCTCGTCGCCCTGTGGAGTAGGGGAAGGGGTGGGGGATGGCCAGGAGGAGGGCTGCATGTTGGTGCCTAGCACCAGCGAGGAAAATGGAGTCCCTTTCCCCTTATCTCCTTTTCCCGGTGGTAGGGGATGCGGCCGCGCGGGGGCCTGACCTCATAGGCGCGGCGCTGCTGCCTGCTCACCATTGCTGCCATGGCCGCCCGCTCGTCGCCGTTCGCCACCACTATCGTGGCCTACAAAAGAGGTGCACAATCTTATATGGTAGGCAGAGATACTATATAGCAAAGTATTATTTACTGGTTATAAATAAAGCACATATAACATATCTTGATTTACATAGATCCCTTATTCATGGTTTAAGATATTACATATCCTGGCACATATAACATATCAGTCAGGTTGTATAAAATAAATAAGAGCAGCCAATGAACATGATTTCCTCCAGGAAAGAAATATTCTACAACAACATAGCTTGATTTAACTCTTTACCAACAAAAAGCAAACCTACAAACTATACAACTCAAAATACAGAAGAAGAGAAATAGAAAATGGAGAGGAGAATACATAACTAAAGAAAAGAGAGGAAATGTTAAGAAGCTCACCAGATTCAAAACGTTGTGGCCACTTCATTGGGAGGGGAGAAGGGAAGGAGGAGGCATGGTGGTTGTGCTTCTGGTTGTCGTCCTCCGCGAGAAATTGAGCCAAACAAAGCTCCTTGGAGGCGGCCCACAACTGTGATTCCTTCCTGCGAGACTGAAGACTCGGTAACTATTAAAGCAACAAACCTGTAAAGAAAAAATCATCAAATGCATGACATCACAATTGACCTGTTCAATTGTACTAATAAACTACCATCCTATTTAGGGAAGCTCATATTTGCATGCTATTTCAGAAAGAGGTAGAAACATTGAAGTATACATGAGGGAATCAAGAAGGGAGGCGATGATCCATTCCCCGGAGATAAAGAAATAAGAAAGAACTCACCTAAAGCTTAGGAACTTCTATGTGACCATGCTCATAATATCACCTCGAGCAGTGAATCTTTATCGCCAAGCCTGAACCAAATTCCATTTCGGATTTACATAGATCCCTTATTCATAGTTTCAGATATTACATATCCTGGCACATATAACATACCAATCAGGTTGTATAAAATAAATAAGAGCAACCTATGAACATGATTTCCTTCATGAAAGAAATATTCTACAACAGCAAAGAGCAAGGAGCTTTTTTGTTTTGGTTCTTATTGAAATGCATATTACAGTAAACATAACACTGCCCTGCAAGAAATGATCAAACTATTTCAAGTAAGAAAGGCTATATAATTTTTCCCAGGATACCCGATGACACATAATATATCTTGCACCAACCAAGATAACTTACAATGATATCCTATCATCCCCTAGGAGAGATTGAGGAAAAGAGTATATCACCTAGCATGTCAGCGGTAAGTAATATTGGAACCAGTAACACCGCCAGCAGCTCCTCTCCACATCAATCTCGACATATATACAACTGCATAGATAAAATGATTGTTAGGATGTTTCATGGCGCGCTGCATCTACTCACACTGTCCTGTACAAACCTGAACGTATATTATTTAACTATGAAAGACCATTGGGAAGTATTTCAATGGCACTGGAAATTAAAACGAACATTAGAGCCCCAATAGCACAGATAGAAAATAAAGACCAGAAGGCAGAAGCAAACTTACAGGAATAATCACAGAAGGCTCCACATGTCAAACAATGTACAATTGCACATGCTTAGAATAGAGTCCATTGCACACAAATTCTTTTTTTACCAACATAAATGAATGGAATTTTAAGCGTGTATTTTATCCCATTCACATACATCACCAAATCCACATAGCCTAGAATAATTACAGATTAAGATGTAATTATATGCAAGGGAAATAGTGGGATAGTCAGGTGGGTAGGTGTGCATATGCATCCCACCATTGGATCTAGGACATGCAACATTGTGGTCTCTAAGTCTAACACCTCTGTTACTAACGCCGTTATATAGGGAGCACGACATGTATCTATCACTTTTGTTTATTTTTCCACTCCACGCACTAGAGTTGTTGTTCTGGTTATGTTTTCATTCACATCCAACACATGGGGTTTTGGTTCTATGCCAACTTTTGTTTTTCTTTCCAAACCGCACACTGTCCTTTGTCCATGCCAACTTTTGTTTTTCTTTCCAAACCCCACACTGTCCTTGTCCATCATTCCATGCATGCCAACTTTTGTTTTTCTTTCCCAAACCGCACACTATCCCTGTCCATCATTCCATGCATGCATCTCAAGATAGTATTAGTTTTCTTTGGACTTGCTCCACTTTTGTTTTCTTTTTCAAAATCGCCACTCATCAGTCCCTTTGTTTGAATCTTTCTTGTTTGTTCTATCTCCCACTAGGAACTAGCCACTTTTGTTTTCCTGTTCGTCGCATCCAATAAGGTGTATGAGCCATTTTTTCGGCTGTCTACAACCTGTTCCTGTTTTCAATTGACCACAAATCCGGAAAAATTCAAGAGCTCATCTGCTTGAAGGTTCGCCGCTCGCCTAGCTTTGGGTTTTCTCTTTTTTTCTCTTTGATTGATGCATGTGGCTTTCTTTTTAGTACTCACTCATGCATTGCTTCCATATCGCATGTGGCATTCTTGTAGTACTCACTCATGCATTTCTTCCATATCGTTTGTCTAAGTCTTTTTGTATCTGTTGAAAAATTCCAGCTCAATGAACGGTCACTGAGAGGCGAAAAGCTCCAGCTGTTGAACATGCCAAAGGGAAGAAGCCGGCAAGCATGAGAGGCGGCAAGCGGCTGGCAGAAAACACGTTTGTTGCCGGCAGCGATGAAGAGATGGAAGAGGGGCAGGGCAGCTCTCGCGTGGACGGTTAGGGTGAATGTTTACGTACTATCTAAAGAAGCATCCAGTTTCAATACTCCAGCTTCTACGTTTTGTAACCCTCAGCTAAACTAATCTGAGCAATGCAAGACAGCTATGGTTACAGTTTGCTATCAGGATATTTATTTTTGTCAAATACAGCTTTTATTCTGGATGCTACTACTTTTATTACATCGCATGGATTTCAGTACTACAAGCATGTAAATCCTAAACAACGGAGCGTACCCTGTGGCCGGGGCCTGGCTTGTCATTTTTTCCGTCCCTATCGGTTTCCTCTATGCCTTTTTTCTATCACTTATTTGATGTGGTGTTCTTAGGCTTTATGCAAACGAAATGGCAAAGTTTATAATCTACCAACCGGGGGTATACACATCTCAGCCTGTGATAGAAGAAAAATAAATCTATTTTTGTTAGGTCATTCGGCTGTAGCTTTTGAAAACTTTACCCAAAGCCACGTATCAAATATCCAACAACAATCTAGCTTTTGAAAACTTTCCAGAATGAGTAGAGCTTTTGAAAACTTTTCCACAACACTATAGGGAAAGTTTCCAAAAGCTGGCTTGCATGCATGGCCATGCATGCACAAAAACAAAACCTGTGGCTGCTCTTTGTTGGATGGAGATCTTGCTACCTAACGGCGCACTCTACAATCTGAACCTGCGGAGCATGTGCTCCCCATCATCCAACGGCTGCTCGGGTATGCACAGCTAGCCACCCGGTTAGCAAATCCGCGTCGTTATATGCAAACCAAGAAAGGTACAGCTAGACATGAAAACAAATTAAATATCTTGTAGCGAGAGTACATCAAGGGCTGGCTATCTTCACCTTCTAAGCATTCGTCCTAGAACACCAGTGAGGCTGCGCTGCTGACGCCATCTCCTTTGCCAGTATGCCCAGAGATAACCTGGGGAAAAAAGGAAGCACCATGAGAGGAGACTACGAAGGAAAGAAAGGCAGAGGAGGAGCGAGGACGACGACTCACCCGTTCCTGTAGCTCCCCATGCCGCCACACAAATCCCAGCCAGGCACCTCGACCGGCGGCCTCCCGTACCACCTCCCATGCTATCTGAGGGTGGAGGGAGAGGAGGAGCAGCAGGGGAGAGGAAGCGGCAGCACGGCCTCCCGTCCCACACTGAAACGAGCTCACCTTGGAGCGGGAGGCGCGGAGATCTCGAGCAGGTGGAGAAGCTCCTCAATGGCCTGGCCGCCTCGTCCGCTCCCCCAGCGACCCGCACCGTCCTTCTGCTGTGTCTGCTTGCGCCGGCCGTGCGGCCCGCTCGCCGGCCGCGCCGCTCGCTGGCTGGCCGCGCCGCCCGCGCCGTGCCGCCTGCGCCGCTCGCTGGCTGGCCGCGGTGCCGGCGCCGTGCCGCCTGCTCGCCGCTCGCGTCGCCCGCTACCACGCCGCGCCGCCCGCCTGCTCCGCCCGCGCCGCCAGCTCCCGCGCCGCGCCGCCCGCCTGCTCCGCCCACCTGCTTCCGGTCGCCCCCCGCTCGCCGCCCATGCGCCGCCTCTGGCTCGTACGCGGGGAGTGGTCGGGCCTCTTTTTAGGGTTTCAGTCGGGCTCCCTCACAGGGATTGGCTGTGGAGAAATATCTCCTAACGCAAGTGGGCAAGTGGCACCGGCCAAGAGGCCACGCTGGATGCAAGTGGGCAAGCGACACGCCCTCTGACAACTGGCCCCCCGAGAGGGCGGTCCCACTAGTCAGCGACATACAGGCAGGAACGTCCGGTGCATAAAAAAATACTGTTCCGGAACCATCACAAGGGGAGCGGCCGTAGAGGAGGCAAGTGGGCACCAGCGGGTCCCCAACACAGTGCCCCAACACAGTGCTTGCAAGTGGACACGGCGGGTCCAGCGCAAGTGGGCAGTCTTTTTTCCCACTGATTTGTGGCCCCCTGTGGACGCGGCCCAGCTGTCAGGGACACACAACGAAATCCGGACAGTGCAAAAAAAAAGAACGCTGCTATGAACAGGGTTTAGGTCAGAGGCTGGATCGATGGCTAAGATTGCTTTGGACATGCAATCCAACGGCCCAACATGGCAGATCGCTGTGGAGGCCTCAATGGGGGGCACCAATTATACCTTTAGATCCCCTCACTTTCCTATTGGTTATAGGTAGGACCATATACGAATTCAATGGATAGCTAGAGGTATAATCTACATAGAAGAAGTATTTTTTTTTGCCTTGTTAAAGATATAGTCGTTCCTAAAATGTAGCCCAAAGTAAAGCAAAGACACCAACTCAAATGTGTATTTTATCATTTTTGGCAAACCCCGCTAGCAAATTTCCAAATATATGTGTGATTCTTTTTGGGGGAATAAGATTAAAAGCTATGTGCACAATATTCCAAACCAGCTTTGCTAGAAGGCATTCAATGAACAATTGTTGCATTGATTCATCTTGATTATAAAAACAACATTTCTTGTTGTCTTGCCAATTTTTTTTTGCCAAATTATCTTTCTTGAGGAGCACCTTCGTTTTCCATATGTATTTTTGAAGAAATCTCATATGATCAATTATATAATCCAGATATAATGATTTGACCGTATGTTGTTAACTTCCAAACAAAATATCCAGTTGGGTGGAGAGGTCTATATTCATTAAGCGTTGAACTAGATGAATCCATATATCGCCTCTCTTATGAGTGTCTCGTTTTGGCACATGGGCTCACTGTCGCTTTCTTTAACCTCCAAAAATTTTAAAAAAAATTACATTTAGTCGACTATATACACTACGATCATGCAAATTTATAATTCAAAATTCCTTATATTCTGTCCTCGACAAAAATACAAAAAATAGTTCTAGGAGTGTGAACAGTGTTGTTTTTCTTCTTCCAAAATTTGTTCAATTTATCTTTTTTTCCCGAGCATGCGTAACAAGGTATTTTGTACTGAAAGTTTGCATGGTCATATTGTATACGGTTGGCTACATCGAGGCTTTTGTTTTGAATTTTTTTAAAGATTTTAAATTTGAATTTTCTGATGTTTAGAAAACAGAGCTCTAGGGAGCTCGGGAGCTAATAGCATTTTCCGCTCTGTTACCTGTAATTCATGTCTAAAACCGATGTTTTCTGGCACCCGAGACATGACATTTGCCACCAAATTAAACTTGTTTATGTTGTACTTATATAAAAGATGAATATTTTTAGATAAAGGAGTATCACCTAGTCACATATCTTCACGGAACCTATTACTCTCAATTTCTCACCATCTCTAGGACCCACTCTCAAAGAAATAATTCTTTACTTACTTTGATACAAGTTTTACAGTGATTGACATTTTTAGGAACCGTCTATCTACCTCGATCCGACGGTACTAAAATAGACGAAACCAAACTGACGGAACCAAACGCTACTAAAAACGTGGGACCAGAACCAAAATACCGTGGGACCGGAACCAAATCATTAAGTCAAAATAACGGTTGGTACGAAACATGCCACAGAATTGAGATTTCTGGTCCAGTCCCGCTGGACGGGACGAGCTCCATTGCGAGCCGTCGGGGCTCGGGACGGAGCTATAGCAGTGTGCACGATGAAGCACACGTTGTGTCGAATTCTCGTGCAATGCCTCGTGGATCTGCTCAGGTGGATTTTACCGATATATGTGGCCATCCCGGTGTGCACGATGAAGCAGACGGCGCTGCCATTGACGCCGGAGGTCCCACGAAGACCATCCGCTCCTTGGTCTCGATGTCGGTGTCCACGGCGTGGACCGCGTCGGAATTCGTGTCGCCGGTGAGCTAGCCCTGCTCGACCCTCAGCGTGGATGTCACGAGCCGGAGGACGCCCATGACGGCGGGGACCTTATCCCCAACACGGAGCTGCACGAGTGCACGACGTCGCCTGGGACGAGGTCCCGCGCGCGGAGGCTGGGCACCCACTCCCCGTCCCGCAGCACGGCTGCGTGGTCGGACTGGATCGCCTTCTTGGCGTTGGTCCGCTGCCAGACGCCGGCGTGATGCAGCTTCGTCATTACTAGACCACTTGTCAACACGTGATGCAGCTTCGCCTTGTCGGCGATGTTTGGATCAAAAGAAGGCCATGAGGGCTACCTGCGCGTGGTGAGCAGCCTGAAAAAGCTTCCACTGTTTTCCCCATGAATGCCATCGGGAACCGCCGCGCCGGCAGCGTCCCCGCTCATCGCGTCAGCAAACCTTCTGCTGTTTTCCCATCTCTTCTGCCTCATCTCCGGTAGCCGCCAGATTGCATCGAGCATATTCTTAGAGACTCTAATCACGAATCAGCGAGCTGGAGTGGTTGAGATTTGGTAGTGAGCGGAGCTATCTCAGTAAAGTTGTACTAGTAAAGACACGGAGACCACAGACCCCAGGGATAGATCAATGGAACAAAAACTAGAGAAGAATGTCCAAATAAGACCGCTTAACTAGAAGATGCTAAACCCTATGCGAGCGCGGAGTTATACTTGACCCCTGAAATACGCCGGCACTTTAATAGTTAAACCAAAGTTATAAGTTATTTTAATTAATGGCTAAAAAATTTAGACTCAACGAACCGGACGGAACCTAGGTTCCGTGCCGATCACCGTAAAAGAGCTCTCTTACTTTGAAAAGGGGAACAAGAATATTGATTCCGAGGAACAAATCCTGTCTACTTAGAAAAAAAAGAATATTGCATCTAAGGAAACAGAAAACAAAAAATTAATAAAATGAAAAACGAAAAATAAAAATAATGTAAGAATAATGAAATAAAAAAAGAAGAAAGAAAATAAATAGAATAATCAAATAGAAAAAGGAACGAAGAAACACACATGCTACGCTAGATGTACAACGTGAAAAGTTCATGTAAAAAACAAATTATTCTAAGCTTTCAGCTTGGTTGTGACCCAGTGTTTTGAAGCCACTTCCGGTAAGTATGTTTACAACCGTTAGATTTCTAACTGGAGAGCATCTGGATCGTCAAACAACGGTGATAAGCAGAACTTTTTTTACCACGACCGGGACATCTCCCGTAAACCGATTGGGCCCCCATCCAGTACACTGGCCCGCGACACAGCGACTGGATCGTGAAAATAACCACGGCATATCCCACCCCCGATACCTGGCCCCAATCTCCTCCCGACTCTCTCTGTTCTTCCTCTCTCGTGCTCTCTCTCTCTTCCAGAACGCATCGCCGCTGCCGCTCCGCGTCGATTTCCTCTGCCGGAGTGCGATCCGTCGCCTACCTCACCGGATCCCGGCCTGATCCGTCCGATTCCCGCAATTTCACCCTGCCATGGACGGTGTCGTCCCGAGGGCGCCGGCGCGGGGAACGGCGGCCAGCCGGGATGCAGGCTGTGCGACGGATTAACCTTCTGTGGGGCGGCGGCCGCGGCAGCTGGCCGCCTCCTCCTGCCACGCTGTAGCTTGCCCTTTGGTCTCGGAAGCCTGGATGTATGCGTGTGGCTGGACCATTGGCCCGTGCTGGCGTGATGCCTTTGGTTCCTTCGGGCGTGCTCCTTCAATGGAGAACGGGATGAGGTGGCAGCTATAAATCGATGGATGGGCCGATGGGTTGAATAGAGAGATAGGAGCAAGCGCAGTGAAGCTTCCGTAGATTTTTTGTCTACTTCAATAACACACTGAAGGTTTCAGGCTGAAAGGTAGTTTATTATCTTGCTTACAGCAAAGAGATTTTTTTACGAGAACAGCAAAGCGATTAGCGTGGTGCAACACTGATTATCTATGTATTTGTGACCAAAGGCCCCGTGATGTTAAGAATCTGTGCTAAGCTTATCCGTGTTTTTAGATTGATGCAATATTTCACAATATTGCTCACTGTAAGAATTACTTTCTTTTCTACTCTGCGTTTGTACAGACGCCCAAAAATATTTTCCTTTTTTGCTATGTTTCTGTGCCTCCTGTCTCCTGTTTTAGATTAGTTAGTGCAATGTCATAGAGAAAGAATGCACCTTGGTTAGTCCTTCATAATGACATGCCCTTCAGGCATTTTAAGATTGATGCTTCAACTTAACACAGTATGGCATTTTCCCAATATCTGAACTAAGCTCATAGTGATGGGTATGTACGTATTGGTGATCTTAAATTTTGCACAGGTGAGATCTATCCTTCCCTTATCAGTATATAAACTTACTAACCGGCATTTTAGTATGACAAAGGTAGTTCTTGACTATTTTCCTTCGGGTAAGTTGTAGCATACTTATTTGATATACCATGGTTTTTTTGAGTACTGATTTATCCACTGCTATGCACCAAAGCAATGTTTTTTTCATTGATGTTTGCAAGTGTAAGGGTGTTCAGTGATGAGAAAATATACATAGTCTTTCGACTCTTTTTCTTAATCTTTTTTCAGGGAACTTTGATTTATTCAGTTTTTGAATATTTTAACACATCAGGACCATCCTTCAAAATTTGTTATTCACTGGCATTAACTTTTATACTCAGACTCTTGAACTCACAAGGATAATAAAATTGTGATTGCAGGCAGTTTCCAGATATAATATAAACTCAAGAACACTGAATTGCTTCTGTGCAATGTTGAAGTCTTTGTGGGTTGAGGTTTTAATCATAGATTTGTTTAAAGGAAGGGGTGCAGAAGGAGGAGTAAATTCTATGATAAGCACTGCACAGTACTATACCTATAATCTTTTTGATGGATGCAATATGAAAAGCGACTCTTTGATTTCCACGTGGGTAAAGTTATTCAGTTTTCGTTGGTTATTCAGTACTCTTTTCTTTTGTTTTATTATAATGTTGCTGCGTCACGAACATTGTATTTCTACAAGACTTTCATATAAGAAAGTGATTTTTCTGTATCCGTAAATGCACTAATGCAGGTGCTCCAGCTATTTCAGTTTGGGTAGATGGAACAGTGAGTTCCTCCAGCAGAGCAGTGTTGAGTGGTGCTCTTCGCTCTGGCTTGATGCAATTTAGAGAGATTGATCCCGCTAACATGCCTACCATGATAGCCATCTCCAGGTTTGACAACCGGCTAAAGGTATATGCCTGCAGACCAATCAACACATTATTATAAGGTTCAATAGCATCTTCGTTGTGAATTCTGAAAGCCTAATTGGTACCTCATATCATGATATTGTGGCTGTTTTTGGTCACTAGGAGAATACCAAAAAAGGGAGGTCGATAGCTACTTGAGTGCGAGCGGCTACCTTGGTGACAAATCCACCTATCCTTTGTGGCTCTTCGAAAGGAGCAAGTATGTATGGAAGCACGTGCGTGATGGTGTGAAAGGGGGTTTCAATGAACAGAAATATGGTCAATACATTGGGTTCAGTCCCTCAGGAAGTACCTGGAATCTGAGCTTCAGAAGAGATGCAAAGAAGCAGCTCCAGCCACCCTGGCATTGTTAGAGCAGAGATGCAATGATGTCTCCATGGACCTATCCAGGTTGGAGTCCAAACTGCAAGCGACCTTGATGTCTCTCAGCCGAGGAGATAAGCAATGCTTCATGCTGCTTCTATTTGCACTCATTTGGTATGCTGACAAGATACAATCTTGATATTGCATCATATATATCTGTATGACAGCGCCAATTGTGCTATAACTAATTGCATCATATTTCTGTATAAAAGCGTGAATTGCTTGATGGAGCATCTAATGTAGCCCCAGAGCTATGGGGGAATACAACTGAAGAAGAACAAATGCACGGTGATATTGGCGGCTTTCCTGCCATGAGCGTTTCTGTAAAACGTCCCAACTCAAAGTCTTAAGGTGTACGGCGGTGCAGATTTTGAGATGGCAATGCATTAATTCCACTGTGCAACATACTGGATAGAATGACAATAAGGAGAAGGTACAGTTAAAGTTCAGAACTTTGTTGGTACACATACTTCTAAGGAAGTTAGCTGAAATCTGGATATTGATGTCATTAGGCAAACATATTACTTCCTCATGCTAGAAGAGGTGGGAGCCATGGGATGACTGAGACCACTGAGATAGCACGTGCAGCTGCAACCCTATCTTAGATGGAGTGCTTCCTATCTAAGATTTTGCTGTCGTAAGTTCATAGCTATATTTTGATTCAAGTACTGATTATCTGAATTTTATTACAGAAACAAGTTAGTGTTCAGGCAGTCAACCTTGATTTCTTACAACTACTCACTGCAGACGCTTGGTGTAATGGTGTGTATAGTTCTTGCAGCTATTCCCTGCAGGCGCTTGGTGTCTGTGTTACTTTTAAGAAAATTGTTCATCTCCAGTCGCATTATATTTGTTCTACTTGGTGTAATGGTGTGTATAGTTCTTGCAGCTATGTCTGTGTATTTAGTCTTTGATTTACTTTTCCAATTTCAGCATATTCACATGACCACAAAGAGCAGAACCAAGTATACTACTCATAACAAAAATAGAAATGAACATATAAGAGTTACTTCCTCTAATTCAGGAAAATAAATATGGAGCTAATTAAAACAGTTAACTGTAACATGTAAAGTTTGTGGAGTATTCAACAACGGTTAATAGCAACTATACACAAGAAAAAGAAAAAGAACATGGGCGCGGCGTGCCGCCGCGCCAAGAATTCTTAGGGTTTAATAGTAAAGAGAAGATAAGGTCTCGAACCAGATGATTCATGCTTCTTTGCGTTATAACCTTAGTAAGAGGAAAGCAACATCTCACATTCTCCAATAAATAACTGGTCAGTTGAAGGGGATATAGTTAATTGATGTTTATGATAGTGAAATCTCATATATATCTGAATCTTATGGAACAAATGTTTTATTCGGGGATATGAATCATGATTTCGTATTCCAAATTACATTGTCTCCATTTTAATTTGGTACTTCTCATCCATCAGGTGCATATTTTATTTCGTAATAAGAATTGCGTTGAATCACCCTAGAATTTGCTTACTTGTGTGCCAAAGCCAGTTTCATAAGGAGAGAAAAGCTGATCCTTATGCTTTACTGATATTGTAAATATGAATGTTTCAGACGAGAGTGTTGCCAAAGGCTTAAAGTTTTCATATCATCTACAGCTCTGCACACGCAATTAATTTATGGGGACGCTTTGGTCTATATTTATTGTGTTCTGAGGGCCTAAGAGGCATAAAAGAGGAAAGCGGTGTGCTTACATTACTAATTTACTATGAAGGTATGCTCCTCTCTAATTAGCATTGCTGGTTAATTGAAGAGGCATTGGTCTCAGTACCAACTAACCGCAGGCTCTATAGCTATGGCTCTTTTTGCTTATCCTAAAGCGTTTTATCTGGTGTCGAGTGTCCCCCCCACCCCCCAGGTTTTTTAATTTTGGAAGCGCGCTGATACAATGACTAGGTAGAGTGCAACATAGTCTAGAATTTGGATATAAATTCAAGCCTTCTGTTTTTGGGTTATTGACCACATTTCCTATTGCATACTGGTGCCCCCAACTTGTTGAGACTGGTGGTGCACAACATTTTGTGTCTTTTCATATGGATATGCCTCCTCTCTGCCACAACTATCACTATTGTGTCCGTTCTTCACCCTTCTTGTGGCTGCTTAGTTAACTATCCCGTTATTCCTGGTTCAAACTTCAAAAGCCTACACATCGGTTGTTGCACATTCAAACATTCAGGTAGGCTATATGTCCCTTCTTGCTACAACGTCTTCAGATTATTACCTAAAACTGTAAGCGATGTGTGTCTCCGCTGAGGGTACTTGCCATGCGACATGTGGGTCCCGTTCACCACCCTTCTTTGTTGTCTATCTTCTCCACGCGTCCAGTCATTGCCGGTCGATTCAAGGGCGGAGAGACAAGGAAGCAAAACCTCAAAACAAAAGATATATTCTCTTTCTCACTTATCAGCACCATTTTCTGATGTTTGTCTAGGAATTTTCTGATGTTGTTTGTCCAGGATTATGGCTTCCTTTTTCTGGCCACAGATCTGTATTTCTAATCTGAAAATCTATCTATGTGATTAACATATTGCCAATTTTTTCTTTGTTTTCCAAGCGGTGCTAAAATCCTTGGTGGTCGTTGGATTGTTGATAATCATCAGCCCTAACTATGTCACTAGAATATAGAGCTAGGGTAGGTAAGAAAGTATCTGCGAGATATATTTCTATGATTTTGCTGATAATCATGTAAGGATTATACACTTTGTATGTACCAACCTAGCAGAGTTCTGTATGAAGGATTTGTGAGTTTTTTCAGCAATTATAGGGTTGTGAGTTGTGACTGTTGGTCTTTGCAAAAAATCACTTAAATATTGCATTGATTTATCCTGGGTGTTTTTGGGTCAGCTTCACCACCTACCAAATTTTGTATCATTTCTGTTCTCAATTAAGCTTTGAAGTGCTATCTATGCATACCTATTGTTTTGCTGATCGATAGATGCATAATAGAATGCACTGCAGAATTGTCCTGATGTCTTTTTTATGTTTATTCTCTTCAGTCCTTATAATGTTAAAAATATCATGCATGATGGATGCTTTTGTCTATTCTGAGATCATCATTAAGCTTCTACTTTGGCCAGCATGGTAATTTGGTTATCCTCATGGGTGCAGATGTTCTCTTGAGTCCTGGCTGTTTCACGCCGTCTCTTAAAGTTCAGTTCTGCGTGTGTAATCCCGATCCAGTTCCATGCACCAAGGACGGAGGCCTCTTGCTGCTTATGATGGTCGTTGTCATCGTCTGATATGGAGGGCTTCCTCCTCTACATGAAGCTCACATTTGAATTTGCCCCCTTTGATTTGGGAGCCCCCAACCTCATCTACCGTGCTAGCACCCACGGTATCCATGTTCTTTCTTAAATTTGCATGATAACAGTTTAGATTCAATGAAAGAAATTGACAATAAATATTCCCTTCGTTGTTTAACCGAGTGACATGGCCAATTATGTTTTGTTTTTTGGTATGTGACCAATAGTGATTTTATTCCATAATACTAATGCCCCTTCTGAAAATGCTAACTTGCTTTTTTATGCTATGTTTTATGCCAGAACAAATACTGCATTACACTTGGTGACGATTATAAAGTTGCAATTCTTATTATGTAAACAAATGAAGAGTTGGTAAATCGGCTTGATTGGCCCTGTATCTATTCTGGTACAAAGTATAAGATTTGGTCTATTTTTTCAAAATGTCGATATAATATTTTTAAGAGGAGAAGATATGATCGAAGGAACAAAATAATTATATAGCTCTATGTTCTTTTCCCAGCCTATAAAGACAATATTCTTTTGTAAGTTTTTTAGTAGTGTTTATGCGCTCATATGCTCTGATAGTGTTTTTATACTATGCAGATTCTCATAAATGAAAATTCATACGTAGGTATATTCGTAGTCTATGCAGTGCAACAAGCGCTAGGTAGATGGGCTCGGCGAAGCGTGCAAGCGCCACGAGGGATCCACCGACCGAGAGAGCAATAAGAAAACAAATGTGCATGTGCACACGGCAAGCGCCACATCCGTACTGCATTACCCACCGGCCCGCATGTGCAAATCTAAGTTAGACCGATCGTATCGTTAAGACAGAATAAGATGGATTAGCAAAACGCAAAAAACAAACATATTGCAGTAACGAGTGGCAGGTGGGCGCGGCGAAGCGCGCTGGCCCGTCTAGTACTCTCTACGATCGGAAAATGTTACAACCATGTGCATGATGTGCTGCGCTTGCGGAAGTTAACAAATACGTCAGGGAAGCAGAATGACCGAACGAACCATACCGAACGGAATGGGCCAAGCCACGAAAATTTTCTTAAGAGAAACAGGAAACACGCATCACACGCGCTACAGAGCATTCTCTGTCGGCAAACCTTATAATCAGACCAGGTCGGCCCATACCCCGCGTCACACACACCCACGCGGGTGTGGGTAGGGCCCGTTAGTGGTGATCGGGGAGAAAGAGGTGACCGGAGAGGAACGCTCCCACCTCGCTGACGATGGGGATGCCGCGGCTGGCCGCGGTGTCACCATCGGAGGCGAGGAAGAAAATCTAAGGGTTAGGATGCGGGGTGCGGTGGGGTCTCCCCGGCGACGAACTTTGGGTCACAGTGCAGTGGGGTCTCGCCGGTGATGGAGGAGGAAGGTTAGAGGGATGGTCGGTCGGGGTGGCAGATGGCAAAGGCGACACCGAGCATGAGTGGTAGGAGGCGGCGATTAGGCTTGTGGCGGCTAGACGGGTCTATGCGGGAGGAATAAGACAATGTTGGCAGGAGGAATAAGATGATGCGGTCGCTATCAACAAGAATAAGATGCGATGTTATGAGCGTACGACGTGCGGACCAGGTCGGTGTCCAAGAGTCCCCTTATCTGGGTGTGGGTATCCAACGGAATCTCCTATATCGATGCCGGCGAGCCCTCCACCTCAAACCTTAAGACCCACACCCCAAAACCCTAAGTGTTAGGGCTCGCTTTGCTGCCTCCACAACAGCTTCATGTCGCCGAAGCATCGCAGGGGCATCACCCGGTTGGTGGCGTGGTGTTGATGATGTAAATGACCGGCCAGTTGGGAACCCCAAGAGAAGGTGTGATGAGTACAGCAGGAAGTTTTCCCTCAGTTATGAAACCAAGGTATGTCAATCCAGTAGGAAAAAGCCAAACTCAAGAAGGTGATGCCTACTAGCTGCGTGACACTCCAACAAGGGCGCCGTTAACGATACTTGTTAGCGTGTCTTCAACTAGTAGCAACGCAGAACCTGCACACAACACAACCAAGAACTTTGCTCCCAACTTACGATGAGGTTGTTAATCTCACCGGTTTGCTGTAAACAAAGGAATGAGCGTATCGAGTGGAAAGCAATAGTAGTATGCGAGAAAGTAAACAGTGCGAGTAAAGTAAACAGGTGATAACAATATAAAGGAAATTGGACCGGGGTCCACAGTTCACTAGTGGTGTCTCTCCATAAGATAAATAACAACATGCTGGGTAAACAAATTACTGTTCAGCAATTGATAGAATAAAGATAACATGCATATGTCGCGAGGATCACTATGAGATTTACTCTGGGCATTACAACAAAATACATAGACCGCCATCCAACTGCATCTATGACTAATAATCCACCCACGGGGAATCATCTGAGGACCCCGTGAATATTAAGTTGCGAACAACAGATAACTGCATTAAGCAAAGTGTGTATTGTAAACAAAGCATATGTCCTTGGACATAAGAATGTTGTTTTCTCCCTACTGGCAACAGCACATCTACAACCTTAGAGGTTTCTGTCACTCTCCCAGATTAAATAGAGGCATGAACCCAACTATCGAGCATAAATACCCCCTCTTGGAGTCACTAGTATCTACTTGGCCAAGATAGCTACTAACAACGGAGAGCATGCAAGATCATAAACAACATAGAGATAACATAAGATAATATTCAGCACATCAACTCAATCATAACACCAATATTCATCGGATCCCAACAAACACAACATGTAGAATTGAATAACGGTGATCTCGATCATGTAAGGCAGCTCACGAGATCTAAACATGAAGCACATAGTGGAGAAGACAACCATCTAGCTACTGCTATGGACCCATAGTCCAAGGTAGACTACTCACTCATCGTGCCGGAGGCAAGCATGGCGATGAAGAAGACCTCGGTGGTGATTTCTCTCTCCGGCAGGGTGCCGGGAAGAGCTTCTGGACCCTCCCGATCTCGGGTCAACGACGGCGGCGGATCGCGATATGTTTCTAGAAAATTGATCGAGTACTTAGGTTTTTCCCGTCGGGGGGTCTTTATAGGCGAAGGGGCAGCGTCAGAAGTGGACCAGGGCGGTCACACATGTAGGGTGCGCGGCCAGGGGCTGTGCCGCGCCGCCCTATTGTGTGGCCGGCCCGTGGCCCCTCTCCGTCTCCTCTTCGGACTTCTTAAAGCTTCGGTAAATTTCTGGATGTTCGGCTTTTGTTTCGTCCAATTCCGAGAATATTTTCTGTGTAACTTTTCTGAAACACAAAAACAGCAGAAAACAGGGAACTGGCACTGTGGCATCTTGTTAATAGGTTAGTTCCGAAAAATGCATAAAAATGCCACGAAGTATATCGAAACACTAAGCAAATGGTGTAAGAACAAGCATGGAGCATCAAAAATTATAGATACGTTTGAGACGTATCAGCATCCCCAAGATTAACTCCTGCTCGTCCTCGAGTAGGTAAGTGATAACAAAAGAAATAATTTTTGAGGTGACATGCACCTACACAATCTTGATCATCTATGTAAAGCATTGAGTGCTGGGATCAAAAGAACTTATAACATGGGCATGAAGATATAATCTTGATAGAAGAAACTTAGCAACCATGTTATAACATGAAAAAGAACACAAATGAAAGATCATAAAAATGAAACAATGAAAGTCAAACATGTGTTCAAATCATATAGAAAAACATACAAATGGTTTTCAGCTTGTCCTTCATGAGAGAGCAAAACATAAATGCATAGGACACCTTCAAGTTTAAGAGGGCGACTAGATACAAATAATTTAAGAACAAGTGAAACCAAAATCATGAATCAATCAATAAAAACTTTGGGACAATGCACATTATACTCAGAATGCCAACTATGCTCTCTTAGACGGTGCATAAAGATAGAAGGTGGTGACTCAACATAAAAGTACAAGAAAAGGCCCTTCGCAGAGGGAAGCAGTGATTGCAAGTTTTATAAACCTTCAAAAATTATGGTACTTACTAGCTTTGAGCTCTCATTGCCCCCATCATAGGCATCTTGAATGGTTAAAGTTAATGCGAGTATAATTATGAAGCATATGCTTGACAAATCATAAGTTGAAAACCTTGTGTCTCGTGAAGTACGAATACCCAAACCTCGTGCTACTCGACTTAGAGTCCCAAACAAGCTCTTGTCATTGTAAGTATACACATACCATCGAGAACCGCCAACGGGGTACCTCCGTGCCTGATGACATGGAACAAGCCCACATCAAAATGACAGGACAAACAGACAATGAAAAACCTCGGCATCTCTTTTATTTACCATTGGTATAGTGATACGTCTCCAACGTATCTATAATTTTTGATGCTTCATGCTTGTTTTTACACCATTTGCCTACTGTTTCGTTACACTTCGTGGCACTTTTATGCATTTTCCGGAACTAACCTATTAACAAGTCGCCATAGTGCCAGTTCCCTGTTTTCTGCTGTTTTTGTGTTTCAGAAGTGATACACAGGAAATATTCTCGGAATCGGACGAAACAAGTTCCTAAAGTCTTATTTTTCCCGGAAGCTTCTAGAGATCCGAAGAGGAGTTGGAGGGGGGCCACGAGGGCCCCACACACTAGGGCGGCGCGGCAAGGGGCCTGGCCGTGCCCCCTATGTGTGAGAGCCCCTCGGGCCACCTCCGACGATGCCCCTTCGCCTATAAAGACCCCCCGACGGAAAAAACCTAAGTACCCGATCAATTTTCCAGAACACATCGTGATCCGCCACCGCCGTCGACCCGAAGATCGGGAGGGTCCAGAAGCTCTTCTCGGCACCCTACCGGAGAGGGGAATCGCCACCGGAGGTCTTCTTCATCGCCATGCTTGCCTCCGGTGCGATGAGTGAGTAGTCTACCTTGGACTATGGGTCCATAGCAGTAGCTAGATGGTTGTCTCCTCCACCATGTGCTTCATGTTTAGATCTCATGAGCTGTCCTACATGATTGAGATCACCGTTATGTAATTCTACATGTTTGGTTTGTTGGGATCCGATGAATATTGGTGTTATGATAGAGTTGCTATACTGAAATATATCTTTTGTTATCTCTATGTTGTTTATGATCTTGCATGCTCTCCGTTGTTAGTAGCTATCTTGGCCGAGTAGTTGCTAGTGACTCCAAGAGGGGGTATTTATGCTCGATAGTGGGTTCATGCCTCTATTTAATCTGGGGAGTGACAGAAACCTCTAAGGTTGTAGATGTGTTGTTGCTACTAGGGAGAAAACAACATTCATATGCTCAAGGGCATATGCTTTGTTTACATTACACACTTTGCTTAATGCAATTATCTGTTGTTCGCAACTTAATACTTGTGGAGTTCTCGGATTGATTCGCCACAAGTGGATTATTAGTCATAGATGCAGTTGGATGGCGGTCTATGTATTTTATTGTAATGCCCAGAGTAAATCGCATAGTGATCTTCTTGACATATCACGTTTATCTTTATTCTATCAATTGCCCAACTGTAATTTGTTTACCCAGCATGTGTTATTTATCTTACGGAGAGACACCACTAGTGAACTGTGGACGCCGGTCCTATTTCCATCATATTGCTATCACCTGTTTACTTTACTCGCACTGTTTACTTTACTCGCATACTTCTACTGTTTTCCACTCGATACGCTCATAACCTTTGTTTCAAGCAAACCGGTGAGATTGACAACCTCATCGCAAGTTGGGAATAAAGTACTTGGTTGTGTATGTGCAGGTTCCACGTTGCAGCTAGCAAAGCAAAGCTTGGACGAGGCGCCATATATAAATTATCCGAAGCTGTCGCTAAGCCAGTCCGCATCACCTTCAGTCGTATTGTCTGCTCTTCTCCTGATCGATAAAATCTTGGTTTCTTAACTGAGGGAAAACTTGCTGCTATCTTCATCAAACCTTCTCTTGGGGTTCCCAACTGGCCGGTTATTTACTTCATCAACTAGGTAGCATCAAGCTCTTTCTGGCGCTGTTGCCGGGGAAGAGTGGAAGACCTCTGCAAGGGGAGTTTTTCGCACGCACATCCTTTACTTTGTTTTAAGTTTTATTTTACTTTATTTATTTTTACTTGCATCATTTTATATCAAAAACCCAAAAAATTAGAATCCTTGGTAGTTGTTTTTACTTGTCTACTTTTAGTTTTGCTGAAATGGCTAATCCTGAAAACACCAAGTTGTGTGACTTTACTAACACGAACAATAGTGATTTTATCTGCACTCCTATTGCACCACCTGCTCCTGCTGCGAATTTTTATGAGATTAAGCCTACTTTGTTGAACCTTGTTATGAAAGAGCAATTTTCTGGTGTTAGTACTGAAGATGCTGCAGCTCATCTCAACAATTTTGTTGAGCTATGTGAGATGCAGAAATATAAGGATGTAGAAAGTGATATTATTAAGCTCAAGTTGTTTCCTTTTTCTTTGAGAGGAAAAGCTAAAGATTGGTTGCTGTCTTTGACTAAGAATAGTATTGATTCATGGGCTAAGTGTAAGGATGCTTTTATTGGTAGATACTATCCTCCTGCTAAGATTATATCTCTGCGTAGCGATATTATGAAGTTTACTCAGTTTGATAATGAACATGTTGCTCAAGCTTGGGAAAGAATGAAATCTATGATAAAGAATTGCCCCACTCATGGACTGACTACTTGGGTGATTGTCCAAACTTTTTATGTAGGACTGAATTTTTCTTCGAGGAATCTACTTGATTCAGCTGTTGGAGGCACTTTTATGTCCCTTACCTTGGGCGCCGCAACAAAGCTACTTGACAACATGATGGTAAATTATTCCGAATGGCACACCGAGAGAGCTCCACAAGGTAAGAAGGTAAATTCTGTTGAGGAAACCTCTTCCTTGAGTGATAAGATTGATACCATTATGGCTATGCTTGCTAATGATAGGACTCATGTTGATCCTAATAATGTTCCTTTAGCCTCTTTGGTTGCTCAAGAAGAGCATGTTGATGTGAATTTCATTAGAAATAATAATTTTAACAACAATGCTTATAGGAACAATTTTGCTAGTAACAATTATAGGCCATATCCTTCTACCAATGGTAATGGTTATGGTAATTCTTATGGTAATTCCTACAACAACACTAGGGCCGCGCCCTCTGAACTTGAAGTCATGCTCAAAGACTTCATGGTAAAACAATCTGCTTTTAACAAGTCTGGTGAGGAAAAGTTAGGCAAAATTAATATTCTTGCTTCTAAAGTTGATAGCCTTGCTCATGATGTTGAACTTCTAAAATTAAAAGTGTTGCCTAATGATGTGAAAGAGAACAATGTTTTTGCTACTGCTAATGCTATCCAAGTTGGAATTGATGAAAATCTTAAATTGTTAGCAGAATTGCATGCTAGATGGGAAAGAAAGGATGAGATTGCTAGGAATTTGAAAGTTTGTACTATTACTACCTCTAATGATGTTGCTCCTAATGCTAGCAATCCTCTTACTTTGATTGGTGTATAGAAAACTCCCACTCCTTGTGTTAAAAAGCCTAAAACTGCCAAAACTTTTTCTCAAAAGAGTGCTGAAATTTTTCGGAGTGTAGAAGATGATAGCTCTACTTCTTTTAATGATTTTGATGTTGATGGCTGCAATATATCTGAAGTTATTTTGTTCTTGCAAAAGCTTGCTTTGACTCCCAATGCTAGTTCTTTAAATATTGCTTTTACTAAGCATATTACCAATGCTCTCATGAAAATTAGGGATGAAAAGTTGCATCAAAAAGCCTCTGTTCCCAAGAAGTTAGAAGATGGTTGGGAACCCATCATTGATATGCATGTTAATGGTTTTGATTGCCATGCTTTATGTGATCTAGGTGCTAGTATTCCTATCATGCCTAGAAAAATTTATGACATGCTTGATTTACCACCTCTTGAAAAATGTTATTATGATGGTCCTATTGCTGATGTTGCTAAGAAGAAACCTTTGGGAAGGATTAATGATGTTCTTATTGTGGTTAACAATAACCATGTTCCCATTGATTTTCTTGTTATGGACGTTGAATGCCATGCTTCATGTCCTATTATTTTGGGATGACCCTTTTTCGAACTGTAGGTGCCATCTTTGATATGAGGGAAGGCACTATAAAATATCAATTTCCACTCAAAAAAGGTATGGAACACTTCCCAAGGAAAACGAAGAAATTACTTTTTGACTCTATTCTTAGAGCAAACTATGAGCTTGATGCTTCATCTCTTGATGTTACTTGATTCGCAATTTTCTGCGCCTAGCTCAAAGGCGTTAAAGAAAAGCACTCTTGGGAGATAACCCAATGTTTTATTTTCAGTACTTTTTCTTTTATTTGAGTCTTGGAAGTCATTACTACTGTAATGACCGCTCCTTATCCTTTTAATTTTATTGTTGTGCCAAGAGAAGCCTCTAATTCGAGTGAGGTAAAGATTTGGGGATGTTGCTGTCCTGAAACTGTTTTTGGTGCTGCACCATAAAAATTCGTATAAATTCTCTGTATATCTTTTGGACCTGCGATTTCTTGTGCATATGCCCCAGGTTATATCCAAACTTTCGTTAGTTGAACACTTTTTGATTTTAGCAACAGAAAACCCCTCAAAAATTCGACCTTTGTGAGCTGTTCTGTCTTGACAGATTTCTACCAATATTTGTGTTTGCCGCTTTATCACTTTCTTTTGAGTTCTTTTGATCACGGAACTTTTGGGGAAGTTGCTACAGTAGTATATACTTTATATATGGTGGTTTTGGGTTGAAACCTGAAGCAAAAAGAGGTTGATTATATGTTATGCTTGCACTAATGTTGCTAATAGAATTGTGTTTAGTTTTTTATGAAGGAAGTTTTCAAGTGTAGGGATTGGAGAATGATGAGATGAGTTGAAGAATGGACAAAAGCTCAAGCTTGGGGATGCCCATGCATCACCCCAAGAAATATCCAAGAAGTACAAGCGTCAAAGCTTGGGGATGCCCCCGAGGCACCCCTTCTTCATCAGCAAAAATCAGGTCACCTTTCAAAACACTATATTTTTATTGCTTCATGCACTATGTGTTTTTCTTGGAGCGTCAGTTGTTTTAGTTTTCTTAGTTAGTTTAGTTTGGTTTGCTGCAATAAATGGTTGGACCCCAACAAATTTCCTTTGGAGGAGATGTACTCGTTTTCATTTGCCAAGAACACTCCATTTTTCATTCTTACAATTTCACCGAGTGTTCTTCTTTTTCCGCTACTGCTTTTGGTTTTCGTTTTTGCCTTGATTTGCATTCAGACCTTGTCATATCTCTTCATCAAGGTGTATTTTTGCCTCTGATCTCTATTGGTTTCATCAAAAGAGGTGTCTGTAAAAATTTCAAATGGTGTTGGAAAAGAGAAAAGCTTTATGCAAAAAAGTGGTACAAGAAGGAGCTTGTGTAGACTGCGGCTTAGGCTTTTTCATGTCATGCTTGATGTCTTTTTGATAGTATACTTAGTGGTTTTGCTGTAGCATGACTTGTCTCAAATAACTGAGATTGCTTAATGAGCCTTTGAAAAAAAATCATGCGTTGTTTTTATTGTATGGAAGCATTATTTTGGTTTTCTCCTTGATGCTTTATTTGGGTTGACTTGGCACATGCTCACACATGTTAGACTCTTACAAAGTCGCCAATAGCCTCTATGATCATTTATTTTTTGACTTTTGATGCCATCTTATGCTAATTTTAATGTCGCTTTGTCGCTTTGCATGATTATGGCCATTATTGCTCTCTTAGTTGGTCGCTCCCAGTCTTTTGCTAGCCCTCGCCTTGTACTGAGTATGAGCTCTACTCATGCATCCAACTCCTAAAAGCCAAAGTTTTCCAAAGTGTCCACCATACATACCTACTAGCAATCTGCTATTCCAAGTAAATTTGACTTGCTTTTATCTTCTCTTCAAATAAAACTCTTACCAGTGTTATGCGAAAATTGGTCAGTAAAGCTCTCACGAACCGGAAGGCACACTTTACTTTTTCTTTGTTCTTAAAAATTTGACATTGTGGTATCTTATGTTGAGTTGTTATGCTTACAAGTTGTAAGTTGGATTCTAGCCCATCCATCCTGTCATGGGGCAAGCTTTCAACATTGCACTTCTTATTTGAGTTGATATCGTGATCTTTTGTTTATGGATGCCCGCGGTGTGAAATGAATTGGGAATCTTGTGGGGATCATGGAGTTTGTACATGTGTTAGAGAAATGCATGGGCCGCCAATCTAAGCCATGCATAATTCATGGTGGAAATTTGCAGCATACCCATGGTGGACATTCGACGACGCATCTCACAATAAAAAGCTAAACAAATGGCAAATAAAAGAGATGTCGAGGTGTTCATTGTCTGCTTGTCCTGTCATTTTGATGTGGCCTTGTTCCATGTCATCGGGCACGGAGGTACCCCGTTGGCGGTTCTCGATGATACACATATACTTACAATGACAAGAGCCTTGCTTGGGACTCTAAGTTGAGTAGCATGAGGTTTGGATACTCGTATTGACGAGACACGAGGTTTTCGACTTATGATTTGTTAAGCATATGCATCATAATTGTTCTCGCATTAACTTTAACCATTCAAGATGCTTATGATGGGGGCAATGAGAGCTCAGAGCCGGTAAGTACCATAATTTTTGAAGGTTATAAAACTTGCAATCACTGCTTCCCTCTGCGAAGGGCCTTTCTTTTACTTTTATGTTGAGTCACCACCTTCTTTCTTTATGCACCATTAAGAGAGCATAGTTGTCATTCTTAGTATAATGTGCATTGTCCCAAAGTTTTCATTGATTGATTCATATTGTTGGTTTCACTTGCTCTCAAATTATTTGTATCTAGTCGCCCTCTTAAACTTGAAGGTGTCCTATACATTTATGTTTTGCTCTCTATGAAGGACAAGCTAAAAACCATTTGTATGTTTTTCCTTATGATTTGAACACACGTTCGACTTTCATTGTTTCATTTTCATGATCTTTTGTTTGTGTTCATTTTCTTGTTTACAACATGGTTGCTAAGTTTCTATTGTCAAGATTATATCTTCATGCCCATGTTTTAAGTTCTTATTGTGGTTAACAATAACCATGTTCCCATTGATTTTCTTGTTATGGACGTTGAATGCCATGCTTCATGTCCTATTATTTTGGGATGACCCTTTTTCGAACTGTAGGTGCCATCTTTGATATGAGGGAAGGCACTATAAAATATCAATTTCCACTCAAAAAAGGTATGGAACACTTCCCAAGGAAAACGAAGAAATTACTTTTTGACTCTATTCTTAGAGCAAACTATGAGCTTGATGCTTCATCTCTTGATGTTACTTGATTCGCAATTTTCTGCGCCTAGCTCAAAGGCGTTAAAGAAAAGCACTCTTGGGAGATAACCCAATGTTTTATTTTCAGTACTTTTTCTTTTATTTGAGTCTTGGAAGTCATTACTACTGTAATGACCGCTCCTTATCCTTTTAATTTTATTGTTGTGCCAAGAGAAGCCTCTAATTCGAGTGAGGTAAAGATTTGGGGATGTTGCTGTCCTGAAACTGTTTTTGGTGCTGCACCATAAAAATTCGTATAAATTCTCTGTATATCTTTTGGACCTGCGATTTCTTGTGCATATGCCCCAGGTTATATCCAAACTTTCGTTAGTTGAACACTTTTTGATTTTAGCAACAGAAAACCCCTCAAAAATTCGACCTTTGTGAGCTGTTCTGTCTTGACAGATTTCTACCAATATTTGTGTTTGCCGCTTTATCACTTTCTTTTGAGTTCTTTTGATCACGGAACTTTTGGGGAAGTTGCTACAGTAGTATATACTTTATATATGGTGGTTTTGGGTTGAAACCTGAAGCAAAAAGAGGTTGATTATATGTTATGCTTGCACTAATGTTGCTAATAGAATTGTGTTTAGTTTTTTATGAAGGAAGTTTTCAAGTGTAGGGATTGGAGAATGATGAGATGAGTTGAAGAATGGACAAAAGCTCAAGCTTGGGGATGCCCATGCATCACCCCAAGAAATATCCAAGAAGTACAAGCGTCAAAGCTTGGGGATGCCCCCGAGGCACCCCTTCTTCATCAGCAAAAATCAGGTCACCTTTCAAAACACTATATTTTTATTGCTTCATGCACTATGTGTTTTTCTTGGAGCGTCAGTTGTTTTAGTTTTCTTAGTTAGTTTAGTTTGGTTTGCTGCAATAAATGGTTGGACCCCAACAAATTTCCTTTGGAGGAGATGTACTCGTTTTCATTTGCCAAGAACACTCCATTTTTCATTCTTACAATTTCACCGAGTGTTCTTCTTTTTCCGCTACTGCTTTTGGTTTTCGTTTTTGCCTTGATTTGCATTCAGACCTTGTCATATCTCTTCATCAAGGTGTATTTTTGCCTCTGATCTCTATTGGTTTTCATCAAAAGAGGTGTCTGTAAAAATTTCAAATGGTGTTGGAAAAGAGAAAAAGCTTTATGCAAAAAAGTGGTACAAGAAGGAGCTTGTGTAGACTGCGGCTTAGGCTTTTTCATGTCATGCTTGATGTCTTTTTGATAGTATACTTAGTGGTTTTGCTGTAGCATGACTTGTCTCAAATAACTGAGATTGCTTAATGAGCCTTTGAAAAAAAATCATGCGTTGTTTTTATTGTATGGAAGCATTATTTTGGTTTTCTCCTTGATGCTTTATTTGGGTTGACTTGGCACATGCTCACACATGTTAGACTCTTACAAAGTCGCCAATAGCCTCTATGATCATTTATTTTTTGACTTTTGATGCCATCTTATGCTAATTTTAATGTCGCTTTGTCGCTTTGCATGATTATGGCCATTATTGCTCTCTTAGTTGGTCGCTCCCAGTCTTTTGCTAGCCCTCGCCTTGTACTGAGTATGAGCTCTACTCATGCATCCAACTCCTAAAAGCCAAAGTTTTCCAAAGTGTCCACCATACATACCTACTAGCAATCTGCTATTCCAAGTAAATTTGACTTGCTTTTATCTTCTCTTCAAATAAAACTCTTACTAGTGTTATGCGAAAATTGGTCAGTAAAGCTCTCACGAACCGGAAGGCACACTTTACTTTTTCTTTGTTCTTAAAAATTTGACATTGTGGTATCTTATGTTGAGTTGTTATGCTTACAAGTTGTAAGTTGGATTCTAGCCCATCCATCCTGTCATGGGGCAAGCTTTCAACATTGCACTTCTTATTTGAGTTGATATCGTGATCTTTTGTTTATGGATGCCCGCGGTGTGAAATGAATTGGGAATCTTGTGGGGATCATGGAGTTTGTACATGTGTTAGAGAAATGCATGGGCCGCCAATCTAAGCCATGCATAATTCATGGTGGAAATTTGCAGCATACCCATGGTGGACATTCGACGACGCATCTCACAATAAAAAGCTAAACAAATGGCAAATAAAAGAGATGTCGAGGTGTTCATTGTCTGCTTGTCCTGTCATTTTGATGTGGCCTTGTTCCATGTCATCGGGCACGGAGGTACCCCGTTGGCGGTTCTCGATGATACACATATACTTACAATGACAAGAGCCTTGCTTGGGACTCTAAGTTGAGTAGCATGAGGTTTGGATACTCGTATTGACGAGACACGAGGTTTTCGACTTATGATTTGTTAAGCATATGCATCATAATTGTTCTCGCATTAACTTTAACCATTCAAGATGCTTATGATGGGGGCAATGAGAGCTCAGAGCCGGTAAGTACCATAATTTTTGAAGGTTATAAAACTTGCAATCACTGCTTCCCTCTGCGAAGGGCCTTTCTTTTACTTTTATGTTGAGTCACCACCTTCTTTCTTTATGCACCATTAAGAGAGCATAGTTGTCATTCTTAGTATAATGTGCATTGTCCCAAAGTTTTCATTGATTGATTCATATTGTTGGTTTCACTTGCTCTCAAATTATTTGTATCTAGTCGCCCTCTTAAACTTGAAGGTGTCCTATACATTTATGTTTTGCTCTCTATGAAGGACAAGCTAAAAACCATTTGTATGTTTTTCCTTATGATTTGAACACACGTTCGACTTTCATTGTTTCATTTTCATGATCTTTTGTTTGTGTTCATTTTCTTGTTTACAACATGGTTGCTAAGTTTCTATTGTCAAGATTATATCTTCATGCCCATGTTTTAAGTTCTTATGATCCCAGCTCACAAATACTTACATATATGATCAAGATTATGTAGGTGCATGTCACCTCAAAAATTATTCTTTTGTTATCACTTACCTACTCGAGGACGAGCAGGAGTTAAGCTTGAGGATGCTTGATACGTCTCCAACGTATCTATAATTTTTGATGCTCCATGCTTGTTTTTACACCATTTGCCTACTGTTTCGTTACACTTCGTGGCACTTTTATGCATTTTCCGGAACTAACCTATTAACAAGTCGCCACAGTGCCAGTTCCCTGTTTTCTGCTGTTTTTGTGTTTCAGAAGTGATACATACGAAATATTCTCGGAATTGGATGAAACAAGTTCCTGAAGTCTTATTTTTTCCGGAAGCTTCCAGAGATCCGAAGAGGAGTTGGAGGGGGGCCACGAGGGCCCCACACACCAGGGCGGCGCGGCCAGGGGCCTGGCCACGCCCCCTATGTGTGAGAGCCCCTCGGGCCACCTCTAACGATGCCCCTTCGCCTATAAAGACCCCCCGACGGAAAAAACCTAAGTACCCAATTAATTTTCCAGAACACATCGCGATCTGCCGCCGCCGTTGACCCGAAGATCGGGAGGGTCCAGAAGCTCTTCCCGGCACCCTGCCGGAGAGGGGAATCGCCACCAGAGGTCTTCTTCATCGTCATGCTTGCCTCTGGAGCGATGAGTGAGTAGTCTGTCTTGGACTATGGGTCCATAGCAGTAGCTAGATGGTTATCTCCTCCACCATGTGCTTCATGTTTAGATCTCATGAGCTGCCCTACATGATTGAGATCACCATTATGTAATTCGACATGTTTGGTTTGTTGGGATCCGATGAATATTGGTGTTATGATTGAGTTGCTATACTGAAATATATCTTTTGTTATCTCTATGTTGTTTATGATCTTGCATGCTCTCCGTTGTTAGTAGCTATATTGGCCGAGTAGTTGCTAGTGACTCCAAGAGGGGGTCTTTATGCTCGATAGTGGGTTCATGCCTCTATTTAATCTGGGGGAGTGACAGAAACCTCTAAGGTTGTAGATGTGCTATTGCTACTAGGGAGAAAACAACATTCATATGCTCAAGGGCATATGCTTTGTTTACATTACACACTTTGCTTAATGCAATTATCTGTTGTTCGCAACTTAATACTTGTGGAGTTGTCGGATTGATTCGCCACAAGTGGATTATTAGTCATAGATGCAGTTGGATGGCGGTCTATGTATTTTGTTGTAATGCCCAGAGTAAATCGCATAGTGATCTTCTTGACATATCACGTTTATCTTTATTCTATCAATTGCCCAACTGTAATTTGTTTACCCAGCATGTGTTATTTATCTTATGGAGAGACACCACTAGTGAACTGTGGACCCCGGTCCTATTTCCATCATATTGCTATCACCTGTTTACTTTACTCGCACTGTTTACTTTACTCGCATACTTCTACTGTTTTCCACCCGATACGCTCATAACCTTTGTTTCAAGCAAACCGGTGAGATTGACAACCTCATCGCAAGTTGGGAATAAAGTACTTGGTTGTTTGTGTGCAGGTTCCACGTTGCAGCTAGCAAAGCAAAGCTTGGACGAGGCGCCATATATAAATTGTTCGAAGCTGTCGCTAAGCCAGTCCGCATCACCTTCAGTCGCATTGTCTGCTCTTCTCCTGATCGATAAAACCTTGGTTTTTTAACTGAGGGAAAACTTGCTGCTATCTTCATCAAACCTTCTCTTGGGGTTCCCAACTGGCCGGTTATTTACTTCATCAACTCGGTAGCATCATATAGCTTTTTATTTTGAAATGCGTCATCGATTGTTCACTATGGGTGACGAGGGTATGCCCGTTGGGTACCCGCGGATTACTATACCGGGTCCGGCCCATTAAGGAGTTGGAGAACTACAAGGACTCGAAGATTGACTTGGAGGCGAAGAAGGAAGCTCTAATCCGTATTCGACTAGGACTCTTGTAAAACCTTAGCCCGGTTGCATATATAAAGCCAGGCAGGGGCGCCCCTAGAGGGACAAGTTACAACTCAGAACTCAATAGATATCATAGACATCGAATATCATAGACAAGCAATATCTCGATTAGACAAGATAGATTAGACATAGACTAGATACAATACTCCGCCTACGGCGGCACCATGTAAACACCATTGTGATTATCTACTAGATTGCTAGCAGGATGTAGCGATCCTCCACTGCGGGGACGTGAACCTGGGTACATCGTGTGCCAATCTCGATCCCGGAATCTCTAGTCGTTGCTCTTCCCCCGATCTAAGTCCTTCATCTAGGACATTTGTCGAGTTAACCCCTCGTCAATTGGCACCGACCGTGGGGATCGCGGCGACTGGATTTTGTTATCCGGGCGGGATCCTTCAGCTTTTCCATCGGCGATATCAGCAAATTTTTTCTACATCATCAAGATCAACAACGCGCATACAGCCGAAGATTCATGGAGCAAGGATACGGAACAGTATGAAGAAATCAAGATCAGCAAAATTTTGCGGCTACCGACAGCAGCAACAGCTAGATCTCTTCTGGCCAACTCATTCAGATCAATATCGCGACTCCGCGCAGTCAAGACAATTCTCAGCGTCAGCCTTCATCAGCCTCTAAGCAAAACCGGTGAAATCAGCGATCCGGCGAGTTCCGACTTCGTATGCTTGGAAGGAAAAAAAAAGGGCTATACGGCAAGGAAAGCAACAAGCTATTTCAGCGATACAAGGAAAATCAGCATAAAGCCAAGACCACTACGGATCGGTCCCTAGTTTCCAAGAATCCAAGAGACACAGGACAGCTAGAAGACATTACCAACTCAACCGAATCGAAATTGAAGCATATCTCTGAACAAGGAAAGTCCCAGGACGTTACATGGAAAGCTACACAATTATTTGAGTTCGGATATCATGAGAAGATAATCCGTCATGACGTCGTCGTGATACAACAATGGGCAGCCACGTGAGATTTAGGAAAGAAAAAATCAGCTCATACGTATGGAATACGTATATCAAATCGGCAAAAGTTTACAACCGGCGAAATTTTTCGATTAACTCTGCTCGGACAACTCGAAGAAAATATTTCAACTACTTCGTCTTCAACATCGTCGACTACATCGCGCCGCTACGTGCGTCGGCTGTGCCTTGCAACGCTCGGGGGCTCGCCGCCGCGCACTCGCGCAAACTATCGGCAACACTGGGGGGCTCGACATCAACTCGCCCCGGAGTACGGAAGCTCATACTCAAGACCTGCGACTTCATCAACATCAGCAACACGGCGATCCTAACAACGCTCGGGGGCTCGACAACAACTTCGCCTCCGATCGTGGTTGTGATTCTACGACAACAACTCGACTACATCTACGTCTACTTCGACTACGCCGCGCCAATGACGGCGCACTCGATAAAAGCTAAGTTTTCCTCTTCCAAGAGTCAATTATCATTTACTTTAGCCGCACCCGACACTTGGGGGCTCTGCTATGAAAAATCATCTTGCATATCATTGAAGTCGAAAAAATTGTGAAAGCCCTAGTAGCTAGCTGACGTTCCTTGTCGAATACTTGTCAATTTAGTTTACAGTCGCATGAAGCTCGACTAACGGTTGGCAAGGCCAAAATCTTGGGCGTCAGGCTAACGAAAAGGCTTAGCAAGTATCTTGAAATTCAAATGCGGCACACGCATCGATTTACGTCTGACCTGAGTAGCTGATCGAGCCGTGAAGTGTATCAGGCTAACGAAAGGGTCTTACGTACGAGCAACAAAATTGCACGAAAAACATTGAGTTTTTGTTTTACATACTACTACATCATTGTTGCAATATGCAAACGCAATATTTCTTCGAGAGATAAATTATTTCATAATTATTCATATTTTCTGCAGGAGTCGACAATATCATCAAGTCCTTCAACTGGAGCCGAACATCTTCGAGTAGTACAACTTGAGTCTATGCCCGGCTACAAGTACCCGAACATAGACTCGGGGGCTACTCCCATCAGGAGCGCTGGCCGCGCACCTGATAGAAAGACAATTTTGAGAAAGAATTCAACAAAAGGAGATGAAGAAGAAGAAAATTGGAGCCTATGATCGACTACAAGTACCCGACCATAGCCTCGGGGGCTACTCCCATCGGGAGCGCTGGTCGCGCACCCGATGAAGATTTACTTCGAGAAGATCATCAATGAAGAGCGAGAAAGAAATTTTCGAGTCCATTATCGGTGGCAAGCACCAGAAAATAAACTCGACATTTACTCCCATTGGGAGAGTGGATTCAAGAACCCAACGATTTTGGGCATTACATTTGAAGTCGGAGTTATATGAAGTCAAAGATTGAAGAAATCAAAGAAGTCGAAGATTGAAGAAGTCGAAGAATTGAAGAAGTCGAAGATTTGAAGTTTGGAGACTCAACCCGAGTCTGTAACTCGAATTGAGTCTCGGGGGCTACTGATGAGGGTATGCCCGTTGGGTACCCGCGGATTACTATACCGGGTCCGACCCATTAAGGAGGTGGAGAACTACAAGGACTCGAAGATTGACTTGGAGGCGAAGAAGGAAGCTCTAATCCGTATTCGACTAGGACTCTTGTAAAACCTTAGCCCGGTTGCATATATAAAGCCAGGCAGGGGCGCCCCTAGAGGGACAAGTTACAACTCAGAACTCAATAGATATCATAGACATCGAATATCATAGACAAGCAATATCTCGATTAGACAAGATAGATTAGACATAGACTAGATACAATACTCCGCCTACGGCGGCACCATGTAAACACCATTGTGATTATCTACTAGATTGCTAGCAGGATGTAGCGATCCTCCACCGCGGGGACGTGAACCTGGGTACATCGTGTGCCAATCTCGATCCCGGAATCTCTAGTCGTTGCTCTTCCCCCGATCTAAGTCCTTCATCTAGGACATTTGTCGAGTTAACCCCTCGTCAATGGGCATGCTGTAAATTTCCACCATAAATTATGCATGGCTTAGAGTAGCGGCCCAGACGTTTCTCTAACACGTATACAAACTCCATGATCTCACAAGATTCCCAAATTATTTCACATCGCGAGTATCCATAAACAAAAGATCACGATATCAACTCAAATAAGAAGTGCAATGTTGAAAGCTTGCCCCATGACGGCATGGCTGGGCTAATTTCCAACTTACAACTTGCAAGCATAACAACTCAACATAAGAGAGCCACAATGTCAAATTTTTAAGAATGAGAAAAGTAAAGTGTGCCATCAGGTTCGTGAGAGCTTTACTGACCAATTTTTGCATAACACCAAAAGAGTTTAATTTGAAAGATAGATAAAAGCAAGTCAAATGTACTTTGGAATAGCAAATTGCTAATAGGTATGTATGGTGGACACATTGGAACAACTTGGTTTTTGGGAGTTGGATGCACGAGTAGAGCTCATACTCAGTACAAAATGAGGGCTAGCAAAAAACTGGGAGCGACCAACTAAGAGAGCAATAACGACCATAATCATGCAAAACGACAAAGCAACATTAAAAGAAGCATAAGTGTTGGAATTATGCCCTAGAGGCAATAATAAAGATGTTATTATTATAATTCTTGTTCATGATAATGTTTATATTCCATGCTAGAATTGTATTAAGCGGAAACTTTAATACTTGTGTGGTTTATGAACAACACCATGTCCCTAGTACGCCTCTATGGACTAGCTCATTGATTAATGATGGTTAAGGTTTCCTAACCATAGACATGAGTTGTCAATTAATAATGAGATCATATCATTAGGAGAATGATATGATGGACAGACCCAAATAAAGCACAGCAATTAGATCGTGTCATTGTGTTCATCTTTGCGAAGCTTTTTCCTATGTCAAGTATTGTAATCCTTAGACCATGAGATAATGCAACTCCCTAGTATCGGAAGAGAGCTTTGAGGTCATCAAACGTCACCCTATAAGAGGGTGATCATAAAGGTGTCTCTCAGGTGATCGGAAAGTACTTGTTGGGTTGTATGTATCGAGATGGAATTTGTCCCTCCCGAGTCGGAGAGATATACTTCAGGCCCACTCGGTAATCGATATCAACATCGCTTGCAAGCACGTGGTTAATGAGTTAATCACAAAGTGATATCGGATTACGGAACGAGTAAAGTACTTGCTGTGAACGAGATTGAACTAGGTATGCCGATACCGACGATCGAATCTTGGGCGAGTAAAATATCGCGAGACGAAGGGAATACAAATACGGGATTGATTGAATCCTGACATCGTGGTTCATCCGATATGATCATCGCTGAGTGCGTGGGAGTCAATATGGATTTCCAGATCCCGCTATTGATTATTGATGGAGATCATATCCGAGCATTCTCGAACCCGTAGGGTCACACACTTAACGCAAATCAACGCTAGGGTAGTTCCGGGATATATGTGAAATAGTTTTGGAAGTTACGGAATTGTTCCGGGTGGAAAATATTGGTATTTATTAATTATATGAATTAATAAATATTGACACTATTTATTTAATAGAAATAAATAGAAAGAAAGAAAAAAAGAAAAAAAAGGGGCAAAGCAGCGCAGCGGCCAGCGCCTGGCACGCTCAACTCGATACGATCGAGGAGCGGCCAGAGTGCATGGCGCGCTCGCATGGCTGCATAGGCTGGCCAGGCCATGTGGGCCTTGTGCACATGGGCCAGGAAGCCACGGCGCAAGGCACGATGTGATCGGCCAATCCAGAACTCGATCGGATCGAGGCCGACATGAATCGCAAACCGGATGTGATGCGTTTTTTGACGTGACGGGTACTCTGCGGACTAGTTTTGACCTAGTCCGTTTGTCAAGTCAAACCGGTTATAAAAGGACCCCTGCGGCCGGCGCTTTGGACAATCTAGTTCTCTGCAAAGCCGCTGCCCGCTTTTTGAAGCCTCTTTTCTCCGTTCTTTCTCCACCACGCAAACAGGCGAAGCCCTGTCGGCGTATACTCTCCACCATAGACTCCACGCCGTCGTGTTGTCGATCCCATCTACCACTCCACCATATCTCGCTGGACCGGGAAGGCGGAGTCGTTGGTGCGCTGTACGTGTGCATCTCTCGGAGGCGTCGCCACTTGCGGCGTTGGATCGGATCGGATCGCGAGGAGGAGACGGCTAGTACGACTACATCATCCACGTTCTGTTGAACGTTTCCGCTGTGCGATTTCTTCAAGGGTATGAAGATCTCATCTATCTCTCTCGTTGATTACATCTCCTAGATTAGATCTTGGCTTTCTTGTTCGCATCCGTAGGAAATTTTTTGATTTACCTTGCTGCGAATCCCTTCAGTGGTATCAGAGCTAGATCTATGCGTAGATGTGTTTCACGAGTAGAACGCAACATGCTTGTTACGGGCGTTGATGTTTTCTGTTGCAAACCTCTTGTTGTGTATTTCTTATGGCGCGACATAGTGAGATCGAAGCGGTCCAGGCCAACTTTATGCGACCTCGTTCGTGAGACCGGCTCCGCACTTGACGTGTGGCTTGTTCCACACATGCGGCTGGTGGATGCCAGTTTCTCTTACTATAGTAGTCATGGGATTTACAACGGATGTTAGCAACCATAATATCACCATTGTGGCTATTCGTAGGTAAGAATCGTTCTTAACTTGTTACTCCCATAAGCCACGTAAAACATGCAACAACAAAGTAGAGGCGTCTAACTTGTTTTTGCAGGGAGTGTTTTGTGATATGGTATGGCCCAAGACATGATGTGTATGAATTGAGTTGTATGCGATGATCATGTTTTGTAATATTTCACGACTTGCATGTCGATGACTTCAGAACCGGCAGGAGCCATATGGTTGTCTTTATAATTGTGTATGACCTGCGTGTCAACTTCTTATATGCCATGTAATAGCTTTACTTTATCGCTAAGTAGTTAGCAATAGTTGTAGTTTCTATTCGTGGTGGAGGCAATCATGGTGGAGTGATGGAGATCATGCCGGCGCGCACAAGATGGAGATCATTGCGCGGAGATTGGCTATACCATGTCACATAAAATTATATGCATGTGATGTTTATCCTTTTGTGTATCTTATTATGCTTTGATCGCGACGGTAGCATTATAAGATGATTCCTCACTTAAAGATCAAGATAAAATTGTGTTCTCCCCTCGTATGCGCCGTTGCGAAAGTTCGTCGTTTTGAAGCATCTCGTGATGATCGGGTGCTATAAACTCTACGTTGACATACAACGGGTGCAAGCCAGTTTTTGCACACGCGGAGATACTTGGGTTTGACTTGACGAGCCTAGCATGTACAGACATGGCCTCGGAACACACGAACCGAAAGGTTAAACATGAGTCATATGAATGATATGATCGACACTTCGTTGTCCACCATTGAAACCACATCTCTTCTCGTGAAGATCGGATTAGGTGTGGTGAATTTGGATCGTGTTCACTAAACAACTTGAGGGATGTTGAATTTAGTGGGAGTTCATCTAGTAATTTGATTAAGTTGAACTAGTTATCATGAACATAGTCTAAATTGTACTTGCAAATTTTGTAGATCAAATGGCTAAGTCCAACTTCAACTTCAACGTTTTTGCTGAGAAAGAAAAGCTTAAAAACAATGGGTCTAACTTCACCAACTGGTTCCGCAATCTGAGAATCATTCTCGCTGGCGGACAAAAAGCCTATGTACTTGAGGAAGCGTTAGGTGACACCCCTGCTGCAACAGCGAAAACTGAAGAACTTGCTGACTTCAATGCTCGCAGAGATGATTGTGATGCGATTATGAGTACCATGCTGTTTTCTATGGAATCGGAACTTCAAAATCGTTTTGAGAAGTACCGTGGGCCTTATGAGATTCTTGAGGAACTAAAAACCATGTTTCAGACTCAAGCCCGTTCTGAGAGATATGAGATCTCTGAGAAGTTCTTTAACTGCAAGATGGAGGAAGGGAGTTCCGTTAGTGAGCACGCCATTAAGATGTCGGGCTACACTCAACGCCTTGAGCAACTGGACTGCAAGATTCCAGAAGAGCTCAAGATTGACAGAGTTCTGCAATCACTCCCTCCTAGCTACAAAGGTTTTGTAGTTACTCACAATCAAATTGGTTCCACTGATACGATCACTGAGCTCTTCGCAAAGCTTAAAGCTGCGGAGGTGGATATCAAGAAAGATAATCATGTGTTGATGGTCAACAAGACCACTAGCTTTAAGAAAGCTAAGGGTGCAAAGGGATCCTTCAAGAAAGGCAGCGGCAAGCGCGTTGCCCCTGCTGAGAAGAAGCTCAAGTCTGGACCTAAGCCGGACACTGAGTGCTTCTATTGCAAGGACAAGGGTCACTAGAAGCGCAACTGTCCGAAGTACTTAGTGGACAAGAAGGCTGGCACCATTAAAGGTATATTTGATATACATGTTATTGATGTTTACCTTACTAGCGCTCGTTGTAGTGCCTGGGTATATGATACTGGTTCAGTTGCTAATATTTGTAACTCGAAACAGGAGCTACGGAATAGACGGCGGCTAGCAAGGGATGAGGTGACGATGCGCATTGGCAATGGATCAAAAGTTGATGTGATGGCCATCGGCACGCTCTCCTTAGTTTTACCTTCGGGATTAGTTTTAAACCTTAATAAATGTTATTATGTGCCTGCGTTGAGCATGAACATTATATCTGGATCGTGTTTATTGCAAGACGGTTATTCATTTAAATCTGAGAATAATGGTTGTTCTATTTATATGAATAACATCTTTTATGGTCATGCACCTGTTGTGAATGGTTTATTTCTTCTGAATCTCGAAAGCAATGAAACGCACATCCATAACATTGAGGCTAAGAGATGCAAAGTAGATAGTGATAATCCAACTTATTTGTGGCACTGCCGTCTAGGTCATATTGGTGTAAAACGCATGAAGAAACTCCATTCTGATGGACTTTTGGAGTCTCTTGATTTTGAATCATTTGACACGTGCGAGCCGTGCCTCATGGGCAAGATGATCAAAACCCCGTTCTCCAGAATAATGGAGCGAGCAACGGACTTATTGGAAATCATACATACCGATGTGTGCGGACCAATGATTGTTTCGACGCGCGGTGGATATCGCTATTTTCTCACTTTTACTGATGACTTAAGTAGATATGGGTATATCTATTTAATGAAACATAAATCTGAAACGTTTGAAAAGTTCAAAGAATTTCAGAACGAAGTGGAAAACCATCGTAACAGGAAAATTAAATTTCTGCGATCTGATCGTGGAGGTGAGTATTTGAGTTATGATTTTCTCACGCATCTTAAAGCAAGCAGAATCGTTTCGCAACTCACGCCACCCGGAACACCACAGCGCAATGGTGTGTCTAAACGCTAGAATCGAACTCTATTAGATATGGTGCGATCGATGATGTCTCTTACAGATTTGCCGTTATCATTTTGGGGTTATGCATTAGAAACCGCTGCATTCACTTTAAATAGGGCACCATCTAAATCCGTTGAGGCGACACCGTATGAACTATGGTTTGGTGCTAAACCTAAGTTGTCGTTTCTTAAAGTTTGGGGATGCGAAGCTTACGTCAAGAAGTTGATGCCGGACAAGCTCGAACCCAAAGCGGAGAAATGCGTCTTCATAGGATACCCTAAGGAAACGATTGGGTATACCTTCTACCACAGATCCGAAGGCAAAGTGTTTGTTGCAAAGAACGGATCCTTTCTTGAGAAGGAGTTTCTCTCGAAAGAAGTGAGTGGGAGGAAGGTAGAGCTAGACGAGGTTATTGAACCTTCTCTCGAGTTGGAGAGTAGCGTAGCACCTGAAGTTGTTCCGGTGCCGTCTGCACCAACAAGAGAGGAAGCTAATGATGAGGATCATGAAACTTCGAACGATGCTACTACTGAACTTCGCAGGTCAACAAGGTCGCGTGCCACTCCTGAATGGTACGGCAACCCTGTCTTAACCGTCTTGTTGTTAGACAACAGTGAACCTGCGAACTATGAGGAAGCGATGATGAGCCCAGACTCTGAGAAATGGCTAGAGGCCATGAAATCCGAATTGGGATCCATGAGCGAAAACCAAGTATGGACTTTGGTGGACCCTCCTAGCGACCGTATGGCCGTTGAGTGCAAATGGATTTTCAAGAAGAAAACGGACGCAGATGGTAATGTTACTGTCTATAAAGCTCGGCTTGTCGCAAAAGGTTTTTGGCAAGTTCAAGGTGTTGACTACGATGAGACTTTCTCTCCTGTAGCGATGTTTAAGTCCATTCGGATTTTATTAGCAATTGCTACGTTTCATGATTATGAAATTTGGCAAATGGATGTCAAGACTGCGTTCCTCAATGGCAACATTGATGAAGAGTTGTATATGATGCAGCCCGAAGGTTTTGTCAATCCTAAGGATGCTAATAAGGTGTGCAAACTTCAGCGTTCCATTTATGGACTGAAGCAAGCATCTCAGAGTTGGAACCTTCGTTTTGATCAAGTGATCAAGAGTTTTGGATTTGTTCCAAATTGCTACGAAGCTTGTATATACAAGAAAGTGAGTGGGAGCTCGGTGACATTTTTAGTACTATATGTGGATGACATATTGATTATTGGAAATGACATCGGTATGCTTGACGATGTGAAGAGTTATTTGAATAAATGTTTTTCAATGAAAGACCTAGGAGAAGCTGCTTATATATTAGGCATCAAAATCTATAGAGATAGAGAAAGACGCCTAATAGCTTTAAGCCAAAGTACATACCTGGACAAAGTTCTGAAAAGGTTCAGAATGGATAAAGCAAAGAAAGGTTCATTGCCCATGTTGTCAGGTAAGATATTGAGCAAGGCTCAGTGTCCAGCTACGGTAAAAGATAGAGATACTATGAGCAAAGTGCCATATGCCTCGGCCATAGGTTCTATCATGTATGCCATGCTGTGTACTAGACCGGATGTGTCCAATGCTCTTAGTTTGACGAGCAGATACCAAAGTGATCCAGGAGTGGAACACTGGACAGCCGTAAAGAACATCCTAAAGTATTTAAATAGGACTAAAGAAATGTTCTTGGTCTATGGAGGTGATGAGGAGCTCGTCGTAAAAGGTTACGTCGACGCTAGTTTCGACACCGACCCGGATGATTCTAAATCTCAGACAGGATACGTTTATATTTTGAATGGTGGAGCTGTGAGCTGGAGAAGCTGCAAGCAAAGCGTGATCGCGGGATCTACAACCGAAGCGGAATACATGGCTGCTTCGGAAGCGTCAAGTGAAGGAGTTTGGATCAGGAACTTCATCACTGAGCTTGGTGTGGTTCCAAATGCCTTGGACCCACTGGAGATATTGTGTGACAACACTGGCGCCATAGCACTGGCTAAGGAACCAAGATATCATCCAAAGACCAAGCACATCAACCGCCGGTTCCATATAATTCGAGATTATATAGCAGATGGAGATCTGAAGATTAGCAAAGTACATACGGATCTGAATGTCGCAGACCCGTTGACTAAACCTCTTCTATGAGCAAAACATGATCAGCACCTTAATGCCATGGGTGTTAGATTGTTACCAGATGTAAACTAGATTATTGACTCTAGTGCAAGTGGGAGACTGTTGGAATTATGCCCTAGAGGCAATAATAAAGATGTTATTATTATAATTCTTGTTCATGATAATGTTTATATTCCATGCTAGAATTGTATTAAGCGGAAACTTCAATACTTGTGTGGTTTATGAACAACACCATGTCCCTAGTATGCCTCTATGGACTAGCTCATTGATTAATGATGGTTAAGGTTTCCTAACCATAGACATGAGTTGTCAATTAATAATGAGATCATATCATTAGGAGAATGATATGATGGACATACCCAAATAAAGCACATCAATTAGATCATGTCATTGTGTTCATCTTTGCGAAGCTTTTTCCTATGTCAAGTATTGTAATCCTTAGACCATGAGATAATGCAACTCCCTAGTATCAGAAGAGAGCTTTGAGGTCATCAAACGTCACCCTATAAGAGGGTGATCATAAAGGTGTCTCTCAGGTGATCGGAAAGTACTTGTTGGGTTGTATGTATCGAGATGGAATTTTTCCCTCCCGAGTCGGAGAGATATACTTCGGGCCCACTCGGTAATCGATATCAACATCGCTTGCAAGCACGTGGTTAATGAGTTAATCACAAAGTGATATCGGATTACGGAACGAGTAAAGTACTAGCTGTGAATGAGATTGAACTAGGTATGCCGATACCGATGATCGAATCTCGGGCGAGTAAAATATCGCGAGACGAAGGGAATACAAATACGGGATTGATTGAATCCTGACATCGTGGTTCATCCGATATGATCATCGCTGAGTGCGTGGGAGTCAATATGGATTTTCAGATCCCGCTATTGATTATTGATGGAGATCATATCCGCGCATTCTCGAACCCGTAGGGTCACACACTTAACACAAATCAACGCTAGGGTAGTTCCGGGATATATGTGAAATAGTTTTGGAAGTTACGGAATTGTTCCAGGTGGAAAATATTGGTATTTTTTAATTATATGAATTAATAAATATTGACACTATTTATTTAATAGAAATAAATAGAAAGAAAAAAAAGAAAAAAAAGGGGCAAAACAGCGCAGCGGCCAGCGCCTGGCACGCTCAACTCGATACGATCGAGGAGCGGCCAGAGTGCATGGCGCGCTCGCATGGCTGCATAGGCTGGCCAGGCCATGTGGGCCTTGTGCACATGGGCCAGGAAGCCACGGCGCAAGGCACGATGTGATCGGCCAATCCAGAACTCGATCGGATCGAGGCCGACATGAATCGCAAACTGGATGTGATGCGCTTTTTGACGTGACGGGTACTCTGCAGACTAGTTTTGACCTAGTCCGTTCGTCAAGTCAAACCGGTTATAAAAGGACCCCTGCGGCCGGCGCTTTGGACAATCTAGTTCTCTGCAAAGCCTCTGCCCGCTTTTTGAAGCCTCTTTTCTCCGTTCTTTCTCCACCACGCAAACAGGCGAAGCCCTGTCGGCGTATACTCTCCACCATAGACTCCACGCCGTCGTGTTGTCGATCCCATCTACCACTCCACCATATCTCGCTGGACCGGGAAGGCGGAGTCGTTGGTGCGCTGTACGTGTGCATCTCTCGGAGGCGTCGCCACTTGCGGCGTTGGATCGGATCGGATCGCGAGGAGGAGACGGCTAGTACGACTACATCATCCACGTTCTGTTGAACGTTTCTGCTGTGCGATTTCTTCAAGGGTATGAAGATCTCATCTATCTCTCTCGTTGATTACATCTCCTAGATTAGATCTTGGCTTTCTTGTTCGCATCCGTAGGAAATTTTTTGATTTACCTTGCTGCGAATCCCTTCAATAAGATGGCATCAAAAGTCAAAAACTAAATGATCATAGAGGCTTATGGCGACTTTGTATGAGTCAAACATGTGTGAGCATGCGCCAAGTTAATCCAAATAAAGCATCAAGGAGAAAACCAAATTAATGCTTCTAAATAATAAAAACAACGCATGATTTTTTTCAAAGGCTCATTAAGAAATCTCAGTCATTTGAGACAAGTCACGCTACAGCAAAAATCACTAAGCATACTATCAAAATGATATCAAGCACGGCATGCAAAAGTCTAAGCCGCAGTTGATACGTCCATTTTGCATCACTATTTTGTATCATAATTTACTGTTATTCATTGATATATTTCATATTTAGAGATGATACTTATGTTGTTTCCTCTGTTTTTACATGTTTGATGATCATTGGAGGATTTGCTGCCGGAGTCAGGATTCTGCTAGAAAAAGGACCGTCAAGACACCATGTTTCGGAAGATCAGGAAATTCTAGAAAAATACCAGGAAATTATATTTTGCCAGAAGACTGAAGAAGCCAGAAGGAGGAGGCGAGAGGATCCACAGGGTGGGCTCACCCACAGGGGGTGCGGGCCCACCCCTGGCCGTGCTGCCCTGTGGTGAGGCCACCCTGGCCCACTACTGCCATCGCCCCTTCGCATATTTCATCGTCCCCAAAAACCTAAGTCAAGGGGGGGCCTCAGAGATAGAATCACCGCCTCTGCGGGGCGGAAAACACTAGAGAGAGAAAAGCTGTCCGGCTTGCAGGAATCTGCTGGGGAAATTCCTTCCCGGAGAGGGGAGATCGTCGCCATCATCATCATCGCGCTGGACTTCATCGGGATCATCATCATCACCACCATCATCCACATCACCAGCACCTTCATCTTCACCATCACCACGCCATCCCGCTGTAACATCTTGAGTTGAATCTTGTCAAATTCTTAGGGGAAACTTTCCCGGTGTTGATTACTCTTGTGGTTGATGCTATTGAGTGGAACCGTTGAATTAAGGTTTATGTTCAGATTGTTATTTACCATTATTTCACCTCTGATCATGATCCATATGATGTCTTGTGAGTAGTTCGTTTAGTTCTTGAGGACATGGGAGAAGTCAAGTTGTTAGTAGTGGAATTATGTTGAGTAATATTTAATGGTTTGATATTTATTTGTTGTGGTGCTATTTCACTAGTGGTGTTATGTGAATGTCGACTACATGATACTTCACCATTTATGGGCCTAGTGAGATGCATTGTGTATTTGGCTACCAATTGTGGGGTTGCTGGAGTGACAGAAACCTAAACCTCCGTTGGGAAACTATTGCACCAGGGAGCGTAGGATCTTAGAGTTTAAGGCTATGGTTAGATTTATCTTAATTACTTTCTTGTAGTTGCAGATGCTTGCAAGAGGTATAATCACAAGTGTGTATTTATCCTAGTAAGGGTAGTGTGCTAGCACAGGTTCACCCCCATAACACTTATCAAACCAATAAAGATTATTTAGCAGCATGAAGCGAAAGCACTTGACAGAAACTCCCGTGTGTCCTCGAGAACGTTTGGTTATCATAAGTTACACAACCGGCTTATCCTTTGCTCTAGAAATGATTGGGCCACTTGCAGCAATTATTATTACTATCTTTTATTTATTCGCACTTTATTTATTTTCATTACCAAATACCCCTGAAAACCTGTTTGCTAGTATTTACAGTGAATCCTTGATCAAAACCACTTGTCAACACCTTCTGCTCCTCGTTGGGTTCGACACTCTTATTCATCGAAAGTACTACGATACACCCCCTATACTTGTGGGTCATCAAGACTATTTTCTGGCGCCGTTGCCGGGGAGTGAAGCGCTATTGAAGAGTGGAATTGGTAAAGGTAACCGTCGCTGTGAGTATTGTTTTTATTTCTGTTTTCTATTTCTATTTTATTTTGCTATGGAGAGTTCTCCATTTGGTTTCCTATTCGGGAACACTACTACCACTGCTACGAATGTGGATGAACCACAACCACCACCTGCTCAGTTAGATCCTTTTAAAATGTGCAGGTATTTCATCAAGCAAAGTTAAGAGGAAACTATTCTCTTTATCACTGAAAGGCAGAGCTGAGGAGTGGTATCGACTGCTAAAAGATGGTCCATCTATTGCTTGGGAGGAAATTGTACCTCTCTTTTATTCCAAGTGTTATCCTCCAAGTGAAATTCATAAAGATCGTAATCGAATATATAACTTTTGGCCTCATGATGGAGAGAGTATTGCCCAAGCGTGGGGGAGACTGAAGTTACTAATGCTCAAATGTCCCATTCATGAGCTCCCCAGTATATTGTTATTAATAACTTTTATGCGAGGCTTGCTCTTCATGACAAGGATTATTTGGATGCTTCCTGTTTTGGATCATTTACTCATATGAAAGGAGAAGCTAAATGGGATCTTCTTGACCGTATTCAAGAAAATGCTGAAGGATGGGAGCACAACAAAGGTAGGAGGTCAGGTATAAATTATGACTATGAATGCATTAAAAAATTTATGGGAACCGACGACTTTCATAATGTTAGCACTTCTTATGGTCTTGATTCTCAGATACTTGTTAACTGTTTTAAGGCTTTTGCCTCTTATTTTTATGTTCCAAAGAAAGATTGGAACAAATATCATGCGCCTTATAAAGATTCTATTAGTCATATTCCTGCTACAGCTACTAAAGTTTGTACTGTTGATAGCATTTTGCCTGAACCTTATTTCGAGAAGACGCATTTCCCTGCTAAGGTAAAGGAGCATTCTACTTTGGTAAGTGTGTTTAATAAAAGTACTAAGAAAGCTGTAGAACCTGATGAGCAAATTACTATTAAGTCTCATGTGTCAATAGTGAAGGAACTTGTTACTAAAGATGTTGGAGATGAAAATATTGTCTTTTGTGAAGATGCTACTAACATTGTTTCACATCCTAGTAGGCGTAGGAAAACAAGTGTTCCTATTATTTCTATCAGGATTGGCGATCATTGCTATTATGGTTTATGTGACATTGGTGCAAGTTCGAGTGCTATTCCTATAGAGCTTTATAGAGAAATTATGCATGAGATTGGCCCTTGTGAACTTGAGGAGATTGATGTGGTTATTCAGCTTGCTAAGAGAGAGACTATCTTGCCACTTAGTATTGTTCGAGATGTGGAAGTTTTATGCGGTAAGACTAAATATCCTACTTATTTTCTAGTACTTGGTAAGGAAGCTAGTAAAACTTGTCCTACTATTTTCGGTAGACCCTTTTTGAATACTTGTGGTGCTGTGATAGATTGTAAGAAGGAGAATTTTTTTACTAAGTTTAATGGAGAATCTTATGAGTTTAATTTTTCTAAGTTTGCTTAGACTTCTTATGAAAATGAATTGCCTAATGAAAATTTTCGAGTTAAACAACTTGCTTCTATTGCTCTTGCTCCTAATAATGCTTTGCAGCAATTTATGGAGGACCATGAAAGTGATGTCGTTAGGAAGGAAAGAGAAGAGATTGACGACATTCTTCTTCGTCAACCACCATTGATTAAGCACAATTTACCTGTGGAGGATCTTGGTACCACTTTGCCATCTAAGGAAGATCTTGTTTTTGAATTATAACCTTTACCTAATGATCTTAAGTATGCTTATATAGATGATAAGAAAATATATCCTGTTATTATCAGTTCTAAACTTTCAGGAAAGGAAGAAGAAAGGTTATTGGAAGTATTGAGGAAACACCGAGGTGCTATGGGCTATACTCTTGATGATTTAAAAGGAATTTCTCCTACTATATGTCAGCATGCTATTAACATGGAAGAAGATGCAAAGCCAGTAGTTGAACATCAACACCGCTTAATTCCCAGGATGAAGGAAGTGGTAATAAATGAGGTATTGAAGCTCCTTGATGCTGGTATTATTTATCCTATTGCTGATAGTAGATGGGTTAGTCCTGTTCATTGTGTTCCTAAGAAAGGAGGTATGACTGTTGTGCCTAATGAGAATAATGAGCTTATTCCTCAAAGGGTAGTGATACGTCTCAAACGTATCTATAATTTTTGATGCTCCATGCTTGTTTTTACACCATTTTCTTAGTGTTTTGTTACACTTCGTGGCGTTTTTATGCATTTTCCGGAACTAACCTATTAACGAGATGCCACAGTGCCAGTTCCCTATTTTCTGTTGTTTTTGTGTTTCAGAAAAGTTACACAGGAAATATTCTCGGAATTGGACGAAACAAAAGCCAAACATCCAGAAATTCACCAAAGCTTCCAGAGAACCGAAGAGGAGAAGGAGTGGAACCATGAGGGGCCCACACAATAGGGCGGCGCGACCCAGGGCTAGGCCGCGCCTCCTATGTGTGTGGGCGCCTCGGTCCACTACTGACGATGCCCCTTCGCCTATAAAGACCCCCCGACGGGAAAAACCTAAATACCCAATCACTTTTCTAGAATACATCGCGATCCGCCATCGCCGTTGACCCGAGATCGGGAGGGTCCATAAGCTCTTCCCAACACCCTGTCGGAGAGGGGAATCACCACCGGAGGTCTTCTTCATCGCCATGCTTGCCTCCGGTGCGATGAGTGAGTAGTCTACCTTGGACTATGGGTCCATAGCAGTAGCTAGTTGGTTGTCTTCTCCACCATGTGCTTCATGTTTAGATCTCGTGAGCTGCCTTACATGATCGAGATCACCGTTATGTAATTCTACATGTTGTGTTTGTTGGGATCCGATGAATATTGGTGTTATGATTGGGTTGATGTGCTGAATATTATCTTATGTTATCTCTATGTTGTTTATGATCTTGCATGCTCTCCGTTGTTAGTAGCTATCTTGGACGAGTAGATACTAGTGACTCCAAGAGGGGGTATTTATGCTCGATAGTTGGGTTCATGCCTCTATTTAATCTGGGGGAGTGGCAGAAACCTCTAAGGTTGTAGATGTGCTGTTGCCACTAGGGAGAAAACAACATTCATATGCTCAAGGGCATATGCTTTGTTTACATTACACACTTTGCTTAATGCAGTTATCTGTTGTTCGCAACTTAATACTTGTGGAGTTCTCGGATTGATTCGCCACAAGTGGATTATTAGTCATAGATACAGTTGGATGGCGGTCTATGTATCTTGTTGTAATGCCCAGAGTAAATCTCATAGTGATCCTCTCGACATATGCACGTTGTCTTTATTCTATCAATTGCCCAACTGTAATTTGTTTACCCAGCATGTGTTATTTTATCTTATGGAGAGACACCACTAGAGAATTGTGGACCCCGGTCTTATTTCCATTATATTGCTATCACCTGTTTACTTTACTCGCAAACTACTATTACTTTCCACTCGATACGCTCATACCCTTTGTTTCAAGCAAACCGGTGAGATTGACAACCTCATCGTAAGTTGGGAACAAAGTATTTGGTTGCGTTGTGTGCAGGTTCCGCGTTGCAGCTGGCAAAGCAAAGCTTTGGAGAGGCGCCCTATAAATTGTCCTGAAGCTATCGCGAATCTAGCAAGCATCACCTTCTTGAGTTTGGCTTTTTCCTACTGGTTCGATTAAACCTTGGTTTCTTATAGAGGGAAAAGCTTGCTGCTATATTCATCAAACCTTCTCTTGGGGTTTCCCAACTGGCCGGTTATTTACCACGCCATCAATAGCAATCAAGACATTTTCTGGCGCCGTTGCCGGGGAAAAAGAAGACTTCTGCAAGGGGAGTTTCGCACGCACATCCTTTACTTTGTTTTAAGTTTTGCTTTTACTTTATTTTTACTTGCATCGTTTTATCAAAAACACACAAAAATTAGTTTCCTTTATAGTTGTTTTTTACTTGTCTGTTTTTAGCTTTGCTAGAATGGCTACTCATGAGAACACCAAGTTGTGTGATTTTACTAGCACTAATAATAATGATTTTATCTCCACTCCTATTGCGCCGCCTGCTCCTGCTGCTGATTTTTATGAGATTAAGCCTGCTTTGTTGAACCTTATTATGAAAGAGCAATTTTCTGGTGCTAGTACTGATGATGCTGCAGCTCATCTCAACAATTTTGTTGAGCTATGTGAGATGTAGAAATATAAGGATGTAGAAAGTGATATTATTAAGCTTAAGTTGTTTCCTTTTTCTTTGAGAGCAAAAGCTAAGGATTGGTTGCTGTCTTTGCCTAAAAATAGTATTGATTCATGGGCTAAGTGTAAGGATGCTTTTATTGGTAGATACTATCCTCCTGCTAAGATTATAGCTTTGCGTAGCAATATTATGAAGTTTAGTCAGTTTGATAATGAACATGTTGCTCAAGCTTGGGAAAGAATGAAATCTATGATAAAGAATTGCCCCACTCATGGACTGACTACTTGGATGATTGTCCAAACTTTTTATGCAGGACTGAATTTTTCTTCAAGGAACCTATTGGATTCAGCTGCTGGAGGCACTTTTATGTCCCTTACCTTGGGCGCTGCAACAAAGCTTCTCGACAATATGATGGTAAATTATTCTGAATGGCACACCGAGAGAGATCCACAAGGTAAGAAGGTAAATTCTATTGACGAAGCCTTTTCCTTGAGTGATAAGATTGATGCTATCATGCTTAAGCTTTCTAATAATAGGACTCATGTAGATCCTAATAATGTTCCTTTAGCCTCGCTGGTTGCTCAAGAAGAGCATGTTGATGTAAACTTCATTAGAAATAATAATTTTAACAACAATGCTTATAGGAACAATTTTGCTAGTAACAATTATAGGCCGTATCCTTCTACCAATGGTAATGGTTATGGTAATTCTTATGGTAATTCCTCCAACAACACTAGGGTCGCGCCCTCCGAGCTTGAGGTAATGCTCAAGGACTTCATCGGTAAGCAAAATGCTTTTAACAAGTCTGTTGAGAAAAAGTTTGGCAAAATTGATATTCTTGCTTCTAAAGTTGATAGCCTTGCTCATGATGTTGAACTTCTGAAATTAAAAGTGTTGCCTAATGATGTGAAAGAGAACAATCCTTTTGCTACTGCTAATGCTATCCAAGTTAGAATTGATGAAAATGTTAGGATGTTAGCAGAATTGCATGCCAGGTGGGAAAGAGAAGATGAGATGGCTAGAAAGATGAAGGTATGTACCATTACTACCTCTAATGATGTTGTTCCTAATGCTAGAAATCCTCTTACTTTGATTGGTGTAGAGAAAACTCCTACTCCTAGTGTTAAAAAGCCTAAACTGCTAAAACTTTTTCTCAAAAGAGTGCTGAAATTTTTCGGAGTGTGGGAGATGATAGCTCTATTTCCTTTAATGATTGTGATGTTGATGGCTGCAATATATCTAAAGTTATTTTGTTCTTGCAAAATCTTGCTTTGACTCCGAATGCTAGTTCTTTAAATGTTGCTTTTACTAAGCAAATTACCAATGCTCTCATGAAAATTAGGGATGAAAAGTTGAAGAAAAAAGCTTCTATTCCCAAGAAGTTAGAAGATGGTTGGGAACCCATCATTGATATGCATGTTAATGGTTTTGATTGCCATGCTTTATGTGATCTAGGTGCTAGTATTTCTATTATGCCTAGAAAAATTTATGATATGCTTGATTTACCACCGCTTGAAAAGTGTTATTATGATGTTCCTATTGCTGATGTTGCTAAGAAGAAACCTTTGGGAAGGATTAATGATATTCTTATTATGGTTAACAATAACCTTGTTCCCGTTGATTTTCTTCTGATGGATGTTGAATGCAATGCTTCATGTCCTATTATTTTGGGACGACCTTTTTTTCGAACTGTAGGTGCCATCATTGATATGAGGGAAGGCACCATCAAATATCAATTCCCACTCAAGAAAGGTATGGAACACTTCCCTAGAAAGAGAAAGAAATTGGTTTTTGACTCTATTCTTACAGCAAATTATGAGCTTGATGCTTCATCACTTGATATTACTTGATTCACACTTTCTGCGCCTAGCTCAAAGGCGTTAAAGAAAAGCACTCTTGGGAGATAACCCATTGATTTACTTTTAGTTTTTTTTCTTTTATTTGAGTCTTGGAAGTTATTACTACTGTAATAACCTCTCTTTATCCTTTTTATTTCATTTTTGTGCCAAGAGAAGCCTCTAATTTGAGTGAGGTAAGATTTGGGGATGTTGCTGTCCTGAAACAGTTTTCGGTGCTGCACCGTAAAAAATCGTGAAAATACTTAGAATATCTTTTGGACATGCGATTTCTTGTGCATATGTCCTAGGTTATATCCAAATTTTCATTATTTATACACTTTTTGATTTGAGCAACAGAAAACCCTCTAAAAATTCGACCTTTGTCAGCTGTTCTGTTTTGACTGATTTCTGCCATTATTTGTGTTTGCCGCTCGATCGCTTTATTTTTTAGTTCTTTTGATCACGGAACTTTTGGGGAAGTTGCTACAGTAGTATATGCCTTATATGTGGTGGTTTTGAGTTGAAATATGAAGCAAAAAGGGTTGATTCAATGTTATACTTACACTAATGTTGCTACTAGAATTGTGTTTAGTTTTGTATGAAGGAAGTTTTCAAGTGTAGGGATTGGAGAATGATGAGATGAGTTGAAGAATGGACAAAAGCTCAAGCTTGGGGATGCCCATGTCACCCCAAGAAATATCCAAGAGGTACAAGCGTCAAAGCTTGGGGATGCCCCCGAGGCACCCCTTCTTTATCGGCAAAAAATCATGTCACCTTTCAACACACTATATTTTTATTGCTTCATGCATTACGCGTTTTTCTTGGAGCATCAGTTGTTTGTAGTTTTTTGTTTTGTTTAGTTTTGTTTGATGTAATAAATGGTCGGACCCCAACAAATTCCTTTTGGAGAAGTTGCCTTGCTTTTCATTTGCCAAGAACACTCAGTTTTTTCACTCTTATCGTTTCAACGAGTGTTCTCTTTTTCTAGAACTGCGTTTAGCTTTTATTTTTCGCTTGATTTTTGTTCAGATCTTGTTATATCTTTGCATCAAGGTGTGTTTTGACCTCTGGTCCATGTTGGTTTTCATCAAAAGAGTTGTTTCAAAAAAGTTCAAATGGTGTTGGAAAAGAGAAAAAGCTTTATGCAAAAAAGTGGTACAAAAAGGAGCTTGTGTAGACTGCGGCCCAGGCTTTTGCATGTCCTGCTTGGTGTCTTTTTGATAGTATGCTTAGTGGTTTTTCTGTAGAATGACTTGTCTCAAATGACTGAGATTGCTTAATTAGCCTTTGAAAAAAATCATGCTTTGTTTTAATTATTTTGAAGCATTAATTTAGTTTTCTCCTTTGATGCTTTATTTGGGTTGACTTGGTGCATGCTCACACATGTTAGACTTATACAAAGTCGCCATTGCCTCTATGATCATTTGGTTTTTGACTTTTGATGCCATCTAATGCCTCTTTTAATGTCGCTTTGTCGCTCTGCATGATTATGGCTGTTATTGCTCTCTTAGTTGGTCGCTCCCAGTCTTTTGCTAGCCCTCATTTTGTACGGAGTATGAGCTCTACTCGTGCATCCAACTCCTAAAAACTAAGTTGTTCCAATGTGTCCACCATACATACCTATTAGCAATTTGCTATTCCAAAGTACAATTGACTTGCTTTTATCTATCCTTCAAATTAAACTCTTTTTTATGTTATGCGAAAATTGGTCAGTAAAGCTCTCACGAACCTGATGGCACACTTTACTTTTCTCGCTTTAAAATTTTGACATTGTGGCTCTCTTATGTTGAGTTGTTATGCTTGCAAGTTGTAAGTTGGAAATTAGCCCAGCCATGCGGTCACGGGGCAAGCTTTCAACATTGCACTTTCTTTCATTTGAGTTGATATCGTGATCTTTTGTTTATGGATACTCGCGATGTGAAATGAATTGGGAATCTTGCGGGATCATGGAGTTTGTATATGTGTTAGAGAAACACCTGGGCCGCTAATCTAAGCCATGCATAATTCATGGTGGAAATTTACAGCATGCCCATAGTGAACATTCGACGACGCATCTCACAATAAAAAGCTATACCAATGGTAAATAAAAGAGATGCCGAGGTGTTCATTGTCTGTTTGTCCTGTCATTTTGATGTGGGCTTGTTCCATGTCATCGGGCATGGAGGTACCCCGTTGGCGGTTCTCGATGATACACATATATTTACAATGACAAGAGCTTGCTTGGGACTCTAAGTCGAGTAGCATGAGGTTTCGGTATTCGTACTTCATGGGACACGAGGTTTTCAACTTATGATTTGTCAAGCATATGCAGCATAAGTGTATTCGCATTAACTTTAACCATTCAAGATGCCTATGATGGGGGCAATGAGAGCTCAAAGCTAGTAAGTACCATAATTTTTGAAGGTTTATAAAACTTGCAATCACTGCTTCCCTCCGCGAAGGGCCTTTCTTTTACTTTTTATGTTGACTCACCACCTTCTACCTTTATGCACCATCTAAGAGAGCATAGTTGTCATTCTGAGTATAATGTGCATTGTCCCAAAGTTTTCATTGATTGATTCATGATGTTGGTTTCACTTGTTCTTAAATTACTTGTATCTAGTCACCCTCTTAAACTTGAAGGTGTTCTATGCATTTATGTTTTGCTCTCTCATGAAGGACAAGCTGAAAACCATTTGTATATTTTTCCATATGATTTGAACACACGTTTGACTTTAATTGTTTCATTTTCATGATCTTTTGTTTGTGTTCTTTCTCATGTTATAACATGGTTGCTAAGTTTCTTCTATCAAGATTGTGTCTTTCATGCCCATGTTTTAAGTTTTTTTGATCCTAGCGCACAACGCTTACATAGATGATCAAGATTGTGTAGGTGCATGTCACCTCAAAAATTATTTCTTTTGTTATCACTTACCTACTCGAGGACGAGCAGGAGTTATGCTTGGGGATGCAGATACGTCTCAAACGTATCTATAATTTTTGATGCTCCATGCTTGTTTTTACACCATTTGCTTAGTGTTTTGTTACACTTCGTGGCATTTTTATGCATTTTCCGGAGCTAACCTATTAACGAGATGCCACAGTGCCAGTTCCCTATTTTCTGCTATTTTTGTGTTTCAGAAAAGTTACATAGGAAATATTCTCGGAATTGGACAAAACAAAAGCCAAACATCCAGAAATTCACCGAAGCTTCCAGAGAACCGAAGAGGAGAAGGAGTGGAGCCACGAGGGGTCCACTTCTGACGATGCCCCTTCGCCTATAAAGACCCCCCGACGGGAAAAACCTAAATACCTGATCACTTTTCCAGAATACATCACGATCCGCCGCCGCCGTCGACCCGAGATCGGGAGGGTCCAGAAGCTCTTCTCGGCACCCTGCCGGAGAGGGGAATCGCCACCAGAGGTCTTCTTCATCGCCATGCTTGCCTCCGGTGTGATGAGTGAGTTGTCTACCTTAGACTATGGGTCCATAGCAGTAGCTAGTTGGTTGTCTTCTCCACCATGTGCTTCATGTTTAGATCTCGTGAGCTGCCTTACATGATCGAGATCACCGTTATGTAATTCTACATGTTGTGTTTGTTGGGATCCGATGAATATTGGTGTTATGATTGAGTTGATGTGCTGAATATTATCTTATGTTATCTCTATGTTGTTTATGATCTTGCATGCTCTCCGTTGTTAGTAGCTATCTTGGCCGAGTAGATACTAGTGACTCCAAGAGGGGGTATTTATGCTCGATAGTTGGGTTCATGCCTCTATTTAATCTGGGGGAGTGACAGAAACCTCTAAAGTTGTAGATGTGCTGTTGCCACTAGGGAGAAAACAACATTCATATGCTCAAGGGCATATGCTTTGTTTACATTACACACTTTGCTTAATTCAGTTATCTGTTGTTCGCAACTTAATACTTGTGGAGTTCTCGGATTGATTCGCCACAAGTGGATTATTAGTCATAGATGCAGTTGGATGGCGGTCTATGTATCTTGTTGTAATGCCCAGAGTAAATCTCATAGTGATCCTCTCGACATATGCATGTTGTCTTTATTCTATCAATTGCCCAACTGTAATTTGTTTATCCAGCATGTGTTATTTTATCTTATGGAGAGACACCACTAGTGAATTGTGGACCCCGGTCCTATTTCCATTATATTGCTATCATCTGTTTACTTTACTCGCACTGTTTACTTTACTTGCAAACTACTATTACTTTCCACTCGATACGCTCATACCCTTTGTTTCAAGCAAACCGGTGAGATTGACAACCTCATCGTAAGTTGGGAACAAAGTATTTGGTTGTGTTGTGTGCAGGTTCCGCGTTGCAGCTGGCAAAGCAAAGCTTGGACGAGGCGCCCTATAAATTGTCCGGAGCTGTCGCGAAGCTAGCAAGCATCACCTTCTTGAGTTTGGATTTTTCCTACTGGTTCGATTAAACCTTGGTTTCTTACTGAGGGAAAAGCTTGCTGCTATATTCATCAGACCTTCTCTTGGGGTTTCCCAACTAGCCGGTTATTTACCACGCCATCAATAGCAATCAGGTAGTAGTTGGTTATAGGATGTGCATTGATTTTAGAAAGGTAAACAAAGTTACTAAGAAAGATCATTATCCTTTACCATTTATAGATCAAATGCTAGAGAGGTTATCTAAGAAGACTCATTTTTGTTTTCTTGATGGTTATTCTGGTTTCTCTCAGATTGCTGTTAAAAAGCAAGATCAAGAGAAAACCACTTTTACTTGTCCTTATGGAACTTATGCTTATAGACATATGCCGTTTGGTTTATGCAATGCTCATGCTACTTTTCAAAGATGCATGTCTGCTATTTTTCATGGGTTTTGTGAAGAAATTGTGGAGGTTTTCATGGACGATTTCTCCGTCTATGGAACTTCTTTTGATAATTGTTTGCACAATCTTGATAAAGTTTTGCAGAGGTGTGAAGAAACTAATCTTGTTCTAAATTGGGAGAAATGCCACTTTATGGTGAATGAAGGAATTGTTCTTGGACATAAAATCTCTGAAAGAGGTATCGAAGTTGACAGAGCAAAGGTTGAAGCAATTGAGAAAATGCCATGTCCCGGAGATGTTAAAGGTATTTGTAGTATTCTTGGTCATGCTGGTTTCTATAGGAGGTTTATTAAAGATTTCTCTAAGATTTCAAAGCCTCTTACTAATCTTCTTCAAAAAGATGTACCATTTGTTTTTGATGATGATTGTAAGGAAGCTTTTGAAACTCTTAAGAAGGATTTAACTACTGCTCCTATTGTTCAACCACCTGATTGGAATTTACCCTTTGAAATTATGTGTGATGCTAGTGATTTTGCTGTTGGTGCTATTCTTTGATAGCGCATAGATACTAAGTTGAATGTTATTCACTATGCTAGTAAGACTCTTGATGCTGCTCAGAAGAATTATGCTACCACTGAGAAAGAGTTTCTTGCTATTGTTTTTACATGTGATAAGTTTAGACCTTACATTGTTGATTCTAAAGATACTATTCATACTGATCACGCTGCTATTAGATATCTTATGTCTAAGAAGGATGCTAAGCCTAGGCTTATTAGATGGGTGTTTCTTTTACAAGAGTTTGATTTGCATATTATAGATAGGAAATGTCCTAAAAATCCTGTTGCCGACAATTTGTCTAGATTGGAAAATATTTCTTTTGATCCTGTTCCTGTTAATGATAGTTTTCCAAATGAACAGTTGGCTTCGATAAATGTAACTTTGCGAGACCTTCCTTGGTATGCTGATTATGCTAACTTTATTGTTTCCAAGTATTTGCCTCCAACCTTTACAGCTCAACAAAGAAGAAAATTCTTTTATGATCTGAGGCATTATTTTTGGGATGACCCACATTTATATAAAGAAGGAGTTGATGGTATTATGCGAAGATGTGTTCCAGAGTATGAACAACACGAAATATTAAATGCCATGGAAGTGCTTATGGAGGACATCATGCTGGGGATAGAACTGCACAAAAGGTTCTACAATCAGGTTTTTATTGGCCAACCCTTTTTAAAGATGCTAGAAGGTATGTTTTATCTTGCGATGAATGTCAAAGAGTTGGTAATATCTCTAGACGAAATGAAATGCCTATGAGTTACTCTTGTTATTGAACCATTTGATTATTGGGGATTTGACTTTATGGGTCCTTTTCCTCCTTCAAAAGGTTATACTCATATACTTGTTGATGTTGATTATGTTACCAAGTGGGTAGAAGCCATACCTACAAAGAGTGCCGATGGTGAGACCTCGTTAAAAATGCTTAAGGACGTTATTTTTCCTAGGTTTGGTGTACCTAGGTATCTTATGACTGACGGAGCTTCTCATTTTATTCACGGTGGTTTTAGGAAAACTCTTGCTAGATATGATGTTAATCATAGAATTGCTTCTGCTTATCATCCCCAAACTAGTGGGCAGGTAGAACTTTCAAATAGAGAAATCAAGTCTATCTTGCAGAAGACTGTTAATAGATCTAGGAAAAACTGGGCTAGCAAGTTAAACGATGCTTTATGGGCTTATAGAACTGCTTATAAGAACCCCATGGGCATGTCTCCTTACAAGATGGTTTACGGAAAAGCGTGTCACTTGCCCTTAGAATTAGAACACAAAGCTTTCTCGGCAGTGAAAGAGCATAATAGGGATTTTAAACTTGCCGGTAAGAAAAGGTTGTCAGATTTGAGTTCTTTAGATGAGTGGAGAAACGAAGCTTACGAGAATGCCAGACTTTTCAAAGAGAAAGTCAAGCAATGGCATGGTAAGAGAATTCTTAAGGTAGAGTTTCATGTTGGTGAGAAAGTTCTATTGTATAGGTCTCGTCTCAGATTTTTTGCAGGAAAATTACTCTCAAAATGGGAAGGACCCTATGTTATTGAAGAGGTGTACCACTCTGGTGCAATAAAGATTGCTTCGTTAAAAGATGACACTACACAAGTGGTGAATGGTCAAAGACTCAAACATTATATTGCTGGAGATTCATATAATGAAGATGTTGATGTTATTCAAACGGTTTCTCTGGAAGAATTCATCCAGGACAATATGCGGGAACCTGCAGAGTTCGTTTTCGAATAGGTAACAGTTCTAGTTAGAAAAGGTTCGCGTTAAACTTTTCCATTAATAATTTTATTGTTTTTATTAAATATGAAGAATCATGAGACGAAAACGGGCAGGAGACGGAGTCCGGTGGCTCCTCACCACCAGGGGTGCGGGCCCACTCTAGGCCACGCCGCCCTGTGGTGAGACCACCTCGGAGCTCATTTCCATCTCGGTTTCCTCCTATGATTTCGTTTTGATGTTTAATTTTCGCCTATATAACCCCCCGGATTGCCCGAGGTACGTATATCGTTTTCTCGTTGTGTTTTCGTTTCAAGCTGTTTCTATCAGGAGTTGATCTCAGTTTTGGGAGCACCATGGCTCCTTCAAGCGACGATAAGGAGAAGACACCTCCGGAAGATGACTACCAAGACCTTCAGTTGAAGGAAGAAGTTGAAAGTGAGGCCGAGGAAGAAGAGATGGAAGAAGACGAAAGTTCACGCCCGAGCACCATGATCGCAAGCATTGGGGTGGTGACAAGTCATGACAAGTTCAAGAAAAGTGCACGTATAAGAACCGGAGGGGGTGTGCCGCGCCACATCTTAGCTCCTCGGACATCTCCGTCAGGCAACAACCTTTTCCATACTCTAATACATGAACATCAGATTAAAAAGGTGCCTAGATCACGACTGCCTTCTGGTTGGGATATAGATCGTTCTAACAATGCAGGGAAAGAAAGCTCCAAGAGTGAAGAAGGATGGGGAAATAATTCAAAGAGCTAGGATTCTCAGGCTGACAGGTTCATGAGCCGTATTGAGCACAATTCAGAGATGATTCATAATCTCAGCTACAAGATTGATGACTTGAGAGATTTGATTGAGAAGCTTATTAAAGACTCACCACCACCGCCGAAGGAGTAATTCATCATTGGTATAGGCATCCCCTTGGCTTGTTCCAAGCTTGGGGGAGTGCCGCGGTATCACATCATTATCTTTTACTCATTTAATTTTCAAGTAGAGTCATATCATGAATAGAGAATTTATCTTATAGAATAGTTTGCAGTGTGGAAGTATCCTGCTTAGTTGGTTATCTATGTATCCCTTGGTGTGAGTTGCGGTAATGAAATATTAATGAGAAGTTTTATCATTTTTTCCACACACTTTATTTTAGTTTGCAATGTTTCTTATATGATTAGTCTTGTTGATTAGTATTGGTATCACTTTGGGAGCATGAGTAAATGTAGTTGGTTTTGGCAAACTTAGCTTGGTCAGTAGCAACATTACCTCGAGGTTTGAGTAGAAAACAAGAAACAAGTGCTTGTAGTTACATCACTTCAGCTTTCCTTCATGATTGGCTTATAAGCAATGTTATTCTCAAAGTTAAAATTGTTGTACTTTCAAGGAAGTTTGCATGATTGTTCCTATTATATGTATGTTTGTTTGTTTCATGCAACTTTTATGCTTGCTACCGAGCCTTGCTAGCCAAAAACCTGTACTGAGAGGGAATACTTCTCGTGCATCCAATTCCTAAAAACCAAGTTACTTCCAAAGAGTCCACTATAAATTCCTATGCATGGTATTTTAAGCCATTCCAAGTAAATTTTCATATGCTACCTTTCAAAAACCTTCAAATACTTCTCATTTTGTGCCACTGTTTTTAGCTCATGAGGACGTAGTGGATGGGTTTGTTATCTTCTATACTAAATTAAGTACCCCTTGACTAGGCAGCTTCATCTGCTCGTCATTAATTTTGCAAGGGAGCTGGTCAGACCATTGTAATCTCAAAAAGAAAGAAAATAAAAAGGCACTCCTCCATGGTTTGTGAAAGTTGGTGGGCACCCGATGGAATCGGTTAGCCATGGTTTGAGAAAGGAAAAGGGGGGAGGAGTGCAAAGCTATAAAAGAGCACCAATGTGCCAATTAATCAACATCTCGGAACCGCTCTCACTTGTTTAGTATGGAAGATATCAAGAACTCCATTGCTAGTCGTTGACAAAAGCAACCACCTCTCAAAATAACTTTTACCTCTGTTTTACAAATGAAAAGCTCTAGCACATGTTTAATCACTGCTTCCCTCTGCGAAGGGCCTGTCTTTTACTTTTATGTTGAGTCAACCTATTCCCTTCTATCTCGAGCAAGCATTTGAGTTGTTATGTTTCACTCATCCATATGTTGATCCATTCAATCATGTTTACTAACTTCTTTTGTTTAGTATAATGCTTTTATCTGAAGGAAAATATCTTTGAAAGCTTTCTATGATTGCAAAGAGTTTGTTTCGTTGAGCATATGGTTTTTGCTATATTAGCTCTGTTTTAAAAGGCTCTGTTCAAAAGCAAGTATAGTTTGTTCATTGTTCTCTGACCAAGAACTAAGGTTTGCCATCACCAATTATAGTTTACCTTGTGGATCTTTATTTGTGATTCCCTATTACTTATTGCAAGTCTACATCATATAAAGGGAAGTTGCTGTCTATTATAATTTGTGCCATGGTGAATGTGATGCTTCTTGTCCGTATTTTGATTATCAACACTTCACTCCATAAACCTGTGGTCATGTTTACCGAGTTTAGTTTTCGCTTGGGGACAAGCGAGGTCTAAGCTTGGGGGGGTTGATACGTCCATTTTGCATCACTATTTTGTATCATAATTTACTGTTATTCATTGATATATTTCACATTTAGAGACGATACTTATGTTCTTTCCTCTGTTTTTACATGTTTGATGATCATTGGAGGATTTGCTGCCGGAGTCAGGATTCTGCTGGAAAAAGGACCGTGAAGACACCATGTTTCGGAAGATCAGGAAATTCTAGAAAAATACCAGGAAATTATATTTTGCCAGAAGACTGAAGAAGCCAGAAGGAGGAGGCGAGAGGAGCCACGGGGTGGGCTCACCCACAGGGGGCGCGGGCCCACCCCTGGCCGCACCGCCTGGTGGTGAGGCCACCCTGGCCCACTACTGCCATCGCCCCTTCGTGTATTTCATCGTCCCCGAAAACCTAAGTCAAGTGGGGGCCTCAGAGATAGACACCGCCGCCTCTGCGGGGCAGAAAACACCAGAGAGAGAAAAGCTCTCTGGCAGGCAGGAATCTGCCGGGGAAATTCCTTCCCGGAGAGGGGAGATCGTTGCCATCGTCATCATCATCGCGCTGGACTTCATCGGGATCATCATCACCATCATCCTCATCACCATCACCTTCATCTTCACCATCACCATGCCATCCTGCTGTAACATCTTGAGTTGAATCTTGTCAAATTCTTAGGGGGAAACTTTCCCGGTGTTGAATTAAGGTTTATGTTTAGATTGTTATTTACAATTATTTCACCTCTGATCATGATCCATATGCTGTCTTGTGAGTAGTTCGTTTAGTTCTTGAGGACATGGGAGAAGTCAAGTTGATAGTAGTGGAATTATGTTGAGTAATATTTAATGGTTTGATATTTATTTGTTGTGGTGCTATTTCACTAGTGGTGTCATGTGAACATCGACTACATGATACTTCAGCATTTATGGGCCTAGTGAGATGCATTGTGTATTTGGCTACTAATTGTGGGGTTGCTGGAGTGACAGAAACCTAAACCTCCGTTGGGAAACCATTGCACCAGGGAGCGTAGGATCTTAGAGTTTAAGGTTGTGGTTAGATTTATCTTAATTACTTTCTTGTAGTTGCGGATGCTTGCAAGGGGTATAATCACAAGTGTGTATTTATCCTAGTAAGGGTAGTGCGCTAGCACAGGTTCACCCCCATAACACTTATCAAACCAATAAAGATTATTTAGCGGCATGAAGCGAAAGTACTTGACAGAAACTCCCGTGTGTCCTCGAGAACGTTTGGTTATCATAAGTTACACAACCGGCTTATCCTTTGCTCTAGAAAGGATTGGGCCACTTACAGCAATTATTATTACTATCTTTTATTTATTTGCACTTTATTTATTTGCATTACCAAATACCCCTGAAAACCCGTTTGCTAGTATTTACTGTGAATCCTTTATCAAAACCACTTGTCAACACCTTCTGCTCCTCGTTGGGTTCGACACTCTTATTTATCGAAAGTTTTACGATACACCCCCTATACTTGTGGGTCATCAGCAGTCTAAACAAGCTCCTTTTTGTACCACTTTTTTTGCATGAAACTTTTTCTCTTTTCCAACACCATTCGAACCTTTTTAAAACAACTCTTTTGATGAAAACCAACATGGACCAGAGGTCAAAATACACCTTGATGCAAAGATATAACAAGATTTGAACAAAAATCAAGGCAAAAAACGAAAGCTAAACACAGTAGCAGAAAAAGAGAACACTCGTTGAACGATAAGAGTGAAAACGGTGTGTTCTTGGCAAATGAAAAGCAAGGCAACTTCTCCAAAAGGAAATTTGTTGGGGTCCAACCATTTATTGCACCAAACAAAACTAAACAAATCTGAAAACTAAAAACAAGACGCTCCAAGAAAAACGCATAGTGCATGAAGCAATAAAAATATAGTGTGTTGAAAAGTGACCTGATTTTTGCCGATGAAGAAGGGGTGCCTCGGGGGCATCCCCAAGCTTTGATGCTTGTACCTCTTGGATATTTCTTGGGGTGTGTGGGCATCCCCAAGCTTGAGCTTTTGTCCATTCTTCAACTCATCTCATCATTCTCCACTCCCTACACTTGAAAACTTCCTTCATACAAAACTAAACACAATTCTATTAGCAACATTAGTGTAAGCATAATAATGAATAAAACCCTTTTTGCTTCATATTTTAACTCAAAACCACCACATATAAAGCATATACTACTGTAGCAACTTCCCCAAAAGTTTCGTGATCAAAAGAACTCAAAAAGAAAGCGATAAAGAGGCAAACACAAATAGTGGCAGAAATCTGTCAAAACAGAACAGCTCACAAAGGTCGATTTTTTCGAGGGTTTTCTGTTGCTCAAATCAAAAAGTATATAACTAACTAAAGTTTGTATATAACCTGGGGCATAAGCACAAGAAATCTCAAGTCAAAAATATATTCTGAGAATTTTCACGAATTTTTACGGTGCAGCACCGAAATCTGTTTCAGGACTGCAATATCCCCAAATCTTACCTCACTCAAATTAGAGGCTTCTCCTGGCACAACAACAAAATAAAAAGGATAAGGAGAGGTTATTACAGTAGTAATAACTTCCAAGACTCAAATAAAATAAAAATAACTGAAAGTAAAACAATATGTTATCTCCCAAGAGTGCATTTCTTTAACGCCTTTGAGCTAGGCGCAGAAAGTGCGAATCAAGTAATATTAAGTGATGAAGCATCAAGCTCATATTTTTCTCTAAGAATAGAGTCAAAAATTAATTTCTTTCTCTTCCTAGGGAAGTGTTCCATACCTTTCTTGAGTGGGAATTGATATTTGATGGTGCCTCCCCTCATATCAATGATGGCACCTACAGTTCGAAGAAATGGTCCTCCCAAAATAATAGGACATGAAGCATTGCATTCAACATCCATAACAAGAAAATCAACGGGAACAAGGTTATTGTTAACCATAATAAGAACATCATTAATCCTTCTCAAAGGTTTCTTCTTAGCAACATCAGCAATAGGAACATCATAATAACACTTTTCAAGTGGTGGTAAATCAAGCATGTCATAAATTTTTCTAGGCATGATAGAAATACTAGCACCTAGATCACATAAAGCATGGCAATCAAAACCATTAACATGCATATCAATGATGGGTTCCCAACCATCTTCTAACTTCTTGGGAATAGAAGCTTTTTGCTTCAACTTTTCATCCCTAATTTTCATGAGAGCATTGGTAATATGCTTAGTAAAAGCAACATTTATAGGACTAGCATCAGGAGTCAAAGCAAGCTTTTGCAAGAATAAAATAACTTTAGATATATTGCAGCCATCAACATCAAAATCATTAAAAGAAATAGAGCTATCATCTCCTACACTCCGAAAAATTTCAGCACTCTTTTGAGAAAAAGTTTTAGCTGTTTTGGGCTTTTTAACACAAGGAGTAGGAGTTTTATCTACACCAATCAAAATAAGAGGATTGTTAGCATTTGGAACAACATCATTAGAGGTAGTAATGGTACGTACCTTCATCTTTCTAGCCATCTCATCTTCTCTTTCCCACCTGGCATGCAATTCTGCTAATATCCTAACATTTTCATCAATTCTAACTTGGATAGCATTAGCAGTGGCAAAAGTATTGTTCTCTTTCACCTCATTAGGCAACACTTTTAGTTTCAAAAGTTCAACATCATGAGTAAGGTTATCAACTTTAGAAGCAAGAATATCAATTTTGCCTAACTTTTCCTCAACAAACTTGTTAAAAGCAGTTTGCTTATCGATGAAGTCCTTGAGCATGACTTCAAGCTCAGAGGGCGCGGCCCTAGTGTTGTTGGAGGAATTACCATAAGATTTACCATAACCATTACCATTGGTAGAAGGATACAGCCTATAATTGTTACTAGCAAAATTGTTCCTATAAGCATTGTTGTTAAAATTATTATTTCTAATGAAGTTTACATCAACATGCTCTTCTTGAGCAACCAAAGAGGCTAAAGGAACATTATTAGGATCAACATGAGTCCTATCATTAGAAAGCATAAGCATGATAGCATCAATCTTATCACTCAAGGAAGAGGTTTCCTCAACAGAATTTACCTTCTTACCTTTTGGAGCTCTCTCGGTGTGCCATTCAGAATAATTTACCATCATATTGTCGAGAAGCTTGGTTGCGGCGCCCAAGGTAAGGGACATAAAAGTGCCTCCAGCAGCTGAATCCAATAGGTTCCTTGAAGAAAAATTCAGTCCTGCATAAAAAGTTTGGACAATCATCCAAGTAGTCAGTCCATGAGTAGGGCAATTCTTTATCATAGATTTCATTCTTTCCCAAGCCTAAGCAACATGTTTATTATCAAACTGGCTAAACTTCATAATATTGCTACGCAAAGCTATAATCTTAGCAGGAGGATATTATCTTCCAATAAAAGCATCCTTACACTTAGCCCATGAATCAATACTATTTTTAGGCAAAGACAACAACCAATCCTTAGCTTTTCCTCTCAAAGAAAAAGGAAACAACTTAAGCTTAATAATATCACTCTCTACATCCTTATATTTCTGCATCTCACATAGCTCAACAAAATTGTTGAGATGAGCTGCAGCATCATCAGTACTAGGACCAGAAAATTGCTCTTTCATAACAAGGTTCAATAAAGCAGGTTTAATCTCATAAAAATCAGCAGCAGGAGCAGGTGGCGTAATAGGAGTGCAGATAAAATCACTATTATTAGTGCTAGTAAAATCACACAACTTGGTGTTCTCATGAGTACCCATTCTAGCAAACTAAAAGCAGACAAGTAAAAACAACTATAAAGCAAACTAATTTTTTGTGTGTTTTTGATAAAAATGATGCAAGCAAAAATAAAGTAAAGCAAAACTTAAAACAAAGTAAAGGATGTGCGTGCGAAACTCCCCTTGCAGAAGTCTTCTTTTTCCCCGGCAACGGTGCCAGAAAACTTGTTGGTGGCGCGGTGTGATGAGTACAACAGCAAGTTTTCCCTCAGTTATGAAACCAAGGTATGTCAATACAGTAGGAAAAAGCCAAACTCAAGAAGGTGATGCCTGCTAGCTGCGTGACACTCCAACAAGGGCTTCGTTAACGATACTTGTTAGCGTGTCTTCAACTAGTAGCAACGCGGAACCTGCACACAACATAACCAAGAACTTTTCTCCCAACTTACGATGAGGTTGTCAATCTCACCGGTTTGCTGTAAACAAAGGAAAGAGCATATCGAGTGGAAAGCAATAGTAGTATGCGAGAAAGTAAACCGTGCGAGTAAAGTAAACAGGTGATAATAATATAAAGGAAATTGGACTGGGGTCCACAGTTCACTAGTGGTGTCTCTCCATAAGATAAATAACAACCTGCTGGGTAAACAAATTACAGTTGGGCAATTGATAGAATAAAGAAAACGTGCATATGTCGCGATGATCACTATAAGATTTACTCTGGGCATTACAACAAAATACATAGACCGCCATCAAACTGCATCTATGACTAATAATCCACCCACGGGGAATCATCCGAGGACCCCGTGAATATTAAGTTGCGAACAACAGATAACTGCATTAAGCAAAGTGTGTAATGTAAACAAAGCATATGTCCTTGGACATAAGAATGTTGTTTTCTCCCTAGTGGCAACAGCACATCTACAACCTTAGAGGTTTCTGTCACTCCCCTAGATTAAATAGAGGCATAAACCCAACTATCGAGCATAAATACCCCCTCTTGGAGTCACTAGTATCTACTTGGCCAAGATAGCTACTAACAACGGAGAGCATGCAAGATCATAAACAACATAGAGATAACATAAGATAATATTCAGCACATCAACTCAATCATAACACCAATATTCATCGGATCCCAACAAACACAACATGTAGAATTACATAACGGTGATCTCGATCATGTAAGGCAGCTCACGAGATCTAAACATGAAGCACATGGTGGAGAAGACAACCATCTAGTTACTGCTATGGACCCATAGTCCAAGATAGACTACTCAGTCATCACAGCGGAGGCAAGCATGGCGATGAAGAAGACCTCCGGTGGCGATTCCCCTCTCCGATAGGGTGCCAGGAAGAGCTTCTGGACCCTCCCGATCTCGGGTCGACGATGGCGGAGGATCGCGATGTGTTTCTAGAAAATTGATCGGGTACTTAGGTTTTTCCCGTCGGGGGGGTCTTTATAGGCGAAGGGGCAGCATTAGAAGTGGACCAGGGTGGTCACACACGTAGGGGGCGCGGCCAGGGGCTGGGCCGCGCCGCCCTATTGTGTTGCCGGCCCGTGGCCCCTCTCCGTCTCCTCTTCGGACTTCTGGAAGTTTCGGTAGATTTCTAGATGTTCGGCTTTTGTTTTGTCCAATTCCAAGAATATTTCCTATGTAACTTTTCTGAAACACAAAAACAGCAGAAAACAGGGAACTCGCACTGTGGCATCTTGTTAATAGGTTAGTTCCAGAAAATGCATAAACATGCCACAAAGTGTAACGAAACACTAAGCAAATGGTGTAAGAACAAGCATGGAGCATCAAAAATTATAGATACGTTTGAGATGCATCACCGGTCGCACTCCTTCCGACAAGCTTCAACGGCTCAGCCTACAACCACGCGGGGGTGTGCGGCGCGGGGTAGACGCCACCCTGGGTGGTGTATAGGAATTGCTCTTTTGGGCTGGGTCAAAACAAACGGAAAGGATGTGCAGCCCAAGATCATAAAAACGAATAAATATAGGCAACAGTTGCAGCCCAGGCCTCTGTTAGGCGATGCTACTCCACCTGTGCAGGTCCCTTCGGTGCCGCCTGTCGCCGCCCCACCATCGCCTACTGCGGCAACCGATGTTGTGGTTTCCTCTACCGCGGCAGAGCCCGCGACGCCTTCTCTTGTCGCGGCAGCCCGCGATGTTCCAGCGCCTCCTGACTCTCCTTCGCACGTGCCTGATGCGCCTGAGCAGCCCTAGTCGCCTCCTGCTAGTAGCACTCCTACTCTAGACGCGACTGATGCTACCGAGTTGATGAAGTAAATAACCGGCCAGTTGGGAACCCCAAGATAAGGTTTGATGAAGATAGCAGCAAGTTTTCCCTCAGTTAAGAAACCAAGGTTTTATCGATCAGGAGAAAAGCAGACAATGCGACTGAAGGTGATGCGGACTGGCTTAGCGACAGCTTCGGACAATTTATATATGGCGCCTCGTCCAAGCTTTGCTTTGCTAGCTGCAACGTGGAACCTGCACACACACAACCAAGTACTTTGTTCCCAACTTGCGATGAGGTTGTCAATCTCACCGGTTTGCTTGAAACAAAGGTTATGAGCGTATCAAGTGGAAAACAGTAGAAGTATGCGAGTAAAGTAAACAGTGCGAGTAAAGTAAACAGGTGATAGCAATATGATGGAAATAGGACCGGGGTCCACAGTTCACTAGTGGTGTCTCTCCATAAGATAAATAGCACATGATGGGTAAACAAATTACAGTTGGGCAATTGATAGAATAAAGATAAACGTGATATGTCAAGAAGATCACTATGCTATTTACTCTAGGCATTACAACAAAATACATAGACCGCCATCCAACTGCATCTATGACTAATAATCCACTTGTGGCGAATCAATCCGAGAACTCCACAAGTATTAAGTTGCGAACAACAGATAATTGCATTAAGCAAAGTGTGTAATGTAAACAAAGCATATGCCCTTGAGCATATGAATGTTGTTTTCTCCCTAGTAGCAACAGCACATCTACAAGCTTAGAGGTTTCTGTCACTCCCCCAGATTAAATAGAGGCATGAACCCACTATCGAGCATAAATACCCCCTCTTGGAGTCACTAGCAACTACTCGGCCAAGATAGCTACTAACAATGGAGAGCATGCAAGATCATAAACAACATAGAGATAACAAAAGATATATTTCAGTATAGCAACTCAATCATAACACCAATATTCATCGGATCCCAACAAACCAAACATGTAGAATTATATAATGGTGATCTCAATCATGTAGGGCAGCTCATGAGATCTAAACATGAAGCACATGGTGGAGGAGACAACCATCTAGCTACTGCTATGGACCCATAGTCCAAGGTAGACTACTCACTCATCGCTCCGGAGGCAAGCATGGCGATGAAGAAGACCTCCGGTGGCGATTCCCCTCTCCAGCAGGGTGCCGGGAAGAGCTTCTGGACCCTCCCGATCTTCGGGTCACCGGCGGTGGCGGATCGCGATGTGTTCTGGAAAATTGATCGGGTACTTAGGTTTTTTCCGTCGGGGGGTCTTTATAGGCGAAGGGGCATCGTCAGAGGTGGCCCGAGGGGCTCTCACACATAGGGGGCGCAGCCAGGCCCCTGGCCGCGCCGCCCTGGTGTGTGGGGCCCTCGTTGCCCCTCTCCAACTCCTCTTCGGATCTTTGGAAGCTTCCGGGGAAAATAAGACTTCAGGAACTTGTTTCGTCCAATTCCGAGAATATTTCCTGTGTATCACTTCTGAAACACAAAAATAGCAAAAAACAGGGAACTGGCACTGTGGCGACTTGTTAATAGGTTAGTTCCGGAAAATGCATAAAAGTGCCACGAAGTGTAACGAAACAGTAGGCAAATGGTGTAAAAACAAGCATGGAGCATCAAAAATTATAGATACGTTGGAGACGTATCAAGCATCCCCAAGCTTAACTCCTGCTCGTCCTCGAGTAGGTAAGTGATAACAAAAGAATAATTTTTGAGGTGACATGCACCTACACAATCTTGATCATATATGTAAGCATTTGTGAGCTGGGATCATAAGAACTTAAAACATGGGCATGAAGATATAATCTTGACAATAGAACTTAGCAACCATGTTGTAAACATGAAAATGAACACAAACAAAAGATCATGAGAATGAAACAATGAAAGTCAAACGTGTGTTCAAATCATAAGGAAAAACATATAAATGGTTTTCAGCTTGTCCTTCATGGAGAGCAAAACATAAATGCATAGGACACCTTCAAGTTTAAGAGGGCGACTAGATACAAATAATTTGAGAACAAGTGAAACCAACAATATGAATCAATCAATGAAAACCTTGGGACAATGCACATTATACTAAGAATGACAACTATGCTCTCTTAATGGTGCATAAAGATAGAAGGTGGTGACTCAACATAAAAGTAAAAGAAAGGCCCTTCGTGGAGGGAAGCAGTGATTGCAAGTTTTATAGACCTTCAAAAATTATGGTACTTACCGACTTTGAGCTCTCATTGCCCCCATCATAAGCATCTTGAATGGTTAAAGTTAATGCGAGAACAATTATGATGCATATGCTTGACAAATCATAAGTCGAAAACCTCGTGTCCCGTGAATACGAGTACCCAAACCTCATGCTACTCAACTTAGAGTCCCAAGCAAGGCTCTTGTTATTGTAAGTATATGTGTATCATCGAGAACCGCCAACGGGGTACCTCCGTGCCCGATGACATGGAACAAGCCCACATCAAAATGACAGGACAAGCAGACAATGAACACCTCGACATCTCTTTTATTTGCCATTTGTTTAGCTTTTTATTGTGAGATGCGTCGTCGAATATCCACCATGGGTATGCTGCAAATTTCCACCATGAATTATGCATGCCGTAGATTGGCGGCCCAGGCATTTCCCTAACACATGTACAAACTCCATGATCCCCACAAGAGTACCAATTCATTTCACACCGCGGACATCCATAAACAAAAGATCACGATATCAACTCAAATAAGAAGTGCAATGTTGAAAGCTTGCCCCATGACAGCATGGATAGGCTAGAATCCAACTTACAACTTGTAAGCATAACAACTCAACATAAGAGACCACAATGTCAAATTTTTAAGAACAAAGAAAAAGTAAAGTGTGCCTTCCGGTTCATGAGAGCTTTACTGACCAATTTTCGCATAACACTGGTAAGAGTTTAATTTGAAGAGAAGATAAAAGCAAGTCAAATTTACTTGGAATAGCAAATTGCTAGTAGGTATGTATGGTGGACACTTTGGAAAACTTTGGCTTTTAGGAGTTGGATGCACGAGTAGAGCTCATACTCATTACAAGGCCAGGGCTAGCAAAAGACTGGGAGCGACCAACTAAGAGAGCAATAATGGCCATAATCATGCAAAGTGACAAAGCGACATTAAAAGTAGCATAAGATGGCATCAAAAGTCAAAAACTAAATGATCATAGAGGCTATTGGCGACTTTGTAAGAGTCTAACATGTGTGAGCATGCGCCAAGTCAACCCAAATAAAGCATCAAGGAGAAAACCAAAATAATGCTTCCATACAATAAAAACAACGCATGATTTTTTTCAAAGGCTCATTAAGCAATCTCAGTTATTTGAGACAAGTCATGCTACAGCAAAACCACTAAGCATACTATCAAAAATACATCAAGCACGACATGAAAAAGCCTAAGCCGCAGTCTACACAAGCTCCTTCTTGTACCACTATTTTGCATAAAGCTTTTTATCTTTTCCAACACCATTTGAAATTTTTAGAGACACCTCTTTTGATGAAAACCAATAAAGATAAGAGGCAAAAATACACCTTGATGAAAAGATATGACAAGGTCTGAACGCAAATCAAGGCGAAAACAAAAACCAAAAGCAGTAGCGGAAAAAGAAGAACACTCGGTGAACGATAAGAGTGAAAAACGGAGTGTTCTTGGCAAATGAAAACGAGTACATCTCCTCCAAAGGAAATTTGTTGGGGTCCAACCATTTATTGCAGAAAACAAAACTAAACTAACTAAGAAAACTAAAACAACTGACGCTCCAAGAAAAAAATATAGTGCATGAAGCAATAAAAATATAGTGTTTTGAAAGGTGACCTGATTTTTGCCGATGAAGAAGGGGTGCCTCGGGGGCATCCCCAAGCTTTGACGCTTGTACTTCTTGGATATTTATTGGGGTGATGCATGGGCATCCCCAAGCTTGAGCTTTTGTCCGTTCTTCAACTCATCTCATCATTCTCCAATCCCTACACTTGAAAACTTCCTTCATACAAAACTAAACACAATTCTATTAGCAACATTAGTGCAAGCATAACATATAATCAACCTCTTTGTGCTTCAGGTTTCAACCCAAAACCACCACATATAAATTATATACTACTGTAGCAACTTCCCCAAAAGTTCCGTGATCAAAAGAACTCAAAAGAAAGCGATAAAGCGGCAAACACAAATATTGGCAGAAATCTGTCAAAACAGAATAGCTGAAAAAGGCCAAATTTTTGAGGGGTTTTCTGTTGCTCAAATCAAAAAGTGTTCAACTAACAAAAGTTTGGATATAACCTGGGTCATATGCATAAGAAATCTCAGGTCCAAAAGATATACAGAGAATTTATACGAATTTTTACGGTGTAGCACCGAAAACAGTTTTAGGACAGCAACATCCCCAAATCTTTACCTCACTCGAATTAGAGGCTTCTCTTGGCACAACAATAAAATAAAAAGGATAAGGAGAGGTCATTACAGTAGTAATTAATTCCAAGACTCAAATAAAAGAAAAAGTACTGAAAATAAAACATTGGGTTATCTTCCAAGAGTGCTTTTCTTTAACGCCTTTGAGCTAGGCACAGAAAATTGTGAATCAAGTAACATCAAGTGATGAAGCATCAAGCTCATAGTTTGCTCTAAGAATAGAGTCAAAAAGTAATTTCTTCCTTTTCCTAGGGAAGTGTTCCATATCTTTCTTGAGTGGGAATTGATATTTGATGGTGCCTTCTCTCATATCAATAATGGCACCTACAGTTCGAAGAAAGGGTCTTCCCAAAATAATAGGACATGAAGCATGGCATTCAATGTCCATAACAACAAAATCAACGGGAACAAGGTTATTGTTAACCACAATAAGAACATCATTAATCCTTCCCAAAGGTTTCTTCTTAGCAACATGAGCAATAGGAACATAATAATAACATTTTTCAAGAGGTGGTAAATCAAGCATGTCATAAATTTTTCTAGGCATGATAGAAATACTAGCACCTAGATCATATAAAGCATGGCAATCAAAACCATTAACATGCATATCAATTATGGGTTCCCAACCATCTTCTAACTTCTTGGGAACAGAAGCTTTTTGCTGCAACTTTTCATCCCTAATTTTCATGAGAGCATTGGTAATATGCTTAGTAAAAGCAATATTTAAAGAACTAGCATTGGGAGTCAAAGCAAGCTTTCGCAAGAACAAAATTACTTCAGATATATTGCAGCCATCAACATCAAAATCATTAAAAGAAGTAGAGCTATCATCTCCTACACTCCGAAAAATTTCAGCACTCTTTTGAGAAAAAGTTTTGGCAGTTTTAGGCTTTTTAACACAAGGAGTGGGAGTTTTCTCTACACCAATCAAAGTAAGAGGATTGCTAGCATTAGGAACAACATCATTAGAGGTAGTAATAGTACAAACTTTCAAATTCCTAGCAATCTCATCCTCTCTTTCCCATCTAGCATGCAATTCTGCTAACAATCTAAGATTTTCATCAATTCCAACTTGAATAGCATTAGCAGTAGCAAAAACATTGTTCTCTTTCACATCATTAGGCAACACTTTTAATTTCAGAAGTTCAACATCATGAGCAAGGCTATCAACTTTAGAAGCAAGAATATCAATTTTGCCTAACTTTTCCTCAACAGACTTGTTAAAAGCAGTTTGCTTACCGATGAAGTCCTTGAGCATTACCTCAAGCTCGGAGGGCGCGGCCCTAGTGTTGTTGTAGGAATTACCATAAGAATTACCATAACCATTACCATTGGTAGAAGGATACGGCCTATAATTGTTACTAGCAAAATTGTTCCTATAAGCATTGTTGTTAAAATTATTGTTTCTAATGAAGTTCACATCAACATGCTTTTCTTGAGCAATCAAAGAGGCTAAATGAACATTATTAGGATCAGTATGAGTTCTATCATTAGCAAGCATAGCCATAATTGTATCAATCTTATCACTCAAGGAAGAGGTTTCCTCAACAGAATTTACCTTCTTACCTTGTGGAGCTCTCTCGGTGTGCCATTCGGAATAATTTACCATCATGTTGTCAAGTAGCTTTGTTGCGGCGCCCAAAGTAAGGGACATAAAAGTACCTCCAGCAGCTGAATCAAGTAGGTTCCTCGAAGAAAAATTCAGTCCTGCATAGAAAGTTTGGACAATCATCCAAGTAGTCAGTCCATGAGTGGGGCAATTCTTTATCAAAGATTTCATTCTTTCCCAAGCTTGAGCAACATGTTCATTATCAAACTGAGTAAACTTCATAATATTGCTACGCAAAGATATAATCTTAGCAGGAGGATAGTATCTACCAATAAAAGCATCCTTACACTTAGCCCATGAATCAATACTATTCTTAGCCAAAGACAGCAACCAATCTTTAGTTTTTCCTCTCAAAGAAAAAGGAAACAACTTGAGCTTAATAATATCACTTTCTACATCCTTATATTTCTGCATCTCACATAGCTCAACGAAATTGTTGAGATGAGCTGTAGCATCTTCAGTACTAGCACCAGAAAATTGCTCTTTCATAACAAGGTTCAACAAAGCAGGCTTAATCTCATAAAAGTTTGCAGCAGGAGCAGGTGGTGCAATAGGAGTGCAGATAAAATCACTATTGTTCATGCTAGTAAAGTCACACAACTTGGTGTTTTCAGGATTAGCCATTTCAGCAAAACTAAAAGTAGACAAGTAAAAACAACTACCAAGGATTCTAATTTTTTTTGGGTTTTTGATATAAAATGATGCAAGTAAAAATAAATAAAGTAAAGCAAAACAAATAACAAAGTAAAGGATGTGTGTGCGAAAAACTCCCCTTGCAGAGGTCTTCCACTCTTCCCGGCAACGGCGCCAGAAAGAGCTTGATGCTACCGAGTTGATGAAGTAAATAACCGGCCAGTTGGGAACCCCAAGAGAAGGTTTGATGAAGATAGCAGCAAGTTTTCCCTCAGTTAAGAAACCAAGGTTTTATCAATCAGGAGAAAAGCAGACAATGCGACTGAAGGTGATGCGGACTGGCTTAGCGACAGCTTCAGACAATTTATATATGGCGCCTCGTCCAAGCTTTGCTTTGCTAGCTGCAACGTGGAACCAGCACACACACAACCAAGTACTTTGTTCCCAACTTGCGATGAGGTTGTCAATCTCACCGGTTTGCTTGAAACAAAGGTTATGAGCGTATCGAGTGGAAAACAGTAGAAGTATGTGAGTAAAGTAAACAGTGCGAGTAAAGTAAACAGGTGATAGCAATATGATGGAAATAGGACCGGGGTCCACAGTTCACTAGTGGTGTCTCTCCATAAGATAAATAGCACATGCTGGGTAAACAAATTACAGTTGGGCAATTGATAGAATAAAGATAAACGTGATATGTCAAAAAGATCACTATGCGATTTACTTTGGGCATTACAACAAAATACATAGACCGCCATCCAACTGCATCTATGACTAATAATCCACTTGTGGCGAATCAATCCGAGAACTCCACAAGTATTAAGTTGCGAACAACAGATAATTGCATTAAGCAAAGTGTGTAATGTAAACAAAGCATATGCCCTTGAGCATATGAATGTTGTTTTCTCCCTAGTAGCAACAGCACATCTACAACCTTAGAGGTTTCTGTCACTCCCCCAGATTAAATAGAGGCATGAACCCACTATCAAGCATAAATACCCCCTCTTGGAGTCACTAGCAACTACTCGGCCAAGATAGCTACTAACAACGGAGAGCATGCAAGATCATAAACAACATAGAGATAACAAAAGATATATTTCAGTATAGCAACTCAATCATAACACCAATATTCATCGGATCCCAACAAACCAAACATGTAGAATTACATAACGGTGATCTCAATCATGTAGGCCAGCTCATGAGATCTAAACATGAAGCACATGGTGGAGGAGACAACCATCTAGCTACTGCTATGGACCCATAGTCCAAGGTAGACTACTCACTCATCGCTCCAGAGGCAAGCATGGCGATGAAGAAGACCTCCGGTGGCGATTCCCCTCTCTGGCAGGGTGCCGGGAAGAGCTTCTGGACCCACCCGATCTTCGGGTCGACGGCGGTGGCGGATCGCGATGTGTTCTGGAAAATTGATCGGGTACTTAGATTTTTTCCATCGGGGGGTCTTTATAGGCGAAGGGGCATCGTCAGAGGTGGCCCGAGGAGCTCTCACACATAGGGGGCGCGGCCAGGCCCCTAGCCGCGCCGCCCTGGTGTGTGGGGCCCTCGTGGCCCCCCTCCAACTCCTCTTCGGATCTCTGGAAGCTTCCAGGAAAAATAAGACTTCAGGAACTTGTTTCGTCCAATTCCGAGAATATTTCCTGTGTATCACTTCTGAAACACAAAAACAGCAAAAAACAGGGAATTGGCACTGTGGCGACTTGTTAATAGGTTAGTTCTGGAAAATGCATAAAAGTGCCACGAAGTGTAACGAAACAGTAGGCAAATGGTGTAAAAACAAGCATGGAGCATCAAAAATTATAGATACGTTGGAGACGTATCAGCGACTCCTCTGGCTGCTCCTCCTGGTCATGGCATGGTCACTCGCCACCGGGATAATACTCATCGCGAGAAGACATACACCGATGGTACCGTTCGGTACTATCCTCAACGGCGTGCCCTCTTCGCTGCTCCAGTGTCTCATCATGATGCCCTTCGTGAACCAGCCTGACGCAATGCTATGTCTAAGGAGTTCTCGGCTCTCTCTTAGACAAATACGTGGACCCTGGTTCCTCGTCCACCTGGCACAAATATTGTTGGCAGCAAGTGGATCTTTAAAACCAAGCATCGTCCGGATGGTTCTGTTGAGAAGCACAAGGCTCGTCTCGTTGCTCGTGGCTTCACCCAGCGGCACGGTATTGACTATGATGACACCTTTAGTCCGGTTGTGAAACCCGCTACCATTCGCCTGGTTCGCTCCATTGCTGTGTCCCGTGGGTGGGCGCTCCGTCAAGTTGATGTGAGCAATGTGTTTCTCCATGGTTTTTTGTTTGAGGATGTCTACATGCAGCAGCCGCCCGGGTTTTGAAGACCCCAGGTATCCATCCCATGTTTGCAAGTTGCAGTGCTCCCTTTATGGCCTGAAGCAGTCCCCTCGAGCGTGGTACGTGCGGCTCAGTGATCGCCTATCTCAGCTTGGTTTTGTTCCTTCCAAGGTGGATACGTCTCTCTTCATTTTTCTGCATGATGGTGTTCAGATCTTTATGCTGGTCTATGTTGATGATATTGTTATTGCCGGGTCTACTCCCATTGCTGTTGACCGTCTGGTTTGGTCCTTGTCCGATACTTTTCCCATCAAGGATCTTGGTTCGTTGGAGTACTTTCTTGGACTAGGAGCGTCTTACAATTCTAGGGGCATGACACTCACTCAGCACAAGTATGTGCTAGATCTTCTGCTTCGTGTTAATATGGAGAATTGTAATCCTGCTCCTACTCCACTGGTTCCCTCTGAGCGTCTTGCACGAGACACTGGTGCATTTTTGGGTCCTGAGGATTCTTCTCGGTGTCGCAGCGTGGTGGGTAGCTTGCAGTATTTGACTCACACACATCCAGATATTTCTTTTGCGGTGAATAAGGTTTGTCAGTTTCTCTCCCAGCCTACTGAGGTGCACTAGGAAGCAGTCAAGCGTATATTACGGTATGTGAAAGGCATTATAGACACTGCTTACATTTTCGTAAGTCTTCACTACTGGACTACAGTATCTTCACCGATGCAGACTGGGCCGGATGTGTTGATGATCCGCGCTCCATAGGAGGATGTGCAGTCTTTGTTGGTCCGAACTTAGTATCTTGGAGTTCGAAAAAGCAACCCACTGTCTCGAGATCCAGTACCGAGGCAGAGTACAAAGCACTTGCTAATAGAGCAGCTGAAGCAATATGGATCAGTTCTTTGCTTAAAGAACTTGGAGGCACACAGCGACGTGCGCCTGTTCTTTGGTGTGACAACTCAGGGGCTACTTACCTGATGGCAAATCCTATTTTCCATGCTCGAACGAAGCACATAGAGATAGAATTGCAATTTGTGTGCGAGCGTGTTGCTGACGGAGCCTTGCAGGTGAAGTTCATCTCTTCTAGTGATCAGTTGGCTGATTTGTTTACTAAACCAGCCACACGGCAGATGTTAGACCGATTCAAGTCCAATCTATACATTGTATGTAATAGTAGTTTAGATTAAGGGGGTGTATTAGATGAGTCGGTCTACCGTACGTTACGTACATTGTATTGTACATGTATTTCTGCCGAGTATATAAATAGAAGAGACGTGGAGAGGCATTGCCCCCACGAAACCCTAAAACACTTTTCTAACTGTGCTGGCTAGCGAAGTTGGGGCCTAGGCCCAGATCTAGGCCCATTTGATCCTAATCTGGGTGGGGCGGTCACTGCTATCTCACTTGTTCTGGTGGTTCTAATGGAAGTGCTAGATTTGGGTCTCTGACCTTTTGATCCAGCCATAACTTGGCACTAGTGCCACATTAGGCACCGTGGGGTGTGATATGTCTCTAACGTATCTATAATTTTTGATGCTCCATGCTCGTTTTTACACCATTTGCTTAGTGTTTCGTTACACCTCGTGGCGTTTTTATGCATTTTCTGGAACTAACCTATTAACGAGATGCCACAGTGCCAGTTCCCTGTTTTCTGCTATTTTTGTGTTTCAAAAAAGTTACACAGGAAATATTCTCGGAATTAGACGAAACAAAACCAAACATCCAGAAATTCACCGAAGCTTCCAGAGAACCGAAGAGGGGAAGGAGTGGAGCCATGAGCGGCCCACACAACAGGGCGGCGCGGCCCAGGGCTAGGCCGCGTCCCCTATATGTGTGGCCGCCTCTGTCCACTTCTGACGATGCCCCTTCGCCTATAAAGACCCCCCGACGGGAAAAACCAAAATACCCGATCACTTTTCCAGAATACATCGCGATCCACCGCCGTCGTCAACCCGAGATCAGGAGGGTCCAGAAGCTCTTCCTGGCACCCTGCCGGAGAGGGGAATTGCCACCGGAGGTCTTCTTCATCGCCATGCTTGCCTCTGGCGCGATGAGTGAGTAGTCTACATTGGACTATGGGTCCATAGCAGTAGCTAGTTGGTTGTCTTCTCCACCATGTGCTTCATGTTTAGATCTCGTGAGCTGCCTTACATGATCGAGATCACCATTATGTAATTCTACATGTTGTGTTTGTTGGGATCCGATGAATATTGGTGTTATGATTGAGTTGATGTGCTGAATATTATCTTATGTTATCTCTATGTTATTTATGATCTTGCATGCTCTTCGTTGTTAGTAGCTATCTTGGCCGAGTAGATACTAGTGACTCCAAGAGGGGGTATTTATGCTCGATAGTTGGGTTCATGCCTCTATTTAATCTAGGGGAGTGACAGAAACCTCTAAGGTTGTAGATGTGCTGTTGCCACTAGGGAGAAAACAACATTCATATGCTCAAGGGCATATGCTTTGTTTATATTACACACTTTGCTTAATACAGTTATCTGTTGTTCGCAACTTAATACTTGTGGAGTTCTCGGATTGATTCGCCACAAGTGGATTATTAGTCATAGATGCAGTTGGATGGCGGTCTATGTATCTTGTTATAATGCCCAGAGTAAATCTCATAGTGATCTTCTCGACATATGCACATTGTCTTTATTCTATCAATTGCCCAACTGTAATTTGTTTACCCAGCATGTGTTATGTTATCTTATGGAGAGACACCACTAGTGAACTATGGACCCCAGTCCTATTTCCATTATATTGCTATCACTTGTTTACTTTACTTGCACTGTTTACTTTACTCGCAAACTACTATTACTTTCCACTCGATACACTCATACCCTTTGTTTCAAGCAAACTGGTGAGATTGACAACCTCATCATAAGTTGGGAACAAAGTATTTGGTTGTGTTGTGTGCAGGTACCGTGTTGCAGCTGGCAAAGCAAAGCTTGGACGAGGCGCCCTATAAATTGTCCGGAGCTGTCGCGAAGTTAGCAAGCATCACCTTCTTGAGTTTGGCTTTTTCCTACTAGTTCGATTAAACCTTGGTTTCTTACTGAGGGAAAAGCTTGCTTCTATATTCATCAAACCTTCTCTTGGGGTTTCCCAACTGGCCGGTTATTTACCATGCTATCAATAGCAATCAGGGTGTCTGCCCAGTGAACCGTGTTGTTCGGGAGGTGATGCTTCTGGCCCTTCCCGGCTTTGAGGATCCTTCTATTCTCATGTGAGTCACTCAACATGTGCAAGATCTTGGATGCCGAGGCGGCGGCCTCGGAAGCTTGAATGCACGGGCGTCTCTATAGGGAGCAACGATGGTGGTGGCAGCGGCCTTGCACTTTTTTCATTTGGACTGCGAGGAGCAAGGCGATGAGAGATCCTGGAGTTGAGGGCTCTTCGGCAAGGGCTTCTCCTACATCTTGTCCTAAAAATCGGGCTTGGTACAGTTGGCGGTTAGAGTTATCAGGAGCATGAGTTTTACTAGGGCAAAAGCTCGGTGCTTTGACACCTACAAGTGTCGTGACCCTCTTGAGGTTGCGGTTATGGTTACATCGCTACGCTAGAACTCCGAGTGAAAACTCTTACCTTGCACTCTCGATGACGGTGGTGTGTGCATCGTTACGTTTTTTGGAGCGTCATCATGGAGCTTGGTCTTGTTTCGGTGGCTTCAGTGGAAAGCCTTGGCTTTTCTTCTACCTTTTTTTGTTAATCTTTAATCTGCTTTGTAAGAGGTTCTCCTCATCATCTCGTATCAACTTGGCGATCTGTGTGTCTTTATTATAAAGTGGGGCAAAATCCTATTAAGAGAATTGACGGTCAGCATGAGTACACCCAAGATAGTCTTTAGGGCATCTTGGTTATTATAATACCAAGTGCTACCATCATAGTCCTACAATCGATCTATCCAGGATAAAGCAATCACGAATCGTTGATGCCAAGATTTGATAACAAGGATTACCAAACTCGTCCAAAGCTAGCTAGCTCCTCCCCTATGTTACCACAACACTAGCCGCCCTGCGTGCCGACACGCTTCATTTTTTGTTATACAATTTATAGAACATTTACATATTTAAAAGCCTCCATATAAACCAATATAAATATCATAAAGTTTCTTTTCATTCATCATGGTATTTTCATCCAAACATATTTCCACATATGTTTCCAGAACACATGTGAAAGGACACAGATGTCGCCTAGAGGGGGGGGGGTGAATAGGCGATTAAAACTTTTACGAAAGGCTTGTACAAATGCGGAAATAAACTAACATTTAATTTGACAAGCTTACAAAACCTAATAAACTAGGCTCACCTATGTGTACCAACAACTTATGCTAAGCAAGACAAGTAGCAAGGTGATAGCAAGATATATAACTTCAAGCACGATGGCTATCACAAATGTAAAGTGCATAAGTAGTGGAGCTCGGATAAGAGTTACCGAGGCACGAAGGAGACGAAGATGTATCCCGAAGTTCACTTCCAAAGGAAGCTAGTCTCCGTTGGAGAGGTGTGGCGGCTTAATGCACTCCGAACGCCACAAAGGCCTCACCTTGAGATGTGGTAGCACAATGCTCACCAAATGCCACAAAGGCTCACCTCAAGATGCGGAGGCACGCTACACACCAAACGCCACAAAGGCTCACCTTATTCTCCTCGTGCTCTCGCACAAAGCAAGATGCCACGATCCACTATGGAACACTTGAGGGCGGTCACCGAACCCGTACAAGCTTGGGGCAATCTCCACAACTTAATTGGAGGCTCCCAAGAATCGCCACAAAGGCACCACAAAGGTTGGGGAATCTCCACAACTTAATTGGAGGCCCCAAGTATATGCCACAAAGGCCACTAAGCCGTCTAGGGTTCCAAGAACCCAAGAGTAATAAGCTCACAACTTCCACTTACCGAATCTCCGAGGAGAACTCAAACCGGTGCACCAAATGCAATGGCAAGAGCACACAAAGTGCTCAAATCCTTCTCTCCCAAATTCTACCAAAGCAACAAATGCTATGGAGGAATATGAGGGGAAGAACAAAGGAAATCCACAAAGAACTCCAAGATCTAGATCCAATAGGTTCCCCTCACTTAGAGGAGATTTTGATTGGTGGAAAGATAGATCTAGATCTCCTCTCTCTTTTCCCTCAAGAAGATGCAAGAATCATTGGAGGGATTGAGAGATAGCAAGCTAAAGAAGGTCAACAATGGAGTTCAAGACTTGCAAGAAAGGTTAGGGATCCATTGGGGAAGAAGGGTCCCTTAAATAGGTCCCCCAAAATCCAACCGTTATGTCCAGAATTCGTCCGGGCCGGAGTCTCCGCCCTTGGGCCGGAGTCTCCGGTGCCCCGGGGTCATTCGGGGGCCTTAGGATGGACAAATCAGGTGCCAGGCCGGAGTTGGGCCGGAGACTTTGCGTCTCGGGCCGGAGACTCCGGCCACCCAAAAACTGGCAGCAACACCAACACGAAAACGACCATAACTTGAGCATCCGGACTCCGTTTTTGATGATCTTGAGCTCGTTGGAATCACAACAACGAGCTCTATAAGTATATGCATAGAAACATCATAGTCCAATAAGGGAGGATAAAACCAAATGATGAAAGGTTTAACCTATCTATAAGTGATTAACCGGCAAAACCATCAACATCAAAAACTCAATAAGAATTTCATCCAAAATCCGTTTTTGATGAGTTAGAGCTTGTCATGGAATTAACCACAAGCTCTAAAACCTCACATGGATAAAAGCCAAATAAGAACCAAGAAATATGATGGCAAATATGCAAAGGTTTGAGCTCTCTTCGAACGATGCGGTTAAGTTACTCACTCGAGAGCCCCTCTTGATAGTACGGCTACCAATCCTATAACCCGGTCTCCAAACTAACACACGAGACCGGTAGAAGAGAAAACCTATCAAGAACAAACCTTTGCCTTGTGTATTCCACTTGAGCTTGAAGAAGACGATCTTTTCCACCTCAAGATGGAATTCCTTTCTTGATTGCGCTAGCCTGATGAAGTCTTGTGGATTGCTCCCCCATAAATCAATATGGGAAAGACTCTCTTAGGAATATCTTCACATAGCCATTACCACCAAATAGAATACATGCATCAAGCATATAATCTCCTTGAGATGGCACATCTTGAACTTGACTTCACATCCATGAAGACGATCACCACTTAATAATATCCTAGCCCGAGATCACAAGATCCCACTCGATACATTATGTATGCTTTGAGAGTTGATCAACTTGAATCCCATCTTTGCACTTTGACTTGATCAACCTTGTATCCTTCCTTCTTCCATCATGATGATGATGTCTTGAAGGTAAACACAAATGTCCACTCAATTATATTCTTCAAGACATAGTTGCAATAAGCTCGATTCTCATATGACCATTCTTCTGATATTTCCTTGAATAACACATTGGTCATCACTTAAAGTTCTTTATTTGATCCTTCTTACAACCTTGAAGCCAACATATGGTTCAAGCATTGTCTATGGACATGTCCTACAAATATAACTCAATGCAAACATTAGTCCATAGAGATTGTCATTAATTACCAAAACCACACATGGGGGCTCCATGCTCTTTCAATCTCCCCCATTTTGGTAATTGATGACAATCTCTTTGAGAGGGTTTATATAATGAATTTAAGGAACCAAAATGGTTGCACTAACATCAAATACTACAAAAGTATGTGATGTTAGTAAAACCACCATATATAGAGCAAACTCCCCCACAATCTATGCACGTGTGAATCATCTTGATTTCATTGCATATATTGCCAACCAAGGTTGTTGGTGGAGTTTCCTCTATATACTAAACCATGCAAAGCATGAAAGGCAAATGCTTAAGAACAAAACCAAAGCATAAAACCCAATTCCCTTTAAACCCTCAAAACTTCTCCCCCATTGGCACCAATTGCCGAAATGGGCAGAAAAACTTAGAAGGCCAATATAGTGAGAGTTCCTCCATAATGTGTGCATAAACCAAAAGTATAATTGAAAAAAAATGCACATATCCAAATATGAAAACTCGGAGGAAATCAACCTATATTGAGGATCAAAGATTGCAAATAAATTAAGATCACATGGTGGATAAACTTCAACAAATGAAGAGAGCAATCAATCGATCCAAAGAACAAATTGAATAAAGATATTATGATAAGACCAAAAGGGTGCTCTAAATAATATGAGGAAGCTCCCCAAGGTTTGTGCACAAAATATTCTATTTGAATTAAAGTATAAGGTGCACAAACATGGAATCATCACTCCCTCAATATTATTCAAAACAAAATGATACCAAGTGAAGTCAAATACTATGATAACCGCAAAATGGTGCTTTAAATGAAATGAGGAAGCTCCCCAAGGTACGTGCAAAAAATGGAATGTTTGCATTTGAATACAATTTGCACAACATGGAATCCTCACTCCCTCAATAACATTTAAAACGCAACCATTTGCAACAGATCATAGAGAAGAAATTGAGCTTAACACTTGCATCAAACAAATGGTTGAGCAACAAGCAAGGGACAACATATTAAAAGGCTCAACCAAAGGAATGTGTGATATGAATGACAAAGCATATTATAAGACTAATACAAGGATAATCATAGAGCATCCACATAGTCTTTAATGAAAGAAATTGCTTAGCATTCCATCCCAACACATAAGGTTCAAATAAGATATCAAATAAGGAGATATCATCTCTCATGTGTATAAGTTTCTAAGTAGACAACATCACAAAGATAATTATCACAAAGATAATTGTACACACAAAATAGATACTAAGAATAGAACATGATATCCAAAATGAAGTCATGCAATATACCAATGAGAATTTTTGCTTTTAAAGCACGGCCAAAGGCTCAAATTTTCTTATTGTATATTGATGAACTTCAACCACAAACAAGTCAAAGACATCACAAATATCAACAAGGGAAAGAAGATAGTTGGGATTCTTTGAGAAAAGCAACAAGTATCACAAAGATGAATACCAAAAGAAAGTAATAAATTTACACTTTCAACCATATTGCACATGTGAGAACTTGAGGAATTGATATGCAATAAAATTGCTAAATTGACATATATGGGATAGGAGAATCATGAGCATGATTTTATATGTTCCCAATAATATGCACTCATCTCAAATTACTCACAATTGCAATAAAAAGGTTTCATTAAGACCTTTGCAAGAAGCACAACATTTGCAAATAATGATTTTCCATGCCATGAAACAACCTACACAAGGTTGGATACTAGAAAAGTATGCATGATAAGATACTTGTTACCGAGATATTAAAGGTAGGATGTAGTAGATAGGAGTTCTTCAATAATCCTAGCTTGCCTCAAATTATCATTTAGTCACCACTTCATCCTTATTATTGAGACAAGCACCAATATATCTTCATGTACCTAAAACAAAGTTCAAGTACAAGATGGTCCCCAAACTCATTGGGTCCAAAGTAGTTAGGAACTCAACATATAGGACAAACTCCACATAAATATGTGCATATATAAATGAAATTGAATTTCATGCACATCTTAGCCGATTTAGGATTTGATGGAGCTTCTCCTATATATTAGATCAAAGAAAGCAAAAGCATGCCATACAATATACAATTAGTAAATATGCATGCACAAGACTTTCAAGAGCCAAAGGAGATACAATTTGGACAAAACACCAAGAAGGACAAGCGAGCACACAAAATTGTGAAGCTACAAAAGGTTGTCCAAATTATATCAAAGAATCAAATCAACACAAGATTGACTCCAAAGTTTAACTAGTGAACTAAGCAAAAGCCAATGAGCATAAAGGATAACTAAAACACACATGCTCAAAGACATATCTCATTTTAAGAGTGAAAAACAAATTACAAGGAATGAGATAAGCAACTCCCAAAGAGAGCAAGGTTCCAACAACAAACCAAACTCTCCACACTTTTTATGATGGAACACTAAGTACCAAAAAGAAAAGATTTGTCTTCCAGCAATAATCAATACCAATTGAAATAAGCACAAGAGTGTGTTATAACAAATATAGGAGAGCTCCCCCAAGATTAGTGCATTATTTATGATTTTGCATTTGAATACAAAATGCACACAAATGGGATCATCACATCTACCTACATAGAAATAACACAAAATAAGTTCAACAAAATCAAATGGAATCACAAGAGTCAAGAAAGACAATGGGAGTTAAAGCAAATACATTTCTTGGCGAGAGATAAGGCAATTAAAAGCAATAGCCAAAGTGAAGATGATCAATATAAAAAATACCACATGATAGATTACCAATTTTCCAAGGAGAAGAGATATATGGAGTTATTTCCGGTGGTAGTTTACACATAAATCCAAGATCATCTTCACAACAAATGAGCATATGAAAAGGATAAGAATCAAGCACCATGCCAAACAAAGATATTCTTGATAGACTCAAATAGTTAAACAATCATGCAAAGCAATGATTAGGATAGCTTGAAGCAAATGGTTTTCCAACTTTGATGTAGTATTCCACATTTTAGGAAAACCCTATCAAGAAAGTATCTCACAAACAAGATCCAAAACAAGAGCAATAAACAATTTGGCAAATTGGAACTTGTTCGAGAAAACATGCCACATAGAAGCAAGATAATTTACAATATCAACACTATGTGACACAACCTCAAATATACACATTTCATGGATTTGTAATATGCACAAAGCACAATACTCCCCCATAATGTGATAAAACCAATTTTCAAATAAGTTGTTAAAGTCAATTTCCATAGGGCCCGGAAATTCCGAGGAGGACCGGAGTCTCCGGGGTTGAACCACCGGAGTCTCCGGGGTAGAACCACCGGAGTCTCCGGGGTAGAACCACCGGAGTCTCCGGGGTAGAACCAATGGAATCTCCAAACCTAGAAAATTAAACTTTACCAACAAGAGGCAAATAGAATCCAACAAGATGATTAATGGACATTATAGAATTTGAATTTCTCATGAAAATGACATACCACATAGAGACTAGATAATCTTTAAATATCAACACTAAGTGGTATTCCTCATGTACACACATTTTTAGGATTGTGAAGTGCCAAAGCATATCACTCCCCGAAAATGGGATGGTCCATTAATCACTCCCAAGAGCCAAGAAGATAGATCAAGATGCAATAGGCTCAACAGTAACAACCGTACATGGTGTGCAACCAACATGCACATAATTGATTACTCAAAATAAAGAAGGTAGGGAGCACAACATATATAAACACATGCAAGATACAAAACCAAACACATGCAAAGGGGCGAGTAACTTTCCATGTAGATAAGTTGAATGCATGTTACCGCAAGGAGGAACAATGGATATATGATAGAAATAAGATAATCCAATTGACTTGACTTGAGACAATATAATTAATGAAGATCCCTTAATTCTTCATGATATAGCCAAGTCTCCAATGCCCTCCATTGAACACCTATTGATCAAATTTTGGCTTGTTGGTCCCCAACCAAGTTGGGTCCTAAGAGGTTAGACACAATAGGTTTGGCAACCCAAATGGTTCTTTTCTTGACACCACTTTGAGTACCAACAAATTTGGCAAACACATTTCCAACCTTATCCTTACAAAGTGAATAAGCATCATCGATTATGATAGGGTTGGATGAGTTACCAATAGAGCATGTAGAAGAAAGGTGACCCTTCTCACGGCATATGTAGCAAGATCTTATCTTTCCTTTCTTCTCATTTGATTTCTCCACAATGGGAGCATTGGGTTGATTCTTCTTAGGAGGAAGCTTTTCTTCATCTTGAGGAAGGACTTGAGTTTGAGCTTGAGGCCTCTTCCCTTGTTGCTTCTCACTTAGATGCTTCTTCTTCAATGGGCAAGACCTAACATGATGCCCTTCAATTTTGCACTTGAAGCAAACAATCTTGGCCGGATTCTTGACTTGCTCTTGGCCCTTCTTCTTCTTCTTGAAGAGTTTGGACTTCTTCTTATTGTTGGAGATAAATCCAAGTCCACTCTTGTCATTGGGGGATTTTTGTGCACTCAACATCTTGTCAAGTTTGGACTTCCCTTCATGACTTTTTACCAAGTCTTTCTTCAACAAAGTGACTTGGGCCTCGAGCTCTTTAATTTCCTCTACATGGTTAGTTACAACACAAGTACTAGAGGAAGTAGAAGCTATAATGTTAGAGCAACAAGGCAAGGAGAGTAATTCATCACAAGATGTAGCAATAGTATGAGTGGATGAATTACAAGGACTAGCACATGGCAATATAGAATTTTGGGAAGTAGTGCTAGTGACCACATGAGGTTCACAAGATGTTACCTTTGTAGACATATCCTCATAAGCTAACTTTAGGCGAGCATGGGAAACTAGAAGATCCTCATTAGAGCTAGATAGCTTTTCATGACTTTCTTCCAATATCCCATACTTGCTAGTTAGCAACTCAAGTTGAGCCCTTAGCTCAACATTCTCCTTCAAGATAGATGCCTCACAAGAAGTAGAGTTAGTAGCACAAGCATCATGATTAACCGAAAGAGGAGAAGGCAACTTGGAACACTCTTTTAAATAAGAAGCTTTTAGTTGCTCATGTGACTCGGTGAGTTTGGTGAGCACACTCTCAATGTCTCTAGAGCCATTTTTGAGGTGCTCAACATCCTCAAGAAGTTTAGCATTAACAAAAACAAGCTTATCATTTTTTAATTTTAAATCATTTGCCACCTCAAGAGCTCTATCATTGGAGCTTTGTTCTTTTAAAAGAGTCTTTTTAAAATTATTGGCAAGACTATGAAGATTCTCAATAGTTTCTTCTTGCTCTTCATCATGAGATTGAAGCTCATCAATAATTTTCTTGCTCTCAATAGCAGCAACCAAAATATCAACGAAGTTAGAGCAAGCAATTTTCTTCTTACCAATAGCATGAAAGACTATTTCTCCCTTCCTTTTTAAAGAGGCAACATAATCATCCTCTTCTTCATGATCACTAGATATAGTGGGTTCCAAAGAAGGAGTTACCTTTGAATCCCTAGCCATAAGACATATGTGGGAACCGAGAGATGATGATGAGGATGAAATACTTGAAGCTCCAATCAAAACTTTGTCTTGGCCAATAGAATCTCCGGTTTCCTCTACATTGTTAGCCACACAAAGACTAGAGGAAATATAGGCATTTTTATCATGGCCACTAGATAGAGCAAGCATATCATCATGAGATTTATTTAAGCAACTTACACATGATATGCAAGGACTAACACAAGCATATAAAGCATTTATGGTGCTAGAAGTGTTTAAGTCCAAAGATGAAGCATTGCAATGAGATAGAGATGAAGGATCATCAAAAGTAAGCATACTATCACCATTGCAAGTTTCATCACCACTCACCATATCATTACCTTGTGTCTTGCCACACTTTGGTGAAGTGGATGAAAGTTCATCACGGCCGGAAGTGGAAGGAAAATAATCATCCCCAATAATCTTGGACAAACCATATTTTTCTTGAAGCTTTGTCCATATCTCATGAGCGCTCCGAAAAGGCGTGAAGGAGAAGGTAACTACATCGCTCAAAGCATTAATAATCACATGAGAAGCTTGAGCATTGAGATACAAGTTTTTCTTATCCTCTAAAGATAGATTTTGAGTATCCTTTGGAGGAGAAAAACCCGCATCTAAAATTCGCTCCATAGATGGGTCCATGACCCAAAAATAATTAAGCATGTGAATTTTCCAAGTATCATAATTTGTGCCATCGAATATAAAAGTGTCATTGTGCACTAATCCCCTAGCCGACATCTTTGCTCTCAAGGCGGTGAAGCCTAAAATGAGAGACCTAGCTCTGATACCAATTGAAAGGACACAGATGTCGCCTAGAGGGGGGGTGAATAGGCGATTAAAACTTTTACGAAAGGCTTGTACAAATGCGGAAATAAACTAACATTTAATTTGACAAGCTTACAAAACCTAATAAACTAGGCTCACCTATGTGTACCAACAACTTATGCTAAGAAAGACAAGTAGCAAGGTGATAGCAAGATATATAACTTCAAGCACGATGGCTATCACAAATGTAAAGTGCATAAGTAGTGGAGCTCGGATAAGAGTTACCGAGGCACGAAGGAGACGAAGATGTATCCCGAAGTTCACTTCCAAAGGAAGCTAGTCTCCGTTGGAGAGGTGTGGCGGCTTAATGCACTCCGAACGCCACAAAGGCCTCACCTTGAGATGTGGTAGCACAATGCTCACCAAATGCCACAAAGGCTCACCTCAAGATGCGGAGGCACGCTACACACCAAACGCCACAAAGGCTCACCTTATTCTCCTCATGCTCTCGCACAAAGCAAGATGCCACGATCCACTATGGAACACTTGAGGGCGGTCATCGAACCCGTACAAGCTTGGGGCAATCTCCACAACTTAATTGGAGGCTCCCAAGAATCGCCACAAAGGCACCACAAAGGTTGGGGAATCTCCACAACTTAATTGGAGGCCCCAAGTATATGCCACAAAGGCCACTAAGCCGTCTAGGGTTCCAAGAACCCAAGAGTAATAAGCTCACAACTTCCACTTACCGAATCTCCGAGGAGAACTCAAACCGGTGCACCAAATGCAATGGCAAGAGCACACAAAGTGCTCAAATCCTTCTCTCCCAAATTCTACCAAAGCAACAAATGCTATGGAGGAATATGAGGGGAAGAACAAAGGAAATCCACAAAGAACTCCAAGATCTAGATCCAATAGGTTCCCCTCACTTAGAGGAGATTTTGATTGGTGGAAAGATAGATCTAGATCTCCTCTCTCTTTTCCCTCAAGAAGATGCAAGAATCATTGGAGGGATTGAGAGATAGCAAGCTAAAGAAGGTCAACAATGGAGGTCAAGACTTGCAAGAAAGGTTAGGGATCCATTGGGGAAGAAGGGTCCCTTAAATAGGTCCCCCAAAATCCAACCGTTATGTCCAGAATTCGTCCGGGCCGGAGTCTCCGCCCTTGGGCCGGAGTCTCCGGTGCCCCGGGGTCATTCGGGGGCCTTAGGATGGACAAATCAGGTGCCAGGCCGGAGTTGGGCCGGAGACTTTGCGTCTCGGGCCGGAGACTCCGGCCACCCAAAAACTGGCAGCAACACCAACACGAAAACGACCATAACTTGAGCATCCGGACTCCGTTTTTGATGATCTTGAGCTCGTTGGAATCACAACAACGAGCTCTATAAGTATATGCATAGAAACATCATAGTCCAATAAGGGAGGATAAAACCAAATGATTAAAGGTTTAACCTATCTATAAGTGATTAACCGGCAAAACCATCAACATCAAAAACTCAATAAGAATTTCATCCAAAATCCGTTTTTGATGAGTTAGAGCTTGTCATGGAATTAACCACAAGCTCTAAAACCTCACATGGATAAAAGCCAAATAAGAACCAAGAAATATGATGGCAAATATGCAAAGGTTTGAGCTCTCTTCGAACGATGCGGTTAAGTTACTCACTCGAGAGCCCCTCTTGATAGTACGGCTACCAATCCTATAACCCGGTCTCCAAACTAACACACGAGATCGGTAGAAGAGAAAACCTATAAAGAACAAACCTTTGCCTTGTGTATTCCACTTGAGCTTGAAGAAGACGATCTTTTCCACCTCAAGATGGAATTCCTTTCTTGATTGCGCTAGCCTGATGAAGTCTTGTGGATTGCTCCCCCATAAATCAATATGGGAAAGACTCTCTTAGGAATATCTTCACATAGCCATTACCACCAAATAGAATACATGCATCAAGCATATAATCTCCTTGAGATGGCACATCTTGAACTTGACTTCACATCCATGAAGACGATCACCACTTAATAATATCCTAGCCCGAGATCACAAGATCCCACTCGATACATTATGTATGCTTTGAGAGTTGATCAACTTGAATCCCATCTTTGCACTTTGACTTGATCAACCTTGTATCCTTCCTTCTTCCATCATGATGATGATGTCTTGAAGGTAAACACAAATGTCCACTCAATTATATTCTTCAAGACATAGTTGCAATAAGCTCGATTCTCATATGACCATTCTTCTGATATTTCCTTGAATAACACATTGGTCATCACTTAAAGTTCTTTATTTGATCCTTCTTACAACCTTGAAGCCAACATATGGTTCAAGCATTATCTATGGATATGTCCTACAAATATAACTCAATGCAAACATTAGTCCATAGAGATTGTCATTAATTACCAAAACCACACATGGGGGCTCCATGCTCTTTCAACATGTATTCTATGTTAGAAATAAATATGACCAAACTGAAAAGAGGAGAATGGGTTCAAAAATGGCATTGTAATTTTGGAATCGATGTGCATTACAACCCTTAGTGTCCGATTGGCGTACGACACTACCTCCCCACTATGAGATCAGTAATTATCATCTCAATATATTGTTTTATTATAAAGGACGCTTTATTAGTTAAAAGGTACTCCCTCCGATCGGAAATAACTGTCGGTGATTTTGAACTAACTTAGTATAAAGTTTGTACTAAGTCACCGACACTTATTTCCGATCAGAGGGAGTACCTCACTATATAGTTATGCACATGCATACTGCAGTACCCAATTGTAAGTTTTAATTCTACTATATACTAAAAGCACAATACGGATGTTAAAAATAGAACCACCATGTTAATCCATATGGGCTATAAATAATTGTACCGTTGATTTCAACATTAATGGTTAAGATTAAACAGATCAAAGAGTTACGCAAAACTGTAAATATGTGACAGTTTGACACAAGTGCACGTAGGTTATTCAAGATTTCCATTTGTGGACAGACCAATCGATAAGGAAAGAAACTTTACAATAATAGAGTCCGGCTAGACCAAATCTGAGATTGATCGATTGCGTATACCAAATAAAAAAAATCCTTATATGATAGAGTCCATAGTAGACACGTTAGAAGGTATAAAAAGTTGATCTGAAGTTCAGCATGTCAATATAAAGAGATACATGAAAATTAAATGCTAGCCTATAAAATATAAATTGATTTATTTTACAATATAATAAAAATTCACCAAATAAAATTAATTATTTGATGTACAAAATTATGACATTATATATACATATATAGAAAAATGAGATGGTATACGTACAATATATAAATATATTGTAAAAACACAATATATATATATATTGTGTTTTTACAATATAATGACTCAAGCAGTGTGTTTCTTACGACATTTTTTTGTCGTGAGTTAATATGAACATAATTTACTTTTGAGGATTATAAATCAGATAGAGTGTTTCTGTAAATCATAGTCAACAAAAATAGTGTTTTTATTTAAGTAACACCTTTTAAATAAATCATGTATAATAAGTTCCTACAATTTTCCTATGATGTGATTAAATACACTATTATGTAAATTTCAATGTTTTATTTGTGAGGAAGTTTTTATGGTTTCTTGTCCCTAAAATTTGATACTACTAGTACACATCACTGGAATTTGCTCACGATGATAAAAGTACATATTATATGACATTGGATGGAGCCTACTTGAACACTATTATCAATGCAAATTAATGTTAGCTATTCATACATTGGACTGAGTAGACTTGGCGGCGCCTCGTGTTTTCTATGCAAAGCAATGTTAGATATTTGTCCACACTCTCTTTCTCTCACTACTGTTGTCAATGACAATCCTGGTTGTCAGTGACAATGCCAGTTGTCAACTTTATTACTAGGAGATTAATCTTTATCAACATGTGGTTAAAAGCTAAGTATATTGGCACATATCTCAAAATTGGTGATCCGACGACAGACCAATGGGGGGTAGCTATCCTCGGTGGCAGCAAACTATTATCCTTAAGTTATTTATCCCAGCTTAAAGTATGATTCACCAAACTAAATGATCATTAATGTACTATTTTGGAAATGTCCTAAAAATCTTTCACCTATAAATTAAATGCGACAAAAAATGTATTTGACTCATGTGATACATGTTTAGCATATACTACTATAAGTTAATAGGAAGTCCAAAAATATATAAAAGTATTAATATTTACTATTAATCTGACACACTAAAGAACATGCTCTTCAAGGTGATGCCTTCGCATTTGCTAGGGCCACCATGCTAGTTTGCATAATTATACAAATTATTTGGGTAGCTCAAGGTCTGAACTTAGATTTGTTCAATTGCATAGCATGCATAATTATATTGTGTTTTTAAATGGCATAATGATCATTAGCCCACAAAGCATATGTGTGTACCGTGCTTCTCTATTTTCATATAACTTTGCAGCTGTTATAGAGTCATATGATTTTCTGATCTCATACCATAAGTCCATTTTAATGCAGGAAAAGTTAACCTCGCATTTGGGAGAGCCACTATGCTAATTTGTAGAGAAGTGCAACCGTAGTGCAGTAGAAGGTGTGCACTCAGATTTTGAAAATATGGAAAATGCTTTGAGTATTACTACCATGCCGTATGGTTATACTAGCTGTTCTCAAAGAATAGTACTAGCACGGTGCGAAACGTTTTTCCTCTTTATGATGAAGTGCGATGTGCGCCTGCCTTGGAGTTAATGACGCAAAGCTACCACATTTGAGGCGAACATGTCTGGAAACTACCATTTTTGGACATTTTGACACTTAACTACCTCTTTTGAGGCTGGGTCGCGACGCGGAGCACTGATTCTGCGATAAATTCGGCTTAAACCGTTTTCTGGATTTTTGGGGCCACCTGTCGGGTCTACGTGGCAAAAACAAACAGACTGGTCTTGCCAATTTTATAAAAAAGGCCCTCCATAAATTATATCTTTACATTTTTATTTCATTTCTTCTTTATTTATTTTTCTCTCACACTCGCGTTGACCCAGGGATGGCACGCGCCGCCACCGCTGTCCTCCACATCGGGAGCCTTTACCGGAAGTCGCCGACCGGGGCCCTAGTCGGTGTTCGCCCGTACCGGCGGAGCTCGTGGCCGACCTGCCCCGCGCCCGACCCGCGCTCCTGGAGCTCCGCCGGCCCCGCAGCTCCCGCAGCCCCGCCGGCGTCGTAGCTCCCGTGTGATGCCCGCATCCAGCAGCACCTGTCTGGTGCCTCGCCGGCGGCCGTCGCCCGCATCCTCTCGAGCCCGCACGCGTCCATGGCCGGCTGCTCCTGCGCGGGCCTCCTTCCTCCGCATCGGGCTAGGGGCTCAGCCACACACCAAGCTCGCCGTCCCCGGCCACCCACTAATCTCACCGCCCGGGCCTTCTTCTACCTCTTGCCCCTCCCCTCGATCTGAATCCCCATCCACCCCAATCAGCTGCGTGGTAGGGCGATCTGTCGCGCGGGAATTCCTCGCCGAAGTTCTCATCGGAGTCGACGGCTGCGGGAGAAATGGAGGTCTAGGGTCGCAGGAGAGGAGCGGGGAGCTCTGGCAGCAGGGCGGAACTCCTGGTTGTGAGGCGCGGCGGCCGGCGGCGAGGCGCCCCGGCGGTGCTGCTGGATGCGGGCGGCACGTGGAGACCGGGCGGCGTGCTTGTTGTGGAGGACAACGACCAAGCCGGTAGAGGATACAAAAGTAGAAGAGATAGTATGTAGAGGTCTTTTTTGCAAATTTGACAAGAATTAGGTATTTGTTTTGCCATGTGGACCTGACAAGTGGGCCCATTTGGTTAGAAACTCTGTTAGACAGTTAAACACAAACAATTAGTGCTCCGTGTCGCGACCATACCTCAAAAGTGGTAGTTATGTGTCGCCAAGCTCTAAGATAATAGTTTTCACACGACCGTCTGTAATGTGGTAGTTACTTGTCATTAACTCGCCTGCCTTGTGTTGATCCTCGCATCTGGGCACACTGTCGTAGCCGCGCATGCAGCCAGTCATGTGGAGAGGAGTGCATGAAAAGCCTCCACCGCCCCGTCGCCTCAGGTTCCTTCCCCACGCACCTTTTTACCAGCTCCCTACCTCACCATTTACTACCACAGCGAGCAGTACGAATCAAATCAAATCCACTGTCACTTGAGCGATTCTGCACTCTACAGAGGGGAGAGGCGACGGAGGGGAGGAACCGGCGAGCAGCAGCAGCGGCGGCGTCGAGTCGTCGAGAAGAAAAGGATGAAGGCCGCCGGCGCCACCAATGTGTCGGTCGACCTGGAAGACCTCGACTGCACCGTCTGCTTCGGCCCCCTCAAGCCTCCGGTCTTCCAGGTCATTAGATCAAACTCCTTCTTCCTTCTCTCTTATACCCGAGAAACCATCGCTCCATTAATCATCGCGCCGGCCCGGACGGAAATGCCGCGTGCAGAGTGTAGTGCGGTTAGAATCATGGGAATGAATTTCGAGTTTTACGGTCAGGGTTCGCTGCGCCTCCACATGAATGTGGCGGCGGCGGCGGGACGCCGTTGCTTGGTCGCTGGGGGAGGCGAAGCGCGCCCTCTGTGTGAAGGCAACCGTGTCATATCTTGAGCTACCCTAAATCGCTGAAAAATATGTCATATCTTGAGCTAAGCTAAATCACAAATCAGCAGGTCATCGCACAAACCGGAAAATCTTTGCCTTCTTAAACTTGATTCTAATTGGGTGGTCAGTTGTCACCAGATTTACAGCTTCTCGTAGCCAAATTCAACATCAGTATTCAGTCACTAAATTGTACAATAAAATTTAAAGGCTACTGATGGCAATGGATGGTTCAGTAGAGAGCAGTACCGTAGTATCATCGGATTTAGTGGTACATGAGTACATGAGCAATTCCAACAGTGAAAGAACGGCGCCCCTGCGTGTGCTAGTGCTTACGCTAGGGTCGCATCCGGTACATAATCCACAAAGGTTGCCTTGTCAGCTAGAAATTTTTGTTCTTCTGCGCCGTCACTTCCATAATGGTGCAGCCACTAGAATCTTAGGGTGTGTTTGGTAGGTCGGCCCAACCCAGAGATTCCCTGCCCAACCGAGAATTCCAACAATTTAGGTGTTTGGTAGCCCGGTTATTCCAACTGGGCACTGCCCAACTCGCCCCGAAATAGCCTCTCAGCCCTGCCCGGTTGAGAAGCTCAAATCGAGCTTCGCATGTGGATATGGCTGACTTCGCCCGGAACCCCCCCCCCCCCCCCCCCGCCACGCGCCTGGGCCGAATCGATCAGGGGTCTCCACCCCGAGGCCTCATTCCCCCCTTCCCAAACTTTCTCTCCTTCCTCCCTGCCCCGATCCAACCGCCGCCGCCCTTCCTCACAACCGCCGTCGCCCTTTCCACACGAGATCCGCCGCCGCCCTTCCTCTTTATGATGAAGTGCGCTGTGCGCCTGCCTTGTGTTGATCCTCGCATCTGGGCACACGGAAATGCCGCGTGCAGAGTGTAGTGCGGTTAGAATCATGGGAATGATTTTCGAGTTTTACGGTCAGGGTTAGCTGTGCCTCCACAGGAATGTGGCGGCGGCGGCGGGACGCCGTTGCTTGTTCGCTGGGGGAGGCGAAGCGCGCCCTCTGTGTGAAGGCAACCGTGTCATATCTTGAGCTACGCTAAATCGCTGAAAAATATGTCATATCTTGAGCTAAGCTAAATCAAAAAATCAGCAGGTCATCGCACAAACCGGAAAATCTTTGCCTTCTTAAACTTGATTCTAATTGGGTGGTCAGTTGTCACCAGATTTACAGCTTCTCGTAGCCAAATTCAACATCAGTATTCAGTCACTAAATTGTACAATAAAATTTAAAGGCTACTGATGGCAATGGGTCAGTAGACAGCAGTACTGTAGTATCATCAGATTTAGTGGTACATGAGTACATGAGCAATTCCAACAGCGAAAGAACGGCGCCCCTGCGTGTGCTAGTGCTTCCGCTAGGGTACATAATCCACAAAGGTTGCCTTGTCAGCTAGAAATTTTTGTTCTTCTGCGCCGTCACTTCCATAATGGTGCAGCCACTAGAATCTTAGATATGCACGTTTCAGCTGGCCGCAACTTTTTGTTTCGTCAACATTGTTGATTGCTTAGGCTTGCTGAAAACTAGAATTCAGATAGTACTTCGCCCCTGAGAACTGTAAGGCAAAGTGATTCAGGGTTCTGTACTGATCTTCACACTTGCGGTGCTAGTGTCACAAATTTTAAATCTGTAAGGACTTTGAGGCCAATGCCACCTAAGTTCTTCGCTTTTCGCAGCATGTCTAAACTTGCCCAATGTATATTGTTCTGTTCATCCTGCCATTCTGCTGGCTCCCCTAAAACATTGAGATCATGTTGTTCAATTGATTAGGAAAGGACTTGGTCAAATAGGAACAGAACATGATGATGCTTAGACTATTGTCTTGATCATGATTTCTTTCCTGAAATTTTTAGAGAATGTTTTCTTTACAGCTCCACATCTTGAAGAACTCAAATATTTTCTTACTTGATTAGGATTACACATTCAAATTTTCCTTCATAACCTCATCAGGACACTGTGCATTGCCTCTAACCAGAACGGACGATCTTTCTTTACCTGTAGTTTTCCATGAGCAATTTCTGTATAAGCATTATGCAGAGATCATTTTAAATGCCTTTTGTCAGAATTTTTCCCTACAAAGGAGCCACTGTATTTTATATATTTTAATGGAAATTATAGCTTTGCAATGCTGTATCATTCTTAACTGCAACTCTAGTTCATGTTTTTTTGTTAAAATTTCTACAAAGATTCGCTACCTGCACAATGTTTCCAAGTTACTCCGTCATTATAATTTTCAGCAAGAAGAAATTAATAAATCAATTTAGCTGGTTTAAAATTTTACTTTTCGGCATGTTAACATTCTATTTTTGAGTAAGGAGGCTCATAAAGCATGGCACCTTTCTTTCATAATTTACAGTGTGCAGCTGGTCATGTTCTTTGTTCGATCTGCTATGAGAAGCTCCCGGCAAAGGAAAAGTGCCAGATTTGTTCTATAACCACAGGCTACAACCGGTGCTTTGCAATGGAGCGCGTACTGCAATCTCTCCAAGTCCTATGCACTAACGCTGGGTATGGGTGCACAGCCAAGATGCCCTACCATGAGATGGAGGAGCATGAGAAAGAGTGCCCGAAAGCAGTATGTGGCTACACTGGATCAAACGCCATGCAGCCACCGCCCCTGCACCAGGGCTTTTCTACAGACTGCTACACGATTATTATCCCAAAGGATTGTCCTTCCACCAGCATCAACATCATTATCAACGATGGTGAGATTAAGAAGAAAATCCATGATAATAAGAGCACAAAGGTATGAGAGAACTAACATAGAACAATTATGATAACTGCGATCTGCCTACCTCCCAGTATTGGTACTATATCTGATGAACTTGCCTCCTGGCGTTGGTTCTCAAATGCAGGATTCATGTGTGAAGATGGGTCCTTGTGGTGGTAGTGGTGGCCATGCCTGGAAGATGGACATGCGTGGCGTCAACCGCCTTCTGAAGGTGGTTGTACGCCATGACTGCGCCATCGATGGCATGTCGGTGTTGTATGAGCAGGACGGCCAGGAGGAGGAGAGCAAGCTCTGGGGAGGAACCGGTGGAAAACGCTCGGAGGTATGAGTTATAACCTGCCACATTTTTTCCTTGTCGCGAGGTGCCACTTCATAAATGACTTGATCTTGATGAAATGTTTTTTGGCATGTGCAGATCTGTTTGCGGCAGGACGAGTACCTGACGACCGTTAAAGGCCACTGTGGCTTCATTAACAATTGGTTCGTGATCAGATCACTTACTTTTGTCAGCAATCGTCGCAATTTTGGCCCGTATGGGAAGGAGGAAGGTGCACCTTTCAAACTTCCTGCTGCCGGGGGCAAAATCCTTGGTTTCCACGGACGTTCGGAGGGCCTTCTCGACGCTCTTGGCACCTATGTCAAGATGGGCTAGCTGTTAATCTCATCTTCATGAGGTGAGATGGTAGTCAGGACTCAGGACTTGGGATGCTATGTAGTAATGCTTAATTAACCTAGCTAGATGCTTATTCTGAACCCTGTCATGTAATGCGTGCTTCTGCCGTGTCGCCTTAGCCGATGGTCGAACAGTCCGTGAGGTGACTGCAATAACTTAAAACGGATGCTCGAAAACCAGGTGTTGGTCTTTCTATTTCAACCGAGTGCATGTAGTGATCAGAAGAGAACTCTGTTTTGTTATCTAAATTGTTCCATACAAGCAAAGCAAACCATGGATTTGGAAGCAAAGCAAAAGCCATGCTTTAAAAGACTGTTGATACTGACAAAAAAGGCTAGGGAGCACGAGGCCTGTTTGGATTGAAGGATTTTTGTATAGTAAATTTGAACGGTTCCAATCCATAGAATTTTTTCAAATAAAGCCCTTTTAATCAAAGGAACGACCCTGCCACTCTAACCTCTTTTTTACACTCATTCCCGTAGGATAGAGACATTTTTCCTATGTTTTTCATGTGTTTCATACTTTCATCCAAATGACTATTCTTACAGTTTCATCTGTTTTGTAATCCTCTGCTTTGCACCTGCAATCCTATCAAATTTTTATGTTTTTCCAATTCCTATGTTTTATAATCCTAGGATCCAAAGAAGCTTTGGGTATGTTGTGCTCTTTCCCTACGGTGTCGCTTCTTCCTTCTTTAAAAAATTGGTGTCGCTTCCTCCTTCTTAAAAAAATGGGGATTCCTGTGAAATTTGAAACCTTGCAAGACACGAGTAGTTTTTTCCTGCCTTACGGGTCGCCCATGCTCGAGCAGCTCCAGAGGCCCTCTCAAGCCCTAGAAAAAATCACCTTTGAATCCTGCTCCCCTTGCTGACTGCGTGGTGCTAGCGGAACTCGCTCTGTCGAAGGTGGGAGGGCAGTGTGGCTCACTGTTGCGGGCTTCTTTGAGTGGGACCGGCTTCGTCTCAGTCGGACACAGCGTGGCGGCGTACAACTGTGGAGCTTGGAGGTGCAGGGGCCAGGAGTGACAGTGAGGAGAAGCGGGGCGTGATGGCGGCAACAAAGACTTGGTGCAGGGCGAATTTAGCGAAGCGCGCGCATGACATAGGTCCAGAGGCTCGCGAACATCATGATGTTTGTTCTCGCTCGGGTTGGCGAGGAGGGATGCTCCAGGGCATTAGCTTTGGCACGGGGAGCTTTCATGGCAGTGCGGTAAGCTCGCCAGGCTTGCGGGAGACGGCAAGATGGTCTGCTTCGCTGCCCTAATGGCCGTGGTCGCTGTCCCATCTATGCAGTGTTGACAGGGACAGTTGAAGAAAGGCAGGCGTGGTGTGCGAGAGATGAATGGAACCAGTATGGGTGTTGCATCCTTCTGCAGAATAAAGAGCGGCCGTGGAGGCAGGGTGGTGGTGTTTGGAAGGACAAGAATGGCGCCACTGGATGGGAGTTTTGTCGTCTCGTCCAACCTGGGATGAGAAAGAAGAACTTACAGTATGTCGGGATGTCCTGGACAATGCTTGAGGTGGTCATCGTCTCCTAACCAGTAGTAAGTGATAGCCTCTCGTTGGGGTGTGTTTGGTCGTTCATTTTGACTGGCATGTTTTTGTTGTCAATTGGGCTGTTGTTAGGGGTGGGAGAAATCCAAACGCGGTTGTGGACAACGGTGACGCTGCGGGAGCCATCACCTTTTTGAAGGCGTCATCAAGGCCCTTTTATCCATTTCCCTCCTATGCGAAATGGGAAATCCTAATCCATCTTGCTGGTTCAGGCAGTAGCTATGCTATGGCGTTGTCCCCTCCTTAAACGTGTTGTTCGGGGTTAACAACGTGGAGTCCCAAGGTTGGTCCTCTGGTGCGCAATGTGCACTGGTGCGGCATCTCTTTGGTAACTCTCTCCCGAGGTCTAGTCGGGTCCTGCCGTTCACTCGCCACTACTTCTTCTAGGCATCAAGGGTGGACCAAACGTTGACACATGCCATCTTTGATTGAGGAATATGTTTTCCAGCTGTCTTCCTTCAGTTTGCGTATGTTTATGTTGTTATTATATTGGTTATGTTGAAAATACTCCAAAACCATTGACATGTCTGAAATTGCTTACACTAAATAAATAAAAACTCCTTGTTAAAATATAAATATATTTTCATTCATTCCTAACAAAGGATGGCCGTCACAACACGTGCCATCAGTGAACTTATTTTGTGAATGATCATGATCTAGTAAATTATTATGGTTTAAATCCGAAGGGCTGTCGACGATGGTAATGGCAGATTGACAATTTTGTGCATCCCTATGATTACTTTTTCGACAAAGATTCCTATGATTACTTGAAACTTAAACTATTAGATGATCAAATTCACCAATTCGAGAACCATTATTTCTGGTGACATGCAACAATCACGATGCAAATAGAATGTCCGCCTACAACCTTCGGTCTCGATGTACATCTTTAACCTATCCATGCGGTAGGATCAATGGCTTAGAATAGCGATTAGATGACATCTTAACATACGTTCCAAGAGAGTGGATGTCGAATCCAGAGCGCCCGTGGAAGCCAATGATTCCACCTCCAGCTGCGGGGAGCTCGAATGGTACGCCTTCCTCCTTCCCGTACGGGCCAAAGGTGCGCCGATTGGTCAGGAAGGTGAGCGCATTGACCTTGTCGCCTACGTGCCCTTTCACGTCAGTGAGGAACTCCTCTAACTCCAGACATATCTAGACATACAAAACACAAATCAGTGAATCTTCATTGCCGCCAAGTCGTTTCAGGAAGTTTCTAAAAAAAATATGATGATTAATGGTAGAGCAGCGCCAAGACATGGATATTGGGTGCAGCCATTTGAAGATTTTTTTGATAAAGAGTATATATATTAGCCATTTGAAGTTGGTAGCATGGAATATCTACAGGTGATTCGGTTGGCGGTTTGGTTGTTGCTTAACATGTTGATACATAGGGCTGCTAGAAATGTTGTATTTTTAGATGGTTGATGTATGAATCCATCCTATGTAACCCATAAATTGTAATACTTTAGATACTCTAAATAATTTAGTAAAGAAAGTCATATGCGGAGGCTGGGCTGCTCCCCTTATCAAAAAAGAATATGATGGTCAATTGGTTATACCTCTGAGCGCTGTCCCAGAGGAAGAATACCCCACTGTTCGGTCTGCTCCACCCGGCCATCCCGCTCATACACCACCGATATGGCTTCAACACCACTGAAGTCGTGCCAGACAACCACCTTAACGATTCGGTCGACACCGCGCACGTCCATCTCCGTGGGGTTGCCGCCGTCACCACCGTAAGGGCCCATTTTCAGAACACGTACCTGAAACTGCACGGAGCCGGCTTTGATGGGGCAAGTTTTCACATGCTCGGTTTTCTCGCGGTAGAGCATCTTCCCGGCAGTGCACCCATAGATAACGTTGGGGCAGGCAACATGGACTGATTGCAGGATGCGCTCGACGCCATGGCAGCGGTTGTAGCTTGTGGGGATGGAGTAGCGGGTGTAGCCCGTATTTATGAAACACGACGCACACTTGTTCTTGTCAGGCAGATTCTTGTGGTAGGAGGAACAGACAAGATGTCCAGCTGCACACTGCACAGTAGGTAACAAATTCAAATAAATTAAGAATATATGAAAAGGCTTCTTGATGAAGCCTCGAAGGGTGTTAGGGTACCAAGGCTTCGCCGCTCATCGACGCTAGCGCGTCAACGAGTGATGAAGCCTCGGTACCCTAACATTTAGGCTACCACGTCCAAAGAGTCCAAACCAAATATATCTACCTCACATTTAATTAACTAAAAATAGGGTAATGAGGAACATGACTATAAAAGGTATCCACATGAAAATGAAGTAGTTATAAGTGAGTAACTTAAACACAAAAGCGTTTTTTCACACCCTTTTTTAGGGGTGGATAACTTAAATATTATGAGGCGGGTAACTTATATGATACAGCATGGATAACTACTGTGCAAGACTTGGGTAACTTTTTTCTCGGAAAAAAAGTCGTTGAAACATACCAATATAAGATCTAATTTCGAAGATCTCGTCGCGACTAGTCTAACGGTGAAAATGGATTTTCAATCGAATAAATGGTTTGAGCTATAAAACTCTTTGAATTTTCAAATTTCTACATTAAATGCTGATGATATCAGCAGTTCAGCTTTTGAACGTGGCATAGCGTTGCATGCGTGGATGGAGGGGTATAGTGTGAACACAATTAGGATAGAGTGTGAACACAATTAAAATGAGATAGAAATATAATTAGCGAGGTTCAATCTGGATCACCCGCTTTCGATCCAACAGCTGAGTTTTGCTTGCTGGCTAAGACATTTTTCAGAGCGTTTTGAAAATAGATTTCTCCTTTATTTTTGTATTTGCGATATCTCATTTTTCAGTTCATATCAGTAAGATTTATTTTATAAGTTATTTATTTTATAAGTTATACATAATATGTATAAGTTATTTATTAAAATAAAAATACTTCGTCTGATATTTGGATTCATCCGATATGAGGATTTCCTTGTTTGTAAACAAAAACATTTATTTATATCAACTAAACTATTTGTACTTAAACTAGTAATAAGAAAACTATTTTTGATATGTTCCACTTATTAAATGGAACTGTGAAGTAGGAGTACATGTTAGTAGATCTCAAGTACTCCGTACAATATGTGTTCATTGTATTTAGTTCGAGGGATGAAGCACATGACGGAGAATGATTTGAGTGTGCGTTTCACTAGAAGACTTTACGCGAGTATAGAACACGGTCGTTTTGGCCCATCGCATACCACTAAAAAACCTTCTTCATACATGAGTGTGCGATAGAAGATTACTATGCAGACGGTTTTTTGAACTATGTGCGATAGGGAAAACTTCACCCACGCTTATTTGTGTCGAATTATTTGCGATAGTCTAGGCTATGACAAAACGTTATTTGTATCATTTTGTCAGCCTATTTTTGAAGATCGTAAACGCTTTTGAACATAAGCTGCTATGTGTTGATGTACTACCGCACATGTTTGTTTATTAGCTGAGCGGTGTGCTTGTTGCTTCGGCGTGGCTGCCGATGAAAATCGAGGCAGACTTCGGTCATGGTGGATGATGGTGGCGCATGCGTGTCGCTACCTTGTTGAAGGCATTGTCACTGAAGCCTTCACCTTGCCTGTGCTTCTCTGGGGGAAACCCTCATCTGGGTCTCCCAGATCAGACGATGGCGACGTGCAGCGCCGTTCTCCTCTCTGGGGGAATCATTTTTGGAGCATACACTGGTTGGAGGTGGCTCTGTGGTTGAGTGGCATGTCTCTTCCCGTGTCAACGACGGTGGGCCTCGGCGGCATGGCATCATGGAGTCTCAATGGAGGACACGTACTGAGGTGCGCGCGTAGGGCGGTGTTACTGTCTAGCGTCATGGTGGCGTTGATGGTTGGTCCGGTGAGGGGCTTCGCTTTGGTCTTTCACTCTGGAGATGGGTTGGTGGGAAGTGGTTGAGGTGACTTTCAGAGAATGCGCACAAGGCACTATCTTAGGACTAGGTGTTTGCGGCGATCATGGCACAAGGCCCCATACATAGCCTCTTGCGTTTTGTACTAGTTTGATGCTGTTTTTGGTGGCCCCGGTTTGTAATATTGTTGTAAGACTTTTTGTCATATGTTGAATAAATGAAATAAAAGAAGGCCATATTTATCATTTTGATCGAGAGGCTGTGGCTCGCCATTTAAAGAAATGTCCGAGAAAAAGTGAGGAGAGATAGTTGGACTAGGATTGGGTCAACTTGCGAGCTGGGACAACAGCGAGGCTGGGCTAAAACACAACTAGTCTTTAGGTCCCACCGCATGGGGGTGGGCGGTCTTGGCGACACGATTTCTCTTGGATGGGCAAGTCAGGTTGGTTACTGCGAATTGTTTGGATCAACCTCTCTAGGTTCTTTTACATTATTAGAGAGATTATGAAATTTTGTTGTGTGTTTATTTTAATTTCTATATATTCTGATCGGCTATATGAGAAGTTTTGATGATTTTTGTGACACTTTCATAAAATGACTAAAAATTCTAGTTTTATAGGCACTTGGCATAACTATATCTAAAAATGTCATTTTCAAAGGCATTAACTCGAAGTTCTTCTAAGTACCATGGTTTTCTAGGTAATTTTGATTAAGTGTCCCTGAAAATGGTATTTTAGAGGCACTTTTGTAAAGTGCTGCTAAAAATAACAATTTTGCAGACAATATGTAAGAAGTGCCCTACAAATAACATTTTCAGAGACACTTGATAAAAAATGCCCTTAAAAAATTATTTTTAGAGGCTCCTCTATATAGTGCGACAATCAAATTCACCAACAGAATAACCAGTTGTGTGGCAACATGCGTGGCACACAATGCAAACAAATTGTCCACGTTAACATGAAGAGGATCGATGGTAATGATTAGACGGCGACCTTAACGTATGTGCCAAGAGCGTTGAGGTAGGCCTGAGAGCGCCCGTGGAAGCCCACGATTCTACCTCCGGCTGCGGGGAGGTTGAACAGCTCGCCTTCCTCCTTCCCATACGGGCCAAAGGTCTGCCGGTTGCTCTCGAAGGTAAGCGATTTGACGATGAGTATGTTGTCTAGGTAGCCTAGGTACCCTTTCACGGCAGTGAGGTACTCGTCTGAATCCAGACAGATCTGAACATGCAAAAAATAATAGGTGAATCTTCATCGCCGCCAAGTCGTTTCAGGAAGTTACATGCTTCTAAGAAGACAACAAAAACAAATGAGGTTATTGTTATAGTACCTCTGAGCGTTGCCCTGCAGGTGTGCCCCACTGTTTGGTCTCCTCCTCCCGGCCATCTCGTTCATACACTACCAACATTGCGTCAACTGTGAAGTCGCGGTGCCAGACAACCACCTTAACGATTCGGTCGACGAGGCGCACGTCCATCTCCATGGGGCCGCCGCCGTCACCGCCGTAAGGGCCCATCTTCAAAACACATACCTGGAACTGCACGGAGACGGCTTGGATGGGGCAAGTTTTCTCGTGCTCCTCCTTCTCGTGGTATCGCATCTTCCCGGCAGTGCACCCATAGATGGCGTTGGGGCAGGCGACACGGACTGATCGCAGGATGCGCTCTACGCCATGGCAGCGGCTGTAGCTTGTGGGGATGGAGTAGCGAGTGTATTCTGTTTTGACGAAGCATGACGCGCACTTGTTCTTGTCAGGCAGATTGTCGTGGCAGGAGGAACAGACAAGATGTCCAGCTGCACTGCACAGTAGGTAACAAATTCAAAGAAAGAATATATGAAACTATACTGAACCGATCTTGCAAGTTAAATCCAATTTAGGTAGATACATACCTGGACTTTATCGAGAAAAAAAAGATACATACCTGGAAAACTGGAGGTACGAGGGGGTGAAGGCATCTGGGGCAGCAGAGAGCCTCCTCATCGACATCGACGGCAATCACCTCGGCAGAGGTCGACGTGCTCCCTTTGACGATGGCCGAGGTGCTGGCGGTCTTCTCCATCTTGCACCTTGCTTCACCAAAGCTTCCGCAGGACAGTATCGCCTTGCTTCTGAAGCAGGAGCAGGTTCTAGCGATGCGCAATCTATATAGCCAGATGTGGCCGATTTTCAAATCCACGGCGGCGCGCATGCGAGAGGGTAATAATGGCGGTAACGGTGATTTGACCCCTCTGCCAGCATGCCTGCCTGCTATTTACTGTGTCATTCTTTTCCAAGGACATGCAAATTATTGTCTCTCTTTTTCAACGACATGCAATTGCCACTAGTGGAAAAAGAGGCTTATATCCGCCACCTTTAGTCCCCAAACTAATTGGGTCAGGACTAAAGGGGGCATTAGTCCCGGTTCGTGCCGCTGGGGCACGGCCAGTACCTAGTCCCGGTTCGTAATGGACCTTTAGTCCCGGTCGTTAACACGGACCGGGACTAAAAGGTTGGCTGGCGGGAACCCAACGGGCGGCGGCCTTTAGTCCTGGTCCGTGTTAACGACCGGGACTAAATGGCGACCTTTAATCCCGGCCTTTAACACGGACCGGGACTAAAGGCCGTCGCCTACAAAATCGATCTTCTCTTCCCCCGAGCCTGCCAGTACACTAATGGTGGTCGGAAGCTTGGATTGAGTGGAGAGGTCATGCCCAATTTTTTTATCAAAATTATCCAAGATTTTGAGTTATTTCATCTATCTAATTGGTTCAAAAGGTTAGCAACTTTACTCTCTCATCTTTAACTGCTAATTTAGCTCATATAATACTCTAGATGTGGTGAGATTTGTGGCTATAATTTGGGAGTAATTATAGGAGTTTATTTGATTTATATAGCATTTGAGCTTAAATTAATTCATTAGTTTGCACATGTGTAGACGTGGTGTACTTGTATGTTGACCAAAATGAGTATGAAGTAGAAATTTGTCATGCACATATATAGCTGCTCTTTTTATGCTCAAAAAAATAGAGGGATTTGTGGAGTAATTAATGTTAGAAAGTAACGTTGGAGTAATTGTGAGCTTATGTGATTTACAATAATAATTTTTGAGTAGGATTTATTTGCAATAATTTTTGTAACGTTAGAGAGTAATGTGGGAGTATATATGATTTATATGCAATGTGAGTTTATTCCTTGTATTAATTTGGTTTATTATATACTTATATAATAATGCAGATGAACCGGCAATGGATGTACGGTAGCCGAGTCTCAAGCGAGTTCATTAAGGGCTTGCAGGATTTCCTCCGTGTGGCTGATGCGAACAAGCGGAATGGTTTTGTTGTCTGTCCATGTAGTGTGTGTAAGAATCTGAAGAATTACTCTTCATCAAGAACCCTTCACGTGCACCTGCTTCAGCACGGTTTTATGCCCAGCTACAATTGTTGGACCAAGCACGGAGAAAGAGGTATTACAATGGAAGACAATGAAGAAGAGGATGATGACAACTATCCTGGGTTCCCTGAATATGGTGATACTTTCATGGGAGAAGCTGAAGGGGGAGCTGAAGGGGGAGCTGAAGGGGAAGCTGAAGGAGAGACACATGATGAGGCCCCTGATGATCTCGGTCGGACCATTGCTAATGCACGGAGAGAATGCGAAACTAATAAGGAGAGGGAGAAGTTGGATCGCATGTTAGAGGATCACAAAAAGTCCTTATAATCAAACTGCCAAAATGGTCTGAAAAAGCTGGGCAGCACACTTGAATTGCTGAAATGGAAGGCAGAGGAAGGTCTATCTGACTCCGGATTTGAAAAGTTGCTGAAAATGATGAGGAATATGCTTCCAAAGGATAACGAATTGCCCACCAGTACGTACGAAGCCAAGAAGATTGTCTGCCCTCTAGGTTTAGAGGTTCAAAATATACATGCATGTTCTAATGACTGCATCCTCTATCGTGGTGACTATGAGAATTTGACTGAATGCCCGATATGCACTGCATTGCGGTATAAGATCAGAGGAGATGACTCTGATGATGTTGAGGGCGAGCCCCCCAGAAAGAGGGTTCCTGCCAAGGTGATGTGGTATGCTCCTATAGTACCACGGTTGAAACGTTTGTTTCGGTGCAAAGAGCATGCCAAGTTATTGTGATGGCACAAAGAGGACCGTTTGTCAGACGGGATGTTGAGACACCCCGCTGATGGGTCTCAATGGAGAAAGATCGACAATAAGTTTAAAGATTTTGCAGGTGACGCAAGGAACATACGGTTTGGTCTAAGTACAGATGGCTTCAATCCTTTTCGGGAGCAGAGCTCCAGTCATAGCACCTGGCCCGTGACTCTATGCATCTATAACCTTCCTCCTTGGTTGTGCATGAAGCGGAAGTTAATTATGATGCCAGTGCTCATCCAAGGTCCGAAGCAACCCGGCAACGATATTGATGTGTACCTAAGGCCATTAGTTGATGAACTTTTACAGCTGTGGGCCAAACCAGGCGTACGTGTGTGGGATGAGCACAAACAAGAGGAATTTGACTTACGAGCGTTGCTGTTCGTTACCATCAATGATTGGCCTGCTCTTAGTAACATTTCAGGACATACAAACAAGGGATACAAGGCATGCACACACTGTTTACAAGAGACTGAAAGTAAATATTTAGCTAATTGTAAGAAGAATGTGTACATATCACACCGTCGATTTCTTAGCAAAATTCATGCCGTAAGAAAAAAAGGCAAGCATTTCAACGGTAAGGCAGATCACCGGGAGCCACCTAAGGAAAATACTGGTGATGATGTATTCGATATGGTCAAAGATATAGAAGTAATCTTTGGAAAGGGTCCTGGCGGACAATCTGTTCCGCATGACGCAGACGGACACGCACCCATGTGGAAGAAGAAATCTATATTTTGGGAGCTTGAGTATTGGAAATTCCTAGAAGTTCGCTCTGCAATCGACGTGATGCATGTGACAAATAATCTTTGCGTGAACCTGCTAGGCTTCTTGGGTGTGTATGGGAAGACAAAAGATACAAAGGAAGCTCGACAGGACCTGCAACGTGTGAAAGACCCAGAAGACCGACATCCGGAACTGTTTCAAGGTCGCGCTAGCTACGCTCTTACTAAAGAAGAGAAGATCACCTTTTTTGAATGCCTGAACAGTATCAAGGTCCCGGCTGGATTCTCATCGAATATAAAGGGAATAATAAATATGGCAGAGAAAAAGTTCCAGAACCTAAAGTCTCATGACTGCCACGTAATTATGACGCAATTGCTTCCAGTTGCATTGAGGGGGCTTCTACCGGAAAATGTTCGACTAGCAATTGTGAAGCTATGTGCATTCCTCAATGCAATATCTCAAAAGGTAATCAATCCAGAAGATCTGCCATGGTTACAAAATGATGTGGCCCAATGTCTTGTCAGCTTCGAGCTGGTGTTCCCACCATCGTTCTTCAATATTATGACGCACCTCCTGGTTCACCTAGTCAAAGAGATTTCCATTCTCGGCCCTGTATTTCTACACAATATGTTCCCCTTTGAGAGGTTCATGGGAGTCTTAAAGAAATATGTTCCTAACCGTGCTAGGCCAGAAGGAAGCATTGATACGTCTCAAACGTATCTATAATTTTTGATGCTCCATGCTTGTTTTTACACCATTTGCCTAATGTTTCGTTACACTTCGTGGCACTTTTATGCATTTTCCAGAACTAACCTATTGACAAGATGCCACAGTGCCAGTTCCCTGTTTTCTGCTGTTTTTGTGTTTCAGAAGTGATACACAGGAAATATTCTCGGAATTGGACGAAACAAGTTCCTGAAGTCTTATTTTTCCCGGAAGCTTCCAGAGATCCGAAGAGGCGAAGGAGAGGGGCCATAGGCCGCCCTCACACTAGGCTCGCGCGGCCTGGCCCTGGCCCGTGCCACCCTGGTGTGAGGAGCCCCTGGCTGTCCACTGACGACGCCCCTTCGCCTATATAAAGCCTCGGGATGGAAAACCCTAAAGGAGTCGGCGAAATTTCCAGAACAGTTCCGTAGCTCCGCCGCCGCCGCCGACGAATTTCGGGGGACAGAAGTCTCTGTTCCGGCACCCTGCCGGGACGGGGAAGTGCCCCCGGAGCTATCTCCATTGGTCTCCATCACCGTCTCCGCCGTCTCCATCGACCTCACCGCCATCTCCATCAACCTTGTTGTCTCCTATGATGAGGAGGGAGTAGTTCACCCCCGGGGCTGAGGGCTCTACCGGTAGTTATGTGGTTCACCTTTCTCTCCCATGATGTGATCTTTATGTGATCGTGAGCTTTGTATAATGTTGAACAAGTAGATGTTATTATTCAGATATTATGTGTACTCTAGTGGTATTATTAAAGTAATCTATTCCTCCTGCCATGGTGTAACGGTGACAGTGCGTGCATCATGGTGGTACTTGGTCTAGGCTATGATTGTGATCTCTTATGGATTATGAGAATAATTATTGCTATGATAGTATTGAAGTGATCTTTTCTTCCTTTCATGGTGTAATGTTGACAGTGTGTGCACCATGTTAGTACTTGGTCTAAGTTGCAATAATATTTATCTTGAGTTGTGATCTGATTTGGATATCTCTATGAGTGGTGTTTGTCAAGTACTTGATGAACTTTAAGGAGTGCTTCGTAGCCCTACGCAATGATTAGTGTTGTTCAATAGGAGAGTAATTCAGAGTACCATAGTGAAGAGAAGTTGTTTATTTGTTCAATCATGTTATATTTATTGAGAGTGTGTCCACTAGTGAAAGTATGATCCCTAGGCCTTGTTTCCAAGCATTGCACACCGTTTACTTCCTATTTTGTTACATGTTTACTCGCAGCGATACTTATTTCATATCACAGTTACTACTTCTAATCATCACTACCGCTTGTATTTTACTATCTCTTCGCCGAACTAGTGCACCTATACATCTGACAAGTGTATTGGGTGTGTTGGGGACACAAGAGACTTTCTGTATCGTAATTGCAGGGTTGCTTGAGAGGGATAGCTTTGACCTCTTCCTCCCTGAGTTCGATAAACCTTGGGTGATCCACTTAAGGGAAACTTGCTGCTGCTCTACAAACCTCTGCACTTGGAGGCCCAACACTGTCTACAAGAACAGAAGCGTGTGTAGACATCAAGCTCTTTTCTGGCGCCGTTGCCAGGGAGGTAAGGTAAAAGGTACTCGCATCCTCCTCTGTGAGTGCTCGGAGTTATTTCCTTTAGATTCTGCAATTACATCTTTTTGTTTCTTGTTTTTATTTTCACTAGTTAGGCTTAATGGAAAACAAAGAGTTTTGTAGTCTTTTTCCTGAGTTTAGATATGAAGTGTTGGAAGAGAAAATTGAAAAACCTTTGGAGCTTAATTTGCATGCTAATAGTGTTGTTAGTATGAATGCTTTGAACACTGTTATTGCTAATGCTATAGAAAAGTCTAAGCTTGGGGAAGCTGGTTTTGTTAAGCATGATATTTTTAGTTCCCCAGCTTTAGGGGAGAAGGTTTGTTCTGATGATATTTTATCTCCCATATGTGATGTTTCTAATGATGCTTGTGCTCCTCATCCTTTTAAAATACCTACAAAGATTGTTGAATGTGCTAAGAATAACTGCTATTTAGGAGTTGGAACTGTCCATCCTGGTGATCATTTGCTTTTTATACATGAATTATGCGAGTTGTTCCAGTGTGCAGGTATTTCAATGAACCAAGTTAAGAAGAAGCTATTCTTTTTATCATTGAAAGGCAGAGCTGAGGAGTGGTATCGGCTGCTTGAAGATGGTCCATCTATTGCATGGGAGGAAATTGTGCCTCTCTTTTATTCCAAGTTTTATCCTCCAAGTGAAATTCATAAAGATCGTAATCGGATATATAACTTTCGGCCTCATGAGGGAGAAAGCATTGCCCAAGCGTGGGGAAGATTGAAGTTACTAATGCACAAATGTCCTATTCATGATCTTCCCCGTAATATTGTTATTAATAATTTTTATGCAAGGCTTTCAGGATATTACAAGGACTATCTAGATGCATGTTTTGATGGGTCTTTCACAAGCAAGGATGTTGACACCAAGTGGGATCTGCTTGAGACAATTCAAAACAATATTGAAGGTTGGGATAGCGACAAAGGTAAGGGATCATGTATGAATTACGAGTTTGATTGCATTAAGTCTTTCGCTGAAACTGCTAATTTTCAAGAGCTTAGTGCTAAATATGGTCTTGATCCTCAAATTATGGTTGATTGCTTTAAAGCCTTTGCTTCCCATATGAATGTTCCTAAAAGAAATGGGGATGTGTATCATGAACCTTTTAAGGACACTTGCATAGAAAGTGATATTGTTATTGATGATTGCAATAAACATGCTCAAACTTCTAAAAGTCCTATTTCTTATAAGCATGTTAATTTTTGTGGAGTACATAGACCTTGTGAACAGAGTTACAGCAAGTAAGATTATTACATCACCCACGCAAATGAAGAAACCAGTATGTGGTACAAGGATATAGGTGAGATCGGTAAAAAGGTTTGTGAGCTTTATCCTTTTCTTTGTAAACATTGCGATGACATAGTTCATTTTAATTTCCAATGCTCAAGCCCTAATAGTTACTCTTCTAGTACCTTAAGTTTGTATTGTGATGACAAGATTACTCCCAATCAGCATGATGAGCTCACTTTGTTCTTGGCGTGTGAAGAGATATCTAGAAAGATTGCTTTGATAGATATGAATGATGTTGATATTAATAGCACCCTGTGTGGTTGTCGTCTCTATTGTGCTAAAGATTACCTTGCAAATACTTACATACAAAATCTTATAAAACTTGATATTCTGCCAAGCTATAACAGGACTGATAGATGTTTTTATCTTATTAATAGAGAGGAGGAATCCTCCAAAGTTTCTTCTGTTGTCTCTGTCAGCAAACCAGATTATGTGGAGAAGATGCCTTTCCCTCCTAAAGAGTATGTGGAGAAGATGCCCTTCAAGTCTCTCCCTCCTAAAGGAGAGAGTAAGAAGAGTATGAAGAAGAAGAAAAAGAGGAGTAAAAGGCGAGAGGACACGGTATCTTCCCCTAAGCGTTATGATCCTGCTATAGATTATGATAATTCTGATTGGGATGATGTTCCTATGCCTATTACTTATGTTAGTGATCATGATTGGAAAAAGCACTCTACTTTTGATATTGAAAATCTTTTTGGTACCAATTCAAAGGTTAATAATTGTTGTACCATTAGTGCTATCCATGTTCCTTCTTATGATGATATGTTTGAAGAGTATGCTATGCGAAATAGTTGTTCTCTAGTTTGTGATGATACTAAACCTCTAGTTTATGATGGTTATGATGATGAGTATAATATTTTCAGTTCACCTACTTTTGAGGAGAGAAATAGTTATGATTACAATATGCCTCCTGTTTTTGATGATTATGGTGATGAGAACAATTATTCTGTTGAATCTGCTCCTACTACTATTGTTCATGTGGGGAGCATTAATCCTTTTATGCATGTGGCTCATGATAGGGATGCTTTATGGGATAGTTATATTGTTAATTCTATTCATGATGCTACTGAAAGTTATTATGAGAGAGGGAAACATGGTTTGATGGATCTCCACAATATTAAATTTCCCCTCTTTATGTTGCAATTTTTGAAGTTGTACTTGTTTTGCCTTCCTATGCTTTTTGCTTTGCGCTTTTATGACTTGTCTCTTTACAAGACTATTTTTCATAGGAAGTGGTTTAGATTTAAATGTGTTCCATACTTGCTTTTTGATGCTCTCTATTGCTTTAAGTTCCTATATGGCGCCTTTGCCTCAAGCTCTTATATGGCGCCCACATGAGCATCTTTGCAAATTACTGCACCTAGCTCAAAGGCGTTAAAGAAAAGCACTCTTGGGAGATAACCCATTGTTTATTTTCAGTACTTTTTCTTTTATTTGAGTCTTGGAAGTTATTACTACTGTAATAACCGCTCCTTATCCTTTTTATTTCATTGTTGTGCCAAGAGAAGCCTCTAATTTGAGTGAGGTAAGATTTGGGGATGTTGCTGTCCTGAAACTGTTTTCGGTGCTGCACCGTAAAAATTCGTGAAAATTCTCTGTATATCTTTTGGACCTGAGATTTCTTGTGCATATGCCTCAGGTTATATCCAAACTTTCATTAGTTGAACACTTTTTGATTTGAGGAACAGAAAACCCCTCAAAAATTCGACCTTTGTCAGCTGTTCTGTTTTGACAGATTTCTGCCACTATTTGTGTTTGCCTCTCGATCGCTTTCTTTTTGAGTTCTTTTGATCACGGAACTTTTGGGAGGTTGCTACAGTAGTATATACTTTATATGTGGTGGTTTTAGGTTGAAACCTGAAGCAAAAAGGGTTGATTATATGTTATGCTTACACTAATGTTGCTAATAGATTTGTGTTTAGTTTTGTATGAAGGAAGTTTTCAAGTGTAGGGATTGGAGAATGATGAGATGAGTTGAAGAATGGACAAAATCTCAAGCTTGGGGATGCCCATGCATCACCCCAAGAAATATCCAAGAAGTACAAGCGTCAAAGCTTGGGGATGCCCCCGAGGCACCCCTTCTTCATCGGCAAAAATCAGGTCACCTTTCAAAACACTATATTTTTATTGCTTCATGCACTATACGTTTTTCTTGGAGCGTCAGTTGTTTTTGTTTTTAGTTTTCTTTTGCTTTGTTTGCTGTAATAAATGGTTAGATCACATCATGTTTCTTTTGGAGGAGATGAACTTGCTTTTCATTTGCCAAGAATACTCTAGTTTTCACTCTTATCTTTCAATGAGTGTTCTCTTTTTCTGCTACTGCGTTTAGCTTGCATTTTTCGCCTTGATTTTTGTTCAGATCTTGTTTTATATTTGCATCAAGGTGTATTGGGACCTCTGGTCTATGTTGGTTTTCCTCAAAAAGAATTGTTTATAAAAAGTTTGAATGGTAATGGAAAAGAGAAAAAGCTTTATGCAAAAAAGTGGTACAAAAAGGAGCTTGTGTAGACTGCGGCCTAGGCTTTTGCATGTCATGCTTGATGTCTTTTTCATAGTATGCTTAGTGGTTTTGCTGTAGCATGACTTGTCTCAAATAACTGAGATTGCTTAATGAGCCTTTGAAAAAATCATGCGTTGTTTTTATTGTATGGAATCATTATTTTGGTTTTCTCCTTGATGCTTTATTTGGGTTGACTTGGCGCATGCTCACACATGTTAGACTCATACAAAGTCGCCAATAGCCTCTATGATCATTTAGTTTTTGACTTTTGATGCCATCTTATGCTTCTTTTAATGTTGCTTTGTCGCTTTGCATGATTATGGCCGTTATTGCTCTCTTAGTTGGTCACTCCCAGTCTTTTGCTAGCCCTCATTTTTAACTGAGTATGAGCTCTACTCGTGCATCCAACTCCCAAAAACCAAGTTTGCCATTGTGTCCAATATAAATTCCTATGCATGGTATTTTTAAGCCATTCCAAGTAAATTTTCATGTGCTACCTTTCAGAAAACCTTCAAAATACTTCTCATTTTGTGACACTGTTTTCAGCTCATGGGGACGTAGTGGTCGGATTTGCTATCTTCCATATTGCTTATTCCAAAAATAAAAATAAAGGAAAAAAAGAAAAAAAAAAGGTACTCCTCCATGGAATGTGAATGTTGGTGGGCACCCGATGGAATCGGTTAGCCATGGTCTGTGAAAGGAAAAAAGGTGGGGAGGAGTGCCGAGCTTTATAAAAGAGAACAAAAGTGCCAATTTCTCTCTCAAAAATTTGCTTCATTTTTGTATGGAAGATAGTAAGAACCCCATTGCCAGTCGTTGACAAAGACAACCACCTCTCAAAACCAATTTTTATCTCTCTGTTTTACAAATGAAAAGCTCTAGCACATGTTTAATCACTGCTTCCCTCTGCGAAGGGCCTTTCTTCTACTTTTATGTTGAGTCACCACCTTCTATCTTTATGCACCATTAAGAGAGCATAGTTGTCATTCTGAGTATAATGTGCATTGTCCCAAAGTTATCATTGATTGATTCATGACTATGGTTTCACTTGTTCTTAAATTATTTGTATCTAGTCGCCCTCTTAAACTTGAAGGTGTCCTATGCATTTATGTTTTGCTCTCCATGAAGGACAAGCTGAAAACCATTTGTATGTTTTTCCTTATGATTTGAACACACGTTTGACTTTCATTGTTTCATTTTTATGATCTTTTGTTTGTGTTCATTTGCATGTTTACAATATGGTTGCTAAGTTCTTATTGTCAAGATTATATCTTTCATGCCCATGTTTTAAGTTCTTTTGATCCCAGCTCACAAATGCTTACATATATGATCAAGATTGTGTAGGTGCATGTCACCTCAAAAATTATTTCTTTTGTTATCACTTACCTACTCGAGGACGAGCAGGAGTTAAGCTTGGGGATGCTGATACGTCTCAAACGTATCTATAAATTTTGATCCTCCATGCTTGTTTTTACACCATTTGCCCAATGTTTCGTTACACTTCGTGGCACTTTTATGCATTTTCTGGAACTAACCTATTGACAAGATGCCACAGTGCCAGTTCCCTGTTTTTTGCTGTTTTTGTGTTTCAGAAGTGATACACAGGAAATATTCTCGGAATTGGACGAAACAAGTTCCTGAAGTCTTATTTTTCCCGGAAGCTTCCAGAGATCCGAAGAGGCGAAGGAGAGGGGCCACAGGCCGCCCTCACACTAGGCTCGCGCGGCCTAGCCCTGGCCCGCGCCACCCTGGTGTGAGGAGCCCCTGGCTGCCCCCTGACGATGCCCCTTCGCCTATATAAAGCCTCGGGATGGAAAACCCTAAAGGAGTCGGCGAAATTTCCAGAACAGTTCTGTAGCTCTGCCGCCGCCACCGACGAATTTCGGGGGACAGAAGTCTCTGTTCCGGCACCCTGCCGGGATGGGGAAGTGCCCCCAGAGCCATCTCCATCGGTCTCCATCGCCGTCTCCGCCGTCTCCATCGACCTCACCGCCATCTCCATCAACCTTGCTGTCTCCTATGATGAGGAGGGAGTAGTTCATCCCCGGGGCTGAGGGTTCTACCGGTAGCTATGTGATTCACCTCTCTCTCCCATGATGTGATCTTTATGTGATCGTGAGCTTTGTATCATGTTGAACAAGTAGATGTTATTATTCAGATATTATGTGTACTCTAGTGGTATTATTAAAGTAATCTATTCCTCCTGCCATGGTGTAACGGTGACAGTGCGTGCATCATGGTGGTACTTGGTCTAGGCTATGATTGTGATCTCTTATGGATTATGAGAATAATTATTGCTATGATAGTATTGAAGTGATCTTTTCCTCCTTTCATGGTCTAATGTTGACAGTGTGTGCACCATGTTAGTACTTGGTCTAAGTTGCAATAATATTTATCTTGAGTTGTGATCTGATTTGGATATCTCTATGAGTGGTGTTTGTCAAGTACTTGATGAACTTTAAGGAGTGCTTCGTAGCCCTACGCAATGATTAGTGTTGTTCAATAGGAGAGTAATTCAGAGTACCATAGTGAAGAGAAGTTGTTTATTTGTTCAATCATGTTATATTTGTTGGGAGTGTGTCCACTAGTGAAAGTATGATCCCTAGGCCTTGTTTCCAAGCATTGCACACCGTTTACTTCCTGTTTTGTTACATGTTTGCTCGCAGCGATACTTATTTCATATCACAGTTACTACTTATAATCATCACTACCGCTTGTATTTTACTATCTCTTCGCCGAACTAGTGCACCTATACATCTGACAAGTGTATTGGGTGTGTTGGGGACACAAGAGACTTTCTGTATCGTAATTACAGGGTTGCTTGAGAGGGATAGCTTTGACCTCTTCCTCCCTGAGTTCGATAAACCTTGGGTGATCCACTTAAGGGAAACTTGCTGCTGCTCTACAAACCTCTGCACTTGGAGGCCCAACACTGTCTACAAGAACAGAAGTGTGTGTAGACATCAAGCATCGTCAAGGGATATGGAACAGAGGAGGTCATTGAGTTTTGTGCTGACTTTGTTCCCGACCTTAAGCTGATTGGTCTTCCTCAATCGTGTCATGAGGGGAGACTTAGTGGAAAAGGCACGATCGGAAAGAAACCAATGATATGTAGGGATGGTCATTCGTTGACTCAAGCACACTACACAGTTCTAAAAAATTCCCTCTTGGTGGCTCCGTACAGTGAGGAATACAAGAATATTGTACGCCAAGCAAACCCAGGGCAGCCTGAGTCCTTTGTTTTACAGCTCCAGATGGCGACTTTCGGCGTTTGGTTGCAAAGACGTCTCATGAATGACACTGTTGTTGAAGAGCAGCTGTACTTGCTGGCCAAATTACCATCTTCGACTATATTGACTTTCCAAGGGTACGAGATAAATGCAAATACATTTTACACGGTCGCCCAAGATAAAAAAAAGCGCCAACCAAAACAGTGGTGTTCGCTTTGATGCAGTAACCGGCAAAGGGCGAACAGACACATATTATGGTTACATAGAGGAGATATGGGAGCTTGATTATGGACCTAACTTTAAGGTTCCTTTGTTTCGGTGCAAATGGGTGAAGATGACAGGAGGCAGGGTAAAGTTGGACGAGCAGTACGGAATGACAACGGTGGATCTCAACAATCTAGGTTACCTTGATGAACCATTCGTCCTAGCCAAAGATGTGGCTCAGGTTTTCTATGTGAAGGACATGAGTAGCAAACCAAGAAAAAGAACCAAAGCGAATACATCATGTGATGAACCAAAGCGCCACATAGTTCTTTCAGGGAAAAGAACCATCGTGGGAGTGGAGGACAAGACAGACATGTCACAAGATTATAATCAGTTTGGTGAAATTCCGCCCTTCAGAGTGAACACTGACACAAGCCTCAAGTTAAATAATGAAGATTCTCCATGGTTACGCCACAATCGTAAGCAAGGGACACTAGCGAAGAAATGATGTGTAATCATGTATTGTTCTAATCATGTATTGTTCTAATCATGTATTAAACATTTTATGTAATGTATTGTTCTAATCATGTATCACAATAACACTCACGAGAGGCGGGGAAACGATTGAACTGGAATTAAAGTACATGGGCAGATTAAGTCACAATCGGCCAAACTTGTTTTCGACTGTTGGAGTGATTCAGTCATAGTCGTGCCTAGCCCTATAAACGTCGCCACTATAGTCGTCGTAGTCGCCGACGTCGTCGTCGCTGGCATCGGGGTCGCGGTAGTCGAACCTCGGCGGGTGAGCACGCGTGGGCTGAGACTGAGGGTAGCGCAGGCGGGGGCCATGGTAGGCCATGACGCTCTGGAGAGTCTGGCCGCGCCACCACAGCCGACGGCCGGCCTCGTTGAAGTTCGAACGAGACGGGCCGTCCTCCTCGTGCCTAGCAAGCGCACTCTCACGCCGATTGATGAAGAAGGCATCCCAAGTCAGGCTGTAGTCGGGATGCCACTGGGGATTCCTCCGCTGCTCTGGCGTGAGCTCGAAGTAGTAGTGGTTCATGATGGCCATCTGGCGCGCCACACCTAGAGGGACAGGAGGGACCGGTACGCCTCCGACGCTCAGCATCCAGCCGGTGGGGACGCGGTAGCCCGGCGGGCAGGGGTAGTTTGAGGCGCAAAGCGCCTCCGCCTCCTGGGGGGTTAGAGATACGATGGAAGCCATGGAAGAGAGTGATGAGGTTTGCAGATATGAGTCTAGATGTGATATGTAAATGGAGGCCAAGCCTACATATATATAGTGAAAAATGGCGGGAAGACGGAGGCGGGAAGCGGTGGAAAGCGCGGGAAGAAAATAGGCGGGAACGCAGTGGCGCGGGAAACCATCTAACCTTTATTCCCGGCTGGTGGGTACAACCGGGACTAAAGGTGGTTTTTGTGTCATCTAACAAAACTGTCGGTGGGATAAGGACGTGTGGGTAACCTTTAGTCCCGGCTGGTGGGTGCAACCGAGACTAAAGGTGGTTTTTGTGTCATCTAACAAAACTGTCGGTGGGATAAGAACGTGTGGGTAACCTTTAGTCCCGGTTGGTGGGTGCAACCAAGACTAAAGCTGTTGGCAGGATAAGGATGCGTGGGTGGATGCACTGCTCGATGAGATAAAGCATGTAGCGCACGACACCCCTGTCGGAGGAACAAGACAAAAGTAGAAGCGGCGCCGTGCCTATAAAAGGAGCATCGATACGCCATGGTAAGCACAGCTCGAAGGCAGGGAGAGTTTCATCCCCATGGATGGAGGAAAGGGTTGGGAAATCTCCTGTGGCAGAGCTTTTCGAAGATGTCGTTGGTGCTTACGCTCTACGGCATCTTCGAAAGCTCTGCCTCGGAAAAATTTCCATGCAAGCCCATGAAAGACTCCATCTCCTCTAACAGTTATGGAGGAAAGGGTTGGGAAATCTCCCATGGCGGAGTTTCTCGAAGATGTCATTGGTGCTCTTGCCCTACGGCATCTTCGGAAGCTCCGCCTCGGAAAAATTTCCCTGCAAGCCCGTGAAAGACTCCATCTCCTCTAACAGTTATGGAGGAAAGGGTTGAGAAATCTCCCGTGGCGGAGTTTCTCGAAGATGTCGTTGGTGCTCACGCCCTACGGCATCTTCGGAAGCTCCGCCTCGGAAAAATTTCCCTGCAAGCCCATGAAAGACTCCATATCCTCTAACAGTGTTGGGTAATCTCAAACTTATTTTAATCTTCTGGTTTTGAAAATAGAAAAAATCTATATAGTTAGATGAATTAGTTAATTGTCAGATTCAGAAGTATGTAAAAAGAATATTAATCAATATAGTTTTAATTGAAAATGGCAAAATAGTTTTGAATTAGTTATTCAATTTCAAACACTTTTCATATTCAAAGTTTTGTCAGATTCTAAAATATGCAAAAAGAATATTAATTAATATAGTTTTAATTGAAAATGGCAAAATAGTTAATTGTTTGAATAGTTAGAATAATTGATTTTGAAAATAGAAAATAGTTTTGAATTAGTTATTCAATTTCAAACACTTTTCATATTCAAAGTTTTGTCAGATTCTAAAATATATAGAAGTTATTCAAATTGAAATTCAAATTTCATATTCAAATGAAATCTGAAAAAATATAAGGCCTTGGCGCGCATTTATTATCCCTTTAATCCCGGTTGGTTTCACCAACCGGGACTAAAGGTCTGGGGCATGGGCGCGAACCGCCCAAATGTCTTTAGTTCCGGTTGAAGCCACCAACCGGGACTAAAGACCCTTTAGTCCCGGTTGGTGGCTTCAACCGGGACTAAAGATCCCCCTTTAGTCCCGGTTGAATCCACCAACCGGGACTAAAAGGGTGCGGGTATATAAGCCGCGCCGCCCATCTTCTTCCCCCAACACTTAGCAGTTTCTGGCGCGGAGGAGATCGAGGTCTACAACGTTGCGGTTGCCCGAATCCGTCGACCGCCGCCGCCGGACGTCCCCTGCACGAGCGCCGCCACCAACCGCATTCCGTGCCCGCCGAGCCGCCGAACACTTAGCAGTTTCATCCGCGCAGAGGAGAGATCGTCGGGAACGTTGCGGTCGCCGAATTCCGTGCCCGCCGAGCCGCCGCCGCCGACCGCATCGCCCCCGCGCCCGCCGCGCCGCCCGAGAGCCGGCGCCGCCGCGCGCAACGCCGCCCGAGCCCGAGCCCGCGCCGCCGCGCCGCCCGAGCCACCGCCGCATCGCCCCCGTGCAGAGGAGCCCTCCGTCGCCCCCGCGCAACACCGCCCGAGCTGCAGATGAGCACCGGCCGGCCGCCGGCCTCCTCCGAAAATAGTTAGAAAAAAATGTTAGGAAAAATATTTAGAAAAATAGAAATAAAAATAGAAAGAAAAATAGTTAGAAAATAAGTTAGAAAAGTAGTTAGAAAAATGTGTTAGAAAAGTAGTTAGAAAAATGTAGTTAGAAAAATATGTTAGCAAATTTATTTATGTTAGATTTTATTTATGTTAGATTTTATTAGAAATGCTATATAGATTTTATTTGAAATGCTATATAGATATATAGAAATGCTATATAGATTTTATTAGAAATGCTATATAGATTTTATGTTAGAAAAATATGTTAGCAAATGTAGTTAGAAAAATAGATATATAGAAAATAGTTAGAATTTATTTATGTTAGATTTTATTTAGGTTAGATTTTATTAGTTAGAAAAATATGTGTACTAAAAGGGGGCGTTGGCCGGGCGCCGACGCGGTGAGGGGGTGGCGTTGGCCGGGCGCCGACGCGGTGAGGGGGGAAGACCCCCTCACCGCGTCGGCGCTCGGCCAACGCCCCCTTTTTTTGGTTATTGATCAAATATGTGTCACTAACTTATTTTACCTGTCTTTAGAAGAGACATGGACGGTGAAAATGACCCACGCCACCCTGAAGAATTCTTATTTGGCATGATACGTGAGAATGTATATGTGCATCAAGAAGGTGCCGATCGAGAAGACCCCGGAGTAGTCGGCCAAGAAGGAGTCGGCCGAGAAGGTGCCGGAGAAGCTGAACTTGAAGATGATGTTTCGTCGTTTCTTAACCCTTCCGGTGACGGAATGGAGATAGAAACGTTTGACGACGAAGGGCAAACAAACATCGATGCCGAACGACAATTGCAAACAAACGCCGATGGCGAGGTATATAGATTTAGCTTTTGGTGATACGAAGGGAATATGCATATTTGTATTAATGACTTTTTCTTTTTTCAGCCCTCCGGATCGAGCAAATCGTATTCTAAACGAGGTCCGAGCCAAAAGTTGAGTGCGAATCAGAAGCTGACCATCGATTTAGTATCTCCAGCTGGCAAACTGTTGGAGCCAAAAAACACGCAACAAAATTTATAAATCAATGCGGAGTGATTGTTAGGGACATGATCCCGATCACGGTTCAAGAATGGCACGAGCCAAAGAAGGCACGTCTTGGAGCTACTTTTGTGAACAAAAGATCCAAGAAAGACCTTTGGAGGAAGCTCATGGAAAATTTCATTCTACCTCCGGAGTACTCCAAGAAGGATGATGATGGTAATGAAATTCCAGGTGGACGTGAAAGGAGAAGGAGAGTTAAACAGTACGCTCTCAAGAAGATGGCTGAAGCATTCCGGGGCTTCAAGAAAATGTTATACGCGAAGTTTATCGCGAAAAAGAAAACTCCAGTGTTCGAAGGAGCATACGAGAAGTTGAGACAACAGTGGCCTGAATTTGTGGCATTCAAGACATCTGAGAGAGCTAAGGAAATGTCTGAAAAAAATAAGAAAAATGCTGATAAGAAGAAACATCACCATATTTTGGGGCCAGGCGGCTACGTGAGAGCAGTGCCCAAGTGAGAATCTATGGAGAATGAATTGAGGAATAGAGGAATCACTCCTGGTACAGAGGGATGGCCCGAAAGGGCCAAGCACTGGTGGTACGGACATGGAGGATCGTTAGACCAGGCAACAGGGGAGTGTGTTCATCGGAAACAGACCTTTACTCCCACAGTAAAACTTGTTAAGGCAATGGAGGATGCTCAAGCGGGATTGATCCGTGTCGACCGAGAGAACGACGAGCTGACACACGCCCTTGGGAATCCAGAACACACAGGACAAACGAGAGGCAAAGGCGCCGGTGTTCCATGGAAGGAAGGGTTTTCTCAGCACGAAGATCCGTACGGTTATAAAAGCCGTAAGAGAAAGAAGGATCGGGAAGCAGATCGGATCGGCAAGGTAGAACGTGAATTAGCCGACATGAAGAGTATGATACATCAACTTAGCCAGGGAGGCGGATCTCGGCTGCAGGAAGATCCAGCATTGGATCTTAATAGTCAGCGGAGAAGCAGCATGGCTTCCACGGAGGTCCCAGCTGATGAGCATGAAGCACCGGGGTCTCGCTACCCTGTGGATGATGTTAGGGAGATGACAAATTGTGAGCTACATCAGCCAGTGAAGAACATGACCTTGAAGGTGGCGAGCGGCGATGCTTTACCTTGTCTACCTGAAGCACTCCACCATGGGAACCCGATACCGGCTGGCTATGCTCGTGTCTCGGTGCTTGACATAGTCAGCTCGTTCGAGGACCTAGAGCTTGATTTTGCTACACCTGAAGGGGATCGGAGACTTGGAGATGTCAAGCGCCAAATCGTTTTATGGCAAAAGAAATACATCAAGTTTCCAGGCTCAGTGCCAAGGCCACCGACTTCGAGGAATCCAAGTCCACCCTCCCTCGATGAACGTCGTCCACCTACGCCGCCCTCGAGTCCACCTCGGGCGCCGCGTCAGCCGACGCCACCCCTGAGTCCACCTCCAGCGTCGCGTCAGTCGACGCCACCCCCGAGTCCACCTCGGGCGACGCGTCAGCCGACGCCGCCCCCTAGTGCACCTCCCGTGCGTCAGCCAACGCCGTCCCCCAGTGCACCTCCAGCGCGTCAGGCGAAGCCGCCCCCCAATACTACTCAGACGGGGAAAAAGCGGAGCAGGTCCGCTACGGTTAGTACTACTGATAAGGTAGTACATAAGACCACGAAGATACTAGAGCCATCGCTAAAGCCTCTTCCCAAAGAGCTTATGACCGGACTCCCGAGGAAAATGAGGCGATAGTACGCGCCGAAGTGAAGGCATTTTTTGCACCGAAAGTGCCTGAGCCCAAGCCGACATACACGGAGAAACAAAAGGACTGGGCTTATGGTATGCTTACTGCAGAGCCCCAATATAAGATGAATCATCCATCAGACTATAAACGCGAAATTGAAAGGCAAAGTGACTTGGCCAAGGCAAAAAGAAGCGGGAAACAAATTCCCCAGCTTGGAGAACAGAAGAATCAATTGGTCGCCCCGCTCATAGTCGCCCCCCCCCCCGATATCGATACGTCCTTCAGAGCCGATTTGGAAGAGGACCGATTGTTATTGGACCCCAGAGTAGTAGCAGCTGCACAACTATTGGGTTTAACTGTAAGGGAGGCAAAAGAGAACGCGGACGTCCTGAATGTGCCTCTTCTAGTTATGTTAGGCCTTGAAGAAGCGCCACTGGGAGAGATAGTAGAGCAATATGTAATGGGGGGGGCCTCTGATCAAGCCTGAGGAGGAACGTGGTCTATCAGCACATATGCGAAATCTGCTCGGCTGGTACAAGGTGCATATACAAAAAAAGGACTTCAAACATTTTATCCTCTTGGACGTTAGAGAGGAGCATTACTTCAAAAGATACATGTTATATATTCCAATGGACGAATTGTTTCACATATTCAATCAGCGCGATCCGACAAGTCTACCATCAGTTGCTATTGTCTGTAAGTGATTTATATTCAAGTATCTAGCTAAGCTCGTTCATTGCCTATATATCTTAATTAACTATATGATTTTTGTATGCTATTATGCAGATTTAAGATGTTTGAATGCAAAAAATTGGAATCCATGACGTTGGGTTCATTGACCCATATATCATTAATGAAAGGATGTTAAAAGATCACCCCAGAGACGTGGAGAAGGACCTTGATACGTCTCAAACGTATCTATAATTTTTGATGCTCCATGCTTGTTTTTACACCATTTGCCTATTGTTTCGTTACACTTCGTGGCACTTTTATGCATTTTCCAGAACTAACCTATTAACGAGTTGCCACAGTGCCAGTTTCCTGTTTTCTATTGTTTTTGTGTTTCAGAAGTGATACACAGGAAATATTCTCGGAATTGGACGAAACAAGTTCCTGAAGTCTTATTTTACCCGGAAGATTCCAGAGATCCGAAGGAGAGTAGGAGGGGGGGCCACCAGGGCCCCACACGTAGGGGTGGCGCGGCCAGGCCCCTGGCTGCGCGGGCCCCGCGTGAGGGCGCTTGGCTCCTCCTCTAACATCGCCCCTTCGCCTATAAAGACCCCCCGACGGAAAAAACCTAAGTACCCGATCAGTTTTCCAAAACATATCGCGATCCGCCGCCGCCGTCGACCCGAAGATCGGGAGGGTCCAGAAGCTCTTCCCGGCACCCTGCCGGAGAGGGGAATCGCCACCGGAGGTCTTCTTCATCGCCATGCTTGCCTCTGGAGCGATGAGTGAGTAGTCTACCTTGGACTATGGGTCCATAGCAGTAGCTAGATGGTTGTCTTCTCCACCATGTGCTTCATGTTTAGATCTCATGAGCTGCCCTACATGATTGAGATCACCGTTATGTAATTCTACATGTTTGGTTTGTTGGGATCCGATGAATATTGGTGTTTATGATTGAGTTGTTGTACTGAATATTATCTTTTGTTATCTCTATGTTGTTTATGATCTTGCATGCTCTCCGTTATTAGTAGCTATCTTGGCCGAGTAGTTGCTAGTGACTCCAAGAGGGGGTATTTATGCTCGATAATGGGTTCATGCCTCTATTTCACCTGGGGGAGTGACAGAAACCTCTAAGGTGGTAGATGTGCTGTTGCTACTAGGGAGAAAACAACATTCATATGCTCAAGGGCATATGCTTTGTTTACATTACACACTTTGCTTAATGCAATTATCTGTTGTTCGCAACTTAATACTTTTGGGGTGTTCGGATTGTTATCCCCGGGAGTGGATTATTAGTCATAGATGCAGTTGGATGGCGGTCTATGTATTTTGTTGTAATGCCCAGAGTAAATCTCATAGTGATCTTCTTGACATATCACGTTTATCTTTATTCTATCAATTGCCCAACTATAATTTGTTTACCCAGCATGTGTTATTTATCTATGGAGAGACACCACTAGTGAACTGTGGACCCCGGTCCTATTTCCATCATATTGCTATCACCTGTTTACTTTCTCGCACTGTTTACTTTACTCGCATACTTTTACTGTTTTCCACTCGATACACTCATAACCTTTGTTTCAAGCAAACCGGTGAGATTGACAACCTCATCGTAAGTTGGGAGCAAAGTATTTGTTTGTGTGTGTGCAGGTTCCACGTTGCAGCTAGCAAGCAAAGCTTGGACGAGGCGCCATATATAAATTGTCCGCAGCTGTCGCAAACTAGCAAGCATCACCTTCAGTCGCCTGTCTCTCCTCTCCAAGAACGATAAACCTTGGTTTCTAAACTGAGGGAAAACTAGCTGCTATACTCATCACACCTTCCTCTTGGGGTTCCCAACGGGCTGGTCATTCACCACGCATCAGACCTCTTCAGATTTTTTGTCAAGCAAAGTCTTAAAAGAGAACTTCTATTTCCTTACAACTTCAAGTGAGTGTTTCTATCTTCTAGACATTTTTTTTGCTTACTAGATGTTAAGTGTAATTGATGATTTATGCATGCGTGTCTGCAGTTTCCACTGGATTCTGCTAAAGATTCAATTGGACACATCAACTGTTCATATCTTGGACTCATTGGATAAGCCCGACGTCCTGTTTAGCGACATGAAAGAAATGCTGCAAAAGTAATTTCAATCATTACCCGACTATATCAGCTCCTTTCATTAATTTCCTGATATCAAGTATTTAATAACTCATTTGCTCATTTTCTTTGCCCTGTAGCATTTGGACACGTTTCAGAAGGTCGATAAGAGGTGAATTCAAAGAACAACTAACTTTTAAAAAGATAAAGGGTTTGCAGCAACCACCGGGGACCAATCTCTGTGGATTCCACGTCTGCGAGTTCATCCGGTGGTACACCAGTGAGCGGAGAGCACGTACCACGGACTTTGATGTACGTAAATAATATTCACAGTTTTCTTTTATTATAATCAATTGTGTTGAGTTTCATCCAACTTATATATATCCATATCGATCTTCTTAAAGTTGTATGTGATGCGGGAGAAGCTCGTACCAACCCAGCGCCTAAAAGCAATTCAAGAGGAGCTGGCAGGATTTATCATGAGGGAGGTCCTCTGTGAGAAAGGAGAACACTATGTGGAGGACAAAGAACTCTATCTGTAATTTAGTAATCTCCATGTAACTTAGTTTGTTTTGAAACTTGTTTGAAAAATAGTTGTACATACACTTGTTTGAAATTGTAGTATATACAGTCGCAAGACATCGTATAATATTATATATGCATGCACCAACGTGTAATGTGTATGTACTAGTCGTAGAATATAGGTACGGAAACTCGTTTGAAATTAAAATGAACCCTAATTAAGCATAAACCCTAAACCTATAATCTGAAACAGCAACAAAAATAAAAACAAAAACAGAACACTTTAGTCCCGGTTCTCATTACTAACCGGGACTAAAGGTCCCCGAGACGGCGCTCCTAGCCGTGCCCACATGGACGGCCATTAGTCCCGGTTCGTTTGAAACCGGGACTAAAGGCTGAGGGCCTTTAATCGCGCTTTGCTAGTCCCGGTTTGGAAACCAGGACTAAAGGCCGTTATAGACCGGGATTAATGGCCCTTTTTCCACCAGTGTGCCTGCTAGACTAGCGTTGTGTGCAAAAATGTGTGCAATGTACACCGTTGTCGTTCACAATAAGCAAACAAATTTCACTCTAGCTTGAGGAAACATGACTGAAAAACATATTCCCCGTTCACGACGTCCATGTAGGAGACAATGGACAAGCATGGCACCCGTTGGGGCTGTCAGAATTTTGTCCGTGCCCACAGGTGCCCGTAAGCTAGCATCCCCCCTTTACAATTTAACTTGCGAGGGCAACAGCTTTTGTATCTTGAAAATGACTAAAAGGATGCTATGCCAAAAGATTTGTTCTCCTTGGTGGGTATTATCAGTGACCAACATGTCAAATGGGGTTTAGCACTTGTCAGAGGACAAGCCAAAACATGGCTTAGCAGTTTGAGCATGAGTCTAAAGACAATCTCTTGGGTAGACCTCTGTCGTGTTCTATTGGAATGTTTCCCTAAAGGACAGCACATTGATCCCATGGAACAACTTCAGTTACTCAAGAAAGTCATCACAGTCGATCACTACATCAATGCTTACAAAATATGGATGACGTTGATGAAAAGGGACAGGAAATACCTCCCCCATGATTTCTTTGTCGACCGTTTTCTCAGTGGATTGAAAGGTAACATAAAACACTATGTCCAGTGTCGAAACCGAAAACTCTTTTCTCTGCATATTGGTATGCTCGTCAGTATGAAAAATCGATTGTGCGCCGAGTACCCTTATCTCCAGCTCAGCTAATCAACAGAAAGGCCCTCCCAAGAGATAAGAGGATCGGGCAACAAAATGAAGAGAGCCAAGGAAGTGCTGGTATCGTCCAGACAATTGAACTGTGGGACACCGATGTCAACCAATGCACCGCGCTCTCCATACTATTGTTATGCAAGGTAATTGATGACCCACAAGTATAGGGGATCGCAACAGTCTTCGAGGGAAGTATTACCCAAATTTATTGATTCGACACAAGGGGAGCCAAAGAATATATGTAAGCCTTAACAGATGAGTTGTCAATTCACCTGCACCTGGAAACAGTCTCACTCGCAGCGGTTTATCAGTAGCAACAGTTTTATAGCAGTGACAATAGGAAAACAGTAACAGCAGTAGTAAAATAGCAGCAGTAGAAGTAACGGTTGTAAACAGTAGGAACAAATACTGTAGGCATAGGGATGGATAACGGGCGTTGCATGGATAAGATAATTCATGAAATCAATGAGATACGGGCATTGCAGATGAATAATGATAAAGCATCCTAGTACAAACAATCATAGGCATGTGTTCCGTATATAGTCGTGCGTGCTCACAAGGAGAAACTTGCACGACATCTTTTGTCCTACCAGCCTGTTGCAGCAGGACCTCAAGGGAAACTACTGGTAATTAAGGTACTCCTTTTAATAAAGTACCGGAGCAAAGCATTAGCACTCGGTGAACACATGTGATCCTCACATCATAGCCATCCCCTCCGGTTATCCCAATTTCTGTCACTTTGGGGCCTCGGGTTCCGGACAACAATATGTGTATACAACTTGTAGGTAAGACCATAAACAACAAGTATCATCATAGAAATAATAACAAGTTCAGATCTGAAATCATGGCACTCGGGCCCAAAGTGACAAGCATTAAGCACAACAAGTTGCAACAATGTCGTAGGCACTAAATAAAGATACTAGGCACTATGCCCTATCAATCTCATATCAAATTACATGAACAATCTCATCCAATCCCTACCATCCCCTCACCTACAGCGGGGGAATTACTCACACATGGATGGGGGAGTCATGGATGGTCGATGGAGGAGCGTCGGTGGTGATGGTGATGAAGATCTCCTCCGAATCCCCGTCCCGGCAGGGTGCCAGAACGGAGTTTCTGGTTCCGAATCGCGGTTTTTGATGGCAGCGGCGCAGCGGAAGTCTATCTGGGAAAAACGCCGTCTCTTCGATCATAAGTCGTCAGAGGGTATATGTACGCGAGAGGGGAGGTCGAGAGGAGGCCTGGGGCCACCTCACACAGGGGTGGCGTGGCCAGGGCTGGGCCGCGCCGCCCATGTGTGACGGCTCCTCGAGCCACTTCTCCCTCCGGTCTTCTGGCTCCGTGGGTCTTCTGGTGAAATATGATTTTTGGTGATTTTTCCCGAATTTTTACTGGAAGTTGAATTTCTGCACAAAAACGAGACACCAGAGCAATTCTGCTGAAAACAGCGTCAGTCCGTGTTAGTTGTATTCAAAGCACACAAATTAGAGGAGAAACAATAGCAAAAGTGTTCGGGAAAGTATATATGTTTTGGACGTATCAACTCCCCCCAAGCTTAGCTATTTGCTTGTCCTCAAGCAATTCAGTTAACAACTGAGAGCGATAAAAGAAACTTTCACGAACACATTTGCTCATATGATGTATATATACTAACTATGTGATCAAATACTCAGGCAATTCATAATAAGAAATATGCAACTAATGTCACCTCATAGTCAAGCAAGCTATGAAAGAGTGCCAATACACTAATAACAAGTAACAAGTGCATGAGAAGCTACAAGATTGTAATATGCATAAATGATATGAGAAAATGGTATCCCACTTGCCTTTATTTGAAGAGCAAAACATAAATGCTGAGGCACCTCTGAAGTCTAAGGGAAGACTAGAAGTAGAAATATCAAAGATACAAGCATCAAAGTTATACCGCAATTAACCGTGTTCTGGGACAAGCACATTGCACTAAGAATAACAGCTATGCTCTCAAGAAGTGCTTAAAGGTTAGAAGGTGATGACTCAACATAAAAGTAAACGAATGACCCTTCGCAGAGGGAAGCAGGGATTTAACATGTGCTAGAGCTTTTCATTTGTAAAACAGGGATAAAAGGTTCTTTTGAGAGGTGGTTGTTCTATGTCAACGACTAGCAATGGGGACTTACTATCTTCCATAATAAACAAGTGAGAGCGGTTCCGAGTTCTTTGAAAATTGGCACATTGGTGCTCTTTTATAAAGCTTTGGCACTCCTCCCCACCTTTTTCCTTTCTCAAACCATGGCTAACCGATTCCATCGGGTGCCTACCAACTTTCACATTCCATTGGAGGAGTGCCTTTTTTTCTTTCTTTTAGAATTAAGATTATAATGGTCTGACCAGCTCCCTTGCAAAATTAATGACGAGCAGATGAAGCTGCCTAGTCGAAGGGTACTCAATTTAATATGGAAGATAGCAATTCCGACCACTACGTCCCCATGAGCTAAAAACAGTGGCACAAAATGAGAAGTAGTTGAAAGTTTTGAAAGGTAGCACATGAAAATTTACTTGGAATGGCTTACAAATACCATGCATAGGAATTTATAGTGGACTCTTTGGAAGACTTGGTTTTGGTAATTGGATGCACGAGTAGAGCTCATACTTAGTACAAGTGAAGGCTAGCAAAAGACTAGGAAGCGACAATCGAGAGAGCAATAACTATCATAATCATGCTTGCGACAAAACAAAATTAATATAGGCATAAAAATGATACAAGAACTCTGAGGCAAATTAGATCATCGAGGCTTAATTGACTTTTTGTTCAGTCATATGCATGCATGAGCATGTGCCAAGTCGATTCAAATGGAGCTTTCAGAGGTGGATACCACAATATCATACCATACTATGAATAAAACAATGCATGCAAGCGTCTACATGACATGCTACAGGCTAATAGTAGATTGAAACTAATCATATGAAAGCAAGAACTACAAAGCATCCATTAGATGACATATACCTTACATGAACTGACTAAGCATGTCCACATAAATGAGTATATGTACAAAAATGAAAACAAATAGAGTTCAAACCAGACTCTTACCACATCTCGGATTGTCATATGTCGTCATTATTGCTCTTCACTTGTGTGGCTTGAATAATATAGAGTGAATACCAAGCTCCAATGGAGTAACGGGAGACTGAACTCTGCAACAAACTTTACAAAACCGAAGAAGAACAACAAATATTTTTGGGGTTTTCAATTTTTGAAAGTAAAGGCGAAAGGAAAAAGCAAACGAAGCAAAATATTTTTGAATTTTTCAAGTAGCAAACTGAAAATAGCAAGTAAAGCAAACCAAAGGTGGAAAACTAAAGAATCAAATAGAGAGAAACAACGGAAATATTTTTGGTCTTTTTGTGTTTTGGAAGCAATGAAAACAAGAACGAGAACAGTAAGGAAAGCGAAACATGAATATACAAAGGACCGACAGAATATGATATGTAGATGAGTGAATCGTCGGCGTACCTCCCCCCAAGCTTAGGCTTTTGGCCTAAGTGGAGATCAATCCCAACTCGGCCAACCTTGCCATGAGGTGGCGCCCTCGTGGTGTGACGAAGAAGCACTATCGTCCTGATAAGAGTTTGAGGATACCCCGGAGTGGTACGTGGTGAAGTGATAGGGCGGCTCCTCCTCTTCCTCCTGGACAATCACGCCGTGTTGGATATTGAAACCAACCAGCCTAAGCTGATCGTCCAGCTCCACCTTTGTGCGCGACCATGGCCTCATATGAATGCTGAACAAGTTAGGCTGAGGAAAGGGAATTTCCCTTTCCTCTCCATCAATGAATAACATCCTGTAAACTAATTTCCCTGCACGAGAGTTAGCAGTAACAAAGTGATGGAGTTTCATAGCAGCGAGATCAAGCCTCTGTGGAGCCAACAATACATCATTAGGAGCAATAGAAAGTTCTAGCTCAGCAACAATGCGTGCAGCAATAATACCTCCATAAATAGGTCCCCTAGCAGCTAGGCGACGAGCAATAACAGCACCAAGGTTATACTCCCTACCAACATCAAGAGCAGTGGCTAGAAAAGCTAAATGATAGTTGGAGATATTGCTAGTGTTTTCTCTACCAAGTACACTAGTTGCAAGATAGTAAGTAAAATATCTAATAGCTGGGAGTTGAATATTTCTTATCTTCCCACGCTGTGCGTTGCGGTCATCATCATTGGTCACCCCTCGATAAAGCTCCAACAAATCAGCGGGGTGATTTTGTATCTTCCTAGACGTTCCAAACATGGGAATACCTAAAACAAAACAAAACCTTTCCAAAGACATGGTGATGGGCTGATCATAAATCTTAAATGCAACAGACGGATTGTAATGAGAGTTAATAAATTTAAAACTTTCAACGAAAGTCTTTGTAAGCAAAGCATATTGGTTTCTCTCATCCGCCACATAATCTGTCAACCCAACCCTGTTAATAAGAAGCAAGAAATCATCAAGAATCCCTGCATCACTCAAGAAGTTAAAACAAGGGAAGGCGGATGGATGTGCATCTCCATCATCCCCTTCTGGGTTCGGTGACATGAGATCCTCATTATAGGATACCCTATATCGGGCAACGGATCTTGAAGGCCTTGATGCCCTTGGTGCATCACTTTCAAACACTTCTCCATATGTGAAGTTGGCCATCTTCTTCTCTGAAATTTTTCAACAAACTCATAAAAAGTGATTTAAAGACAAGCAAATGTAGGAAACTACTATAGAGGGTTACTAGAGAGCTATCATGCATCAAAATAATCTTTCTAAACAATAGAACAAGCATGCATACTCATTTATACTGTCACCTACAATGCTAAAATACTCAAGAAATACTTTACCAAAAGAAAATCTACTTGGACAAGTGGAGGAGTCACATACCGGAGAGCAAATGATCCAAGTTTCAGCAAAAATGCTGGGCTGAACAAGGAGATCGAGAAATCCAGGTGAAGAACAGCAAGAACTCGAGTTTGGGCAAATGGGTCGGTGTTTTTCGGGAGAGAGAAAGAGCAGGGGAAGAAGAGATGAGTGAGTGGCCTGGTGGGGCCCCCTCACACATGGGTGGCGCGGCCAGGGCTGGGCCGCACCACCTGTGTGTGAGGTGGCGTGGCTGCCCCACCTGGTGCCACCCAGGTGTCTCTCTGCCCCATTTTTCACATAAAAATTTATAAAGAATTTTCTGGAATTTTTCGAGAAACTTTATTTTCGAGGATTTTTCAGAAATTGGCATAACGATAAAACTCAGGAAAACCGAGGATGAAAAGATTTCAAGCAATTTAAAACTAAGCATGCAGCAGCTCTGAGATACTTTTAATCATACAACTAAACTGAAAGAATAAAATTTGGTGAAAGTAAATACAAGTGAGGTGGAGTGGATGCGGTGAAAACGAAGTTTCTTTCATATAAATTCACTTTGCTAACAAGGTTGATCAAGTCTTGTTACCAAACTAACTTTATATGAGGCAAAACTTTGCATATCACTTAATGCTTATGTTACCTCAACTTTGATAGGTATAGTCCCAACCATAACAATTTGACATTCTTCCTTGGGCTTTTGCTCTGAACAAATAATTTGACCAACTTTGATGGTCTCAACATGCTTGATTGAATTTAGAGCATTCCTCCTATCAATCTTCTTGGGAAAATAAACAGTGTATTCTTTGTCATTAACATTAAAAGTGACTTTTCCTTGATTGCAATTAATAACAGCCCCTGCAGTGTTTAGAAAAGGTCTTCCAAGAATAATAGACATATTATCATCTTCAGGCATTTCTAACACAACAAAATCAGTTAATATTAAACAGCTGTTAGCAACTTGAACGGGAACATTCTCACATATTCCAATAGGAATAGTAGTAGACTTATCAGCCATCTGCAAGGATATATCAGTTGAAACCAATTTTTCTAAATCAAGTCTCTTATAGAGAGAAAAAGGCATGACACTAACTCCAGCTCCCAAATCACATAAAGCAGTTCTAACATAGTTGTTTTTAATGGAGCAAGGAATAGTTGGTATACCTGGATCTCCAAGCTTCTCTGGAACTTTACCATCAAAAGAATAATTAGCAAGTAAAGTAGAAATTTCCTCACTAGGAATTTTCCTTTTGTTAGTGACAATATCTTTCATATACTTTGCATAAGGAGGCATTCTAATAGCATCAGTCAAAGGAATTTGCAAAAATAAAGGTCTCATCCATTCACAAAACCTGTTGTAATGTTCTTCTTCCTTGGACTTGTGTTTCTTACCAGGAAAAGGCATTGGTTTCTGTACCCAAGGTTCTCTCTCCTTACCATGCTTGTTGGCAATGAAGTCTTCTTTGGTGTACCTTGCATTCTTCTTAATCTTTTCTGGTTCTTCTTCAACTTCTTCTTTATCTTCTTCTTTATCGGGAGCATCTCCTGGTTCTGTTTCAGCATCAGAAATAGAAACACTGTTAGGATCTTTACCTGCATCAGAGGATTCTGCCGTTGTTTTATGCTTCTTCTTCTTGGGAGGAATATCATCACTTGAAGTGCGTTGAGAATCTTGCTCAACCCTCTTAGGATGTCCTTCAGGATATAATGGGTCTTGAGTAGCAGCACCACTTCTTGTGCGTATTTCACATGCTTGCTTCTCTCTTGCAGCATTAACTAGCAAGTCTTGCTGCACTTTAGTAAGCTGATCAATTTGTGTTTGAATCATTTGAAAATGTTTGGCAAGTATCTTCACATCATTGGCGGTTCTCTCCACAATATCCTGCATCTTGTTAATAACTCTAGAATTCTCCAACAGATGATTATGCACCATTCTATTAAAATTTTCTTGCTTAACAATAAAATTATCAAACTCATCCAAGCATTGTTCAGGAGGTTTAGTGTAGGGAATATCTCTTTCATCAAAGCGTTGGAGAGAGTGTACCTCAATAGTAGATGAGCGAGGGATTGGCTTACATAATTCTTCAATAGGAGGTAAATTCTTCACATCTTCGGCCTTAATACCTTTCTCCTTAAGAGCTTTCTTAGCCTCCTTCATAACTTCATCATTTAATTCAATCATCCCTCTCTTCTTCGGTGTGGGCTCTATAGATGGCGCAGGAGTAGGTGCTGGTGTCGGCTCAACTAAAGTCCAATCATCATGATTCCGGCTTATTTTAGCCATTAACTCCTCTGCTTCAGCCGGAGTTCTTTCCCTGAAAACACAACCAGCACAACTATCCAAATACGACTTAGATTCATCCGTTAGTCCATTATAAAATATATCAAGGAGTTCATTTTTAGGCAATGGTTCTTTAGGCAAAGCTCTAATTAAAGAACAAAACCTTGTCCAAGATTCAGGCAGTTTCTCTCCTTTTCCCTGTTCAAAATCAAAGATTTTCTGCACAGCAGCATGTTGAGCACTAGCGGGAAAATATTTCTGAAAGAAAGCATTAGCCAAAGCAATAGGACTAGTAAGGGATCCAGGAGACAAGCTATTAAACCAAATTTTAGCATCATCTTTCAATGAAAAAGGAAAAATCTTAGCAACAAAGTAAGTGCGGAGCTTAATATCATCAGAAAACAAATTACTCAAAGTAGAAAGCTCATTCATGTGCTCCATAGCACTCTCATCTTTAGTACCACAAAAGGGAGTTTTCTCAACAATAGATATGTAAGATAAATCCAAAGAGAAATCATAATCCTTGTCTCTAATATTGATAGGAGAAGCAGCAAACTTAGGATCAGGAGACAAATTATATCTAACAGAACGTTTAGCAAGAAGCTCTTTAATATTACCTGCATCACGAGCAGCACGTGCTTCTGCAATAAAATCATCATTAAGCTCAATATAAGCATCATCATCATAATCATCACTAGGGCATTCCCTAGACTCAGGTGAACTAACAGGTGTAACAGTGGTGTTTCCCAACTTAGCTCTAGCAATAGTAGCTTCTAAAAAGGAACCTAGTGAACCTCTCTCATCAAGCACAGTAGAAGCATCATCTAAATTATCAGTGGCACTTTCAATCTCAGCAGAAGTAGTGGCAGTAACGTGTGGGTGTGGTGGTGTAAGCAACTTACTCATAACAGAAGGTGAATCAAGAGCAACAGAGGTATTGAGAGTCGTACCTCTTCTTGTAGTGGATGGCAATATAGGAACTTTTCCATCACGAGGTTTACCCATGGTGAAAGGATTGCAGCGAACAATATGAATACCAAGTGAACTCACAGATAAAGCTATGCTCCCCGGCAACGGCGCCAGAAAATAGTCTTGATGACCCACAAGTATAGGGGATCGCAACAGTCTTCGAGGGAAGTATTACCCAAATTTATTGATTCGACACAAGGGGAGCCAAAGAATATATGTAAGCCTTAACAGATGAGTTGTCAATTCACCTGCACCTGGAAACAGTCTCACTCGCAGCGGTTTATCAGTAGCAACAGTTTTATAGCAGTGACAATAGGAAAACAGTAACAGCAGTAGTAAAATAGCAGCAGTAGAAGTAACGGTTGTAAACAGTAGGAACAAATACTGTAGGCATAGGGATGGATAACGGGCGTTGCATGGATAAGATAATTCATGAAATCAATGAGATACGGGCATTGCAGATGAATAATGATAAAGCATCCTAGTACAAACAATCATAGGCATGTGTTCCGTATATAGTCGTGCGTGCTCACAAGGAGAAACTTGCACGACATCTTTTGTCCTACCAGCCTGTTGCAGCAGGACCTCAAGGGAAACTACTGGTAATTAAGGTACTCCTTTTAATAAAGTACCGGAGCAAAGCATTAGCACTCGGTGAACACATGTGATCCTCACATCATAGCCATCCCCTCCGATTATCCCAATTTCTGTCACTTTGGGGCCTCGGGTTCCGGACAACAATATGTGTATACAACTTATAGGTAAGACCATAAACAACAAGTATCATCATAGAAATAATAACAAGTTCAGATCTGAAATCATGGCACTCGGGCCCAAAGTGACAAGCATTAAGCACAACAAGTTGCAACAATGTCGTAGGCACTAAATAAAGATACTAGGCACTATGCCCTATCAATCTCATATCAAATTACATGAACAATCTCATCCAATCCCTACCATCCCCTCACCTACAGCGGGGGAATTACTCACACATGGATGGGGGAGTCATGGATGGTCGATGGAGGAGCGTCGGTGGTGATGGTGATGAAGATCTCCTCCGAATCCCCGTCCCGGCAGGGTGCCAGAACGGAGTTTCTGGTTCCGAATCGCGGTTTTTGATGGCGGCGGCGCAGCGGAAGTCTATCTGGGAAAAACGCCGTCTCTTCGATCATAAGTCGTCAGAGGGTATATGTACGCGAGAGGGGAGGTCGAGAGGAGGCCTGGGGCCACCTCACACAGGGGTGGCGCGGCCAGGGCTGGGCCGCGCCGCCCATGTGTGACGGCTCCTCGAGCCACTTCTCCCTCCGGTCTTCTGGCTCCGTGGGTCTTCTGGTGAAATATGATTTTTGGTGATTTTTCCCGAATTTTTACTGAAAGTTGAATTTCTGCACAAAAACGAGACACCAGAGCAATTCTGCTGAAAACAGCGTCAGTCCGTGTTAGTTGTATTCAAAGCACACAAATTAGAGGAAAAACAATAGCAAAAGTGTTCGGGAAAGTAGATACGTTTTGGACGTATCAGTAATGAGGACAACATTGCTGATGAGAAGGAAGCACCTGAGGCAGTACAAGTGCTGAATGATAACCGCATTCCAGTTCCCCTTCCTGAGAATTTAATTTCACCACCTACAGATAATCTCATGCAAATATCAGCAACTCTTTACAGTGGGGCTCCAAGTGACTCAACAATATCATTAATGCTCTCCTTGAAAGGAGGTCAAGCAGTTACTCTAGCAGGCACAGGAAACACAAACACTTTCATGAATTAAGAGTATGAACTCAAGCATAACATTCAGACAAGTGTAGCACAAACTAGAACAATTATAGTAGCACGAGGTGGTGAGCTCATTTCTACAGCTATAGCTCATAACTGGTCTACTCAAAAAAGCTTTCCCATTGGTACCCCTAAAAAGATGTCGGCATCGTTTTGCTCACAAAAAAGCGCCGGTGGTCCCGAGCAACTCCCAGCATGTAGGGATTCTATCGGGAGCGCTGGACACCAAAACCTGTGTAAAAAAGGACACCTACCCCCACTTAGCCCTCTCTCTCTCTCTCCTCATTTTCCGACTTGGGAGGGGAATCTTGGACCACTGGTGTGGGATAAGCCTCCCAATAATGAGGGAGTGGGTGCCGGGGACCCCAAAAAGTAGCTGACATGCATGGTGCCGGCTAGTGTTTTGGGCTCCCCGGTGGAGATGCTCCAAAACGCTGCTAGCGTGTTATTTGGGCTCGGAGCCAAAAATGCGGACACACCCGCGGCCCCAAAATACTGCCGGCGTGGGTACGAGCCCAAAAAAATAGTCGGCGCTCCCAGCCCGCGCCCGACACATAGGGTGCCTATCGGGAGCGTCGGACACCAACTCCAACTTAGAAAAATGCACGGTGGCCCAGCTGCAGTGTCACATTCCCCCTCTCTCTCTACTTTTTCCTCTCTCCCACCTATCCATCCACTTTTTCCTCTCCCCACCGCCCCAGCACGCGGCGACCACGAAAACCATGCAGCACGGCCATGGCCGGTGAGGCTGGAGCACGCGGTCGACCTTGGTGAGCTGGGTATCCACGGCGAGCGGCGCGTCCTCGGTTGTAGGCACGGCGAGCTTGGCAGCCGGCCTGCCGCCGCCACAAATCCCTTCCCCTGCAGCATCAGTCTCGCGGATGGCACTGTCCTGTCGGCTGGGGACGGGAGGAAGAGGCGAAAAGGTTTCGCCACATTGACACCAAAGGATAATCTATTGTACCTCTCAAACTTCTCTACCAATGCAGCAGTTCACTGCATTGTCTGTTGGGGAAGGGGGGCAGGGGGTGGCTTGCACTTTTTTATTGGTCTGGCTCTGCACGGAAGCTGCCAATTTAATAGTTTCGATTGATTCTGTCCATGCAAGTCCTGCGGCTCATGGTTTGACAGTCGAGTTTCCTCGAGTTACATACATGTGCGACGACGCTGACAATGTCGGGAGGGGACTTTAAGGCGCGGGCGTCGTGTGTAGTACTCCAGTTTTGGTGAAGGATTCGTCCCTTTAAGGCCTCTTTGATTCAAAGGATTTGTATAGGAATTGTGTAGGATTTGGATTTTATGAGAAAATTTTCTACACACATGTTTGATTCATAGGAACATATCCTATAGAAAATAATCCTATTGGAATCTAGTAGTGTAAATCCTATAGGAAAAAAACATTAGGCCATTCCTCATGGAAAAATTCTTTTGCTACAATTAAAGCCACTTCATCTTCCTATAGGATTCAAGTAGGCATGACATTCCAATCCTACGTCTTTCCTATTTCTATGGTTTTTTTATCCTATGAATCAAAGAAGCCCTAAAGGTGTGCTATGCTTTTTGATTTGACATCGGAAACAGAACTGCCGATGGTGGTAGAGGAAGCATCCAGAGGATTTAGGGCGTACGTGCCCGAAGGGTTGCGCTCTCATGGGCCTTCCTATGTGTGAAACCGTCTGTGAAATTGTGCACCGCCTCTGGCTAGGCTTTGCCATGTTAAGAACCCTAAGATTTCAATACGGTCGAGCTATAGCACAGTTGCGGTGTGCCGCTGTGCTAGTCCTTGCTAATATCCCTAGTGCGTGTTGGATGGTCTGACCTGACCACTCTCGCTATGGTTTAAATGTGGTTGCCCTTGTAGTGAGTCCTGAAGTGTTATATCATCCTAAATTCTAGCTACACCCTGCGTTCCATAATGTAGTATATTTTGACACACTAAATTAGTTTACCAATACATAATATATTTTGGGACAAGGATCATGCATGTACATCAAAATCGTTTGGCACACCTAGGAAAAGCAAAGACATTGTATCATCGGATCAAGGGGAATTGCAAATTTCCAACAAAATAGACTGCAGAGAAATTTCGAGGAGGGGTCTCTAAAGGATTTCTCTCATGTAGATGCTAAATGCAAAAATTATAAGCCCTTAAATCCTAAGGATTGATTTGAATCCTAAAGAAGTCCTATTAGATTCCTTAGACCCTAGAATCAAACAAACAGTTAAGGCTAAAACGATGTAAATCGTTTCAAATTAAGTCCTAATAAATTTCTTTGATACAAGCAAGCCCTTTATATATTACTCCCTCCGACCGGAAATAAGTGTAGGTGACTTAGTTCAAACTTTATACTATGTTAGTACAAAATCACCGATAGTTATTTCCGATCGGAGGGTGTAGCAATTTTCGTGTGCATGCATGTGTTTCACCTTGTTGCGCCCGATCTTAGGCTCCAAGCCGAGAGGTGTAGAAGGTATGATGACCAATCGATCTCGTGTAAAGCACACAATTGTTGTATGCACATTTGGTGCAGCTATTGTATCCTCGCGACATGTGAAGTTAGAGTAGAGCTGTGAGGGATACATGGTGTTCCTTTGAATCAAACAGACAGTTAAGCTCATACGATGTATATCCTTTCAAAGTCCTATTAAATTCCTTTGATACAAAGAAGCCGCTTAGCAATATTTTGTGTGCATGTGTTTCACCTTGCTGTTCCTCTTGGGCTCCAAGCTGAGAGGTGTAGAAGGTACGATGACCAATCCAGCTCATAAAGCACACCGTTGTGTGCACATTTGGTGCAACTATTGTGTCCTTGGCACATGGTATTAGAGCAGATCTCCGTTGGATATGTGCTGCGCTCTGAACCCCTGACCAGCTCCAGCTCCATGCTCTTTACGTCAAAATAGGCCAAGCCAGGGCAACCTTTGACGAGTAAGGCACCTTTACCCTCCGTGAAACCAATTATTGTGAGTGAAGCATATGGACATAGTAACGTGCCCATGTCGGAGCACTGCCATCCTCCACCAATGTCATCTTGATCTTGCCTGGTCCAAAGCTGCATCAAGGTGTCGTGGCCTTCTGGCCTGGTTAAAACGAACGAGATCTCACTACAACACGCGAGCTAATATGGGACACTTTAGATTGCTTCTAATATTTAAAAAAGTGTCTCTAAATATCTTTTGAGGCACTTTGAAAAGTGCCTCCTTTACTCATACCTCTAAAACTTTTTAGGACACTTTGAGCAAAGTGCCTCTAATTGAATTTAACTAGATGATACCCCGCGCGTTGCTGCGGATGTAAAGCTAAATTTTATTATCCAATTCTGTAAAGGTACTTCTAAAATTAATTAGCCAAAATAATAAACAAATTATTTCCCTATGAAATGAAGGCACTTCCAAAATTAATTAGCCAAAATAATAAGCAAATTATTTTGTAGAAGAAGAAAATAGGTGTGGTAAAAGGAATGTACTCCAAACGAACCTTGCATTCTTCCAACGGTATATTCATAAACGTGAAGGTTTATGTGGAGTATATGAGTATGCAGATCATTAGAAATTGTTACCTAGAACATCCCACTTCTTAGTATTCCGATGAAATAACTACACCTTTGCGTAGGCTTACCAACAAATGAAGAGAGATAATCAAGATCCCATGAATAGAAAGGGCATGATGAGAAGAACCCACATAATAGGAGCTGATGAACATATTGTACTTTCTTGCAACCATGCTGACTTGATTAGCCCATGTGAGTGCAGAAGACTTAAACATCAACTTCTAGATGTTTCAGTACTGCATCTGTATAAGGGAATCAGATATTACATATTTGAAGGGAACCCATTTGCATCATCTAGTTGCTCCAAAGACTGCGGTGAGACCCTAAGCAGTTCGACCTAGCCCTTAAGCAGTTGTAGGCAGAGCAGGCGACTTCCACTAACAGAGACTGCTGAAGAGAAATTTCAGGCCGATTATCGCATACCGATAAGACTGTGAAAACGTCAATTTAAGTTGAATGTGACAGAAATATGCCAAGAAATTATATCATATTAGTTTCAGGCATCATGTTGCCATCCCAAATGAAGGTGGGCATGCAAACCTTCCAGATGTGTAATCAAATCCTGCAAGGAAACAAAATGTAGGAAAATGAGTTATCTCCGAGATGGTGGATAGCACGATCTTAACATGGTTGATAAAACATATGGAGAAAATCATATTATCAGTATCATCTCACAGTAGAAAAGAACTGAATTCTAATCAGCGCCACCAACGTCTCTACTGGTTTGAAATATACTGTGATTTGCATGTCAAGAAACCCTTCGACCTGCGATGCTGCTATTTTTGATCTCCATGCCAACTCTTCAAGCGTAGCGGGTAGTGGCTGATTCACATAGATGGAGAGGGATGTGCGGGAGACAACAGCTGGTGCCCTGCAGTTGAAGATGAGAAGATGGTGGCTATGTAGAAAAAGGGAGCGGAGAGGACTCAACGTAAGGACGGGTTTTAATGGAGAAGAGAAAGCGTCCGTGGCTGTTCAGCCAAAGAGAAATAGAAACGGAAGCATGAAAAAGCAAGATTAACATGATGTATTAATAGGCTGCACGTGGGCTACACTTCCATCGCTGGTCAGCATGCTAAACAGAACACACGAAGGAATAGGATAGACGCTTGAAAACGGGAATGGAACGGAACCACGGAAAGTAATGAAGAGTTTGTGGGCAGTTTTCTTATCTGAGGTGGCAGGCTTGATGCAATTTAACTAAAACGGAATGACGTGGACGTGAAACTGATAGAAGTGATGTGGCATGCTTGCATATAGAGAGAAATATGGTAGTGGGGGACTCTTATTTAGATATAGAAGATTAGGAGCACTTAAGCAAAGTGCCTTAAAAACTTTTAGGAGCATTTTAATTGAAGTGCCCCAAATCAACTACTTACTGCAGGTTTAAAATGTTGTTGAAAAGCCTGCATTCGTGGTTCAGATTTTTTCTTCTTTTTTGAAATTTTATTCCGGAGTGTGACTAATAATGTCTGTCTGATTTCCCGTTTCGCTAGCATGTGGTTTATTTTTTTAGCTGGTCTTCGACCTGAGCCCATTTATATTCCCCGAGAAGCCCATTTAGTGGGTGCTTCTCCCTAGTGCACGCGCGCTAGGTATCCTTCATTTCGCTTAAGACTGGCGATGTTGGGCTTTCTAATTCACGGCCCAACTAAGAACTGATGGTCGTTTACGGATTCGCGGGCTTGGCCCATTTGTCATCTCCTTCGGATTCGTTAGTTTTCCCGGTACAGAGTCGATGGAACCAAGTATATATGCCGGTGTAAATTTCTGTCAGGTTCCGATGTGGGACTAAAGAATTCCACTGAGTTGCCAGGTTGTCTGGTCTCTGCGCTCCATGCTTTTGGTGAATTAAATTACTTGCCGGTGCATCTCGCATGCTACGCGCCAGGTTGACCAGTCCACTAGGCTAGATTGGTCTTGGAACATTGCATTTTTTTGGCTGGTCAGAAAACATTATGTTCGCCTGGCACATAATCTCGTTTTTTTTCATAGCTGGTCTGCGTGCGCTGCTCGTGTTAGTAAAGGTACGGTGTGAACGGATTGCGACTACATTACACGACATCATACGCTAAGGCTGCTAGGGCACGTGTGATCATTATTTCCTCTTTTAAATTATTAATTAGGTGCTAATTTAAATATACTAAGTCAGTTTAATATAATACTATACTGAAAAATAAATCATGGAACAAAAGACGAATTCAAAATAAGGAATAAGATTTTACCATCCTCAGAACAAATTAAGACTAAATGGGAAAACCAATTTTTTTATTTCACGCAACCAATCACGTTTAAAAAGAAATGATCAGACTATTGACTACAAAGTGTGCAAAAATTTAGGCCGATGAACAAATCAATAGTACATGAGAAAACAAAAATTTTGCGATCCAAGAAACAAACGAGTCATGATGTTGGAAGGAACAAGGATATGAATCTCGTGGAACAAATTTTGAACTCGTTGAAAGAAAATTATAACTCACGGAACATAACACTTTTTAGACTATCTAAAAACAAATAATCATGTAAAAATAAATAAAAGGAACACTATTTAAAAATGAAATGGAACAAAAATAGAATTATGGATGATATTGAAGCATGGATTTAAAAAGATAAAAGTTAAAAAAAACAAAGAAAAAGGATGCAAAAGATAACAAGAAGTTAACAAATAGTAAAAGAAAAAATGATAGGCATAAGATTATATAAATAACTAGAAGAAAATACATTAATATTCATGGAGCTACGGTATACATCATGGAACAAAAACCTTTGAACTCTTGGGAAGAATTACCACTACCAATGGAAAAAAAGACACCATCAAAAAAATATTTAGATCTGCTGAACAAATCATACCTACAAATGGAGCACGATTATAGCGGAACAAAAAATGCGACTACATAGGGAACACAAATACAAGTACATAGCGAACAAAAAATCAGACCTCAAAATAACTAAAAACAAAATGGGGGAACAAAACTTTAGTCTGTGAAACAAACCACGACTATAAAAAGGGAGGAAAAAATTGGTGTTCCCGGAACAAATCATGACTATAGAGAAAACAAAAATTAGTTCACGAAACAAATCAAGACTCTATGGGAAACACTATTTTAGTCCGTGTAGGAAAGCACGACTATAAAAAGTTAGCGTTCATGAAAGAAATCACGATTATATGAAAGAAATCACGATTAGTGACTTGCTCAGTTGCTTTTTTTATCCAGCTTGTTGCTGCTACCCAGCTTGTTGCTGGTTGATGCTGCTACCCAGCTTGTTGCTCCTTAATTAGTTTATGTTGCTCGTTAATCAGTTCCTGTTACTACTTAACTAGATCATGTTGCTCATTAATTAGTTGTTGTTACTTTGTAATTAGTTGTTGTTTATCAGTAGTTGTTGTTGATCGTTAAGTACTCATGAGTTGTTTCTTTATATTGTTTGATGCATATCTGAAAGTGCCCCAAAAGATTGCTATTTTTAGGGCACTTTGATTAAAATGCCCCAAAAGTTTGCTACTTTAGGGACACATTTGAAAGTGCCCCAAAAGTAGCTACCTTTAGAGGCATTTTAATTAAAAGTGCCCCAAAAGGTTGCTACCTTTTGGGGCACTTCTTCAAAATGCCCTAAAATCCTTTAAATTAGAGGCAGTTTGACCAAAGTGTCCCAAATTATGATGAATTAGGGGCACTTTAATCAAAATGCCCTAAATTAAATTTTTTTGGGGCACTTTGAATAATACCCCTGCCCAAAGTGCCCCTAAATGTATACCGTGTATGTGTACGTGTACGTGTACTAGTGTCTTCCCTCCACCAGCGATGCATGGGATCGGTGGCTGCAGCTCCACTTTCATGGGTAGCTTGTTCAAAAAGACGCGCCCCGCATCCGCGCTAACGTCAAGGGTGTAGAAGCTTGTCTTGTCCCTATATAGCCAGTGCGTGATACCACGATCATCGACGATGCCGGACCGCGGCCCCGACATGGTGAGGTCTCGCATCTCCATGGGGCACATGGTGGGCGCGTTCCAGCTGCCCGTGACGGAGGAGTAGGAGTAGGCGTAGACAACCCCGTCGAGGCGGACGGCGGTGAAGACCACCCGAAACGCTAGCAGTCGTTGGCGTTGGTTGTCCAGACCCTCACCGCCGTGGCCCGTGATGAGCGCGTAGCCGGTGACGTCCCTCCCTAGGTACGGGGGGTGCAAGTGCAGGAGAGGCGGCGGAACGTGATGCACGCCACCGAGGAGAGGGTGGCACACCGCGAGGTGGAGCTTCCGGTAGTCGAGCGGTGCCGGCATGATGCGCGCGAGGAGGAGCCCGTGCCGCGACGCCAGAGGCTTTGCGTAGTTGAAGAGCCCGTCGTCGTGTTTGGAGAAGAGGCCGATGCCGGGACGCGAGAGGTCGTCGAGCCTCCAGAATCGCGGGGGACAATGGGATGTGTTAATCACCGTAGCCGATCCGGGTAGGAGATAGTCGTTCTGGTAGAAGGCACCGAGGAGGACGGAGGCCTTCCTGTTCTCCGGCAGCACGCCGGCTCGTCGGAGGAAGGCCGCGTCGTCGGCAGCTAGTAGGCGGAGCCACCGTGTGCACGTGGCGGCGCAGCGGAGGAGGTCGACGGAATCCCACAGGCGCGCAAAGATGTCCAGGAGCAGCTCGTCCGGGAGGACGCTGGCGGCGTCGCTTGCGTCGGTGGCCATCGATCGATCGGTATTGCCTAGGGCTAGATTGGTCTGTCGCTTGCTCGCTCTCGCATGTACTCCGTAGAAGGCGATCCTACTTTCTTTACCACGGTTTGCCGAGGCGGTTTAGCCCCGTTCCAAGTACTCCATATAGTGGAACGTGTACGTCACGAACTCATACACGCGGACGTATAAGATTGGGGCGGCCAGGCCCACCTTGTCTCCTGCTTCTTCAAACACATATTGTTTGAAGTCTAATACAGTACAGTATCTATCTAATCTAAACTAATAATACGGCTTAAGGTCGTGATGGTTCAAAAACCGTGGTACGTCAAAAAACCGTCCGGTCTATTTTCGTACGTCAAAAAAATCGGCCCATCTCGGTCGCCCTTCCTGGCTTCGTCCGTCGCCTTCGTACTCGTAAGTTGGACCGATGCTGGCAGGGACTCTACCCGCTCAAATCCTAGAGTCCTGGTCCTGATCCTAAACGCCGCAATATATATCTGGATTCTGGACTCGCTTGTGCCGGCCGTACCCAGGAAGCCCTCCCAAAGGTTGATCCCCTTGACGTGAGTTATCCTGATCCCGGACGGACACGTTCCTGTGGCGCCCTACCTTACCCTTCCTCCCAATCTTCTCTTAGTCACAGATCTTATCCCTATCTCCCGGTTGTGAGCTCACCGCCCGTGATCCCGACCACCGATCGCCTCTGGTGGAAGTGCGTGCCCGTCGGGTGCCCTGACCCGTTTCTGTGCGCTGAGGCCTCCCTTCTTGGCTGCCCCAAGCAGTAGCAACGCAAGCGCAAGGGGAAGACGAGCCTGATGCGACGCTGCGACTGCGCTCTCGGAGTCTAGGCGAGTTCGCATCGCACAATCGCAGGTATTTGTCGCTGGTTTGGTCCTTGAGTGCGTCGGGCGTCTTGCACGGGACCAATTCGTCGACGCGTCGCGCAGTCGCAGGTATTCGTCGCTGGTTTGGTCCTTGAGTGCGTCGGCGCCTTGCACATGACCAATTCTTCGACATCCCCACGCGCGTGCCGATGGAGCACCCCGAGTGTTCTCGTCCGGCATCGCCTAGGCGTCGGTGGTCACGAGCGAAAGAAAGAGCAGCACGATGGCAGTGTGGATCTGCTCATCGAGAGCCTGGACGTGCTTCTCTCAATCCCTGACGGCCGGCTCTGCAGAAACATGGCCGTAATGTTTATTCCATCTCATTTTTTTGCTTGAAAATTCCCCACCGGCCTGCACAACTTTCCTCAAATCTGTTTTGTTTTGTGCTTGACTATTATTGTAGACTTGTGAAATATGTGGGTTTCTGCCCATAAGATGTTTGTGTAAATATCTCTGGAAGAGCACAAAGATGTAGGTACATAACCGTTCCACTCATCTTGGGGATAATTTTACAAGAAGGATATTTCAAAATCGGAAGTAATAATAAGTAGCATCATCAATTCTTCACAATACTGCCCCGTACTATTAAAATATTGATTGATTCCAGAGAACTAGACGGTACTAGCTAGCTGCTAGCAACACACGAAATAGAGGCGCTTGTCCATCAGCTACAGGTGGATGTAATGTTTGATCTCAATTGTGAAATTGCTTCACCTCAAAATGCAAAGAAGTACTTAAGTTAATCGAGGTTTTTTCTATTGAAAATTGAAAAATAAGGAAACGAAATATAATATGAATAAGTAAGATGAACGGAACTAATTTGTTACGACTGCTTTGAGTGAGCGGAATAATCTTAATTTTTTAAACTGAAATTGATTAGTTTCTCGTGTCACATGAGCAAAAGTCCCCCACTTGGCCTATCTTGCTTGCTACTATCGAAATATTAATTCTACAAGGAGGAGCAGCTTTGTTGAATGGTGTTGGTCGTGCCACCACGAATAAAGCTTCCTAGCTTCAGGCCCGTCTCTACGACATGGACGATGAATATGAGGAGCTAAGAGGATTCTTTTCTAGCCGGTTTTTTAAATTAACTGAGTTTGTGTACTGGGTGTGATGTTTGTGAAGTGGAGGTGTCAACGTCACTTTGCCATTCTGTTCTCTAGCGTCAATGTCGTGACGGCAGCCTACGCTTCATGATAGGCGCAACATCTTTCGGATCAACGCATGCCTAATAACATTTATAGGGGTTCCATTTCATTGTGACAGAATATATTTAATAAAAAAACCCGTAGCAAAGCACGGGTATTTCATTTACTTCGTTCCGATAAGTCATTTAGAAGTAATTGCAAAAACAATGCATACAAAATCGATAAATCCGAAAATCCGAATTACTATATTCAAAACTGCTCTTAAATGGTAAGAAATCCGCAAAAATGATCAATATGAAAAAGTTGCGCCTAATCTGTAGCTTTCTAATGCCATATCATTTGCATCAATCGTATAAACGGTTTGAAAATACCAAGCAAAAAACTGTCTGCAAAATAGAAAATCCGCGAAATTGTTGTTTAGCATCTTTAAAATTAATCTTAAACTATCCAGAATTTCAAAAATACTTCAGATTAATAAGTTGCACAATTTCCTTACGAATCCAACGGTATATCATATGCATCATTCCGATAAGTGGTTTGAAAACCGCGGCAAAATTACTGCGCAAAAATGCAAATTGACACGAAAACCTGATTGTTCTATTTTGAAATAACTTTAAAAACGTATAGAATTTCGAAAAACTGCCAAGACAAAAAAGTTGCGAAATTTGATAAGCTTTCCAATGGTATATTATTTGTGTAAATCCGATAAACGGTTAAGAAACTATAGTCAAAACATGTAGATCATATGTACTATAGCGGGAAGTTTAAGACTGTTTAGCTTCTACTATAACGTGAAGTTCACACGTATGTACAAGGAAGTTCAGAATTGGTTGTAGATCCTTAATCTACAACCGGTTCTAGAATAGCTGAGCTACATATATACATACGTACAATTTATTTTGTGTAATATAAATTTTCCTGGCTTTCATATTTATATCTCTAAAATTAAGCTTTGATACTAAATTATCTGAAAGTTAATTCATTTGATACTCAGTTGCTTTGTAGAAGCACACATGAAGAGAATGAATAAAACGAAGAGGATCTCAAACGAAGCGAGGAAGAACATTGAATCCGCCAAGTAGGCGATATCACATTCTTCTAGATACTGCTGCAAAAAGTAGATTATAAAAACATGTTGCAACATCCTTTTAGTGAGAAAGGTGTGGCGGTTTTGAGATGGTTTGAACCTTTCATATTATTGTTGCCTATTTGAGCAAAATAATATGTTTAAGGCATATTCTATGGTATGTGAAGCCGTATTGGAGCCATTGCCTCCACATTGATAATCCTTAGAAATATCATTCTTGACATTTGGCATTAAGAAATAGCATTGTTGACATTATTCTTATGATGTCTCTGCATTGACACTCATGTTGCCAATGGATTTAGCTTTGGTGTCATTATTATATTTATTTCGTAAGAATGCAGTGTAAGAATTCGAAAGCCCGTGGCAACGCACGGGCATTCAACTAGTATGATTTAAAATTAGTTTGTATAGGGGAAAACAAAGGTGAATATATACTTCGAGTTATTACTTGCAATCAAAATTGATGTAAAAAATTGCTCCCTACAATCCAGAATACTTGTCGTGAAATAAATGGATCTACACACTAAAACGCGTTTAGATATATAGATTTTTCGAAAGGAAAACGCTCTCTACCAGGTGTAGGATCGCGTCCTCCGCCCTCACAGCGCGCGTGTCCCGGTAGAGCGCACGTTATACTTCTCTTCATCTTATCTCTTCCCCATGCGAGACCACCGCCTGGATTCGATTCCCCACGGAGCCATACCGGCACCGCCGATTTCCTGCACGCATGGCACAGCGACCGTAGCCGCTTACCCGCAACCACCCACTCCGGCCGCCAGCCACAATACTCGCCGGACCATCCTGCTGGAGCTTGTCCGCGAGCTCCTCTGCGGCCCCATGGCGTGGCAATGGCACCGGCGAAGGCCTCCGTGGCCACGGTTCTGGCCGACGATGGAGTTTTACAACACCATGGCCATGGCCCATGGAAGCTGTGCCTGCCGTTTTAGACACCGCCTCGGTCACGCGATGCCTTATATATTTAGATTGATCTTGTCCACAAAATATATTTCTTACATCATTATATGCATAAGCTACTCCAAAAAATAATAAGCCATTTAACAATGGATTTTCACTCATTATAGACCCATGTAGTAATCACTCCAAATCAGCTCTTGGTCTCTTTGCGCCCATGAAATGCAAAAGAATATCTTCATAGGAGTACTTCTCTGTGATTTCCCTATGTATGTTTACTAGCAAGCTGTTGGCGAGAAACTAATCCTCCATTTGATGATGCAACTTTGTCTAAATATATACATAATCTCAAAATTAAGTAGAGAATGCGCATTTAGCACTTGCTCGAGAAACGGGAAGTGTGGTAAGAAATGTTGATGTAGGCTAGATCATCTCGGTTTAGTATCTTACTATGCATCATGAGATTGGGATCTGAGAGATGGAGAGAGGGAGAACCGAGAGAGAAAGAGTGGAGACTACCTGCTCCTTGGCTCGAGGAGCTCGAGCCGTTGGCCATGACGATGGACGACGGCGTGAGTGGGGTGGCGATGGACTTCCCGTGGTTAGCGCTAACCTTAGATCGGATTGGGATATCGGTGGGGCAACTGGCAACGACGAACCTTGTGCTGTGTGCCGCCGGCTCCCACCTCTTTATATACGCAGGTGACAGGGGCCCACCAACCAGATAAGGTTGGACGCCCCTGCTACTCGGTGATGGCGCCAGAAAAGATGGTGTCGTGTAGTTGGCGAGGGAGCAGTAAGTCCTTGTGCGTGGTGAATGACCAGCCCGTTGGGAACCCCAAGAGGAAGGTATGATGAGTGTAGCGGCTAGTTTTCCCTCAGTTAAGAAACCAAGGTTTAATGTCGATCTTGAAGAGGAGAGACGGTGACGACTGAAGGTGATATGGAGCCTGCACACACACAACCAAGTACTATGTTCCCAACTTGCGATGAGGTTGTCAATCTCACCGGTTTGCTTGAAACAAAGATTATGAGCGTATCGAGTGGAAAACAATATAGTATGCGAGTAAAGTAAACAGTACGGGAAAAGTAAACAGGTGATTGCAATATGATTAAAATAGGACCGGGGTCCACGGTTCACTAGTGGTGTCTCTCCATAGATAAAACAACATGCTGGGTAAACAAATTACAGTTGGGCAATTGATAGAATAAAGATAACGTGATATGTCAAGAAGATCACTATGAGATTTACTCTGGGCATTACAACAAAATACATAGACCGCCATCCAACTGCATCTATGACTAATAATCCACCCTCGGGGATATCAATCCGAACACCCCAAAAGTATTAAGTTGCGAACAACAGATAATTGCATTAAGCAAAGTGTGTAATGTAAACAAAGCATATGCCCTTGAGCATATGAATGTTGTTTTCTCCCTAGTAGCAACAACACATCTACCACCTTAGAGGTTTCTGTCACTCCCCCAGGTGAAATAGAGACATGAACCCACTATCGAGCATAAATACCCCCTCTTGGAGTCACTAGCAACTACTCGGCCAAGATAGCTACTAACAACGGAGAGCATGCAAGATCATAAACAACATAGAGATAACAAAAGATATAATTCAGTACAGCAACTTAATCATAAACACCAATATTCATCGGATCCCAACAAACCAACATCATAGAATTACATAACGGTGATCTCAATCATGTAGGGCAGCTCATGAGATCTAAACATGAAGCACATGGTGGAGAAGACAACCATCTAGCTACTGCTATGGACCCATAGTCCAAGGTAGACTACTCACTCATCGCTCCGGAGGCAAGCATGGCGATGAAGAAGACCTCCGGTGGCGATTCCCCTCTCCGGCAGGGTGCCGGGAAGAGCTTCTGGACCCTCCCGATCTTCGGGTCGACGGCGGCGGCGGATCGCGATGTGTTCTGGAAATCTGATCGGGTCCTTAGGTTTTTTCCGTCGGGGGGTCTTTATAGGCGAAGGGGCGTCGTCAGAAGAGGGGCCAGGTGGCCTCACAAGGTGGTGGCGCGGGCCAGGGGCTGGCCGCGCCACCCCTGTGTGTGGGCCCCTGGTCCTCCGCCTCCTACTCTCCTTCGGATCTCTAGAAGGTTCCGGGAAAAATAAGACTTCAGGAACTTGTTTCGTCCAATTCCGAGAATATTTCCTGTGTATCACTTCTGAAACACAAAAACAGCAGAAAACAGGAAACTGGCACTGTGGCACTTGTTAATAGGTTAGTTCCGGAAAATGCATGAAAATGCCACTAAGTGTAACGAAATAATAGGCAAATGGTGTAAAAACAAGCATGGAGCATCAAAAATTATAGATACGTTTGAGACGTATCAAGCATCCCCAAGCTTAACTCCTGCTCGTCCTCGAGTAGGTAAGTGATAACAAAAGAATAATTTTTGAGGTGACATGCACCTACACAATCTTGATCATCTATGTAAGCAATGTGAGCTGGGATCATAAGAACTTAAAACATGGGCACGAAAGATATAATCATGACAATAAGAACTTAGCAACCATGTTGTAAACATGCAAATGAACACAAACAAAAGATCATGATAATGAAACAATGAAAGTCAAACGTGTGTTCAAATCATAAGGAAAAACATACAAATGGTTTTCAGCTTGTCCTTCAAAGAGAGCAAAACATAAATGCATTGGACACCTCAAAGTTTAAGAGGGCGACTAGATACAAATAATTTAAGAACAAGTGAAACCAATCATCATGAGTCAATCAATGAACTTTGGGACAATGCATATCACACTAAGAATGACAACTATGCTCTCTTAGTGGTGCATAAAGAAAGAAGGTGGTGACTCAACATAAAAGTAAAAGAAAGGCCCTTCGCAGAGGGAAGCAGTGATTGCTCATGTGCTAGAGCTTTTCATTTGTAAAACAGAGATAAAACTTGGGTTTTGAGAGGTGGTTGCTTTTGTCAACGACTAGCAATGGGGTTCTTACTATCTTCCATACAAAAATTAAGCAAGTTTTTGAGAGAGAGATTGGCACTTTTGTGCTCTTTTTATAAAACTTGGCACTCCTCCCCACCTTTTTCCTTTCACATACCATGGCTAACCGATTCCATCGGGTGCCCACCAACATTCACATTCTTTGGAGGAGTGCATTTTTTTCTATTTTTCTATTTTTTTATTTTTTATTTTTGGAATAAGCAATATGGAAGATAGCAAATCCGACCACTACGTCCCCATGAGCTGAAAACAGTGTCACAAAACAGGAAGTATTTTGAAGGTTTTGAAAGGTAGCACATGGAAATTTTACTTTGGAATGGCTTACAAATAGCATGTATAGGAATTTATAGTGGACACAATGGCAAACTTGGCTTTTAGGAGTTGGATGCACGAGTAGAGCTCATACTCAGTACAAGGCGAGGGCTAGCAAAAGACTGGGAGCGACCAACTAAGAGAGCAATAATGGCCATAATCATGCAAAGCGACAAAGCGACATTAAAAGAAGCATAAGATGGCATCAAAAGTCAAAAACTAAATGATCATGAAGGCTAATGGCGACTTTGTATGAGTCTAACATGTGTGAGCATGCGCCAAGTCAACCCAAATAAAGCATCAAGGAGAAAACCAAAATAATGCTTCCATACAATAAAAACAACGCATGATTTTTTCAAAGGCTCATTAAGCAATCTCAGTTATTTGAGACAAGTCATGCTACAGCAAAACAACTAAGCATACTATCAAAAAGACATCAAGCATGACATGAAAAAGCCTAAGCCGCAGTCTACACAAGCTCCTTCTTGTACCACTATTTTGCACAAAGCTTTTTCTCTTTTCCAACACCATTTGAAATTTTTATAAATACCTCTTTTGATGAAAACCAATAAAGATCAGAGGCAAAAATACACCTTGATGAAAAGATTTGACAAGATCTGGACGCAAATCAAGGCGAAAACGAAAACCAAAAGCAGTAGCAGAAAAAGTAGAATGCTCGATTTTTAATAAGAGTGAAAACTAGAGCATTCTTTGCAAATGAAAACGAGTACATCTCCTCCAAAAGAAATTTGTTGGGGTCCAACCATTTATTGCAGCAAACAAACAAACTAAACCAACTAAGAAAACTAAAACAACTGACGCTCCAAGAAAAACACATAGTGCATGAAGCAATAAAAATATAGTGTCTTGAAAGGTGACCTGATTTTTGACGATGAAGAAGGGGTGCCTCGGGGGCATCCCCAAGCTTTGACGCTTGTACTTCTTGGATATTTCTTGGGGTGATGCATGGGCATCCCCAAGCTTGAGCTTTTGTCCATTCTTCAACTCATCTCATCATTCTCCAATCCCTACACTTGAAAACTTCCTTCATACAAAACTAAACACAATTCAATTAGCAACATTAGTGTAAGCATAAAATATATTCAACCTCTTTTAGCTTCAGGTTTCAACCCAAAACTACCACATATAAAGTATATACTACTGTAGCAACTTCCACAAGAGTTCCATGATAAAAAAGAACTCAAAAGAAAGCGATAAAGTGGCAAAAACAAATATTGGCAGAAATCTGTCAAAACTGAACAGCTGACAAAGGACGAATTTTTGAGGGATTTTCTGTTGCTCAAATCAAAAAGTGTTCAACTAAGAAAAGTTTGGATATAACCTGGGGCATATGCACAAGAAATCGCAGGTCCAAAAGATAAACAGAGAATTTTTACGGTGCAGCACCGAAAACAGTTTCAGGACAGCAATAACCCCAAATCTTTACCTCGCTCAAATTAGAGGCTTCTCTTGGCACAAAAACGAAATAAACAAGATAAGGAGCGGTCATTACAGTAGTAATGACTTCCAAGACTCAAATAAAAGAAAACGTACTGTAAAGAAAACATTGGGTTATCTCCCAAGAGTGCTTTTCTTTAACGCCTTTGAGCTAGGCGCAGAAAATTGCGAATCAAGTAACATCAAGAGATGAAGCATCAAGCTCATAATTTGCTCTAAGAATAGAGTCAAAAAGTAATTTCTTTCTTTTCCTAGGGAAGTGTTCCATACCTTTCTTTAGTGGGAATTGATACTTGATAGTGCCTTCCCTCATATCAATGATAGCACCTACAGTTCGAAGAAAGGGTCTTCCCAAAATAATAGGACATGAAGCATGGCATTCAACGTCCATAACAAGAAAATCAACAGGAACAAGGTTATTGTTAACCACAATAAGAACATCATTAATCCTTCCCAAAGGTTTCTTCTTAGCAACATCAGCAATAGGAACATCAAAATAACATTTTTCTAGCGGTGGTAAATCAAGCATGTCATAAATCTTTCTAGGCATGATAGAAATACTAGCACCTAGATCACATAAAGCATGGCAATCATAACCATTAACATGCATATCAATGATGGGTTCCCAACCATCTTCTAACTTCTTGGGAACAGAGGCCTTTTGCTTCAACTTTTCATCCCTAATCTTTATGAGCGCATTGGTAATATGCTTAGTAAAAGCAATATTTAGAGAACTAGCATTGGGAGTCAAAGCAAGCTTTTGCAAGAACAAAATAACTTCAGATATATTGCAGCCATCAACATCAAAATCATTAAAAGAAGTAGAGCTATCATCTCCCACACTCCGAAAAATTTCAGCACTCTTTTGAGAAAAAGTTTTGACAGTTTTAAGCTTTTTAACACAAGGAGTAGGAGTTTTCTCTACACCAATCAAAGTGAGAGGATTGCTATCAGTAGGAGCAACATCATTAGAGGTAGTAATGGTACATACCTTCATCTCTCTAGCCATCTCATCTTCTCTTTCCCACCTGGCATGCAATTCCGCTAACAATCTAATATTTTCATCAATTCCAACTTGGATAGCATTAGCGGAAGCAACAACATTGCTCACTTTCACATCATTAGGAAACACTTTTAATTTCAGAAGTTCAACATCATGAGCAAGGCTATCAACCTTAGAAGCAAGAATATCAATTTTGCCTAACTTTTCCTCAACAGACTTATTAAAAGCAATTTGCTTACCGATGAAGTCCTTGAGCATTACCTCAAGCTCGGAGGGCGCGGCCCTAGTGTTGTTGTAGGAATTACCATAAGAGTTACCATAACCATTACCATTGGTAGAAGGATACGGCCTATAATTGTTACTAGCAAAATTGTTCCTATAAGCATTGTTATTAAAATTATTGTTCCTAATGAAATTTACATCAACATGCTCTTCTTGAGCAACCAAAGAGGCCAAAGGAACATTACTAGGATCAACATGAGTCCTATCATTAGCAAGCATAGCCTTAATTGTATCAATCTTATCATTCAAGGAAGAGGTTTCCTCAACAGAATTTACCTTCTTACCTTGTGGAGCTCTCTCGGTGTGCCATTCGGAATAATTTACCATCATGTTGTCGAGTAACTTTGACATGGCGCCCAATGTAAGAGACATAAAAGTGCCTCCAACAGCTGAATCAAGTAGGTTCCTTGAAGAAAAATTCAGTCCTGCATAAAAAGTTTGGATAATCATCCAAGTAGTCAGTCCATGAGTGGGGCAATTCTTTATCATAGATTTCATTCTTTCCCAAGCCTGAGCAACATGTTCATTATCAAACTGAGTAAACTTCATAATTTTGCTGCGCAAAGCTATAATCTTAGCAGGAGGATAGTATCTACCAATAAAAGCATCTTTACACTTAGCCCATGAATCAATACTATTCTTAGTCAAAGATAGCAACCAATCTTTAGCCTTTCCTCTCAAAGAAAAAGGAAACAACTTGAGCTTAATAATATCACTATCAACATCTTTATATTTCTGCATCTCACATAGCTCAACAAAATTGTTGAGATGAGCTGCAGCATCTTCAGTACTAGCACCAGAAAATTGCTCTTTCATAACAAGGTTCAACAAAGCAGGCTTAATCTCATAAAAGTTTGCAGCAGTAGCAGGTGGTGCAATAGGAGTGCAGATAAAATCACCATTGTTTGTGCTAGTAAAGTCACACAACTTAGTTTTTTCAGGATTGGCCATTTCAGCAAAACGAAAGTAAACAAGTAAAAACAGCTACCAAGGATTCTAATTTTTTTGGATTTTTGATATAAAAACGATGCAGGTAAAAATAAAATAAAGTAAAGCAAAACAATAACAAAGTAAAGGATGTGTGTGCGAAAAACTCCCCTCGCAGAAGTCTTCTCTTCCTTCCCGGCAACGGCGCCAGAAAAGAAGCTGCTACTTGGTGATGGCGCCAGAAAAGATGGTGGCGTGTAGTTGGCGAGGGAGCAGTAAGTCCTTGTGCGTGGTGAATGACCAGCCCGTTGGGAACCCCAAGAGGAAGGTATGATGAGTGTAGCGGCTAGTTTTCCCTCAGTTAAGAAACCAAGGTTTAATGTCGATCTTGAAGAGGAGAGACGGTGACGACTGAAGGTGATATGGAGCCTGCACACACACAACCAAGTACTTTGTTCCCAACTTGCGATGAGGTTGTCAATCTCACCGGTTTGCCTGAAACAAAGATTATGAGCGTATCGAGTGGAAAACAATATAGTATGCGAGTAAAGTAAACAGTACGGGAAAAGTAAACAGGTGATTGCAATATGATTAAAATAGGACCGGGGTCCACAGTTCACTAGTGGTGTCTCTCCATAGATAAAACAACATGCTGGGTAAACAAATTACAGTTGGGCAATTGATAGAATAAAGATAACGTGATATGTCAAGAATATCACTATGAGATTTACTCTGGGCATTACAACAAAATACATAGACCGCCATCCAACTGCATCTATGACTAATAATCCACCCTCGGGGATATCAATCCGAACACCCCAAAAGTATTAAGTTGCGAACAACAGATAATTGCATTAAGCAAAGTGTGTAATGTAAACAAAGCATATGCCCTTGAGCATATGAATGTTGTTTTCTCCCTAGTAGCAACAGCACATCTACCACCTTAGAGGTTTCTGTCACTCCCCCAGGTGAAATAGAGACATGAACCCACTATCGAGCATAAATACCCCCTCTTGGAGTCACTAGCAACTACTCGACCAAGATAGCTACTAACAACGGAGAGCATGCAAGATCATAAACAACATAGAGATAAAAAAAGATATAATTCAGTACAACAACTTAATCATAAACACCAATATTCATCGGATCCCAACAAACCAACATCATAGAATTACATAATGGTGATCTCAATCATGTAGGGCAGCTCATGAGATCTAAACATGAAGCACATGGTGGAGAAGACAACCATCTAGCTACTGCTATGGACCCATAGTCCAAGGTAGACTACTCACTCATCGCTCCGGAGGCAAGCATGGCGATGAAGAAGACCTCCGGTGGCGATTCCCCTCTCCGGCAGGGTGCCGGGAAGAGCTTCTGGACCCTCCCGATCTTCGGGTCGATGGCGGCGGCGGATCGCGATGTGTTCTGGAAATTTGATCGGGTCCTTAGGTTTTTTCCGTCGGGGGGTCTTTATAGGCGAAGGGGCGTCGTCAGAAGAGGGGCCAGGTGGCCTCACAAGGTGGTGGCGCGGGCCAGGGGCTGGCCGCGCCACCCCTGTGTGTGGGCCCCTGGTCCTCCGCCTCCTACTCTCCTTCGGATCTCTGGAAGCTTCCGGGAAAAATAAGACTTCAGAAACTTGTTCCGTCCAATTCCGAGAATATTTCCTGTGTATCACTTCTGAAACACAAAAATAGCAGAAAACAGGAAACTGGCACTGTGGCACTTGTTAATAGGTTAGTTTCGGAAAATGCATGAAAATGCCACTAAGTGTAACGAAACAATAGGCAAATGGTGTAAAAACAAGCATGGAGCATCAAAAATTATAGATACGTTTGAGACGTATCAGCCCCCGATCAGGGCGTGTGAGAGGGGAAAACGGATCGAGTCGTTGGACTCGGTCCTTGAACGTTGGAGATCATCCTAACATTCTCCCCCTTGAGCTCAACTTTACTTTTAACTTTATGCTTTATACTTTACTCATTTCATCACGGATCAGTACATAGAGCATGTTTCATCGTCACAGCTCAATTGCCGATAGAATCAGACAGCCACTATACACTTTTCTGTTTTGAAACAAATTCTGTTACTTTTGGGCCTCTTATGATCCAGGAATCATAGGCTTGCCATTAAACCCATGCCGGCTAAGTGTTCCTTGAACACACTGGGTGGTAAGCCTTTCGTTAGCGGATCCGCAAGCATATCCTTTGTCCTTATATGCTCGAGTCTTATAGTTTGATCCTGGATTTTATTTTTCACAACATAATACTTTACTTCTATTGGTCTAGTAGCTTTACTCGACTTGTTGTTGTGAGCATAAAATACTGCAGGCTGGTTGTCACAGTACATCTTTATTGGTTTGTCAATACAATCCACTACTTTCAAGTCGGGTATAAATTTCTTTAGCCATAACACCTGATTCGTGGCCTCAAAACATGCTATAAATTCGGCATACATCGTGGATGATGCAACTATTGTCTGTTTGCAGCTTCTCCACGAAATAGCCCCTCCTGCGAGAGTGAACACATATCCTGTTGTGGATTTTCTTTCATCTTTGTCTCCCGCATAATCTGCATCTGAATACCCTTTTATCTCTAGGGAATCAGATCTTCTGTAGGTTAGCATGAGGTCTTTTGTGCCTTGCACATAGCGCAATACTTTCTTTACCATCTTCCAGTGCTCTATGCCTGGATTTGACTGATATCTACCGAGTATCCCGGTGATAAAAGCTAAGTCAGGGCGAGTGCACACGTGTGCATACGGTAAGCTTCCAACAGCCAAAGCATATGGTACTGCTTTCATTTGATCGATCTCATATTGATTCTTGGGGCATTGATATTCCCCAAAACTGTCGCCCTTGACTATCGGAGCAGGTGTGGCATTACTCTTATGCATATTATACTTTATTAGAACTTTTTCTAAATATACCTTCTGTGATAGTCCTAACACTCCATTCTTTCTATCTCGGTGAATTTCTATGCCCAAAACATATGAAGCTTCACCAAGATCTTTCATATCGAAGTTTGAGGACAAAAACTTCTTTGTTTCTCGCAGAAGACTAACATCACTGCTAGCAAGCAGGATATCATCCACATACAAGATTAGGAAAATATATTTCCCACTTTTAAACTTTGCATAAACGCAGTTGTCCTCAATGTTTTCTTTAAATCCAAATCTTTTAATAGTATCATTGAACTTTAGATACCACTGTCTAGAGGCTTGCTTTAATCCATAAATGGATTTCTTTAGACGGCATCCCATGTGTTTCTTCCCCTCCATGAAAAAACCCTTGGGTTGTTTCATGTACACTTTTTCTTCTAAATCTCCATTTAGAAATGCCGTCTTTACATCCATTTGATGCAACTCTAAATCAAAATGTGCAACTAGTGCCATTATGATTCTGAAGGAATCCTTACATGAGACTGGAGAAAATGTCTCATTGTAATCTACCCCTTCTCTTTGTGTAAATCCTTTTGCCACTAGACGCGCTTTATACTTTTCTATATTCCCGTTAGAGTCATACTTTGTTTTGTAGACCCATTTGCAGCCTACTGTTTTGGCTCCTTTGGGAATTTCCTCTAAGTCCCAAACATTGTTGGAACTCATCGACCTCATTTCATCTTCCATGGCCTCTAGCCACTTCGATGAGTTGGGGCCTTCCATAGCTTCTTCATATGAGGTGGGATCACCTTCCATATGAACTGTTTCTATATTATAAACTTTATAATCAGTAGAAATAGCTGATTTCTTAACTCTTTGGGACCTTCTAAGGGCCTCATTCTCTGGCTCATTTTGTACCTCAACTTCTGGTACATCTATTAGAGGTGGCTGCTGCAGCTCCCTTTCATGCTCAACGAAGGGTTCAGTCGGCTCCTGACGGACAGGTTCCGAAACTTCACTCCTTGTTGTCACGGGTGGAGTTACAACAGGTGCTTGCACCGCAACCTCAGGGATTGTTGGTGCAGGCACAACAGGTAGCGAGAAAAATGGCTCCTGAATCATCGAATTAGGTGCATGCACCCTCTTCTCCTCAAGATCAATTTTCCGAGCTACCATGCTCCCCCTCATCAGTTCGTCCTCCAAGAAGACTGCATGTCTCGTTTCTACAAACTTTGTGTATTTATCTGAACAGTAGAAACGATAACCTTTTGATCTGTCAGGATAGCCAATGAAGTGGCAAGTTACTGTTTTGGGGTCTAACTTTGCAATATTTGGATTGAATACTTTTGCCTCGGCTGGGCTCCCCCAGACCCTTAAGTGGCGCAGGGAGGGAACTCTCCCTGTCCACAACTCATACGGTGTTTTGGGCACCGACTTGCTTGTACTCTGTTGAGAATGTGAATGGCGGTTTTAAGCGCCTCCATCCATAATCCCAATGGAAGGGTGGAATAACTCATCATACTGCGCACCATATCCATAAGAGTACGGTTGCGCCTTTCAGCTACTCCATTTTGCTGAGGTTTTCCCGGCATAGAATACTGGGCGACTATTCCATTTTCCTATAAGAACCTTGCAAAAGGTCCAGGTACTTGACCATATGGAGTGTGCCGACCGTAGTACTCCCCACCACGATCGGACCGGACTATCTTAATTCTTTTATCATGTTGATTTTCAACTTCTGCTTTGAATATTTTAAATTTATCCAATGCTTCAGACCTTTTTTTAATTGGATAAATATAACCATGTCGGGAGTAATCATCTGTGAATGTTATGAACGAGTCATAGCCATCCACACTTTTCACAGAAAATGGTCCACAAATATCAGTGTGGATTATTTCTAGTGTTGCTGTACTTCGGTTTGCACCCTTTTTAATTTGCTTTACATACTTTCCTTTTATGCAATCTATGCATTGTTCTATATCGGAGAACTCTAACGGAGGAAGAATATCACTTTTAACGAGGTTTTTGATTCTTCCCCTCGAAATATGGCCTAATCGACAGTGCCATAACTTCGATGAGTCATGAGTTCTTTTTCTTTTCTTTTGTTCTTTGTTCGACAAGGAAGTTTGTTCATTCACATTACACACAGAATGCACTTTTTCACGTAAGGATAACAAATAAAGCTCGTTGTGAAGTAAAGCAACACCCACACAAGCATCTTTAAACCATATGGCACACTCGCCGTGTGCAAAATAACACTCATAACTGTCTTTATCCAAACGTGATACACTTGTTAAGTTTCTGTGAAGTGAAGGAACAAATAAAACATCTCTAAGCATAATAGAAAAACCATCAGCTAACTCCAAGGAGATGTCGCCAACAGCTTCCACGTCTGCTTGAACTCCGTTCGCAACTTCAATGCATCTTTCGTTTCTTTTCATAGTCCTTGTCGAATGGAATCCCTGTAAAGAATTTGCAACATGAACAGTTGCACCTGAGTCAATCCACCAAGTAGATTTCGAAAACTGTGAATACAGGGATTCATTAACAAAAGAAACTGTATCTATACCTTTCCTTGCCATTATGGACTTGAGCCATTCTGGACAGTCTTTCTTGAAGTGCCCAGTCTTCTTGCAGTGGAGACACTGGTCTTTATCCACTGGGAGAGTGGGCTGATGATAATGTTGGGGACCTTTGCCATATGGCTTGGAGGGAGAACCTTGATTGCTGTTCTGGAAGTTCTGGTAGTTCCTTTTCTTGTTGTCCTTGACATAGTTGATGGAACCACCATTTGAGGCTTTAAGCCTATCTTCCTCTTGTACACACATGGCAATCATCTTTTCTATGTCCCATTTATCAGGGGACATGTTGTAGTTGATAACAAAGTTATCAAACTCTTTAGGCAATGATGCCATGACAAAGTGAACAAGCAGAGCAGGCTTTAGTTCCAGATCAGCATCCATGGGCTTCAGTTTAGAAGCCATGTTGCTCATCCTCAAGATGTGCTCCCTGATGCCATGTGCACCTCCTGTGTACTTTTCTGTGACCAGCTGTTTGAGCAGCTGGGTAGCATACACCTTTGAAGAGCCAGTGAACTGGCTCTTTATCTTTTCCAGAAACTCCCCAACGGAAGTGCAGTCTGCGATTGAGCCCGCAATTGCGTTCTCAATCGTATTCTTTATAAAGGCCATGCACTTTTTGTTTGCATTGACCCACTTTTGGTTATCTAGCACATATGCCAGCTCCACTGGAGCAAAGTCCTTTTTCTTTTTCTCCCATGCAGCATCATCATCATTTGCATCTCTGACTGGCTCTGTCGGCTTGACTGGCTGTGGAGTGTCCACAACCCAGTCAACCTCAGCGCAGACAAAAGCCAGATCAACTTTCTTCCTCCACTCAGTGTAGTTGTCACCCCTGAGCGTCGGAACATCTTTGAGGCAACTCATCAGACTGTAGCCTCCTGAAATTCACAAAGATGTGAGATACCAAAAAAATTGCATGCATTAATCCAACGTTGGTATAAATCAACACATACAACTGTTTGTGTAATTAAAACTATATTACCGTTGGGCAAAAAATAGAGATAAGTACACCTTTTAACATGTAATAAATAAATTATGTTCATGCTATTAACAACGTTGGTTATATAATAACAGAACATAATCACTTTTAAAGTCACTTTATCACATCTTTCAAAAATTTCATTACCACTTTTATTGCATTTAAGTAATTTATTTTAACTATTTGCAGCGGAAACATGAATTAAGAAATTCATTAACTTTAAACTTTATATAAAAGTTTCTGTAACTTTTGAAATCTCTAAACAAATTTTTCGTTGGAATAATTTGAATAGAGGAAACTATTTGAAATTTGCTCAAAAAACTGAACAAAAACAATTAAAACTGTGTTCTGTAAATAAAATAACAGAAAAACCTATTTAGCCCGCAGCCACATGTGGCCCACGGCCTGCTTGGCGCGCGTGGCGCCCCTGTGTGACATGCTCTTTCTGCCGCTCGGTCTGAGGCCCAGCGCTGCGGCCCACTTGCCCAATCACCGCTCTGCGCCCTGGCTTTATAGCCGTCGGATGAGGTCCGACGGTGGAACGCCGTTCTCGCTGGAACAAAACAGCCCGAACGGCCAACCCTAGCCTCACTTTCTCTGTCCCCGTCCCCGTCACTCCCTCTGTCTGCCGGCGGCTGGAGGGGACCGACGAGTCCCGCGGCCGGCGCGCCGCCGGCGACGGCCGGAGCTCAGCGCGGCGGCGGCGGTGGATGAGACACTCCATAGCGCATCTTTTCCTCTCTAGCTTTTCCGCCCGGCTCTCCAGGCGGCTCGACCCGCCGGCGACCGAGCCCCGCGGTCGGTGCCCCGCCGGCGATGGCGAGCACCACCACGGCGGCGACTGTTCCCCACCTCTTCCACTCCTTCATGGCACCGACGCAGAGAAGCCGAAGCTCCCGATGGCGCCAGTACAGAGAAGGACGGCGGTGGGTGGAGCGTCCTTTGCCCCCGAAGGGGTTCTGTCCTTTCGGCGGTGGTGAAGGCGAAGCCCCCACCGCCCGTGTTCTTCGTCTCGATGCCTCGGCTTGCCGATGCGCATCGAGGTCGAGAGGAACTGGCGTGGCCCTGCGGCGGCGCTGCTTTTCCGGCGAGCCCGAGGGTCAACCGGTGAGTTTCTTTTCCTTTCTTGCTCTCTGTTCTTTGGATTTCTTTTGGGGATTACGGGATGGCTAGGGTTTTCCTTTCTTTGACCTAAACAAAAAAAATCTACTCCTAAACAGAAGCTCTGATACCAATGTTGATGTAGGCTAGATCATCTCGGTTTAGTATCTTACTATGCATCATGAGATTGGGATCTGAGAGATGGAGAGAGGGAGAACCGAGAGAGAAAGAGTGGAGACTACCTGCTCCTTGGCTCGAGGAGCTCGAGCCGTTGGCCATGACGATGGACGACGGCGTGAGTGGGGTGGCGATGGACTTCCCGTGGTTAGCGCTAACCTTAGATCGGATTGGGATATCGGTGGGGCAACTGGCAACGACGAACCTTGTGCTGTGTGCCGCCGGCTCCCACCTCTTTATATACGCAGGTGACAGGGGCCCACCAACCAGATAAGGTTGGACGCCCCTGCTACTCGGTGATGGCGCCAGAAAAGATGGTGTCGTGTAGTTGGCGAGGGAGCAGTAAGTCCTTGTGCGTGGTGAATGACCAGCCCGTTGGGAACCCCAAGAGGAAGGTATGATGAGTGTAGCGGCTAGTTTTCCCTCAGTTAAGAAACCAAGGTTTAATGTCGATCTTGAAGAGGAGAGACGGTGACGACTGAAGGTGATATGGAGCCTGCACACACACAACCAAGTACTTTGTTCCCAACTTGCGATGAGGTTGTCAATCTCACCGGTTTGCTTGAAACAAAGATTATGAGCGTATCGAGTGGAAAACAATATAGTATGCGAGTAAAGTAAACAGTACGAGAAAAGTAAACAGGTGATTGCAATATGATTAAAATAGGACCGGGGTCCACGGTTCACTAGTGGTGTCTCTCCATAGATAAAACAACATGCTGGGTAAACAAATTACAGTTGGGCAATTGATAGAATAAAGATAACGTGATATGTCAAGAAGATCACTATGAGATTTACTCTGGGCATTACAACAAAATACATAGACCGCCATCCAACTGCATCTATGACTAATAATCCACCCTCGGGGATATCAATCCGAACACCCCAAAAGTATTAAGTTGCGAACAACAGATAATTGCATTAAGCAAAGTGTGTAATGTAAACAAAGCATATGCCCTTGAGCATATGAATGTTGTTTTCTCCCTAGTAGCAACAACACATCTACCACCTTAGAGGTTTCTGTCACTCCCCCAGGTGAAATAGAGACATGAACCCACTATCGAGCATAAATGCCCCCTCTTGGAGTCACTAGCAACTACTCGGCCAAGATAGCTACTAACAACGGAGAGCATGCAAGATCATAAACAACATAGAGATAACAAAAGATATAATTCAGTACAGCAACTTAATCATAAACACCAATATTCATCGGATCCCAACAAACCAACATCATAGAATTACATAACGGTGATCTCAATCATGTAGGGCAGCTCATGAGATCTAAACATGAAGCACATGGTGGAGAAGACAACCATCTAGCTACTGCTATGGACCCATAGTCCAAGGTAGACTACTCACTCATCGCTCCGGAGGCAAGCATGGCGATGAAGAAGACCTCCGGTGGCGATTCCCCTCTCCGGCAGGGTGCCGGGAAGAGCTTCTGGACCCTCCCGATCTTCGGGTCGACGGCGGCGGCGGATCGCGATGTGTTCTGGAAATCTGATCGGGTCCTTAGGTTTTTTCCATCGGGGGGTCTTTATAGGCGAAGGGGCGTCGTCAGAAGAGGGGCCAGGTGGCCTCACAAGGTGGTGGCGCGGGCCAGGGGCTGGCCGCGCCACCCCTGTGTGTGGGCCCCTGTTCCTCCGCCTCCTACTCTCCTTCGGATCTCTAGAAGGTTCCGGGAAAAATAAGACTTCAGGAACTTGTTTCGTCCAATTCCGAGAATATTTCCTGTGTATCACTTCTGAAACACAAAAACAGCAGAAAACAGGAAACTGGCACTGTGGCACTTGTTAATAGGTTAGTTCCGGAAAATGCATGAAAATGCCACTAAGTGTAACGAAATAATAGGCAAATGGTGTAAAAACAAGCATGGAGCATCAAAAATTATAGATACGTTTGAGACGTATCAAGCATCCCCAAGCTTAACTCCTGCTCGTCCTCGAGTAGGTAAGTGATAACAAAAGAATAATTTTTGAGGTGACATGCACCTACACAATCTTGATCATCTATGTAAGCAATGTGAGCTGGGATCATAAGAACTTAAAACATGGGCACGAAAGATATAATCATGACAATAAGAACTTAGCAACCATGTTGTAAACATGCAAATGAACACAAACAAAAGATCATGATAATGAAACAATGAAAGTCAAACGTGTGTTCAAATCATAAGGAAAAACATACAAATGGTTTTCAGCTTGTCCTTCGAAGAGAGCAAAACATAAATGCATTGGACACCTCAAAGTTTAAGAGGGCGACTAGATACAAATAATTTAAGAACAAGTGAAACCAATCATCATGAGTCAATCAATGAACTTTGGGACAATGCATATCACACTAAGAATGACAACTATGCTCTCTTAGTGGTGCATAAAGAAAGAAGGTGGTGACTCAACATAAAAGTAAAAGAAAGGCCCTTCGCAGAGGGAAGCAGTGATTGCTCATGTGCTAGAGCTTTTCATTTGTAAAACTGAGATAAAACTTGGGTTTTGAGAGGTGGTTGCTTTTGTCAACGACTAGCAATGGGGTTCTTACTATCTTCCATACAAAAATTAAGCAAGTTTTTGAGAGAGAGATTGGCACTTTTGTGCTCTTTTTATAAAACTTGGCACTCCTCCCCACCTTTTTCCTTTCACATACCATGGCTAACCGATTCCATCGGGTGCCCACCAACATTCACATTCTTTGGAGGAGTGCATTTTTTCTATTTTTCTATTTTTTTATTTTTTATTTTTGGAATAAGCAATATGGAAGATAGCAAATCCGACCACTACGTCCCCATGAGCTGAAAACAGTGTCACAAAACAGGAAGTATTTTGAAGGTTTTGAAAGGTAGCACATGGAAATTTTACTTTGGAATGGCTTACAAATACCATGTATAGGAATTTATAGTGGACACAATGGCAAACTTGGCTTTTAGGAGTTGGATGCACGAGTAGAGCTCATACTCAGTACAAGGCGAGGGCTAGCAAAAGACTGGGAGCGACCAACTAAGAGAGCAATAATGGCCATAATCATGCAAAGCGACAAAGCGACATTAAAAGAAGCATAAGATGGCATCAAAAGTCAAAAACTAAATGATCATGAAGGCTAATGGCGACTTTGTATGAGTCTAACATGTGTGAGCATGCGCCAAGTCAACCCAAATAAAGCATCAAGGAGAAAACCAAAATAATGCTTCCATACAATAAAAACAACGCATGATTTTTTCAAAGGCTCATTAAGCAATCTCAGTTATTTGAGACAAGTCATGCTACAGCAAAACAACTAAGCATACTATCAAAAAGACATCAAGCATGACATGAAAAAGCCTAAGCCGCAGTCTACACAAGCTCCTTCTTGTACCACTATTTTGCACAAAGCTTTTTCTCTTTTCCAACACCATTTGAAATTTTTATAAATACCTCTTTTGATGAAAACCAATAAAGATCAGAGGCAAAAATACACCTTGATGAAAAGATTTGACAAGATCTGGACGCAAATCAAGGCGAAAATGAAAACCAAAAGCAGTAGCAGAAAAAGTAGAATGCTCGATTTTTAATAAGAGTGAAAACTAGAGCATTCTTTGCAAATGAAAACGAGTACATCTCCTCCAAAAGAAATTTGTTGGGGTCCAACCATTTATTGCAGCAAACAAACAAACTAAACCAACTAAGAAAACTAAAACAACTGACGCTCCAAGAAAAACACATAGTGCATGAAGCAATAAAAATATAGTGTCTTGAAAGGTGACCTGATTTTTGACGATGAAGAAGGGGTGCCTCGGGGGCATCCCCAAGCTTTGACGCTTGTACTTCTTGGATATTTCTTGGGGTGATGCATGGGCATCCCCAAGCTTGAGCTTTTGTCCATTCTTCAACTCATCTCATCATTCTCCAATCCCTACACTTGAAAACTTCCTTCATACAAAACTAAACACAATTCAATTAGCAACATTAGTGTAAGCATAAAATATATTCAACCTCTTTTAGCTTCAGGTTTCAACCCAAAACTACCACATATAAAGTATATACTACTGTAGCAACTTCCACAAGAGTTCCATGATAAAAAAGAACTCAAAAGAAAGCGATAAAGTGGCAAAAACAAATATTGGCAGAAATCTGTCAAAACTGAACAGCTGACAAAGGACGAATTTTTGAGGGATTTTCTGTTGCTCAAATCAAAAAGTGTTCAACTAAGAAAAGTTTGGATATAACCTGGGGCATATGCACAAGAAATCGCAGGTCCAAAAGATAAACAGAGAATTTTTACGGTGCAGCACCGAAAACAGTTTCAGGACAGCAATAACCCCAAATCTTTACCTCGCTCAAATTAGAGGCTTCTCTTGGCACAAAAACGAAATAAACAAGATAAGGAGCGGTCATTACAGTAGTAATGACTTCCAAGACTCAAATAAAAGAAAACGTACTGTAAAGAAAACATTGGGTTATCTCCCAAGAGTGCTTTTCTTTAACGCCTTTGAGCTAGGCGCAGAAAATTGCGAATCAAGTAACATCAAGAGATGAAGCATCAAGCTCATAATTTGCTCTAAGAATAGAGTCAAAAAGTAATTTCTTTCTTTTCCTAGGGAAGTGTTCCATACCTTTCTTTAGTGGGAATTGATACTTGATAGTGCCTTCCCTCATATCAATGATAGCACCTACAGTTCGAAGAAAGGGTCTTCCCAAAATAATAGGACATGAAGCATGGCATTCAACGTCCATAACAAGAAAATCAACAGGAACAAGGTTATTGTTAACCACAATAAGAACATCATTAATCCTTCCCAAAGGTTTCTTCTTAGCAACATCAGCAATAGGAACATCAAAATAACATTTTTCTAGCGGTGGTAAATCAAGCATGTCATAAATCTTTCTAGGCATGATAGAAATACTAGCACCTAGATCACATAAAGCATGGCAATCATAACCATTAACATGCATATCAATGATGGGTTCCCAACCATCTTCTAACTTCTTGGGAACAGAGGCCTTTTGCTTCAACTTTTCATCCCTAATCTTTATGAGCGCATTGGTAATATGCTTAGTAAAAGCAATATTTAGAGAACTAGCATTGGGAGTCAAAGCAAGCTTTTGCAAGAACAAAATAACTTCAGATATATTGCAGCCATCAACATCAAAATCATTAAAAGAAGTAGAGCTATCATCTCCCACACTCCGAAAAATTTCAGCACTCTTTTGAGAAAAAGTTTTGACAGTTTTAAGCTTTTTAACACAAGGAGTAGGAGTTTTCTCTACACCAATCAAAGTGAGAGGATTGCTATCAGTAGGAGCAACATCATTAGAGGTAGTAATGGTACATACCTTCATCTCTCTAGCCATCTCATCTTCTCTTTCCCACCTGGCATGCAATTCCGCTAACAATCTAATATTTTCATCAATTCCAACTTGGATAGCATTAGCGGAAGCAACAACATTGCTCACTTTCACATCATTAGGAAACACTTTTAATTTCAGAAGTTCAACATCATGAGCAAGGCTATCAACCTTAGAAGCAAGAATATCAATTTTGCCTAACTTTTCCTCAACAGACTTATTAAAAGCAATTTGCTTACCGATGAAGTCCTTGAGCATTACCTCAAGCTCGGAGGGCGCGGCCCTAGTGTTGTTGTAGGAATTACCATAAGAGTTACCATAACCATTACCATTGGTAGAAGGATACGGCCTATAATTGTTACTAGCAAAATTGTTCCTATAAGCATTGTTATTAAAATTATTGTTCCTAATGAAATTTACATCAACATGCTCATCTTGAGCAACCAAAGAGGCCAAAGGAACATTACTAGGATCAACATGAGTCCTATCATTAGCAAGCATAGCCTTAATTGTATCAATCTTATCATTCAAGGAAGAGGTTTCCTCAACAGAATTTACCTTCTTACCTTGTGGAGCTCTCTCGGTGTGCCATTCGGAATAATTTACCATCATGTTGTCGAGTAACTTTGACATGGCGCCCAATGTAAGAGACATAAAAGTGCCTCCAGCAGCTGAATCAAGTAGGTTCCTTGAAGAAAAATTCAGTCCTGCATAAAAAGTTTGGATAATCATCCAAGTAGTCAGTCCATGAGTGGGGCAATTCTTTATCATAGATTTCATTCTTTCCCAAGCCTGAGCAACATGTTCATTATCAAACTGAGTAAACTTCATAATTTTGCTGCGCAAAGCTATAATCTTAGCAGGAGGATAGTATCTACCAATAAAAGCATCTTTACACTTAGCCCATGAATCAATACTATTCTTAGTCAAAGATAGCAACCAATCTTTAGCCTTTCCTCTCAAAGAAAAAGGAAACAACTTGAGCTTAATAATATCACTATCAACATCTTTATATTTCTGCATCTCACATAGCTCAACAAAATTGTTGAGATGAGCTGCAGCATCTTCAGTACTAGCACCAGAAAATTGCTCTTTCATAACAAGGTTCAACAAAGCAGGCTTAATCTCATAAAAGTTTGCAGCAGTAGCAGGTGGTGCAATAGGAGTGCAGATAAAATCACCATTGTTTGTGCTAGTAAAGTCACACAACTTAGTTTTTTCAGGATTGGCCATTTCAGCAAAACGAAAGTAAACAAGTAAAAACAGCTACCAAGGATTCTAATTTTTTTGGATTTTTGATATAAAAACGATGCAGGTAAAAATAAAATAAAGTAAAGCAAAACAATAACAAAGTAAAGGATGTGTGTGCGAAAAACTCCCCTCGCAGAAGTCTTCTCTTCCTTCCCGGCAACGGCGCCAGAAAAGAAGCTGCTACTTGGTGATGGCGCCAGAAAAGATGGTGGCGTGTAGTTGGCGAGGGAGCAGTAAGTCCTTGTGCGTGGTGAATGACCAGCCCGTTGGGAACCCCAAGAGGAAGGTATGATGAGTGTAGCGGCTAGTTTTCCCTCAGTTAAGAAACCAAGGTTTAATGTCGATCTTGAAGAGGAGAGACGGTGACGACTGAAGGTGATATGGATCCTGCACACACACAACCAAGTACTTTGTTCCCAACTTGCGATGAGGTTGTCAATCTCACCGGTTTGCCTGAAACAAAGATTATGAGCGTATCGAGTGGAAAACAATATAGTATGCGAGTAAAGTAAATAGTACGGGAAAAGTAAACAGGTGATTGCAATATGATTAAAATAGGACCGGGGTCCACAGTTCACTAGTGGTGTCTCTCCATAGATAAAACAACATGCTGGGTAAACAAATTACAGTTGGGCAATTGATAGAATAAAGATAACGTGATATGTCAAGAATATCACTATGAGATTTACTCTGGGCATTACAACAAAATACATAGACCGCCATCCAACTGCATCTATGACTAATAATCCACCCTCGGGGATATCAATCCGAACACCCCAAAAGTATTAAGTTGCGAACAACAGATAATTGCATTAAGCAAAGTGTGTAATGTAAACAAAGCATATGCCCTTGAGCATATGAATGTTGTTTTCTCCCTAGTAGCAACAGCACATCTACCACCTTAGAGGTTTCTGTCACTCCCCCAGGTGAAATAGAGACATGAACCCACTATCAAGCATAAATACCCCCTCTTGGAGTCACTAGCAACTACTCGACCAAGATAGCTACTAACAACGGAGAGCATGCAAGATCATAAACAACATAGAGATAACAAAAGATATAATTCAGTACAACAACTTAATCATAAACACCAATATTCATCGGATCCCAACAAACCAACATCATAGAATTACATAACGGTGATCTCAATCATGTAGGGCAGCTCATGAGATCTAAACATGAAGCACATGGTGGAGAAGACAACCATCTAGCTACTGCTATGGACCCATAGTCCAAGGTAGACTACTCACTCATCGCTCCGGAGGCAAGCATGGCGATGAAGAAGACCTCCGGTGGCGATTCCCCTCTCCGGCAGGGTGCCGGGAAGACCTTCTGGACCCTCCCGATCTTCGGGTCGATGGCGGCGGCGGATCGCGATGTGTTCTGGAAATTTGATCGGGTCCTTAGGTTTTTTCCGTCGGGGGGTCTTTATAGGCGAAGGGGCGTCGTCAGAAGAGGGGCCAGGTGGCCTCACAAGGTGGTGGCGCGGGCTAGGGGCTGGCCGCGCCACCCCTGTGTGTGGGCCCCTGGTCCTCCGCCTCCTACTCTCCTTCGGATCTCTGGAAGCTTCCGGGAAAAATAAGACTTCAGAAACTTGTTCCGTCCAATTCCGAGAATATTTCCTGTGTATCACTTCTGAAACACAAAAATAGCAGAAAACAGGAAACTGGCACTGTGGCACTTGTTAATAGGTTAGTTTCGGAAAATGCATGAAAATGCCACTAAGTGTAACGAAACAATAGGCAAATGGTGTAAAAACAAGCATGGAGCATCAAAAATTATAGATACGTTTGAGACGTATCAGCCCCCGATCAGGGCGTGTGAGAGGGGAAAACGGATCGAGTCGTTGGACTCGGTCCTTGAACGTTGGAGATCATCCTAACATTCTCCCCCTTGAGCTCAACTTTACTTTTAACTTTATGCTTTATACTTTACTCATTTCATCACGGATCAGTACATAGAGCATGTTTCATCGTCACAGCTCAATTGCCGATAGAATCAGACAGCCACTATACACTTTTCTGTTTTGAAACAAATTCTGTTACTTTTGGGCCTCTTATGATCTAGGAATCATAGGCTTGCCATTAAACCCATGCCGGCTAAGTGTTCCTTGAACACACTGGGTGGTAAGCCTTTCGTTAGCGGATCCGCAAGCATATCCTTTGTCCTTATATGCTCGAGTCTTATAGTTTGATCCTGGATTTTATTTTTCACAACATAATACTTTACTTCTATTGGTCTAGTAGCTTTACTCGACTTGTTGTTGTGAGCATAAAATACTGCAGGCTGGTTGTCACAGTACATCTTTATTGGTTTGTCAATACAATCCACTACTTTCAAGTCGGGTATAAATTTCTTTAGCCATAACACCTGATTCGTGGCCTCAAAACATGCTATAAATTCGGCATACATCGTGGATGATGCAACTATTGTCTGTTTGCAGCTTCTCCACGAAATAGCCCCTCCTGCGAGAGTGAACACATATCCTGTTGTGGATTTTCTTTCATCTTTGTCTCCCGCATAATCTGCATCTGAATACCCTTTTATCTCTAGGGAATCAGATCTTCTGTAGGTTAGCATGAGGTCTTTTGTGCCTTGCACATAGCGCAATACTTTCTTTACCATCTTCCAGTGCTCTATGCCTGGATTTGACTGATATCTACCGAGTATCCCGGTGATAAAAGCTAAGTCAGGGCGAGTGCACACGTGTGCATACGGTAAGCTTCCAACAGCCGAAGCATATGGTACTGCTTTCATTTGATCGATCTCATATTGATTCTTGGGGCATTGATATTCCCCAAAACTGTCGCCCTTGACTATCGGAGCAGGTGTGGCATTACTCTTATGCATATTATACTTTATTAGAACTTTTTCTAAATATACCTTCTGTGATAGTCCTAACACTCCATTCTTTCTATCTCGGTGAATTTCTATGCCCAAAACATATGAAGCTTCACCAAGATCTTTCATATCGAAGTTTGAGGACAAAAACTTCTTTGTTTCTCGCAGAAGACTAACATCACTGCTAGCAAGCAGGATATCATCCACATACAAGATTAGGAAAATATATTTCCCACTTTTAAACTTTGCATAAACGCAGTTGTCCTCAATGTTTTCTTTAAATCCAAATCTTTTAATAGTATCATTGAACTTTAGATACCACTGTCTAGAGGCTTGCTTTAATCCATAAATGGATTTCTTTAGACGGCATCCCATGTGTTTCTTCCCCTCCATGAAAAAACCCTTGGGTTGTTTCATGTACACTTTTTCTTCTAAATCTCCATTTAGAAATGCCGTCTTTACATCCATTTGATGCAACTCTAAATCAAAATGTGCAACTAGTGCCATTATGATTCTGAAGGAATCCTTACATGAGACTGGAGAAAATGTCTCATTGTAATCTACCCCTTCTCTTTGTGTAAATCCTTTTGCCACTAGACGCGCTTTATACTTTTCTATATTCCCGTTAGAGTCATACTTTGTTTTGTAGACCCATTTGCAGCCTACTGTTTTGGCTCCTTTGGGAATTTCCTCTAAGTCCCAAACATTGTTGGAACTCATCGACCTCATTTCATCTTCCATGGCCTCTAGCCACTTCGATGAGTTGGGGCCTTCCATAGCTTCTTCATATGAGGTGGGATCACCTTCCATATGAACTGTTTCTATATTATAAACTTTATAATCAGTAGAAATAGCTGATTTCTTAACTCTTTGGGACCTTCTAAGGGCCTCATTCTCTGGCTCATTTTGTACCTCAACTTCTGGTACATCTATTAGAGGTGGCTGCTGCAGCTCCCTTTCATGCTCAACGAAGGGTTCAGTCGGCTCCTGACGGACAGGTTCCGAAACTTCACTCCTTGTTGTCACGGGTGGAGTTACAACAGGTGCTTGCACCGCAACCTCAGGGATTGTTGGTGCAGGCACAACAGGTAGCGAGAAAAATGGCTCCTGAATCATCGGATTAGGTGCATGCACCCTCTTCTCCTCAAGATCAATTTTCCGAGCTACCATGCTCCCCCTCATCAGTTCGTCCTCCAAGAAGACTGCATGTCTCGTTTCTACAAACTTTGTGTATTTATCTGAACAGTAGAAACGATAACCTTTTGATCTGTCAGGATAGCCAATGAAGTGGCAAGTTACTGTTTTGGGGTCTAACTTTGCAATATTTGGATTGAATACTTTTGCCTCGGCTGGGCTCCCCCAGACCCTTAAGTGGCGCAGGGAGGGAACTCTCCCTGTCCACAACTCATACGGTGTTTTGGGCACCGACTTGCTTGTACTCTGTTGAGAATGTGAATGGCGGTTTTAAGCGCCTCCATCCATAATCCCAATGGAAGGGTGGAATAACTCATCATACTGCGCACCATATCCATAAGAGTACGGTTGCGCCTTTCAGCTACTCCATTTTGCTGAGGTTTGCCCGGCATAGAATACTGGGCGACTATTCCATTTTCCTATAAGAACCTTGCAAAAGGTCCAGGTACTTGACCATATGGAGTGTGCCGACCGTAGTACTCCCCACCACGATCGGACCGGACTATCTTAATTCTTTTATCATGTTGATTTTCAACTTCTGCTTTGAATATTTTAAATTTATCCAATGCTTCAGACCTTTTTTTAATTGGATAAATATAACCATGTCGGGAGTAATCATCTGTGAATGTTATGAACGAGTCATAGCCATCCACACTTTTCACAGAAAATGGTCCACAAATATCAGTGTGGATTATTTCTAGTGTTGCTGTACTTCGGTTTGCACCCTTTTTAATTTGCTTTACATACTTTCCTTTTATGCAATCTATGCATTGTTCTATATCGGAGAACTCTAACGGAGGAAGAATATCACTTTTAACGAGGTTTTTGATTCTTCCCCTCGAAATATGGCCTAATCGACAGTGCCATAACTTCGATGAGTCATGAGTTCTTTTTCTTTTCTTTTGTTCTTTGTTCGACAAGGAAGTTTGTTCATTCACATTACACACAGAATGCACTTTTTCACGTAAGGATAACAAATAAAGCTCGTTGTGAAGTAAAGCAACACCCACACAAGCATCTTTAAACCATATGGCACACTCGCCGTGTGCAAAATAACACTCATAACTGTCTTTATCCAAACGTGATACACTTGTTAAGTTTCTGTGAAGTGAAGGAACAAATAAAACATCTCTAAGCATAATAGAAAAACCATCAGCTAACTCCAAGGAGATGTCGCCAACAGCTTCCACGTCTGCTTGAACTCCATTCGCAACTTCAATGCATCTTTCGTTTCTTTTCATAGTCCTTGTCGAATGGAATCCCTGTAAAGAATTTGCAACATGAACAGTTGCACCTGAGTCAATCCACCAAGTAGATTTCGAAAACTGTGAATACAGGGATTCATTAACAAAAGAAACTGTATCTATACCTTTCCTTGCCATTATGGACTTGAGCCATTCTGGACAGTCTTTCTTGAAGTGCCCAGTCTTCTTGCAGTGGAGACACTGGTCTTTATCCACTGGGAGAGTGGGCTGATGATAATGTTGGGGACCTTTGCCATATGGCTTGGAGGGAGAACCTTGATTGCTGTTCTGGAAGTTCTGGTAGTTCCTTTTCTTGTTGTCCTTGACATAGTTGATGGAACCACCATTTGAGGCTTTAAGCCTATCTTCCTCTTGTACACACATGGCAATCATCTTTTCTATGTCCCATTTATCAGGGGACATGTTGTAGTTGATAACAAAGTTATCAAACTCTTTAGGCAATGATGCCATGACAAAGTGAACAAGCAGAGCAGGCTTTAGTTCCAGATCAGCATCCATGGGCTTCAGTTTAGAAGCCATGTTGCTCATCCTCAAGATGTGCTCCCTGATGCCATGTGCACCTCCTGTGTACTTTTCTGTGACCAGCTGTTTGAGCAGCTGGGTAGCATACACCTTTGAAGAGCCAGTGAACTGGCTCTTTATCTTTTCCAGAAACTCCCCAACGGAAGTGCAGTCTGCGATTGAGCCCGCAATTGCGTTCTCAATCGTATTCTTTATAAAGGCCATGCACTTTTTGTTTGCATTGACCCACTTTTGGTTCTCTAGCACATATGCCAGCTCCACTGGAGCAAAGTCCTTTTTCTTTTTCTCCCATGCAGCATCATCATCATTTGCATCTCTGACTGGCTCTGTCGGCTTGACTGGCTGTGGAGTGTCCACAACCCAGTCAACCTCAGCGCAGACAAAAGCCAGATCAACTTTCTTCCTCCACTCAGTGTAGTTGTCACCCCTGAGCGTCGGAACATCTTTGAGGCAACTCATCAGACTGTAGCCTCCTGAAATTCACAAAGATGTGAGATAACAAAAAAATTGCATGCATTAATCCAACGTTGGTATAAATCAACACATACAACTGTTTGTGTAATTAAAACTATATTACCGTTGGGCAAAAAATAGAGATAAGTACACCTTTTAACATGTAATAAATAAATTATGTTCATGCTATTAACAACGTTGGTTATATAATAACAGAACATAATCACTTTTAAAGTCACTTTATCACATCTTTCAAAAATTTCATTACCACTTTTATTGCATTTAAGTAATTTATTTTAACTATTTGCAGCGGAAACATGAATTAAGAAATTCATTAACTTTAAACTTTATATAAAAGTTTCTGTAACTTTTGAAATCTCTAAACAAATTTTTCGTTGGAATAATTTGAATAGAGGAAACTATTTGAAATTTGCTCAAAAAACTGAACAAAAACAATTAAAACTGTGTTCTGTAAATAAAATAACAGAAAAACCTATTTAGCCCGCAGCCACACGTGGCCCACGGCCTGCTTGGCGCGCGTGGCGCCCCTGTGCGACATGCTCTTTCTGCCGCTCGGTCTGAGGCCCAGCGCTGCGGCCCACTTGCCCAATCACCGCTCTGCGCCCTGGCTTTATAGCCGTCGGATGAGGTCCGACGGTGGAACGCCGTTCTCGCTGGAACAAAACAGCCCGAACGGCCAACCCTAGCCTCACTTTCTCTGTCCCCGTCCCCGTCACTCCCTCTGTCTGCCGGCGGCTGGAGGGGACCGACGAGTCCCGCGGCCGGCGCGCCGCCGGCGACGGCCGGAGCTCAGCGCGGCGGCGGCGGTGGATGAGACACTCCATAGCGCATCTTTTCCTCTCTAGCTTTTCCGCCCGGCTCTCCAGGCGGCTCGACCCGCCGGCGACCGAGCCCCGCGGTCGGTGCCCCGCCGGCGATGGCGAGCACCACCACGGCGGCGACTGTTCCCCACCTCTTCCACTCCTTCATGGCACCGACGCAGAGAAGCCGAAGCTCCCGATGGCGCCAGTACAGAGAAGGACGGCGGTGGGTGGAGCGTCCTTTGCCCCCGAAGGGGTTCTGTCCTTTCGGCGGTGGTGAAGGCGAAGCCCCCACCGCCCGTGTTCTTCGTCTCGATGCCTCGGCTTGCCGATGCGCATCGAGGTCGAGAGGAACTGGCGTGGCCCTGCGGCGGCGCTGCTTTTCCAGCGAGCCCGAGGGTCAACCGGTGAGTTTCTTTTCCTTTCTTGCTCTCTGTTCTTTGGATTTCTTTTGGGGATTACGGGATGGCTAGGGTTTTCCTTTCTTTGACCTAAACCGAAAAAATCTACTCCTAAACAGAAGCTCTGATACCAATGTTGATGTAGGCTAGATCATCTCGGTTTAGTATCTTACTATGCATCATGAGATTGGGATCTGAGAGATGGAGAGAGGGAGAACCGAGAGAGAAAGAGTGGAGACTACCTGCTCCTTGGCTCGAGGAGCTCGAGCCGTTGGCCATGACGATGGACGACGACGTGAGTGGGGTGGCGATGGACTTCCCGTGGTTAGCGCTAACCTTAGATCGGATTGGGATATCGGTGGGGCAACTGGCAACGACGAACCTCGTGCTGTGTGCCGCCGGCTCCCACCTCTTTATATACGCAGGTGACAGGGGCCCACCAACTAGATAAGGTTGGACGCCCCCGATCAGGGCGTGTGAGAGGGGAAAACGGATCGAGTCGTTGGACTCGGTCCTTGAACGTTGGAGATCATCCTAACAAGAAATTCCTTCGAATCAATCAAATATAAACTGGAAAATAATACAAAGGATTAGTCACGCTGTTGCGCCTGATCTTGGGCTCCAAGCTGAGAGGTGAAGAAGGTAGGATGACCAATCCAACTCGTAAAGCACGCAGTTGTTGTATACACACTGGGTACAACTATTGTAACCTTGACACATGAAACTATGGCAATCCTCTGTCGGATACGGCCTGTCGTGCGACAGCCTGATCAGCTTCAGCTCCCTGCTCTCCAAGTCAAGCAAGAAAAAGGCAAAGTAGCTTCTGACGAGCAAGGCACCTCTGCCCTCTGCGAAACCAATGATTTTGAATGATGCGAAAGGCATATAGATGAATGGATCGCGCGTATGGAACATGGGCAGCTCGTATTGTCTCCAGCCTTTGTCTCGCTTGGTACAGAATTTTAGCCTGTCGCCGTATGGTTGTCTAACATAAACGAACGAGAGCTTTCCTCCTTGCACGATGCAAGGGAACGGCGGCTGCATCCGCATCACTGGCCGCTCGTGCTCGCCTTCGACCCAGATGGGTATCTCGGCCAAGGAGACGCGTGCCGCGTCCGCGCTAATGTCAAGGGTGTAGAAGTGCGACGCGTCCCTGTATAGCCAGTGCGCGGTGCCGCGGCCGTCGACGACGCCGGCGCGCGGGCCAGACATGGTGAGGCCCCGGAGCTCCCGGGGGCACATGGTGGGCGCGCTCCAGCTGCCCGTGGCGGAGGAGTAGGCGTAGGCGTCCACGATCCCATCGAGGCGGACGGCGGTGAAGACCACCCGGAAGGCCAGCCGGCGTTGCCGTTTGTCGTCCAGACCCTCGCCGCGGTAGCCAGTGATGAACGCGTAGCCGGTGAGGTCTCTCCCTTCGAACGGGGGGTGCAAGTACATGGGAGGCGGCGGAACATGGTGCACGCCACCGAGGAGAGGGTGGCACACCGCGAGGTGGAGCTTCCGGTAGTCCAGCGGCGCGGGCATGAGGCGAGCGAGGACGAGGCCGCCCCGCGACGCCAGAGGCTTGGCGTAGCTGAAGAGCCCGTCGTGGTTCGGGAGGATCGAGAAGAGGCCGGAGCCGGGAAGATCGGCGTCGTCTGCCAGCCTCCGGAACTTGGGCGGGCAATCGGCAGGTTTACTCTCCGTGGCAGTCGGTCCGGCTGTGACCGGATTTTCGGTCTGGTAAAAGGCTCCGAGGACCAAGGAGGCGTTCTTGTTCTCCGGCAGAACGCCGGCTCGTCGTAGCAAAGCCGCGTCATCGGCGGCGACCAAGCGGAGCCACCGTGTACAGGTGGCGGCGCAGCGGAGGAGGTCGACGGGATACCGCCGCAGGCGCGCGAAGATGTCCAGAAGGAGCTCGTCCGGGAGCGCGCCGATGGTGGGCATCAATCGATCGGTATTGGCTTAGGGCTAGATCGGTCTGTTGTTTGCTCTCGATCTGGTATGTTTAGATCGATCTGGTAGGAAGAGCTCGTCCGGGAGTACTTTTTTTTTTTGAGCTGTCGTCCGGGAGTACTTTCCATGCATGTACGTATCGTGTTCCGAGTACTTCACAAACACATACACGTATGTACGGTTCGATGGGCAGGCCCGCCTTGTCAGCTATAAAAAGTTTTGACAGCGTTTTTATACATGCATACAAATGCAAAAGATATCTTCTCGCAGAAATTCAAACACCAATTTCTCTTATATTTTCCTTCATCCGTTCGTAAATTAGTGACTCGGATTTATCTAGATTTGCATATATCTACCCACTAAACATGTCTAGCACTAGTAGAAAACGGATCTTTGGTCAGGCCTCTTTAGTCCCGGCCGTTATCCGGGTCGGGACTAAAGGGCTGGCCACGTCGCCCGATATACGCTGCCCCGCACGGCAGCCTTTAGTCCCGTTCCGTTACAACCCTTTAGTCTCGGTTTGAGACACAAACCGGAACTAAAGGGCTACACGATGAGCGGCCCGCATGTGCACCCCCTTTAGTCCCGGTTTGTGTCTAAAACCGGGACTAAAGGATTCTGCCTATATATATGGCCGCAGCCCCTCTCCCGTCTCCCTTGTATTTTTCTTGGATGGAGGAGTGTGGGTTTGTGCTAGTTCTCTATTTCATTGCTATGCACTAGAGGTGTTTGTTGAAATGTGTGTTAGAGCGATACCACTTAAGTGCACCGAACATAACTACAATATGAGGTGCCCGAGCCACGCTTAAGCATCTTCCTCTTTATTTGCACTTGTTCTAAAAGGTTCAACTATATTTCCTCGTTTAGACCGTGCGGTACTAATTTTAGGATCGTGATTGCGTTTGATATACTGTTGTATGACGTAGATGAGCCATTCATGGATGTACGGTGATCGACGCACAGCCGCTTACAGAGAAGGCATGCATTCTTTTCGAGATGCGGCCGAGGCAAACAAGCATGGTGGTGGCTTTATGTTTTGTCCATGTGTTGAATGTCGGAATGAGAAGGATCACACTTCCTCAAGAGTCATTCAGAGCCACCAGCTTCGGTCCGGTTTTATGTATGGCTATAATGTTTCGACCAAGCATGGAGAAAGAGGGGTTATGATGGAAGACGACGATGAAGAAGAGAACGATGATGACAACTACCGATCTATGTTCCCTGAGTATGCTAATACCGCAATGGAAGACAGTGAAGAGGAAGATCAGGGTGAAGAATAGGAACCAGATGAGCCCGCTGATGATCTTGGCCGGGTCATTTCTGATGCACGGCGAGGCTGCGACACAGAAAAGGAGAGGTTGCAGTTCGAGCAGATGTTATAGGACCACAACAAATTATTGTACCCAACTTGTGAAGATGGCCAGAAGAAGCTAGGTAGCACACTGGAATTGCTGAAGTGGAAGACAGAGACCGGTGTGACTAACTCGTCATTTGAAAAGTTGCTGGTACTGATGAAGAAGATGCTTTCAAGAAAGAACGAATTGCCCGCCAGCACGTACGAAGCAAAGAAGCTTGTCTGCCCTCTAGGATTAGACGTGTAGAAGATACATGCATGCCCTAATGACTGCATCCTCTAGGCACACTAGGAAGGAAAGAAAAAGTATGTATGGACGGGCATTCATTTACTCAAGCACACTACACAGTTCTACACAATTCCACCGTGGTGGCTCCGTATATCGAGAGACACAAGAATATTCTACGCTCCGAAAACCCGGGGAAGGCTGACTCTTGGATTAAAGGGGAACACGAGAAGACTTTCGGCAGTTGGTTGCAGACACATCTCATGAATAACAACACCGTTGGAGATCAGCTGTACTGTTTGGCCAGGCCACCATCTTCGACTATATGTACTTTCCAAGGGTAGGAGATAAATGGGAATATATTTTACATGGTCGCCGAAGATAAAAAGATCATAAACCAAAACAGTGGTGTCCGCTTTGATGCAATAGACGATAATGGGCAGAAGGACACATATTACGGGTATATAGAGGAGATATGGGAACTTGACTATGGACCTACTTTTAAGATCCCTTTGTTTTGGTGCAAATGGGTGAAGCTGACAGAAGGCGGGGTAGTTGTAGACCAAAAGTACGGCATGGCAATAGTGGATCTCAACAATCTTGCGTACATGGACAAACCATTCATCCTAGCCAACGATGTCGCTCAGGTTTTCTATGTGAAGGATATGTCTACAAAAATAAGAAAAAGAAATCAGCAAAAGAAGACATCATCCGATGAGCCAAAGCGCCACATAGTTCTTTCGGGGAAAAGAAATATCGTGGGAGTAGATGACAAGACAGACATGTCAGTAGATTATAATAAGTTTCATGAAATTCTGCCCTTCAATGTGAAAAATGACCCAAGCATCCTACTGAATGATGAAGATTCTCCATGGCTACGACCCAGAAGAAAACAGAAATAATAGATAGGAATATTGGTGAAATAATGTAATAATGTATTAAACCTTTTATGTAATGCATGTATGGAATGTACTAAACCTTTATTTAAGGAGCATGTGTGTTAATAATGAACTAATATTAGTTAATCTATTATTTTGTTAATAGTTTGATAAGTTAGAATAAGTTAATAAAACTGTCGGTGGGATAAGGACGTGTGGGTAACCTTTAGTCCCGGCTGGTGGGTGCAACCGAGACTAAAGCTGTCGGCCGGATAAGGACGCATGGGTGGATGCATTGCTCGATGAGATAAAACATGTAGCGTACGACGTCCCTGTCGGAGGAACAAGACAAAGTAGAAGCGGCGCCGTGCCTATAAAAGGAGCATCGATACGCCATGGCAAGCAGCTCAACAAGCCAACCTAGAAGGCAGGGAGAGTTTCATCCCCATGGATGGAGGAAAGGGTTGGGAAATCTCCCGTGGCGGAGCTTCTCGAAGATGTCGTTGGTGCTCACGCCCTACGGCATCTTCGGAAGCTCCGCCTCAGAAAAATTTCCCTGCAAGCCCGTGAAAGACTCGATCTCCTCTAACAGTGTTGGGGAAAGGGTTGGGAAATCTCCCGTGCACTAGTAGATATTTGCTTATAGCCAGCATCACTATCGCTGGCGCTTAATAATACTATTTGCCGATGGTAAAAATTCCCCTGGCACGTTATGCTGTATTCGCCGGCGAGAACTTACTTACCGTTGGCACACCTCACCATTATTCGCCGGGGATAACAGCTGGGAGGCCCACCCTGTCTGAGATGGCCCATCGTAGATAATATCGCCGCCGAATAGAACTCGTGTGCGCCGGCAGATGATAAGGTGGGACCCACCCACGCGCCCTCCTCACACGCGCCCGCCCCCTCACACGCGCCCGAACCCCACCCTCCTCCTCACACACGCCCGCCCCCTTCCCTCCCTCCTTGTTGCCTCCCCGCGGCGCCGCCACCTCCTCGAGCAGAGCCCGACACTACTAGGAAAACAGCTATAGGTCGAAGACTTACCCGTAGCGCATACAGCACGTGGTGCGCTGCGGCTATTTAGCCGTAGCGCACCGTGCACAGTGCGCTGCTCCTATACACATTACCCGCAGCGCACCACAACCAAACGTGCGCTACGGGTATTCGTAGACCTGGACGGCCGTTTCTCCTCAGCTTACCCATAGCGCACCCTTCGTGAATGCGCTACAGGTAGTTAGTGTTACCCGTAGCGCATTCACGAAGGGTGCGCTGCGAGTAAGCTGAGGAGAGACATATAGGCATAATCCCATGTTACTCGTAGCGCATTGGGTAGACATGCGCTACGGGTAAGTTCTCTACCCGCAGCGCATGTCTATCCAAGGCGCTACGGGTAACCTGGCATGCTTATTTTTAAGGCATGAAGCCACCTAGCACCAATCATTGCCCCCTTCTTCCCCCTCCATTCACCACTAGATCTGGTCGTCCCCCTCCTCCTCCCCAACCTAATTTCATCATTCTTCCATCTATTTTAGCTTATTAAAGCTACTTTGGTTGGTAGATATATGAGTGCAATGTCTACTAACCTTTAGATATCACTTTATTACTATCTCGTCCACACACACTCTCTCGTTCTCTCGTGTCGTGGTATCGTCTATAATAGGTGAGTAATATGAGGACATCGGTGTGTGGCATCGGTGTTTGTATGCCCTACAGGTATGCTTGTAGGTGTGTCATTGTTGTTTGTATGTATGCATGCTTGTGGCATCGGAACACGTTTGTATATATATGCATTTGCTTGCATATGTTTATGAATTCTTATTTGTTTGGATCCAAATATGATGATTTTCCGATGGTGCCAATGTTGTTATGCCGAAATGTTGATTTACTTCCATTTCGGTATATTTTGGCACCACGGATAGGTCCATTTTTAGGCAAGGTCATGCCGAAATTTTTGGACGACTATGTGTGTATTTGGCCGGTTCTAAGATATTCTCTTGCTCTATATATATGTATACCAGGCAACCATGGTCCGGTCGATGAATGAAGGCACAGTGGCAAGATATATGAAAGCCACGACGCACGACATGATTCGAAATAACCAGACGGAGATAAAGTGTCCGTGTCACAAATGCAAACTGAAGTGCTATATCGACCCTTATTCCGGACAACTGCAGAGCCACCTGCTCTCTCGCGGTTTCATGGATGGCTACACTCGGTGGATAAATGACGAAGATGATGACAACGTCCATGGAGCGGCGATGGGAAATGATGAGGAAGGGCATGGTGGTGACGAAGATTTTCCCGGTCATGATGAAGGCGGAGAAGATGCCGGGCATGGTGGAGAAGATCAAGATGCCGGACATGGTGAAGAAGATCAAGATGCCGGACATGGTGAAGAAGATCAAGATGCCGGAGCAGATGGAACACCGTCAGGTAGCTGGGTGCAGAACCCTTACGTTCAAGCACTGCTTCTCAAGCAGACAAGCAACGCGCGGGATGCCGCTAGAGAGAAAGCCAAGCTGGCGAGCCTAGAGAAGGACGCAGTTACTCCATTGTATGCAGGATGCAGGCCTGGGGATACACGTTTGGATGTCATGCTCAGGGCACTGCAGATGAAGGCAAGACACAAATGGACCGACAAAAGCTTTGACGAAAACATGGCATTCTGGTAGGAGCGTCTTCCCGAGGGGAACAAGTGTCCAACTAGTATCGAGGAGGCCAAGAAAATCGTGTGCCCTCTTGATTTACCTCACGTGAGATACCATGCTTGCATTAATGATTGCATCATTTATCGGGGAGAAGATGCGGAGAGAAACACATGTCCGGTGTGCGGCGCATCTCGATACAAGAGTGGGAAGAAAGCTCCTCGAAAGGTAGTATGGTACTTTCCGATCACTCCTCGTCTACAGCATATTTCGCAGACCCTAAGGAAGCAAAGCTTATGCGCTGACACGCGGAAAGGAAGAAGCCAAAAGATGATGACGATGATGATCAGGAGGACATGATACTGAGACACCCTTCAGATGCTAGCCAGTGGAAGGCATTGGACATCGAGTGCCCAGAATTTGGTAATGATCCAAGGAACGTCAGGTTGGGTGTGAGCACCGATGGACTCAATCCGTTTCACAGCCAGAGCAGCACCCATAGCACCTGGCCCGTATTTGTATGGATGTACAACCTACCCCCTGGTTGTGCATCAAGAGGAGGTACATACAAATGACTATGCTAATTCAAGGTCTGAAACAACCGGGAAATGACATCCAACTGTATCTCGGTCTGCTGACAGAGGAACTAGCCACGTTATGGGACACACCACCCAATACATGGGACGCCGTCGCACAAGATTATTTTCCTATGAGAGCCGCATTGGTCACGATGGTGCATGACTATCTCGGTTGCGGATATGTCTCGGGGCAAGTGGTCCACGGATATTGTGCCTGTATTCGGTGCATGGATGACACAACATATCACCAGCTACAGAAAGATCCCGGTTCTTCGAAGACCGTGTTCCTTGGGCATCGAAGGTGGCTTCGCAAGGATGACCCATGGAGAAAACGCAAAGATCTGTTCAATGGTAAAATTGAGATCCGAGATCCCCCATGTCTAAGGAGCGGCGAGGAAATCGATGAGTTGTTGACAAGTTGGCCAGAGTGCCCTGCACCGGGAAAGAAGCGAAAGGCGCCCAAGCCGCTCCTGAAGGTATGGAAAAGGAGGTCTGTTTTCTGGGATCTGCCTTACTGGAAGATCCTCCGCATGCCCCATAGCCTTGATGTCATGCATATCACAAAAAACGTGTGCGAGAGTCTGCTTGGTACCCTTCTCAACATGCCTGATAGGACCAAAGACGGACCGAAAGCAAGGCACGACTTGGCATTTATGAAGATCATGGAAGACCTTCACTTAGGACGATCTGATGATGATGACGATGATGATGAGGAGACCGAAGGTTGTCGCAAGGGAAAAAGGGCCAAGAGGAACGACTATCACTGCCCCGCTTCGTGCTTCACTCTAATTCCTCAGGAGATCGAGCAGTTATTCAACTGCCTCCTAGGAGTCAAAGTTCCCTACGGTTACTCGGGCAAGATAAGTAGATACCTAGACAAAGCGAAGCAGAAGTTCAGCGGGATGAAGTCTCACGACTGTCACGTGCTGATGACGCAGATACTTCCGGTTGCAATTCGAGGAATAATGGACGAGCACGTCCGCAAAACGTTGTTTGGCCTCTGCAACTTTTTTGACGTCATCTCTCGGAAGTCAATTAGCCTGAGGAAACTTCACAGGCTACAGGAAGAGATCGTGGTGATTCTATGCGAGCTCGAGATGTACTTCCCGCCCGCATTCTTTGATATTATGGTACATCTGCTCGTCCATATCGTGGAGGATATCGTCCCACTCAGGCCGATGTTCCTGCACAGCATGATGCCGTTTGAAAGGATGAATGGTGTCATCAAAGGACACGTTCGCAATAGATCACGTCCCGATGGAAGCATAGCCAAGGGCTTCCTGACCGAAGAGTGCATCTCCTTCTGCACGAATTATCTTAACATCGAAAACCCTATTGGTCTGCCCGTCAACAAGCACCTTGACAGGATCGATGGATGGGGTCACCGCGAGGGTCGTCGTTAAATGCATGTCGACTTCACTGGTCGACGCGCCGACTTTGATAGAGCAAACCTAGTCGCGCTACAGCACATGCAACTGATCGACCCTTGGGTAGAAGAGCACAAAAGCTTTATTGCGAATAAGTATAGTGACAGGGGCGAGCAGAGGACGGAAGGAGCAATAATCAATGAGCACAACTCCAATTTCACGCGTTGGTTCAAGGACAAGCTTCTAGCTAATCCCCCACCATTGCAATCTTCCGAGGAAGAAAAACTCATATTCGCCTTGTCACAGGGAGCTGAACACTGCCTAATGACCTATCAGACATATGATATCAATGGCTACACATTTTACACTGAGGAAAAGGACCGTAATTGCGATTACCAGAACTCAGGGGTAACGATGGAAGCCTACACCGGTGATGTGAAGCAAAGATACTACGGAAGGATCGAGGAGATCTGGGAGCTGAGCTACGCTGGGGAGAAGGTGCCGATGTTTCGTGTTAGATGGGCCAAAAACGTCGTAAAAGAAGACCGGTATTTCACCACCATGGTTATACCCGAAGCCAAATTCAAGACTGCCGGCGCAAATGTCACCGCTAAAAATGAGCCATGGGTACTGGCAAGCCAAGTGGACCAATGCTTCTTCATTACCGACCCGCCAAAGCCTACCCGGGTTGTCGTGAGAAGAGGCAAAAGGAACATCATCGAAATGGATGGAGTCGCCAACGAGCAAGACTTTGACATGTACGGTGACCCGAAGATGGAAGATGAAAGCGATGCCGATGAACCATACACAACAAGAAGAAGCCGGACCACCCAACCTAAAGGTCTACCGTTCAAGAGAAGAAGTCTTGCGGTTCCGGGGCTTAATTATTCAACATTGACAAAGAAGGGCAAAAAGATTGTGAAACGGTAGCAAGCTTGACCGTGTGTGTGGGCATATTATTATTATGTATCACTTAACCATTTTTGGACCAAACTAGACATGTAACTCATATTTTGTATCATTTATCAATCACTTTGTATTTTTGGCATGATACAAAAATATTATGTGTGCTTATTTACTTTATAATATATTATAATGTAATAACATGTTAAAAAGTCAATAAAAAAATGAAACCAAACTAGACATGTAACTCATATTTTGTATCATTTATCAATCACTTTTGTATTTTTGGCATGATACAAAAATATTATTTGTGCTTATTTACTTTATAATATATATTATAATATATAAGAATGTAATAACATGCTAAAAAGGTTAATTAAAAAATAAAACAAAAAAATTTGGGTTCCAGGACTCGAACCTGGAACCTCTGGGTTTAGAACAGACAGGCCGGCCGAAGCCACTAGGGTAGTGAGAAGCTTGTGTCTTACACGGCTTCGTTTATTTTTAACCTATTTCTGTTATTAGCCGTAGCGCATCGTCACCCCCGTGCGCTATGGGTAACATTACCCGTAGCGCACCAGCCCCCCGTGCGCTACGGCTATGGTGCTTCATAGCCAAGCCCCACGCCCCTCTTCTCCCCAGATCGACCACTTCTCTGCCAAGCCGCCGCGTCCAACCCTAGAGCGCCGCCGCATCCAACCCTAGCGAGCGCCGCCGCGTCCAACCCTAGCGCCACCGCGTCGAAGAGGAGCCTGGTGCAGAGGAGCCCCGCCGCTACAAGCCGCCGCCTGCTCTCCTTCCGGCGCCGCTGACGCCCCCTCTCCAGCAGCGACCACCACCACCAGCGCCAACGCGAAGGAGGAGCCCACCGCCGACGCGAAGGAGGAGCCCGCCGCCGACGCGAAGGAGGAGCCCGCGCCGCCATCGCGAAGGAGCCGCCGTCCCTGCCTTCCCCGACCTCGACGTCCTCCAGTACTGCGCCAAGGCCATGGTGAGCTTTTCCCCTAGAGTGTCCTGCTTATTTTCAGCTTGCTTGCTCCTGCTTAATTTGTGCTTGCTTATTTTCAGCTTGCTTGCTTGCTCCTGCTTATTTGTGCTTATTTTCAGCTTGCTTGCTTGCTCCTGCTTGATCAGTACCATCCCATAGAACACAAAACGAAAGAACACATGTAGAGCATTGGTTTCATGGTTGGAAAGGTGCTAAAATTATGTAGGTTTCTGGGTGTGCTTGCCCTTGTAGTATGTTTCACTGGAACATGTAGAAAAGCCATGGGGAATCTTTTCCTTGAGTTATAACTATATAAAACAGCCAAGAAAAAACATAGTTAGATAAATTTTTAATGCTTCCTGCATATGGAAGTTAAGTTTATCATACATTAAAATGTTCATGAGATCAGCAGTAGAAATTATTGCAATTTTTTGAAAAGCAGATGTATATTTTCATGTTTGTGTTCGAAAAAATAAACTTCCAAATCACCTGCCATCATGCATTGCTGCTGTCATAAAATGTTTTGGTAAGTACATGCATATTCGATGATTTTTGTGATCATCATTGCTTGCTTGCAGAGACTTAATTTGTTAGAAAGCTTACTTGTAGGTTACTGTTATAATAACAAAAATCTGTAGCTTGCTTGCAGAGACTTAATTGTAGCTTGCTTGCAGAGACTTAATTTGCTTGCTCCTGCTTGCTTGCTTGCTCCCCTAGAGTGTCTTTTAATTTCATTAACAAAAATATGTTAGAATCTGTTAGAAAGCTTACTGTTATAATAACATCTGTGAACCAGCAAAGGGTCATCTGTGCAAATAAGAAGTAAGCATCAAAATGCAAATAATTATTATGAATAATTGAGCATACCATTGTTTAACTTATCTGGTAAAGCAAAGTTACTTGTGAACGCATAAAGATCAACTTAACCATGGGCACCATATGGTTACTGTTACTTGTAGGTTTTTTCAGCAGGTTTTTTCCTATTTAATATTGGATTGTGATAATTGGTTGAAATCACTTGGAGTAGTTCAGTATTATTTTAAATGCCTACTAGTGCTTGTATTGGTGTGTTATGCTTGCTGTGGTGTGTGATTTACTTGCACTTTTATGCTTACTTCTTTAAAATGTTTCTGTTAGCTAAAAATGCAAAGAATTATAAGTTTCTGTTAGCTAATTGCAAAGAATTATTTGCATTGTTAAACCACTGTTGTTTATCTATCTTGAATTGTCCTCTGCTTAGGATTATAAGTTTCTGTTAGCTAAAAATGCAAAGAATAATGCTCCAGGTTGCTACTGTAAAGTGCTTTTGTATCTGGGAGTTGTTTGAGTTCATGCTCCAGGTTGCTACTGTAAAGTGCTTTCAGAATGTTTGCCTTGCAAAGAATACAGTAAAACATTGCTGCCATGTATCTGGGAGTTTTTGTATTTGGGTTGCTACTGTAAAGTGCTTTTTTTCTCTATCATGCTCTAGGTTGCTGCCATATAGTCATGCTCCAGGTTGCTACTGTGTAAATGTTAGTATCTGGGAATTTTTGTATCTGGGAGTTGTTTTTTTAGTTCATGCTCCAGGATGCTACTGTAAATGTTTGTATCTGGGAGTTTTTCATAGCAATATTAATGCCATGTACTGCTACTATACTTCTTGCCATGTATTGCTAGTGGAATTTGCTTATATATGATGGAATATTGTATGAATTTGTATGCAGGGAATTTAAATGAGTGCCCATATGCTGAAATGTTGATTTACTTCCGTTTCAGCAAAAATGGGCACTCCCTATGTCCAAAAAACAGCATAGGTCATGCCGGATTTTTTCGTGAATTATTGTATTAACTTGTAGCATTTTCTTTATTTAGTGTGAACATGGCCGACAACGAGGAAGCCAGTGGTTCTGCCAAGCCATTCTGGAAGTTGTCCCAAGAATTGGAAGAAGAGGAGATGATGAATGTAGAGGTAGAGGAGAGGGAGGAAGAAGAGGAGATGGAGGGCGCAGATCCCGATGATATGGATGTAGAAGAAGACGATATGGATCAGGGTGTCGACGACACCACTACCACCACATTTGGCGGTGAAGATGGTACCCAACGGAAGAAGAAGAAGCCACGGAAGGATAGGAAGGATCGGCGCCCAAACCAGCTGCTGCCCGACCGACAAGCAATTACACAAGTGTCGGAGAATGGGTATCCTCTAGCGCCTGAGGATGTTGTGGCCGGGTACGGAGGGCAAGTCGCGTGCATCCTCCGAAACACTATCCCGCTCAACACCGAGAACCTGAGGAGTGAGGAGAACAAGCATTACCGCACACTCCTCTTGCGGAAGCTTCATGCTCGATACATCTTCGATCCCGAGTATGTCAACACGGATATCAGTAAGAATCCTGTGAACAATGCCACCATCACGAAGATGAGCACCGCCCTGGCCAGCTCGAAAGGCAGGGTGAAGAAATTGATCCTCAAGGGTAAAACATTTGAGGAGGTCAATAAGAGCAACCCGACGGTCACGGAGGCGGACTATGATGAGATGAAGCTCAAGTGCGACCCCAACGACATACGTACCAAGGAAAAGAGTGACTGGGGGAAGAACTTGCAGTCCAAGAACTTGGGTGTCCACAACCTCGGTAGCGGCGGTTACCAAGGGAAGGATAAGATATGGGCGCGAGATGACGCAGAATATGCGGCGAAGGGCATCAAAAACGCTTGGCTCGGGATCGAAGATCCGACGGCCAGGGCAGTAATTAGGTCCAAGTACCATTGGGACCCGAAAACCAAGCAACTAACCACGGATCCAAAGGTGAAGAAGTTTGAGGAGATTCTGCTAGCTGAAGAAAAGGCATCTCATACGTCGTCATCCCAGGGTTCGACCACCACTGGGTCGTCTAGGTGGGACACACCTTTGAATAGAGCTGTGAATGTGATAAAGGGACGGCCAAAGTTGAAACCGCCGACGTCAGCTGGCCGTGTGCTCGGCGAAGGATTGTCCATGAAATGGTCGGACAAGTTTGGCAAGCCAGAAAGGGGAAAAAGTCACTCAATGCGGATGAAAGCCGCGAGCTTCAAGAACTCAGGGAGAAAGTGGCACAGATCCCAGAGCTTGTCGAAAAACAAGTTCAAGAAAAGATGACCTCGTTCATCCCTACCATTGTTGAAGCGCTTGGGAGTTGGGAAGCGGCCGGTCGAGTTGGGCCGCCCCCGATACCCAGCATGGACAGCAACTCAAACAACGCCGCGGCGCCGAACTGTACGACCGGCCGCCAACACCGCGGCGCCAAACGTATTGGTGACACCCGTCGCCAACATCGTGGCGCCGGAGATTAATGCAGTGGCAGGTACCGCGCAACGAAGCACTCCATCCGTGACCTGCACGCCGACGTACGTCGGCGGTCCTTCTACAGCAGCCGAGCTCGACGCCGTCAAGGTAACTAAGCGGCGGTGGCTCAACTTACACTTTCCGCATTGTGTAACCTATACACTTGCATAACATCTGGCCTACACCACCTGTTTTCGTAGGCCACGGGCGCCGACGTTCCTTGCACTCTCCTACATTACGTCGACGGCGTGTTGAAGGATGTTACCACTGGTAGTATCATGCAACCGGGAAATAGGATGTTCCACGGTCGGCAGATGCCATCAAACGTGTTAAGGGTCCAAGTGGCTCGGACGCTGCGGGGTTGTGACCACGTGATGCCTCCCTTTCAGCCCGAGGGAGATGAAGATGAAGAGCCGAAAGCCCTCAGATAGTGCTTTGGCTACCCAATGCTATGGCCGGAGAGTCAGATTCGTCTGGGGGCAGGGAGCACCGCCCCACGCATAACACCGCCGGTCGTGTCAGGGCCAAGCCATGTGGTGCCTGATCCTGATCCTGATATGCAGATGGCACATGATCCAAATGATGATGATGATGATGTCAACATTGAGGCCTACATCAATACTGCCTACTGTGATGGCTTAGATGACCTTGAAGGTCCCTCGGACAAACGACAAACTATCACCAAACGTTTGTCATTCCATTCTCAGGAGACGCCTCCAGATGCCGCCTGGACGGAGCCTCCAAGAGGAAATCCTGAAAACTTTATCTCCCCCACGACACTCCATAAGGTGGTCGAGAAGCAGAATGCAATTCCCATGAAGAAGAAGGAAAGGAAAAGGAAAAATAAGAAGGAAATTGAGAGCCAGCCGCCGTCGGTTACGAAACCGATCCGAGCTCAGGACGGGCCACCAAGACACAAGGGTCTTAATCACATCGTGCATACTATGGGTGAGCCGATGCTGAATGAGCGAATGCTCAAGGCTTGCAGTGCCGATATGCGGAGTCTACATGACTCTATTCTATACCTAGAACAGCGCCAACTTGCTGAAAATGATTCAACGTACCCGCTTTACATGGCCAAGGTGCCAAAGGGCAAGGGCTTCGTCGAGGCTGCCCCCGCCGATATTATGCTTCTTCGGTTTGCCGACATCTTTGACCTATTTCACATGTATCGGCTATACTAGACCTTCGTCCGCCTATTTTCTCTAAGTATTCAGATGCAGATCATACGAGACAAGACCCCGGACATCGTGGTAGTGGACCCCTACTACATGCGTGAAAGCCAATTGTCTAAGTTGGCGGGCCGAAATGCCGCTATTAACTATCTCAGCGACGTCATGACGTCAAACATTGGGAAGAACTTGCTCCTGGCCTAATTTCCCGAGTAAGTGATTGGCTCGCCGCCTTCTTTCTTAGATTTCCATCTCGGTCTTTGCCAACATTTTGTTTGAATTGTTTTGCGCAGTGAAAAATACTGCACACTCATCCACATCTCCCCGATGTATATGCGTACCCTGTTTTTGGACTCGGGCAGTGCAATCAAGAAAATCTATACGCATGTCAAGATAGTTTTGGATGATGCTCTTACCAAGTACGTCCTTCAGGGTGGCTCATTCAAGAGTAAACGGCCGCCCAAGCACGGCTTGTACAGCTTCGCCCATACTACGTCGTTCCCCTGCTTCAAACAGCCCGAGGGAAGTCACAGGGAGGCCTATTACGCCTTATATCATATGCTGGCGATGGTACGGGACAAGAAAAACTCGGCGCTGCCAGATTCACTCCAACCCTGGGCCGAAAAGTTGGCGATGATTGATGATGACAATCTACGAGGACAGTTCTATCGCATCCAGGAGCAGTTTGCGACAATCATCTTTCAAGATGTTGTCAGAAAAGGGGGGATGTTCTACACTGCCCAGCTGAAGCCGTCAAATGAAGAAGTAGATCAGAGGCTGCTTCTGCAGGGCGACGACAGGGCATTCTTTTTGCCAGGACGCGGCTTCCGCTTTGTTCCTGATACTGGCAAGCAAAAGTTGTAATAATAAGTACACTATGTTCCTAGCTTGCTTAGCATGGCATGTTTCGTAGACATCGGTGAACTTATTAGTTCTGATCGTGTCGTGTGATGAACTTAGTCGTGGTGTAAAGTTAATAAGTACATCCTAGTTAATTATGTCATATTTCATTACTATTGCATACATGTGATGAACTTCTTGCTTTCTATTATCTAACCTTATTTGTCTTGAAGGTAGGGATGCCGTACGTTGTGTACAAAGGTAGGGTTCCTGGAGTTTATGTCCACTGGGAGGATTGCTTGAAGCAAGTCAATAGGTTCAAGGGAAACAACTACAAAGGGTACACGACGATGGCGGAGGCGGAAGCTAGGTGGAGGAACCACCTTCGAGAGGAGAGGAGACGACCTTCTTCAGCGTCACCACCGCCGTCTTGCTCACCGCGGTGATTGCGGTTGTAGTGTACTTCATCGTACCGTAGGTGACTATCTTATTCATGTAATGTGGGATGATGAACTTGCGTACTTGACCGGTATCGATGACTTAGAGACATTGAATTCATGTAATATGTGATCGCTTCATTTCGAAAATAATGAGATTCATATTCCGTGTCTATTTCATACTAAATATATTGCATTTTCCTGTATACTTCTTGTAATCTTGTATTTCTGCAATTTCCTGTATATAAACTGTAATCTGGCAGTACAAATGGCTATATTTTTGAAATTTGAAAAAGTACCTGTAGCGCATTGTCAAGTGATGCGCTGCTGCTGTTGTCTATACCAGTAGCGCATTGTCAAAGGATGCGCTGCTGGTGTTGTTGTACACCCGTAGCGCATGTGTAGGTGGTGCGCTACCACTAAAGCAAATACCCGTAGCGCACTAGACATTAGCCGTAGCGCACGGGGTGCATGCGCTACAGGTAAATGAGATACCCGTAGCGCACGGTGGTGGTGCGCTACGGGTAATTAGATACCAGTGGCGTGGTAGTGGCAGCGCGGGGGCATGCGCTACGGGTAATATAAATAGGTGCGCTACGGGTAGCTGTTTTCCTAGTAGTGCGAGCCACAGTCGCCCTGCTCCCCGCCCGCCTCCGCTCCCCGCCCGCCTCCGTCGCCCTGCTCCATCTCCTCGAGCGGCTGAATCTGGGTGCCCGCCGCCGCCCGCCCCCATCCTCGAGCGGCTGGCTCTCCTCGAGCAAGGTACGTTTCTCCGTTCCCTGGATCTGGATCTGGTGTCGCGGTCTATAAATCAGTGGTTAGCTTCCAGCATGATTACGAGAGTGGTTAGCTTCCAGCATGATTACGAGAGTGGTTAGCTTCCAGAATTTAAAACTATTAGTACGATGTATCTGCTTAGGACCGAAGCTGAAGCTACGCACTCCACTGAATGCCACTGATTCCCTCTTGCTTAGTTTGCTTAGCTACCTTGCAGCTGCATCTATCTTCTTTTACCTAGCTAGCGCTGCTACGTGGATCGGTCGATCTTAGTCAATAATTAGTTAATTACTAGTAGAATTTCCAGGTAGGATTATTAAGGAGCCGCGTGATATGTTAGATCTGGCTAGCTATTATTTGTTCTGTCTGAAATGTGTTTAGCTATTCTGAGAGTGTCTTTTTGTTGCTGCTCTTCCAGTACTTAGTAACCCAACTTATTTCAAATAATGTATTCTGCATATTTCAAATAGGTGAAAAACTCATGGTCTGATGCATGGATCACTACATTTTTTAAGAATATATATCATCATGCTGTACACATATGCGTTTCATATCTTTTAAAATATATGTGGTGCTGTTTTAGTACTTGCCGGAGAATCACGTGTATTTTATATCTCTCTGTGCTTTTAGGTATGCCTCCGCCGCCATGGTGCGCCGCAAGATCACCACCTATGCCATGATGAGCCGACGCCCACCACCACCCCTCCCCCTCCGACGCCGCCTCCAACGCCGCCACCTGCAGCGTCCGACGGCGAGGAGGAAGAAGTCCCCGAGGTGGACTACCCGGAGGACGAAGAAGAGAACGACCGCTTGGAGGCGGAAGTCCAGGCGGAGATCGACGACATGGAGTGGGCCATCTCGGACCCCGAGGATGAAGAACAGGCGGCCATCCACGCCTCGTGGCGTTCTCTGCGGATGGAGAACAAGGAGGCAGCGCTCGACGACGAGCTCGACGACCGACTTCTTGAGTCGGGGCTCAAGAAGTCGCGCGACCGCCACACGACGGAGGAGGAGCGCGCGGCTTCATGGAGTTGGAGCGGCGGCGCCTCTTGGAGCTGCTCGCGGAGGACTCCGGTCGCCTCCACAAGATTGTGGAGGATGACTTCCTTCCTGCCCCCGCCGCCGCACGAGATGCTCGATCGGGCCTAGCGGCGCCGAAGAAGGGGGCCAACGACGACGAGGCGGTCCCCTCCAGGCGCTAGAACTTTTTTTTTGTATTATGAATTTCTTATTGCTGGCGCATAGGTCATAGCAAAATTCGCCGGCGATAATAGCTACTGTCGGCGCATAGCAATATTTGCCAGGGGTAACACATTACCCCTGGTGAATGTTGCTATGCGCCGGCAGTAGGTACTGTTATCGCTGGCGAATATGCAATGCGCCAGGGATAATGCATTACCGCCGGCATTGGTGTCGCTGGCGAGTTGTAATTCGCCGGCGGTAAGTAAATTTGGTGCGCCGGCGGTAGACTTTTCCCTACTAGTGGTGGTAGAGCTTCTCGAATATGTCGTTGGTGCTCACGCCCTACGGCATCTTCGGAAGCTCCGCCTCATAAAAATTTCCCTGCAAGCCTGTGAAAGACTCAATCTCTTCTAACAGTGTTGGGGAAAGGGTTGTGAAATCTCCCATGGCAGAGCTTCTCGAAGATGTCATTGGTGCTCACGCCCTACGGCATCTTCGGAAGCTCCGCCTCAGAAAAATTTCCTTGCAAGCCCGTGAAAGACTCAATCTCCTCTAACGGTGTTGGGGAAAGGGTTGGGAAATCTCCCGTGGTGGAGCTTCTCGAAGATGTCGTTGGTGCTGACGACCTACGGCATCTTCGAAAGCTCCGCCACAGAAAAATTTCCCTGCAAGCCCGTGAAAGACTCGATCTCCTCTAACACTGTTGGGGAAAGGGTTGGGAAATCTCCCGTGGCGGAGCTTCTCGAAGATGTCGTTGGTGCTCACGACCTACGGCACCTTCGAAAGCTCCGCCTCGAAAAAATTTCCCTGCAAGCCCGTGAAAGCTAATTAACTAGTAAAACAAGCCCACCATCTCCATTGTTAATATCTTACATACAGTAACATCATTACACAAAAATAAATGGTTTTGAAAATAGAAAATGGTTTTGAATTAGTTATTCAATTTCAAACACTTTTCATATTCAAAGTTTTGTCAGATTCTAAAATATGCAAAAAGAATATTAATCAATATAGTTTTAATTAAAAATGGCAAAATAGTTAATAGTTTGAATAGTTAAAATAATTGATTTTGAAAATAGAAAATGATTTTGAATTAGTTAATCAATTTCAAACACTTTTCATATTCAAAGTTTTGTCAGATTAAAAAATATGCAAAAATATTATTTAATCTATTATTTAATTGAAAATGGCAATTTTATTAATAGTTAATAGTTTATAAAACATATAATTATTTAATAAATCAGATAATAGTTTATAAAATAGATAATTATTTATAAAATAGATAATAGTTTATAAAACAGATAATAGTTTATAAAACAGATAATTATGTACAAAACAGATAAAAAGATTCTCTGTTTTGAGCCTTTAGTCCCGGCCCGAACCACGGACCGGGACTAAAGGTCTGATTCTGGAAACCCTCCGCCCAACCCCTTTAGTGCCGGCTCGAGGCTCAAGCCGGGACTAAAGACCACCCTTTAGTCCCGGTTTGAGCCTCGGGCAGCCTCGGGCCGGGACTAAAGGGTCTGGGGTATAAATAGGAGCCCTTTGTCCCCGGTCGGTTCCACCGATCGGGACTTAGGAGAAATCGCGCGCGAGAGGAGAAATACCACACCGTCAGGCTGCCGGAGCCCGCCGCCGACGCCTCCACTCCCGCGCGCGCCTCCGCTCACCGCCCCTCCGCCCTGGTCGCCCGCGCCCGAAGCGCCGCCGCGCGCGCGCGCCCGAGTCCCCGCTGCCGTCTGCGCCTGCGTCGCCACCGTCCCGCGCCGCCACCATCCGCGCCCACTCCCTTCCCGGCCGAGCCCGGCCGTCCGTGCCCGCTCCCGGCCGATCGAGCGTCGCCCCCTCCTGGTAACCTGCCTCTGTAATTAACCCTAGCTAGGTTAGTTTTTTTTAGTTAGCTTTTTTTCTTAGCTACTTTAGTTTAGTTAGTTAGTTAGTTTAGTTAGGTTAGTTAGTTTAGTTAGTTAGTTTAGTTAGGTTAGTTTAGTTAGTTAGTTTAGTTAGGTTAATTAGGTTAGTTAGATGTTAGTTTTTTGTTAGGTTAAATATTAGGTTAGATATTAGGTTTAGTTCCATGAAGTTATATTTGTTTTATTTTAGTTAGATTAATTTGTTGTATTTTAGTTAGATTAATTTGTTTGTTAGTTAATTTTAATTAGATAATATATTTTTTAGTTAGTTTTTTGTAAGTATTTTGTTAGTTAGATATTTGTTTGTAAGTATTTTTTTAGTTAGATATTTGTTTGTTAGGTTATTGTTAGGGGTATTTAGTTTAGAGTTAGGTTATTGTTAGGTTATTTTGTTAGGTTATTGTTAGGAGTATTTTTCCATATAGCGTCCATAATTGAAATACAAATGTCGGTATTTTGCAGAAACTATGGATCCACATAGCATGAACCTAGAAGAGGAAGAAATTCTCGAGGATATAATCAACGACGGCGGCGATGTTGAACCAGCTGAATCTCCGACGTCGTATCTGAATCCTTCTGTATATGGAATGGAGGTCGACCGACATGAAGATAAAGTCGACGGAGAAGGCGATAGCTCCGATGATGGAGAAGGCGATAGCTCCGCTGATGGAGAAGCCGATGGAGAATTAACGAGGTCCGGCGAGGTATATATATGAAGTTCACTAATCACTTGTAATATGTGAAAAATATTGGAGATAGCTGTAAATTGTATACATATACATTGACGAATGTTTATCCTTTTAGGCCTCCACATCGAGAAAGCTACAAAACGAGGCCCGACCAAAAAGTTGGATGCCCGAACACATTACACCTTTGAGGTCATATTGCCTACGGGCGAACCCAAGCTTCCTAAGAAGGTTGCCGACAATTTCAAGAAGCAATGCAGAGTTCTGGTTAGGGATCACGTACCGATCAGCATTCGGGAGTGGAACAAGCGGAAAGGGGCAGACGATAGTGAGTATGTCGTCGAAAGGTACAAAGAGAGTCTTTGGAATGATCTCATGGCACATTTCAACCTGCCAGAATGTGAGGATGAAGTCACTGCAAGAAAATTGAGGGCCAAAGTCAAGCAGTGGACTCTAAAGAAGATGGCCAAACTGTTCTGGGTGTGGAAGAAAAAATTATGGAAAAACTATCTGAAGAAAAAGGAAGTGCCAGTATTCGAAGGGTATCTAGCGAATGAAAGTGCATACTTTGTATCCCTCGTGTTTTGTGTGTTAGATAACAACATTAGGAATTTTAAGTGTGTGTTAAGTGGTGCAGATTTTACAGCTCAAGAAATGACTAAGTCACTGGGTTTGTTCCAGGATGGATAATCCGGCCAGGGGCCGGATAATCCGTCCCCTCCAGAGAGAGGCCAAAAAACGGCTAAGTCTTTTGCTAGGCGTCACCCATATATGGGGCCGGATATTCCGGCCAGGGGGCCGGATAATCCGCCCCCCCCGGCGAGAGCTCGAAAAACAGCTAAGGACTTCAGTCGGCGTCATGCAGATATGGGGCCGGATATTCCGGCCAGGGGCCGGATAATCCGCTCCCCCTTCGACAACCTCAGAATTTTGGCTAAGGACCAAGCTCGGCGTCACCCAGTAAAGGGGCCGGATATTCCGGCCAGGGGGGCGGATAATCCGGCCATACTTTGGCCGGATAATCCGCCCCTCCAAGTCAGCAACGGCTACATTTTGGGAGGGGCTATAAATACCCCTCCCCTTCTTCAACCTCAAGCTGCTCGTCCTGCACAAGAAGAACACCCCATTTGGAGCCACCAAATTCGCAAGATCTCCTCCCTCAACCCACCAAAGCTCTTGATCTTTGGAGAATCGAAGGAGAAGGCCTTGATCTACATCCTCACTGAAGCGATTTGATTTCCCCTCTCTTTTGCTTGAGGGCCCTTGTGTCTTGGGTTCCCTTGTGTCCCTTGACCTTGATTTGTGTGATTGATATCTTGATACTTGTTGATTGATTTCTTTGTGGTGCTTGGGAGCCTCCAATTCAGTTGTGGAGTTGTGCCCCAAGTTTGTAAAGGCCGGTTCCGCCTTGAGGAATCCCTTAGTGGAAAGTGAGCTAGGCCTTTGTGGCGGAAGCTTGCACCGGAGAATAGGGTGAGCCTTTGTGGCATTGGTTAGGCCTTTGTGGCAACCACACCCCTCCAACGTAGACGTACTTCCCCTAAAAAGGAAGGAACTACGGGAATTACATCCGTGTCTCCGTGTGCTCCACTCTCGGTTACCTCTATCCTTTATTGCCTTTACTTATTGTATCTTGCTTAGCTTGCTAGTTGACATATAGGTAAATTCACCTTAGTTGCATATCTAGAGAATTTACCTTTGTGTCAAGCCTAAATTGAAAAAGAATTAAAATTTGAGTATCACCTATTCACCCCCCCTCTAGGTGCCCATATGATCCATTCAATTGGTATCAGAGCCTCGGCTCTTTATTCGGGCTTAACCGCCTAAGAGTATGGATCCACCACCGAGTGAGGGCTCGTGTCAAGTTTCCATGGGTGAGTTCAAATCTTTGGAATCATCCATGACTTCCATGACATCTCAAATAAGCGAGTTGCGTGAAATGATAGCGCAACTCATGCAAGCTAAAACTGCTAATGCTCCTCCACCTCCGGAAAAACCCGCTACTCCACAAGTGGAGAATGTGGGGATAGATGAGGAGGGTGCCGACAAAGGTACCGATGCTAAGTCTTGCACCAAGGGCGACGGGAAAGGTGAATTCCCACATTGGTATTCACCCGACCCGCCGGTTCCACATCCTCATATTAACAATAGAGGAGATCCACCTAAGCTTGATGCATTAAACTTTGGTCAATGGCAATATCAAATGATCTCTCATATGCGCAGTTCTTGCATCGAGCTTTGGAGGATCGTTGAGGAAGGATTCAAGGCCGTGGATCCCAACAACATGACAAGAAGAGAGACGGTCGATAGCCAACTCAATGCTACCACTCTTCACATGATTCAAGTCGCCGTTGGGTCCAAGGACTTGCCTCACATCCAACACTTCTCCACCACCAAAGAAGCTTGGCAAGGACTCTCCGACGTCTTTGTTGGCAATGAGAGCATGAAGAAAACAAGATATGTGGCCTTCTCAAATCAAGCGGAGGGGTTCTTCATGATGGATGGTGAGGACCATCAAGAGATGTATAGAAGACTCAAGGCTATCGCTACCACCTTCAAGAACCTCGGTGCTCACCATATTGATGATGAGTGGATCAAGATGAAGTACATTCTTGCTCTTACTCCATATGAGCCCGCAGATGTGAAGAGTGTTCGAGGAAAGCATAACTTCAATGAGATGACCTCCAATCAAGTGATGCAAGAGATTCAAGTCTACAAGGTTGCCGCACAAAATGCGGAAGATTCTCATGCTCGTGCCATAGGAATGCAAAGAAGCTCAAATCTTGCACTAAAAGCTAGTGTGGTTGAGAAAGAGGTTTCTCTTCAAGCAAGCATTGAAGCAAGACTAGAGATGGGTCCCGAGGATATGAGACATGAGTACAATGAGCATATGGCCTTCTATGGAAAAACCTTTTGGGTTGATCCCCACAAGGCTAAAGAAGACAATCAAAGAAGAAGCAAGTCAAGTGGCTTTCAAAGGAATGACAACAATGGTCAAAGGGTGAGGACATGCTACAATTGCAATGATAGATTCCACTTTGTTGCCGAGTGTCCTTATGAGAAGAGAGAATATCATGGTGGAAAGCTCATCCTCAAAAGCAAGACCAAGTCACCATCAAAGAAACCATTTGTGAAGAAGGATGGACCAAAGAAGAAGCAACCAAAGTTTGTGTTCTTGATTCAAGAAGAGTACTCTGCAAGTGATAGTGATGAAGAAGAAACCTCAACTAGTGAGATGGCCGCAATTGCAACCACCTGGACTACCTCCGCATCACTCTTTGAATCCCCCAATGAGGACTCTCTCGTCAAGAACGTCAAGTGCCTTATGGCCAAGTCTTTCGAGGTATCACCCACACCTTCCTCCTTCTCATCTAAGACAAATGATGCTCCCATGAATGATCTTGCTAGTCTTAGAGTAAAGGAAGAAATTGTTGCTTTTGATGATTATGTATCTAGTGTAGATGGAGTACACAAGCTACACTTTGAACGCCTATTGAGCTAATATGGTAAAACTCTTGAAAAACTAGATGAACAAATGAGGCTTGAAAAAGAATATGCTCAAGATATTGCCTCTCTAAAAGAAACGCTTGAAGAAGAGGAAGAGGAACGAGCAACTCTCGAAGAGAAGCTCGATTCCATTGAGGAATCTAATAATGAAGTTATTTCCAAACTTATTAAAGAGCGAGACAATGCTCGTGCCAAAGTAAAATTGCTTAAAAAGGAAAAGATTGAATTTGGTGTTGGTCATGATAAACTTGTTAAGGATTTAGAAGATCTTGACAAGGCTCACAAGGCCTTGAAAAGTGAACACTCTATTCTTACCAAGTCACATGAACAACTTCAAATTCAATTGACTAAGAATGATGTGCCTAGTTCTTCTACTTCTACTTGTGATCATGCAAATGTTATTGAAGAAAATGCTAGGTTGAAAGATGAGCTTGCCAAGTCCTCCATTCCCATAGGTGAGAAAAACTTGAATGACCTTTTGAGTAAGCAAAAGGCATTTGGTGATAAAACGGGGATTGGCTATGTCTCAAAGAAGAAGAAGAAGAACAACAAGAAAAAGAAGGCCAAGCCCGCACAAGCAAAGAAGGATCCTATTGTGGGTGGCAAAGCCACTCATGATGATCATGCGGGAATTGCTAACCCTCACTATGTCTTATTTCGTGATTATTATGGTGATGTTTATGCAAAATATGTTGGTCCAAATGATGGCTATATTGCTTGGTCTATTTGGGTTCCAAAGACCCTTGTTGCTAAAAAAGAGGACCCATTGATAAATGGGGACCTAAAACCAAGCAATGATCTCTTGTAGGACTATGCTTCCGGTGGATCAAAATGGGTGCTTGATAGTGGATGCACAAGTCATATGACCGGAAGCAAGGAGATTATGACGGAGATGAGGCCTAATGACAACAACATAACCGTCACTTATGGAGACATGTCACAATCCGAGGTATTGGGTCTTGGCAAGGTGGTGGTCGCACCGGATATTTCCCTTGTGGACGTCATGCTTGTTGAGACCCTAGGTTACAATTTACTTTCAGTTCGTGCACTTGGTAAGATGGGCTTTGCCGTCTTCATTGATAATGAAATTGTGGTACTCTTGTGGAGCAAGTCTCTAAAGGTCGCTTTCATTGGGCACATTGAAAACAACTTGTATGTGGTGGACTTTGACGCCAGAAAAGAGCTGTGGCGTTTAGTTGACGTGGGAGTAGTATGTCCTTGTGCGTGGTGATTGACCAGCCCGTTGGGAACCCCAAGAGGAAGGTATGATGAGTGTAGCGGCTAGTTTTCCCTCAGTTAAGAAACCAAGGTATATCGAACAGGAGAAGAGAGACGGTGACGACTGAAGGTGTTTGTGGAACCTGCACACACACAAACAAGTAATTTGTTCCCAACTTGCGATGAGGTTGTCAATCTCACCGGTTTGCTTGAAACAAAGGTTATGAGTGTATCGAGTGGAAAACAGTAGTAATATGCGAGTAAAGTAAACAATGCGGGAATAGTAAACAGGTGATTGCAATATGATTAAAATAGGACCGGGGTCCACAGTTCACTAGTGGTGTCTCTCCATAGATAAAATAACATGCTGGGTAAACAAATTACAGTTGGGCAATTGATACAATAAAGATAATGTGATATGTCAAGAAGATCACTATGAGATTTACTCTGGGCATTACAACAAAATACATAGACCGCCATCCAACTGCATCTACGACTAATAATCCACCCCCAGGGATATCATCCGAACACCCTAGAAGTATTAAGTTGCGAACAACAGATAATTGCATTAAGCAAAGTGTGTAATGTAAACAAAGCATATGCCCTTGAGCATATGAATGTTGTTTTCTCCCTAGTAGCAACAGCACATCTACCGCCTTAGAGGTTTCTGTCACTCCCCCAGGTGAAATAGAGACATGAACCCACTATCGAGCATAAATACCCCCTCTTGGAGTCACTAGCAACTACTCGGCCAAGATAGCTACTAACAACGGAGAGCATGCAAGATCATAAACAACATAGAGATAACAAAAGATATAATTCAGTACAGCAACTTAATCATAAACACCAATATTCATCGGATCCCAACAAACCAACATCATAGTATTACATAACGGTGATCTCAATCATGTAAGGCAGCTCATGAGATCTAAACATGAAGCACATGGTGGAGAAGACAACCAGCTAGCTACTGCTATGGACCCATAGTCCAAGGTAGACTACTCACTCATCGCTCCGGAGGCAAGCATGGCGATGAAGAAGACCTCCGGTGGCGATTCCCCTCTCCGGCAGGGTGCCGGGAAGAGCTTCTGGACCCTCCCGATCTTCGGGTCGACGGCGGCGGCGGATCGCGATGTATTCTGGAAAACTCATCGGGGCCTTAGGTTTTTCTCGTCAGGGGTTATATATAGGCGAAAGGGCGATGTCAGAGGGGAGACCACGGCCCCTCACGTGGGCCCGGCGCGGCCAGGGGGGTGGCCGCGCCGCCCCTGTGTGTGGGGGCCACGTGGCCCCCCTCCGTCAGGTCTTCGGATGTTTGGGAGCTTCCCCGTGAAATATGACTCCAGGAACTTGTTTCGTCCAATTCCGAGAATATTTCCTGTGTATTACTTCTGAAACACAAAAACAGGAGAAAACAGGAAACTGGCACTATGGCACTTCGTTAATAGGTTAGTTCCGGAAAATGTATAAAAGTGCCACTAAGTGTAACGAAACAATAGGCAAATGGTGTAAAAACAAGCATGGAGCATCAAAAATTATAGATACGTTTGAGACGTATCAAGCATCCCCAAGCTTAACTCCTGCTCGTCCTCGAGTAGGTAAGTGATAACAAAGAATAATTTTTGAGGTGACATGCACCTACACAATCTTGATCATATATGTAAGCATTGGTGATCTGGGATCAATAGAACTTAAAACATGGGCATGAAAGATATAATCATGACAATAAGAACTTAGCAACCATGTTGTAAACATGTAAATGAACACAAACAAAAGATCATGATAATGAAACAATGAAAGTCAAACGTGTGTTCAAATCATAAGGAAAAACATACAAATGGTTTTCAGCTTGTCCTTCAAAGAGAGCAAAACATAAATGCATAGGACACCTCAAAGTTTAAGAGGGCGACTAGATACAAATAATTTAAGAACAAATGAAACCAACAATATGAGTCAATCAATGAACTTTGGGACAATGCATATCACACTAATAATGACAACTATGCTCTCTTAATGGTGCATAAAGAAAGAAGGTGGTGACTCAACATAAAAGTAAAAGAAAGGCCCTTCGCAGAGGGAATCAGTGATTTAAACATGTGCTAGAGCTTTTCATTTGTAAAACAGAGATAAAACTTGATTTTGAGAGGTGGTTGTCTTTGTCAACGACTGGCAATGGGGTTCTTACTATCTTCCATACAAAAATAAAGCAAGTTTTTGAGAGAGAGATTGGCACTTCGTGCTCTTTTTATAAAACTTGGCACTCCTCCCCACCTTTTCCTTTCACATACCATGGCTAACCGATTCCATCGGGTGCCCACCAACATTCACATTCATTGGAGGAGTGCCTTTTTTTTCTTTTCTTTTTCTTTTTGGAATAAGCAATATGGAAGATAGCAAATCCGACCACTACGTCCCCATGAGCTGAAAACAGTGTCACAAAACGAGAAGTATTTTGAAGGTTTTTGAAAGGTAGCACACGAAAATTTTACTTTGGAATGGCTTACAAATACCATGCATAGGAATTTATAGTGGACACAATGGCAAACTTGGCTTTTAGGAGTTGGATGCACGAGTAGAGCTCATACTCAGTACAAGGCGAGGGCTAGCAAAAGACTGGGAGCGACCAACTAAGAGAGCAATAATGGCCATAATCATGCAAAGCGACAAAGCGACATTAAAAGAAGCATACGATGGCATCAAAAGTCAAAAACTAAATGATCATGAAGGCTATTGGCGACTTTGTAAGAGTCTAACATGTGTGAGCATGCGCCAAGTCAACCCAAATAAAGCATCAAGGAGAAAACCAAAATAATGCTTCCATACAATAAAAACAACGCATGATTTTTTCAAAGGCTCATTAAGCAATCTCAGTTATTTGAGACAAGTCATGCTACAGCAAAACTACTAAGCATACTATCAAAAAGACATCAAGCATGACATGAAAAAGCCTAAGCCGCAGTCTACACAAGCTCCTTCTTGTACCACTATTTTGCACAAAGCTTTTTCTCTTTTCCAACACCATTTGAAATTTTTATAAACACCTCTTTTGATGAAAACCAATAAAGATCAGAGGCAAAAATACACCTTGATGAAAAGATATGACAAGATCTGAACGCATATTAAGGCGAAAACGAAAACCAAAAGCAGTAGCAGACAAAGTAGAACGCTCGATTTTTAATAAGAGTGAAAACTAGAGCGTTCCTTGCAAATGAAAACGAGTACATCTCCTCCAAAGGGAAATTTGTTGGGGTCCAACCATTTATTGCAGAAAACAAACAAACTAAACAAACTAAGAAAACTAAAACAACTGACGCTCCAAGAAAAACACATAGTGCATGAAGCAATAAAAATATAGTGTTTTGAAAGGTGACCTGATTTTTGCCGATGAAGAAGGGGTGCCTCGGGGGCATCCCCAAGCTTTGACGCTTGTACTTCTTGGATATTTCTTGGGGTGATGCATGGGCATCCCCAAGCTTGAGCTTTTGTCCATTCTTCAACTCATCTCATCATTCTCCAATCCCTACACTTGAAAACTTCCTTCATACAAAACTAAACACAATTCTATTAGCAACATTAGTGTAAGCATAAAATATATTCAACCTCTTTTAGCTTCAGGTTTCAACCCAAAACCACCACATATAAAGTATATACTACTGTAGCAACTTCCACAAGAGTTCCATGATCAAAAAGAACTCAAAAGAAAGCGATAAAGTGGCAAAAACAAATATTGGCAGAAATCTGTCAAAACTGGACAGCTGATAATGGACGAATTTTTTGAGGGATTTTCCGTTGCTCAAATCAAAAAGTGTTCAACTAAGAAAAGGTTGGATATAACCTGGGTCATATGCACAAGAAATCGCAGGTCCAAAAGATAAACAGAGAATTTTTACGGTGCAGCACCGAAAACAGTTTCAGGACAGCAATAACCCCAAATCTTTACCTCACTCAAATTAGAGGCTTCTCTTGGCACAAAAACGAAATAAACAAGATAAGGAGCGGTCATTACAGTAGTAATGACTTCCAAGACTCAAATAAAAGAAAAAGTACTGAAAAGTAAACAATGGGTTATCTCCCAAGAGTGCTTTTCTTTAACGCCTTTGAGCTAGGCGCAGAAAATTGCGAATCAAGTAATATCAAGTGATGAAGCATCAAGCTCATAATTTTCTCTAAGAATAGAGTCAAAAAGTAATTTATTTATTTTCCTAGGGAAGTGTTCCATACCTTTCTTTAGTGGAAATTGATATTTGATAGTGCCTTCCCTCATATCAATGATGGCACCTACAGTTCGAAGAAAGGGTCTTCCCAAAATAATAGGACATGAAGCATGGCATTCAACGTCCATAACAAGAAAATCAACGGGAACAAGGTTATTGTTAACCACAATAAGAACATCATTAATCCTTCCCAAAGGTTTCTTCTTAGCAACATCAGCAATAGGAACATCAAAATAACACTTTTCAAGCGGTGGTAAATCAAGCATGTCATAAATCTTTCTAGGCATGATAGAAATACTAGCACCTAGATCACATAAAGCATGGCAATCATAACCATTAACATGCATATCAATGATGGGTTCCCAACCATCTTCTAACTTCTTGGGAACAGAGGCCTTTTGCTTCAACTTTTCATCCCTAATCTTTATGAGAGCATTGGTAATATGCTTAGTAAAAGCAATATTTAAAGAACTAGCATTGGGAGTCAAAGCAAGCTTTTGCAAGAACAAAATAACTTCAGATATATTGCAGCCATCAACATCAAAATCATTAAAGGAAATAGAGCTATAATCTCCCACACTCCGAAAAATTTCAGCACTCTTTTGAGAAAAAGTTTTGGCAGTTTTAGGCTTTTTAACACAAGGAGTGGGAGTTTTCTCTACACCAATCAAAGTAAGAGGGTTGCTATCAGTAGGAGCAACATCATTAGAGGTAGTAATAGTACATACCTTCATCTCTCTAGCCATCTCATCTTCTCTTTCCCACCTGGCATGCAATTCCGCTAACAATCTAATATTTTTATCAATTCCAACTCGGGTAGCATTAGCGGCAGCAACAATATTGCTCACATTCACATTATTAGGAAACACTTTTAATTTCAGAAGTTCAACATCATGAGCAAGGCTATCAACTTTAGAAGCAAGAATATCAATTTTGCCTAACTTTTCCTCAACAGACTTATTAAAAGCAGTTTGCTTACCGATGAAGTCCTTGAGCATTACCTCAAGCTCGGAGGGCGCGGCCCTAGTGTTGTTGTAGGAATTACCATAAGAGTTACCATAACCATTACCATTGGTAGAAGGATATGGCCTATAATTGTTACTAGCAAAATTGTTCCTATAGGCATTGTTGTTAAAATTGTTATTTCTAATGAAATTCACATCAACTTGCTCTTCTTGGGCAACCAGAGAGGCCAAAGGAACATTATTAGGATCAACATGAGTCCTATCGTTAGCAAGCATAGCCATAATGGTATCAATCTTATCACTTAAGGAAGAGGTTTCCTCAACAGAATTTACCTTCTTACCTTGTGGAGCTCTCTCGGTGTGCCATTCGGAATAATTTACCATCATGTTGTCGAGTAGCTTTGATGCGGCGCCCAATGTAAGGGACATAAAAGTGCCTCCAGCAGCTGAATCAAGTAGATTCCTTGAAGAAAAATTCAGTCCTGCATAAAAAGTTTGGATAATCATCCAAGTAGTCAGTCCATGAGTGGGGCAATTCTTTACCATAGATTTCATTCTTTCCCAAGCTTGAGCAACATGTTCATTATCAAACTGAGTAAACTTCATAATATTGCTGCGCAAAGCTATAATCTTAGCAGGAGGATAGTATCTACCAATAAAAGCATCCTTACACTTAGCCCATGAATCAATACTATTCTTAGTCAAAGACAGCAACCAATCTTTAGCTTTTCCTCTCAAAGAAAAAGGAAACAACTTGAGCTTAATAATATCACTATCAACATCCTTATATTTCTGCATCTCACATAGCTCAACAAAATTGTTGAGATGAGCTACAGCATCTTCAGTACTAGCACCAGAAAATTGCTCTTTCATAACAAGGTTCAATAAAGCAGGCTTAATCTCATAAAAAGTGGTAGCAGGAACAGTTGGTGCAATAGGGGTGCAGATAAAATCACTATTGTTCGTGCTAGCAAAGTCACACAACTTGGTGTTTTCAGGAGTACCCATTTCAGCAAAACGAAAGTAAACAAGTAAAAATAGCTACCAAGGATTCTAATTTTTTTGGGTTTTTGATATAAAAAGCAATGCAGGTAAAATAAAATAAAGTAAAGCAAAACAAATAACAAAGTAAAGAATGTGTGTGCGAAGAACTCCCCTCGCAGAAGTCTTCTCTCTTCCCCGGCAACGGCGCCAGAAAAGAAGCTGCTACTCGTGTGATGACGCCAGAAAAGAGCTGTGGCGTTTAGTTGACGTGGGAGCAGTATGTCCTTGTGCGTGGTGATTGACCAGCCCGTTGGGAACCCCAAGAGGAAGGTATGATGAGTGTAGCGGCTAGTTTTCCCTCAGTTAAGAAACCAAGGTATATCGAACAGGAGAAGAGAGACGGTGACGACTGAAGGTGTTTGTGGAACCTGCACACACACAAACAAGTACTTTGTTCCCAACTTGCGATGAGGTTGTCAATCTCACCGGTTTGCTTGAAACAAAGGTTATGAGTGTATCGAGTGGAAAACAGTAGTAATATGCGAGTAAAGTAAACAATGCGGGAATAGTAAACAGGTGATTGCAATATGATTAAAATAGGACCGGGGTCCACAGTTCACTAGTGGTGTCTCTCCATAGATAAAATAACATGCTGGGTAAACAAATTACAGTTGGGCAATTGATAGAATAAAGATAACGTGATATGTCAAGAAGATCACTATGAGATTTACTCTGGGCATTACAACAAAATACATAGATCGCCATCCAACTGCATCTACGACTAATAATCCACCCCCGGGGATATCATCCGAACACCCTAGAAGTATTAAGTTGCGAACAACAGATAATTGCATTAAGCAAAGTGTGTAATGTAAACAAAGCATATGCCCTTGAGCATATGAATGTTGTTTTCTCCCTAGTAGCAACAGCACATCTACCACCTTAGAGGTTTCTGTCACTCCCCCAGGTGAAATAGAGACATGAACCCACTATCGAGCATAAATACCCCCTCTTGGAGTCACTAGCAACTACTCGGCCAAGATAGCTACTAACAACGGAGAGCATGCAAGATCATAAACAACATAGAGATAACAAAAGATATAATTCAGTACAGCAACTTAATCATAAACACCAATATTCATCGGATCCCAACAAACCAACATCATAGTATTACATAACGGTGATCTCAATCATGTAAGGCAGCTCATGAGATCTAAACATGAAGCACATGGTGGAGAAGACAACCAGCTAGCTACTGCTATGGACCCATAGTCCAAGGTAGACTACTCACTCATCGCTCCGGAGGCAAGCATGGCGATGAAGAAGACCTCCGGTGGCGATTCCCCTCTCCGGCAGGGTGCCGGGAAGAGCTTCTGGACCCTCCCGATCTTCGGGTCGACGGCGGCGGCGGATCGCGATGTATTCTGGAAAACTCATCGGGGCCTTAGGTTTTTCTCGTCAGGGGGTATATATAGGCGAAAGGGCGATGTCAGAGGGGAGACCACGGCCCCTCACGTGGGCCCGGCGCGGCCAGGGGGGTGGCCACGCCGCCCCTGTGTGTGGGGGCCACGTGACCCCCCTCCGTCAGGTCTTCGGATGTTTGGGAGCTTCCCCGTGAAATATGACTTCAGGAACTTGTTTCGTCCAATTCCGAGAATATTTCCTGTGTATCACTTCTGAAACACAAAAACAGGAGAAAACAGGAAACTGGCACTGTGGCACTTCGTTAATAGGTTAGTTCCGAAAAATGTATAAAAGTGCCACTAAGTGTAACGAAACAATAGGCAAATGGTGTAAAAACAAGCATGGAGCATCAAAAATTATAGATACGTTTGAGACGTATCAGACTTCTCGGGGAAAACCACTACTAGTGCAATGTGTTTATTTGGAAAGGCCGATGTGGGTTGGCTTTGGCATCGCTGACTAGCCCATGTCAATATGAGAACTTTGCAAAGCCTTCACAAGGGTGGCCACATACTCGGACTAAAAGAGAATGTTTCTTTTGCCAAAGATCGTGTTTGCAGGGCTTGCGTTCTAGGAAAAATGCATGATTCTCCCCACCCAAGCAAGACTATCATTTCTTCCAAGAGGATCTTGGAGCTCCTTCATGTGGATCTTTTTGGTCCTCCCTCTCATGCAAGTCTTGGTGGGAAGAAATATTATTTGGTGATTGTTGATGACTATTCAAGATATACTTGGGTCTACTTCTTCAAGCATAAGAGTGAGACTCAACAAACCGTCATCGACTTTGCCAAGGAAGTTGAACATCAACATGGGCAAACTATTTTGGCAATTAGAAGTGACAATGGCTCAGAATTCAAGAACTACACTTTAAATGGGTTTCTCAGTGATGAGGGGATACGCCATCAATATTCCGCTGCATACACCCCTCAACAAAATGGTGTAGCCGAAAGGAAGAACCGGACTCTTATGGATATGGCTAGGTCCATGTTGGCAAAGTTTAAGTCTCCATACAACTTTTGGGCCGAAGCTATCTCTACAGCTTGTCACTCTTCAAACCGGCTCTTCCTCCGCAAAGGCCTAAACAAGACTCCATATGAAATACTCACCGGAAGCAAGCCCAACATCTCCTACTACCGAGTTTTCGGGTGTAAGTGTTTCTTTCAAAGAAAAGGAGTTCATTTAGGTAAATTTGATCCGAAAGCAATAGAAGGTATTTTTGTTGGTTATGGTGCCGAATCCCACACTTATAGAGTCTTCAACAAGTCCACCGGACGTGTTGAAGAATCTTGTAGTGTGGTATTCGAAGAGAATGACGGCTCCCAAGGGGGGCGAGATGTTATTTCTTGTGATGTAGATGATGAAATACCTCAAGAAGCCATAGGAAGAATGGGCGTGGGATTTTTCTGCCCCATTGAGGGACACCTTGTGGCGGACCGAGAACGACTATGCTCTACTCAAGTGGAGCCTTCATCTTCACAAGCTCAACAAGCCTCTCCCAAGGAAGCAACTAATGCACCAACCGAAGAACAAGACAAGGACCTTCATGAAGAAGAAGGGGCACCGCCATCCTCTCCGGTTATCTCAACCGCCCCCAATTCTTCACAAGACCAAGATCAACCTACTCATGAAGACAATGATGATCAAGGTCAAGTTGATGGTCAAGATGGGGACCAAAATGATCAAGATGATCAAGTGATTCCTCCAAGGTCAAATGAGGAGATCGAAGCCCGTCACAAGAGAAGGGTTGAAAGGGATTTGGAACTTAAAGGTCATACCCTTGAGAGGGTTATTGGAGATTTAAGGAGCAAAGTGTCAACCCGGAGGCAATTGGCACAATTTAGCACTCATCATGCCTATATCTCCATGGTTGAACCCAAGAAAGTATTTGAAGCCCTTGAAGATCCGGATTGGTTGGATGCTATGCATGAAGAACTCAATAACTTCAAGCGCAATAATGTATGGGTGTTAGTGGAGAAGCCAAAGGAGTGCCGCAATGTGATTGGCACAAAGTGGATATTCAAGAACAAGCAAGATGAGCATGGAATTGTTGTGAGGAACAAGGCAAGATTGGTTGCTCAAGGTTTCTCTCAAGTTGAAGGCATTGACTTTGGAGAGACTTATGCTCCCGTGGCTCGCCTTGAGTCCATCCGTATCCTTCTTGCATATGCCACTCATCATAATTTTAAGTTGCAACAAATGGATGTTAAGAGTTCCTTTCTTAATGGTCCATTGAAAGAGGAAGTGTATGTTAAGCAACCCACGGGGTTTGAGGACCTCAACTTCCCTAACCATGTCTACAAACTCCATAAGGCACTCTATGGCCTTAAACAAGCCCCACGTGCGTGGTACGAGCACCTTAGGGAGTTGTTGTTAGACCGTGGGTTTGAAGTTGGGCAAATCGATCCCACTCTTTTTACTAAGAGGGTCAATGGGGAGCTTTTCGTATGCCAACTATATGTTGATGATATCATCTTTGGCTCTACTAACAAAGCTTTTAATGATGAATTCTCAAAGCTTATGACCGATAGGTTCGAGATGTCTATGATGGGCGAAATGAAGTTCTTTCTTGGTTTTGAAATCAAGCAATTGAAAGAAGGGACTTTCATTAATCAAGCCAAATATGTCCAAGACATGCTCAAGAGGTTCAAGATGAAGGAACTAAATGGGGCCGCCACACCAATGGCCACTAAATGTCATCTTGATCTAGATCCCAATGGTAAAAATGTGGATCAAAAGGTATACCGTTCTATGATCGGTTCATTGCTTTACCTTTGCGCATCTAGACCCGATATTGTGTTGAGTGTAGGTGTGTGTGCAAGGTATCAAGCCGCTCCTAAAGAAAGCCACCTTATGGCGGTTAAGAGAATCTTTCGATATTTGGTTCATACCCCAACTTATGGTCTTTGGTACCCCAAAGGCTCGGATTTCTCTCTTTGTGGCTTCACGGATTCGGATTGGGCTGGTGACAAGGATGATAGGAAATCAACCTCCGGAGCTTGCCAATTTCTTGGTAGGTCTTTGGTGTGTTGGTCTTCTAAGAAGCAAAATTGTATATCTCTCTCCACCGCCGAAGCCGAATACATTGCCGCCGCAAGTGGATGCACTCAATTGTTGTGGATGAGGCAAACTTTAAAGGAATATGGTGTCAATTATGACAAAGTGCCTCTTTTATGCGACAATGAAAGTGCTATCAAGATTGCCTATAATCCGGTGCAACATTCAAGAACCAAGCATATTGAGATCCAGAATCATTTTATTAGAGATCATGTTGCCCGGGGTGATATTGAGCTTGCATATGTTTGCACCAAGGATCAACTTGCCGATATATTCACGAAGCCTCTTGATGAAGCAAGATTTGGATATTTGAGGAATGAGCTAAATATCATTGATTCGAGGAGTGTGGCTTGAGCATCTTGCAATTACACCTATATTTCAATACTTGTTTGGTTTAGGTGTGGGCATGGAGATAGGGGGAGTGCGGTCCTAATCAATTGGGCTATCCCTCCCCCCATAATGCCGATAGTAATCATATCATTCTCTTAATATCATCTTTGTGATATATGAGCTTCAATGATGAGTAGTGGTTATGGACCCAAGATACATCTTCGCGGTCCAATGCCATAACACTCAAACATGGTGGCTTCGGCCACCGACCTCTTCCTTTGGAAGAGTTGATTCCTTGCACATCTTATTTGAGATCTTGGTGTTCTCTCTTGGTGTTGTTTCTTACTTTGATATGGGAAGGCACTTGCATTGGATTCTTCGTTGATTTGTTCTTGCAATGTCAAGTGCCGAGAACCACTCCATGTTTGCTCTCTCACCTAAGCCATCCTATCTCAAAGACATCTAATCTATGCACATGAGTTTATTTTTTTGTCAAAATAACTTATGTTTTTGAAAAAATTTGAGTGGTCTGTTTTCTGGCTCCCAGGCCGGAATATCCGCCCCCTGGGCGGAATATCCGGGGGGGGCGGATTATCTGGGTCGTCTTGGCCGGATAATCCGGCCAGAGTGACGACCAGGTATAAAAGGGGGCGGGTCAGGCTGCCCTCCGGGCAGTTCCAACCCTAACCCCCCTGGTCTCTCCTGCCGCCACCGCCTCTCCGCCACCGCCACCGGAGCTCCGGCCACCCCCTTGGCCGGATTTCGCCGGAGGTTGCACTCCTCCCCCTTAGGAGGGCTTTCACCAAGCCATTTTCACAATGGATGCGGGTATTTTTCTATCCCTAGGGTGTGATTTTACCTTTGCATATTCTTGGTGCTTAGCCCTCTATTTGTTGTTTTTCTTCGTCATAAATCGTGGTGTATGATCTTCTTCCCCCGATCTATCAATTTGTGAGCCGCAGCAAGCTTAGGAAAAAATTTCGAGGGGGCCAGATTATCCGCCCCCCCTGGCCGGATAATCCGGCCTAGGATTTCACTGATTTTTCCCTGCTTTGCTGTCTTCAAATTGATCCATTGTGTGGAGGTTGTTCGTTCATACTACATGATTTTTGAAATCCTTTTTCAGTAACTCGTGTGTATATGCTTATCCCCATGCTCTCCTTGCACATCTCTTTCACAGGTGGTTCGAGTATGCCGAAGCGCAAGCGTTGGCTTGTTCCGGATGAACACGGAGTCTTAGTTGATGAGGTTGTACTCCGTCAGTGTCAGAGGGAAGCTACTAGGAAAGCTGCGAAAGAAAAGGCTGCCAAGGCTCAAGCCCGTCGTCGCAAAGGCAAAGCGACACGTCCTAACTACAAGAGCATGCCAGAGGCCGAGTACATTCTTGTGCGGCGCAACAATTGGTACGCCACAGCAAGAGATGAAGATATTGAGGACAGTGGTTTCTGGAATGAAGAGCGGTGGGATATTTTCTGTGATGTCTATGAGCCTTTCAAGAATCCTTGTCGACCGATGCATCCCATTGACTTTTATCATCTTCGTAGCAAGACCTATTTTGATGAAGCTGTTTCAGTGGTTGAGAAGATGGGATTGATGGGGTTGGCTAACATTCAGTGCAACTATAACCCCGGCCTCATCAAGCAGTTTTATGACACTCTTGTGATATTGCCTAATCCTCAGAAGTCTATGAAGTGGATGACTGGAGAACATGAGTGTACATTGGACTTCTCTACGTTTGCCTCTCTCTTGGGGTATGCATATAATGGGGACACTCCAGTGGGTCGCCGTATTCATAATCCGGGGACCAAGCCTGACAAGGATAAGCTATATGACCTCTATGACTTCACAGGCGTTGTGGGTTTCATCAATGGCCTGCATCCACTCTATGATCAGCTTGTCCGCATATTCAGAGAGAACATTGCTCCTAGTGGTCGTAACAATGATGCCATTCGCACCTCACTTGTTGACCTCCTCGCTTTTTCTCATGAGTGTGCTACTTCGACTGACCCGGATGAGGACTTTACTCTTGATGTGATCGATTTCATCTACTATGAGATTAAGGATGCTATCATTCAGAGGAACACTGTGCCATATGCTCCCTACATCATGCTCCTCATCAAGCATGCCCTTGGAGATTATGATATCCATGATGATTGTGTGGAGCACCTAGTCAAGAAGATGTATGTCAAGAAGAAGAAGACTCCTGCTCCCCCTGCATATCCTAGCTCCTTCATGGCTGATGCGAGGTCGAGTGCTTCTACTCGTGATCAGAGGGCTGCTGCGTCTGCTATGTCTAGAGAGGTGAGAAAGCTCAGTTGGTTTGAGAGGAATGTTCTGTGCATGAAGATTGAGATCCATCGTGAGAACTATCAGGCTTATGTTGAGAGGCAGACCATTCAGGACACTCAGCAGTTGATCCTTCACCGTCTCAGTGGTGCACAGACTACCGATCCCACTCCTACCGCACCTACGTCCTATGAAGCTTGGAACACCGATCGCTACAACTGGGTTGAGATGCAGAAGCATCTCTTTGTTGCTCCAGATTCTCCCACAGGAGGTACTCATGCAGAGGCTGAGGAGGACGTGGAGGATGAAGATGCTGGAGGTGATGAAGATGCTGGAGGTGACGATGATGATGGCGGAGATGACTATGCTGAGGGCTCCGATGACTTCGATGATTGGGAGGATTGATTCCTCGGGGCGTGTAGCATCGCTCTTCTCTCTTTTTGGTGTCTTGATGCCAAAGGGGGAGAAGTAGTTCTATTAGAAGTCTCACGGGATTTGCATGGGTGGGAACACAAGCTTGCGCGTTTATCATTCATTTGGCGCTTGTGTTTCTTCTTCTTTTACTTGCTTTAAGTTTGGAACAATTCGTGTGGTTATTTGCTACTATGGTGTGTATGAGACTATGTTCTTTGTTTTATATGTGCCATGTGGAACATTATGCTTGTTCACTTGTGAATTTCTGAGCTCATGGTATATGTGTGAGATGGCTATGGAATTATTGTCCGGTTTCTCATCATTATCATTTTCGGAATTCCATATTGATTGAGCTATCTATGAAAAGGTATGCTTCCTATAAACTCATTTGTGTAGATGCACACATTTAGGGGGAGCTTTATATCTTGCTCAAATATTTGTTGTTTGAAATATTCGATCTCTATTGCAAATCCTAGTGTTGTCATCTAACACCAAAAAGGGGGAGATTGAAAGTGCATACTTTGTATCCCTCGTGTTTTGTGTGTTAGATAACAACATTAGGAATTTTAAGTGTGTGTTAAGTGGTGCAGATTTTACAGCTCAAGAAATGACTAAGTCACTGGGTTTGTTCCAGGCCGGATAATCCGGCCAGGGGCCAGATAATCCGTCCCCTCCGGAGAGAGGCCGAAAAATGGCTAAGTCTTTTGCTCGGCGTCACCCAGATATGGGGCCAGATATTCCGGCCAGGGGGCCGGATAATCCGCCCCCCCCCGGCGAGAGCTCGAAAAACTGCTAAGGACTTCAGTCGGCGTCATGCAGATATGGGGCCGGATATTCCGGCCAGGGGCCGGATAATCCGCCCCCCCTTCGATGACCTCAGAATTTCGGCTAAGGACCAAGCTTGGCGTCACCCAGTAAAGGGGCCGGATATTTCGGCCAGGGGGGGCGGATAATCCGGCTAGCCAGATAATCCGGCCATACTTTGGCCGGATAATCCGCCCCTCCAAGTCAGCAACGGCTACATTTTGGGAGGGGCTATAAATACCCCTCCCCTTCTTCAACCTCAAGCTGCTCGTCCTGCACAAGAAGAACACCCCATTTGGAGCCACCAAATTCGTAAGATCTCCTCCCTCAACCCACCAAAGCTCTTGATCTTTGGAGAATCGAAGGAGAAGGCCTTGATCTACATCCTCACCGAAGCGATTTGATTTCCCCTCTCTTTTGCTTGAGGGCCCTTGTGTCTTGGGTTCCCTTGTGTCCCTTGACCTTGATTTGTGTGATTGATATCTTGATACTTGTTGATTGATTTCTTTCTGGTGCTTGGGAGCCTCCAATTCAGTTGTGGAGTTGTGCCCCAAGTTTGTAAAGGCCGGTTCCTCCTTGAGGAATCCCTTAGTGGAAAGTGAGCTAGGACTTTGTGGCGGAAGCTTGCACCGGAGAATAGGGTGAGCCTTTGTGGCGTTGGTTAGGCCTTTGTGGCAACCACACCCCTCCAACGTAGACGTACTTCCCCTAAAAAGGAAGGAACTACGGGAATTACATCCGTGTCTCCGTGTGCTCCACTCTCGGTTACCTCTATCCTTTATTGCCTTTACTTATTGTATCTTGCTTAGCTTGCTAGTTGACATATAGGTAAATTCACCTTAGTTGCATATCTAGATAATTTACCTTTGTGTCAAGCCTAAATTGAAAAAGAATTAAAATTTGAGTAGCACCTATTCACCCTCCCCCCTCTAGGTCCCCATACGATCCGTTCAGCGAAGCAGGCAGTGACGGTCTTAGGATACCCAGGGAAAATTAGAAAAAAAATAGTGAGAGAAATTAAAGAGGGAAAGAGACAGTTCACTCCAGATAGAGAGAAAGACTTGCTCACACTGGTCCTCGGGAATGACGAACACGGAGGCCGAACGCGAGGCTTTGGCCCTTCTTACCCGTGGTGGCTTGGGTTTGTCAAAGACCAGGAGACCTACAGAAGCCGAGCGAGAGCAAAGAAGCGACAGCAGGATGAGGAAAATGACAAGTTCAACCAGTTGCTTGCCAGAGTTAACGAGCAACAGCAGCAGATTGACGAACTTAGAGGAGTAGTGCGCCAGCAAGATCCTGCACTCGATATTACCGCCGACTCATCTAAGCAGAAAAGCAGTGTGGCTGAATCAGAGGCCCCGACTAACGATGCACGACGAATGATAGAGGGCGGTCTCGGCTACCCCGTGGATGGAATAAAGGAGTCAACATCATGTGAACTCCATCAGAGAATGAAGAACATATCCATGAAGGTGGCGGTCGGACAAGCTTTACCTTGTCCACTTGACGCACGCTGGCATGGCCGTGAGATTCCAGCTGGCTATGCTAAAGTCGGGGTGGATGAAATCATGCCAGGGTTTCATGATATGGAGCTTGACATTGCTGGACCCGAAGATGAGAGGACACTCGGAGAAGTACTGGGTAGAATCATTCTATGGGACAAGAACTACATCAAGCGTCCAGGCTCGGCCCCAAGGACAACACCGCTTCCGAGTCGTCGTAGGTCACCTACACCTCCATCACCTCCAAGAAGCCCTCCACATGACTACGGCCACCATGACAATAGCCCATCTCGATCACCGCCGCCGGACTTGGGTCGTCCTTCTCCGCCGCCGGCCGCTAAGGAAACTAAGCGGAAGCGTGCCAGCAAGAATGCTCCGTCGATGAGTTCTAAGCGACGGAGCCCCCCAAAGCGAAAGCTGTCGTCCCTCCCAAAGGTACCTCATCCAAATCGTCCCATCAGACCTTACGATCGTACCCCTGAGAAAAATACCAGAATCGCAAAGGAACAATATGATGCGCAGATGAAAAACAAGGAACCCGAGCCCCGCCCGGAATACACTGAGAAGCAAAAAGAATTTGCAAATTACATGTTGACCCTTCCGAAGCAGTTTGACTTGCATCATAAGCCTGACGACTATCTACGCACATTGCAGAAGGAAGGGAAAAAGAGCAGATCACGTAGAAGTGCAAGTGGGAGCAAATCAAGTACAAGTACAAGCAAGAAAAGATCAGACGTTCCTCAGCTTGGACAACATGCCAAACAATCGATCCCACCCCTCAGGGTGTTATCCGAGAATGTTCCCGCTCCGGTGCAGGGGCAAAGTTTGGAAATAGCACAGAAGTGGACAGCTGAATGGGGTATGAGTGTTGAAGACATTCTGGCTTCCCAAGACGAGAGGTTTCCCAAGGCTGTTGTAGGCCCTAAGCCTAAATTTGTCATGGGGGGCCTTTGGCCAGCAAAGAGAGGTTCGAAGATCTCCCAACAAATATGCGCTTCTTGCACACATGGTACATGAATGAAGCAAAGAATGGGAGAATAATGATCGAGGCGAGTGTCCCACGGGAGTACTATGGCCGACGCGAAGAAATACATGTCAATTTTGAAGAACTATTCCAGATTATAATTGCAATGCCTGATGACCCACAAGTATAGGGGATCGCAACAGTCTTCAAGGGAAGTAAAGCCCAAATTTATTGATTTGATACAAGGGGAGCCAAAGGATATTTTTAAACCTTAACAGATGAGTTGTCAATTCAGCTGCATCTGGAAACAGTCTTGCTCGCAGCGGTTTATCAGTAGCAACAGTTTTCTAGTGGTGATAGTAGTGAAACAGTAACAGCAATAGTAAAATAACAGCGAAAATAGTAGCAATAGTAAACAGTAGGAACGAATACTGTAGGCGTAGGGATGGATGTACGGGCGTTGCTTAGATAAGATAATTCATGAAATTAGTGAGATATGGGCAATTGCAGATAAATAATGATAAAGCATCCTAGTACTAAACAATCATAGGCATGTGTTCCATATATAGTCATACGTGCTCGCAATGAGAAACTTGCATGACATCTTTTGTCCTACCAGCCTGTTGCAGCAGGGCCTCAAGGGAAACTACTGGTAATTAAGGTACTCCTTTTAATAAAGTACCGGAGCAAAGCATTAACACTCGGTGAACACATGTGATCCTCACATCATAGCCATCCCCTCCGGTTATCCCAATTTCTGTCACTTTGGGGCCTCGGGTTTCGGACAACAATATGTGTATACAACTTGCAGGTATGATCATAAACAACAATTATCATAATGAAACAATAACATGTTCAGATCTGAAATCATGGCACTCGGGCCCAAAGTGACAAGCATTAAGCATAACAAGTTGCAACAATGTCATAAGCACTAATAGTAGATACTAGGCACCATGCCCTAACAATCTCATAGCAAATTACATGAACAATCTCATCCAATCCCTACCATCCCCTCACCTACAGCGGGGGAATTACTCACACATGGATGGGGGAGTCATGGATGGTCGATGGAGGGACGTCGGTGATGATGGTGATGAAGATCTCCTCCAAATCCCCGTCCCGGCAGGGTGCCAGAACGGAGTTTCTGATTCCAAATCGCGGTTTCTGATGGTGGCGGCGTAGTGGAACTCTATCTGGGAAAAATGCCGAACCCCCGCTGTTTTTAGGTCAGAGAGTATATGTAGGCGGAAGGAGGAGTCGAGGCGACGGCCGAGGCAGCCTCACAACAGGTGGGCGCGGCCAGGGCTGGGCCGCGCCCCCTGGTTGTGTGGCGGCCTCGAGGCCCCCCTCCGTCTCATCTTCTGGGTCCGTGGGTTTTCTGGTGAAATAGGATTTTTGCCATTTTTTCCCGAATTTTTACTGAAAGTTGGATTTCTACACAAAAAAGAGACACCAGAGCAATTATGCTGAAAACAGCGTTAGTTCGTGTTAGTTGTATTCAAAACACACAAATTAGAGGAGAAACAATAGCAAAAGTGTTTGGGAAAGTAGATACGTTTTGGACATATCAACTCCCCCCAAGCTTAGCTTATTGCTTGTCCTCAAGCAATTCAGTTAACAACTGAGTGCGATAAAAGAAACTTTTATGAACACATTTGCTTCAAAGATGTAAATATTCTCACTATATGATCAAATGCTTAAACAATTCATAATAAGAAATATGCAGCTAATGTTATCTCATAGTCATGCAAGCTATGAAAGAGTGCCAATAAACTAATAAGAAGTATCATGAAACATAAGAAGTTGCAAGATTGTAATGTTCATAATAAGATATAAAAGAGTGGTATCCCGCTTGCCTTTATTTGTAGAGCAAAACATAAATGCTGAGGCACCTCTGAAGTCCAAGAGAAGACTAGAAGTAGAAATATCAAAGATACAAGCATCAAAGTTATACCACAATTAACCGTGTTCTGGGACAATCACATTACACTACGAATAACAGCTATGCTCTCAAGAAGTGCTTTAAAGTTAGAAGATGATGACTCAACATAAAAGTAAAAGAATGGCCCTTCGCAGAGGGAAGCAGGGATTAAATATGTGCTAGAGCTTTTCATTTGTGAAATAGAGATAAAAATTTATTTTGAGAGGTGGTTGTTCCATGTCAACAACTGGCAATGGGGTCTTGCTATCTTCCATAATAAACAAGTCAGAGCGGTTCCGAGTTCTTTGAAATTTTGGCACATTGGTGCTCCTTTTATAAAACTTTGGCACTCCTCCCCACCATTTTCCTTTCCCAAACCATGGCTAATCGATTCCATCGGGTGCCCACCAACTTTTACATACCATGGAGGAGTGCTCTTTTCTTTACTTTTTAGAATTAGATTATAATGGTCTGACCAGCTCTCTTGCAAAATTAATGACGAGCAGATGAAGTTGCCTAGTCGAGGGGTACTCAATTTAATATGGAAGATAGCAATTCCGACAACTACGTCCTCATGAGCTAAAAACAGTGGCACAAAATAAGAATTATTTGAAAGTTTTTGAAAGGTAGCACATGAAAATTTACTTGAAATGGCTTACAAATACCATCCATAGGAATTTATAGTGGACTCTTTGGAAGACTTGGTTTTTGGTAATTAGATGCACGAGTAGAGCTCATACTCAGTACTAGTGAAGGCTAGCAAAAGAATGGGAAGCAACAATCGAGAGAGCAATAACTGTTATAATCATGCTTGCGACAAAACAAAATTAATATAGGCATAAAGACAATACAAAACTCTGAGGCAATTTAGATTGTCGAGGCTTAATTGACTTTTTATTTAGTCATATGCATGCTTGAGCATGTGCCAAGTCGATTCAAATGAAACTTTTTAGAGGAGGATACCACAATGTCATACCGTTTTTATGAATAAAACAATGCGAGCAAACAACTACATGACATGCTACAAACTATTAGTAAATTGAAACTAATCATATGAAAGCAAGAACTACAAAGCATCCATTAGATGATATATACCTTACATGAACCGACTAAGCATGTCCACATAGATAAGTATATGTACAAAAATAAAAACAAATAGAGTTCATACCAGCCTCTTACCACATCTCGGATTATCATATGTCGTCATTATTGCTCTTCACTTGTGTAGCTTGAATAATATAAAGTGAATACCAAGCTCCAATGGAGTAACGGGAGACTGAACTCTACAACAAATTTTACAAAACCGAAGAAGAACAACAAATATTTTTGGTTTTCGATTTAAAAAAAACAAGAATAGAAGGAAATGGCAAACAAAGCAAAATATTTTTGGATTTTTCAAATAGGGATTTCTATTTTCGTGCCCTCAGGTCCTTAGTTGTACTCAGTTTTCCCCAGCTCGTTAGTTTTTCCTTAGTTTTCCCCAAGCCCTTGTCTGAAACCCTCAGAAGGTGGTCGGACGGGAGGATTCCCGTTTAGTTGACCGTTTCCATGCTGACGTGTGGGGCCGCGTCATGTGGGGCCGCGTCGCGTGGGGCTGGTAGAAAGGGATCGTGTGGGACAGGACGAGACCGCATTTGATTGTACGTGAGAGCTCGGTTCTGTCTCTCTCGGGCCAAATTGGCATTGCCTTTTCAGAGCGCCTTTTTCCCCTCTCTCTCTCTGTAACAGTTCTCTCTCTTTTCACCAAATTAGTATCAAATCTAGAGAAGCTTCTATTTCTTTCTTTCTTCAATGATTGTTGCCTTTTGGCCCTCATTTTTTGCCCAATATGGTAACAAATCTAGTAGCAAATCTAGAAGCTAGTATAGGATAATTTCACAGCAGCATAATAAATCTAGAAAACTAAGTATAATACATAAACTGCATACAACAGCCAAAAGCAGCCAATAACGATGTTAATGTTCACAACAAACTAAGCTGAACATAATACAAGACGCAATGTATGCCCAAACTAGGATGAATGAATCTGTTCTTCATTCATCATATATATATTCGTCGCTCCATTTTCTGGTCTGAAAGAAATATTCATTGAACTCCTTCCGTCTGCAGTGTGCAGCCAATACATCCTCCAAACGGTATGGCCTTTGTTCCTTTTTCAGACCGCACTTTTCTAATCTATCCACATGTAGTGGCCACTCATCCCAGGCGTTCATATCATCAAAGTACTCTCTGATATAACCCAAATCCGCGTAGTAGATGCAGCCAGGTCGAAGTGTCAGGTGCACTCTGGTGTCGACGGAGATACACCGGACATGATGGACGAAGAAGGCACGATTGCCAATGTTACTGATGGCATGGAGAGAGCGGCTCTCAGTGTCCACACGGTATACCAATGTTTGACCTTCATCCAAACGACCGCCCAACAACACAAGCAGCAGATCACCATCCGACTTCACAAGGTAGAACTTGTCATTTCCAAGTTTTGGAAATGAAAAAAGTGTCTCCATGTTGACAGTGCTCGCGCCCTGCTCCAACTGGACATTATTGGTGCACACTAATGTTCCGTACTCCAAATTGTTCACAGCTAGTGCATAGAATTCACCATTAAACGTGGTAATGCAACGCATAGAATGGTGCTCGATCGTAAATCTTCCTTTTCCCCAATCTTTATCTATACCCTTAGTTGGAGTGCTCTCATCGACCCAAGCAATTTCCCCTGGGTAATATGTGGAAACGAAGAGCATAGTCGGGGACTTCATTACAGTGACTGACTCCAGAATAACAGATGGCATCTGCGCCTCAAATATAGTGTTCGATGTCTTTGTGAGTGGGTTCAGAAGCCGTATCTTATGCGGCTGGTTCTTCTGGGCAAGCACGATGATGCCACGGCAAAAGCTAACGAAGTAGTATCTAAAATATATTGATGAAGATAACATTCAGCACTAACTTGATGAAAATAAAAATAGATTAACTCTATAGATATGGAGAAATTTGAACCTTGCATGAACTTCCGTTAGATCGATGGTGACGTAGCGAGATGTGCGGAGGTTGAGGAAGGAGAACTCAGCGGCGCGTGGAAGGGCGTGTTTTACCATGATCCATTCGTGCAGGTGCACAGTCGGGCTCAGGTAAATCTGAGCGCCAATTAGTACAAACTTGCCTCAAAGCAGAGTAGGTGTCCATGTACTCCTCGTTCGCCAGTAAGCAGGCGCCGATCTTGTGAAGTGGTCCGTCAGCCCTGAGAGAGGCCCAGTTCACGGAGGCGCCGCGCTCGGAGGCGACGGGCTCGGCGGCGACAACCTCGGATGCGACGGGCTCGGCGGTGACGGGCTCAGATGCGACGGGCTTGAAGGCGATGGGCTCGGAGGCGACGGGCTCGAGGGCGACGGCCGCCGACGCATTCTTCTTCTCCATCGCCGGCAGGGGAGCACGCGTAGGGCGGCTGGGGTTTTTTGGAGAAGGTGATGGGACGTGAGAGGCGTGGTTGCGTGCGTGAGTTATAATGAGACTATGTGCAGAGGGAGGGAGAGAGGGGCTCTGTACTGACAAAGTGACGGTTCGTCTCAGCAGTTGACGTTTGGTCTCAACACGCGCACCACGCGGCTAACCGCTGCTCACCGCGACACACGTCCGTGGTACTGCACGTCAGCACCGTTACGTGTACTCAGTTCTACCCTTGAGTCTTACACTGGAAAAATATATGTACTCAGTTTTCCCCTCGAGTACTAATACTGGCTAGTGCAATATACTCAGTTTTACCCTCAAGTGGCTGGTCAACAGAGAGTCAGCAAATGGGATTAAGCTATCTAATTGAGTTATTTCATGCGCAAAAAAATTCTAAAAAATAAAATCATAGTGCCTCCTACTCATGGAGTCTTGTTACGCGACCTGCCACGTAGACAATCATATATAAATCAAGTTTTAAAACAAATGGCCACTTCTCAAATCACTAGTAGCTATGAAGGTTCATGGCTTTCCACTCAAACCCCTTCTCAAAACATCTATACCCAAAACATAGTTTGTCTAAATGAGGCCATAATTTTTACACTCATGTATATTTGAATTGCTAATACTTTGAGGTAGGCCAACCTGGGTTTTATTGTACAAAACATATGTTTTTCTTTTTCTAAATCTCTTATTTGAATTCCTTAGCCTATTTACTATTTACTTGCCCTTGAATCCTTGATACTACTCAGTTTTACCCTCTCCCTTCTCACAGAAGCCCAAACTTAGCCTGATTGGTCGAGCTGTTGTCACATGGATCGTGCCCACCTACCATCGATCCTATGATCTAACGGGCAGGATAACCCCTCTTTCTCTCTCAGCATGGCCACCCTCTCTCTATCTGTCGATGGCAAACTACTACCCCTCTATGTATTCTAAATAACGAGTTTGCCACCGGATTCAACAAGTTTTGTAATCACGAATTTCTTGTAGGCATTACTGTTCACGGTAAAATGAAAAACTATCACGAATTTCCATTTCTTTTAGGCATTACTTTTCACGGTAAAATGATAAACTATCACATGATTGGTGGTGAGATTTAGCTCTTTCTCCTCATTTAAAGTCCCATTAATTAAGGGCATACTTTGCAAATCTCTTAGCCCTAGGTGATCTATGATTTTTGGTGAGATTTAGCTCTTTCTCCTTATTTAAAGACCCATTAATTAATAAGAAAGCACATGCATTGGTTGTTTGGCCTTGGAAATACAAAAACTCCTCATGCAAAGTTGCTAATTAAACACCTTAAATGCTAATATGCCTAGGAGGTGGACGTATTTTGGGATTGCATGCTTTGTGAATTGTGCCCTTAAAACCGGGATGGAGGGAGTACTTTTTTGTTGACCCCCACAACGGTCATCTCCTCCTTAATTTATTGTGTAAACCCCACAACAGTCATCTCTACCTTAATTTATGGTGTAAACCCCACAACGGTCATCTCTCCCTTATAAACCCCCACAACGGCCATCCCTCATGTCAATAGGTTCTGCCTCTCTCTTCTTCGTTCACATACACTTGATCCATTGCCATGGCTTCCACCACCACCGGAAGGGGAAGGGGAATGGGAAGGGGAAGGGGAAGGGGAAGGGGCGGTCGGGGTGGTGGATCATCATCATTGCCACCACCACCGTTGACGAGGGTTAACTCGACAAATGTCCTAAATGAAGGACTTAGGATCGGGGAGATAGGGCGTCGGATGAACTCGAAGGTAAAGTTTAGTCGAAATAGGTGTGTATCGAAAGTAAATTTGGGTGTTCAACCTAGCTTGCTTTCAATCTGCCCTACACCGTCCCCTCCTGGCCCCTATATATAGGTGGCCAGGTCTCGAGGATCGAGTAGGGTCCGATACAGATTACAAATATCGACATACGGTAATAACTCGTATTCGACTATCATTACAATTGGGCCTAGCACAACGGGCCTCAGGGGTACTCAACTAACGGGCTCTATTAGCTATACCCTTGTCAGTAGCCCCTGAGATTCTACCAGAATTGCAAATTCAGGTTGAATCTCTAATCTTCAAATCTTCGACTTGATCAATTCTTCATATCTTCAAATCTTCGACTTGGTCTTTCGACTTATATTTCATGATATTCTTTCGCAAGGGGTTTTGATGAGCAAGCCTGACAACTCTGACGGATCAAGAGGTCAGTTAACTGCCGGAACAGATACTTGTCACCTACTTCAAATTCAATCCCCTTGGACTTGAATTCGGGATACCGGTCAAATCCATTCTTTTGCCGCATTTAGGACTTACAAAGAATGAATCCCAGTGGTTCTCAAGGTACCTAGTGCATCCACCAGGATTTTCTTCGCGTCGTAGACACGGATACATACCAGCAGAGCGCATCCATGTGCGTATACCAGGCCACACAGGACGGATCCCGGGGTCTTACCTTCGTGACAAGTCACGGCATTCGAGTTTCGTTGCGATAACGCAACTCGAGAATCTTATATCGCAGTCAAATTTTGACTGAAAATATTCGGGTTTCTACAACCATAAAACTCGCTCCCGATGGGAGTAACACTTCTCCAATCTCCAATGCTTTACCAATGAATATCGTCGGGTGCGCGCTCAGCGCTCCCGATGGGAGTAGCCCCCGAGGCTATAGTCGAAAAAAGGGTTTTTCGAGTATAGGCTCAAGACATAATGTAGCCCGTCATACTTTAACTCGAAACACTTCAACTTCAAATTTCTTCAATTCGAGATACTTTCAAGAATACCTTGTCGTCGAGTTCGAATTCACCTCTTCAATGAAGACCTCCATTCGATATGTTTGAAAATACCAGCCCCCAAGGCTATAACCAAAAATCCTTCAGATATGATCTTTTTTGTAAGCTCGGCATTTGTCGGCGCCATCCTTTTACCTTTATATATATATTCAATGACATCAATGAAGACGTGGCTCTTCATCAGTGCAAACCGTTTTATGGGTAGTACTGTAACTTTTCACGATTTTTTGACCGTTAGTAGGCTGCACGATTTTTGACCGTTAGTGGGCTGGCGTTTCCGATCTTTACGCCACGTCTCAGCCCACGATCCTTCTCCCAGAAGGTATATAAATGATGTAGTGGGGAATCGTACTGTTTACCAGCTCGTTCCCTCCGCCGCCTCCATTGCCGATCTCCTCTGCCTCTTCCTCTCTTGCGGAGCCCCCAAGCGCACTGTTGTGCTGAATGCGCGTGAAGCATCTGGCCACCAAGAGCGATATGGCCAAGTCCTCTGCCACCAACTGGGTTCGCTCCACCATCACCAAGAAGGAGGTGGAGAAGGCCACGGCGGACGGCCTCATCGCTGCTGAAGATTCCATCAAATTTCCCAGTACCGAACGGATCCCGAAGCCCCCGAGCGGTTACCGGGTAATGTTCCTTGCTTTCCTCCTCCGCGGTTTGTCCCTTCCTGCCCACGAGTTTCTTCGTGGGCTTCTATTTGTTTACGGTGTGCAGCTCCATCAGCTCACACCAAATTCACTTCTGCATATTGCTTGCTTCGTGACTCTTTGCGAGTCATTTTTGGGCATTGAGCCCCATTTCACTCTCTGGAGATCAATCTTTCGACTCCGCCCCAATGTTTCTCTGGCAAGGAAACCCGAACTGGGCAGAGCCGTCGTTTCTGTGCGCCCTGAAGCGCAATACCTTGAATTTTCCATGGCCGCATCTGTCCAAGGGTGGAGGACCAAGTGGTTCTACATCAAGGATCGCAAATCCTCTCCCGAAGATGAATTCGGCTTGCCTCCGTTTGACGCTTCTCAGGAGGTGAAGAAATTGAAATCATGGGACTCACTTCCCTCAGATGCAGAAGTTGAACAAATTCTTCCTCTTTTATCCCGCATTCAAGCTCTGAAAACAGGCCTCGGAGGTGCCTTGTCGGGTATCCAACTCATGGCGTTTTTCATACAACGACGAGTTCAACCCCTACAGCACCGCCTCACCAAGCTTTGGACTTACTCTGGCTTAGAAGACCCTACTCGCATATCTGAGGATCTGATGTCGAAAGAAGATGTCGACAAGCGAGTCAGGAATCTCACCAAGCTCACCAAGGAACATTCAGTTGCTGATTTGACTGCAGATTTCTTCGACTCCGTGCACCCTCTTCCTCAGGTATGTATTTTTATGTCCACTTTTTCTCAAACTTTTGCTTGTTTTGACTTGCATCATTATTTGACTTTGCACTCTGCTTACTTATTTATATACAGGGTCACCAATTTCTTGTTTCGCGTCCTCCTCTTCCAGAGGAAGGGCCCCTTCCGGCTGATCTAGCCTCCCCTGCATCTGAAGCCCCCGAGGCTGACGAAAGTCAGGACGGAGATGATGTCGAAGATTCAGAAGAGGAAACCAGCTCATCGACATCGACTCCTCCTGTACTTGCTGAAAATGTTGGTGTCGACAAGAAAAGGAAACGTGTCGACAAAATTGCTTCATCGAGTTCTGCAGCGGCTGGAAAAATCCCCGCTCGTGCAGAAGATATGGAGTACTTCGACATGCTTGCATCGTAAGTGTTGTAGTCGAACTTTTCAATTGCCTTGTTCTTGCCTTGTTTCCATAACTTATACCTTCAATGTATTGATGACGAAGAACCACCAACAGATGCTACGGCTGTTCCACCACCTTCTCCTGTGACGATTGATGAGCCTGTCGAACCAGATGTTGCGCCGAGGGCCACTAGGTCTGGCGTGAGGAAGGTTCCTCAAACTTGATAGTCGAAACGCTCAAAGAAGGCCAAAGAAGCCGAAGTTTCTCTGGAAGCTCACGCATCTACTGTTTCTTCTGATGATGTAAGTAATTCTTCTTTCCCTTCTTTCCTTTCATGCACTTCTACTCTTACACACTTCTTTTATCAGGCCTTGGTGAAGAGATTTATCGCCCTGGGCACGGAGTGCGCGGGGTACCTAAAGGTTGCGAAAGCTTCCGAAGGTACAATTTTAACGTCCAATCACCACTTGTCTTCTGCACTTCATCCTTTGTTATCTATCTGATTCTCTGTCGACTTCCTATGCAGCTGCTTTAGCAGCCGCCAATGCTCGAATTACTTCGCTGGAGGCAGAGCTCAAAGCTTCGCAAAAAGCTTATGACGTTGCGACCGCTGCTAAGGCCATTGCTGAGAAGTCGCAGAAATCTGCGCTTGCCAAGGCGAAGAAAGCGGAAAAGGCTCTAGCTGATGCCAACAAGGAGAATGCTCAGCGGGAGCAGGCCGTGGCAGAGCGTCTCCACACCATGTCTACTGCTGCCGAAAGTAAGTTCTTCGACTTGTCTTCTGTCTTCGTCTCCTGTTGCACTGGTGTATTTATTGACACTTGTCTCTTCTTTTTCTTTTCTATTGCTTAGAATTCACAGGGGTATCTCCGTCGTCCCTGCAAACGGACGATGATCCTCTTATGGATGCAGTTAACCTACTCGAAGAAAACTGGATATCTATCCAGGAAACTTTTGAGTTGGTTAGCCGCGTCTTATCACGGCTGTTCACTAGTTTGTGGCCGAAGAAAAGGGTGACAGTTCCGAAGGACAGCTTGGCTGAACTCGCCAAGTCCTTCGATACTACTGAAGACCCCACTCTCCAGCTGAAGGGGCTGTCCATTAAACGCGGCGCCGAGGGTGCTATTGCACTTTCTCTTGCGCACGGTACGGATTTCGACTGGGAGAGGGTTAGCTCCCCTCATGGCCACACCCGTGACCAGATGAAGGTGTTTTTCGAGAAGGCGGAGAAGGTGGCACCTGCATTGTTGACAACGATTTCTCCTTCGGCAGCCTCTGCGGTGCCTGCTGCACCACCTCCAGCGGCGAAAGATCCGGTGCCACCGTCGACTTCTAGCGAGGAAGCTGTCGCGCCCCCTTCTACCACGGATCAGAATGCTGAGGTGGCGTAGACTCAGCTTCTTTGTAGCTTTTTAGTTTTCTCCTTTTGAATGTAAAGTGCAACCCGAGAACTTTAGCCATAGGGTTGTACTCTTATGTAAATATATCCTCTTCGTATGAAGTTTTATGCTGCCTCTCTGAAATTGTTTCTCTTTTCTTTTCTTTTGTAGTTGATACATGTTCCTGCTCCTTTGACTCATGGTTCTGCTCCTTCCTCTACCCGTGGATTCGATCCTCAGATTTCGTTGACTCCTAGTCGATGCAATCAATGCGCAGAATATACTTCGAGGATATCTGACCTTGAAACTCGCCTATCCTTGGCCAAACGCCAAGCACAGATGTCTATTAAAAAGGCTAGCCAGGCCAGTGGCTATATGAAGAAAATCTCTTCCCTTGAAGAAAAGGTCTCCAGCTTAATGGCGAAGGTTGTTCATAATGAAGAGTGCGAGTCCTTTATTCTTGGCATTGTCGAGTCTACTTGCGAGCTGTTGCGATGTGGGTTTTCTTTCGACTCCTTCTTTCATTGTTTGTGCGCTGCTGCTCTTGTGACCTCTTTGCCACTGTAGGTACTTGTTTGGATTTTGCTGCTGAAGAACGTCGAGTTGCTGAGCGAAATACTGCTTTGGAGAGAATGTCGATTGGCTGCGAGACTTTGTGGTCTGATCCTCGACGCCAGAGCGCCATTGTATTGCTTCAGGACCGTGCTCAGCATATTGGCGAATCAGTTGATGGTTGCCGACGAGCTCTCACAACTATGCACTCCGTCATGCTTCCTCGTAATCCTTTACCTGCAACTTTCCCTCTTCTTCTTGATACTTTCAGATCAAGTCATCGTATTCATAGGCTGATAGAGCTGAACTTAGTGGCTGATGCCAATTTTGCTTTCGGGTGGATACGCAAGTGGCACCCGAGGTTGAATTACAGCACTATGTCCCTAAGTTTAGCTCCAGGTGGAGCTAACCTTCGAGTACATATGGAGAACACGTTGCAGCCTGCTCGGAGACTCGTGGCTAGGCTTCTGGAAGCGGATGCTGCGTTTTTTCGTGAGTACCATTATTTGGACCCTTTAGGCGTAGATGATTCTGACAACCCGTTGTTGTAATGTTTTGTGTATATGGAATGCGAGAGTATCTTATTTTGCGACTGTTGTGTCGAAAAATTTATTCTCAAAGCGTTATTGTGTAAGTCGTGCGTTTGCCGCATTTTCCCTTTGGAAAGATTCGTAAACTCGAATATGAGGAACGATTTATCTTTATATATACTTGTAATATAAGATACATGGGGTGACCCAAGAGATCCGGCCTGTGACCTATGTTCTGGATCTAGAGGGCATTGCCCCTGGTATAACTCGTGGCTTTTATAGCCTTTGCGTCCTGCTCTTCTTTATATTTACAACGTCGCAGTTTTCTCTTCTCCTCCTGCGCCTTTGCCTTCTCCTGGTGTTTCTACTCGTGGTTTCTTTGCCTCGGGCTCTGCGACGCGTCCTTCGAGTAGCTTGATGCCTTCTGTAGTCGTGTTCTTCACCTTTTCCGCATAGTTGGCTATCATGCCAAAGTTTTGCGCCATCTTGTGGAACTCCTTGTCGCAAAGATCTGAGACTTCAAAACTTCCTTTGACTGTAATTATTCCTCTTGGTCCTGGCATTTTAAGTATTAAATATGTATAGTGAGGCACTGCCATGAATCGCGAAAACGCGGGTCGTCCGAGGATCGCGTGATACTGTGATGGCCAATCCATGACTTCGAAGTCTAGCTTTTCTCTTCTATAGTTGTGTCGGTTGCCGAAGCAAACATTGAGTGCTATTCGACCCAGCGGGTAATTGGCACTTCCTGGTACGATTCCATGGAAGGAACAATCTGTTGGCTTCAGGAACTCTAGTGATATATGCATTGCTCGGAGTGTTTTCGCGTATATCAAGTTAATTCCACTCCCCGCATCCATGAATATTCTGTCGACATCATACGCGCCGATTTGGGCTTTGAGTACCAAAGGCGTGTTTCCCGGCCGAGGTACTGTTATAGGGTGATCTTCTCTGTTGAACTCTATTGGTTGCTCTGACCAATGCAGATATTCTGTTGTAGCTGGAGGCGACAGGACTGCTAGATTGACTTGTCGAGTTATACTCTTTTCTTCTTTGTTCGACTTGGGCACAGGTTGTATCATTGCTGTGATGTGTCCTTTTGATGGGACGTACCCTTCGTCGTCGTCGTCGTGTCCCTTGTTTTGCTGGTCTTGTCCCTGAGGAGTTCCATTGTTTCCTTGCTGGCTTGTCGGGGGATTGTTACTTCCTTCGAATCCTTGTCACCTTGCTTCGGTTTGTTTGTTTATTGCTGCTTCTTGTAATTTCAAGAATGTCGTGCAGTCTTTCATTGCATGCCTTGATACTCGCTTCCCATCAACGAACGCTGAGTGTATATGACAAGGCCCATTGAGCATATCTTCTGGTGATGGGTTATACTCTCTGGATTCTCTTGGTGGGAACTTCTTATAGTCCTCTTTTCCGTAAGTTCGATATCCCGAGCTTCTGCGATCGTTTCCTTGATAACTGTTGTCTTTATATCCTGCGGCGACTTGACTGTGAGAGCCGTAGGTATCGTAGTTTCGGGATCGTCTCCTTTGACTTCCATATCTATTTCTTCTGTCGTCCTCTAGAGATCGTGTCCGTTTGTTGTTGCACGTATCTTCTCCATCTGCAAATCTGTTTGCTGTGTCCATAAGATCTGACACTGTTTTTGGCTTGATTCTACCCATCTCTTCGACTAGGTCTCTTCGCCTTAATCCAATGATGAACGCGTCTATTGCTCTTTCGTCTGAAACTTCGACTGCTGAATTTTTGATGAGGCTCCATCTTTGGATGTACGCCCGCAGCGTTTCATCGCGTTGCTGTACGCACGCTTTGACTTCTTCTATTGATGCTGGCCGTTTGTATGTTGACCTGAAGTTACTTGTAAATTGCTTTGTGAGATCTTCCCAGCTTCCAATGGATTCTTTTTCTAATTTGCTCAACCATGACCTTGCTGCGCCGGTGAGGTGTAGTTGCAAACTTTGCATTGCTGTTTCTTTGGTTCCTCCTAATATTTGAACTGCTTGTAAGTAATCTACGAGCCATGATTGTGGTTCCTGTGATCCGTCGTATTTTTGCTGATCATGAGGTAACTTGAATCCCTTAGGAACTGGAGTGGTGCGAACCCTGCGGGTAAAGCACGATGCCCCCATCTCTTTTTCGTCGTCTTCATAGTCGCGCCTTTCGTTCGGGGATCACGATCTTCGAGTTCCGCCATGCTGTTTTGGTGACGGCGATCGAGATCGGTGTTTGCTGCTTCTATGTCGAGGACTGTTGTGACGACGAGGTGATCTTGCTTTGTGCACTTCCTTGTGATGATGTGCTTCTTCTCCTTTTGCTGATAACTTGTGGCCTACCATGTTGAGTCCGTTCAATGCTGCTCTATGCATGTGCTCCCTAGGATCTCCTGGACTTGGTCGAGTTGTGAGCAGATACGCTTGTGCTGCTACTAGTGCTGCTTCGGGGGTTTTTGGTAGAATGTTCCCTTGCTCGTCGACCGATAGGAAGGACGAGTCGAGATTTTTCGAGATACTTTGCCTGTCGGAGTACTCGAGGTTGTCATACCTTGAGCCGTGTCGACGATTTTTCCTTGCGTTGCTGTATGATGTGTCGCTTCGTGCTTTACGAGCAGCTTCGCTAGCTGCAATGGCTGAATTTTTCCTTCTTTGTATCTCTATCTTCTCCTTTGCTAGTTGCTTTGCTTGCTGCCTTAGGGCGTAATGATACCCCAATAGCATGTCTTTGCTGGAATTCGATGGTATTGGCGTGCCGTGTTCTACGGCTCCTTTTATTATTTTCCACTCGTCGACTGATAGTCGAATTTTTTCCCTGGCTGTGAGGGATTCCACTGTTTGACCTTCTGCTAGGTGATTTGCTCCTCTGTCGATATTTGCTGGGTTTATCACTGGGTTGTTATTTTCATCGAATTCTTCTGAGTTGTCGCCCACAATGGCGAGTACCTGGCATTGCTTGCCGATGTTGTTGTTGAAGCTTGAGAAGATTGAGTCGCCATCTTCAGAAAGCTCTAATCCTGTCTTCCATGTATCTGTTGACTTGTCTGTGGTATCGTCGAGGCAGATCGTGAGATCTTCGAGTTGGACTTCCACGTCACAATTTTCCTCTTCTTCGTTGTCTTCTGCGATCTTTTCTTTTTGCACTTCTTCTAGGCTGACCGGTGAGTTTACCTCGCTGGAGGAGCCGTCGGAATACTCCATTATTTCTGTTGCTTCAGGCTCTCTTGCCGATGGATCTTGTTTCGTCGGGTCCGAAAGACGGGACGAACCCGACGGCCCGATGAGGATGCTCAGACTTCCGATGGTTAGTTCTACCTCTTGACTTCCGTCGACTTCTGAACTGTTGTTGGCTAAAAGCGAAAAAGCCGTCGAATTCATGACTCCAACGCCCAAGGTCCCCACGGTCGGCGCCAATTGACGAGGGTTAACTCGACAAATGTCCTAAATGAAGGACTTAGGATCGGGGAGATAGGGCGTCGGATGAACTCGAAGGTAAAGTTTAGTCGAAATAGGTGTGTATCGAAAGTAAATTTGGGTGTTCAACCTGGCTTGCTTTCAATCTGCCCTACACCATCCCCTCCTGGCCCCTATATATAGGTGGCCAGGTCTCGAGGATCGAGGAGGGTCCGATACAGATTACAAATATCGACATACGGTAATAACTCGTATTCGACTATCATTACAATTGGGCCTAGCACAACGGGCCTCAGGGGTACTCAACTAACGGGCTCTATTAGCTATACCCTTGTCAACCGTCAACACTGCCATTGATCATAGTGGAGTTCTTCATCGTCATCTGTGAAGACCCTTTGGCCAAGAAGGTACGTACGCGTTCTCACATATATGATGCATGTAATTAATTATATGCATGCTCTAAAAAACCTTTAATTTCTAACGATCGGCGCTCGATCTCTTTGCAGGCACTCCCAAAAAAGTTTGCGGACTATCTTGACGGCCAGGAGCCCGCTAAGGTGTATCTGCGAGTAGCTGACTGCGGTCCTCGTCTCTGGACCGTGGAGGTCCTATTTGACGGACAAGGCCGGATGTACCTCGACAAGGGCTGGGAGAATTTCGCCATCGCGCACGGTGTGGATTTCGGCTGCTTCGTACACTTCAAATATGAAGGCGATAATGTGCTCACAGTGAAGGTGTTTGACGGAATAATGTGCAGGAAGTACTACTACACGGACGACGAAGATACTGACAATGAAAGCGACGACGACGTGAAGCCATGCATCCATCCCCTTTAGATAAGGGATTATGACCAAGAATATATATGTAGCTTCATATGCATCGATTTAGAGATCTAGCTATTTTCTATATATTATGCATATAATTTCCACCATGATTCGAGCACCACAGCCTCCAAACGATGCCGATGCCGATATCGGCATGGTCAGAATGGCTATGGGCATGGCCACGCCGCCCCGCTATGCTGGACGCCACAGACCACCGTGAGGTCTTTCCCTTCGCCACCACACTCCCCTAGCACCCATCTATACACGCCAGAAAGGAGAGACACTAGTTTTCTCTACATTGCTCGTGTTCGTGTCCGACACCCTCAGTCAAAGTGTTGAGGTCGTCGTTGATGTCCTCGACCATTTCTTCTCTTCTTCGCATGGTTAAACGCGTCTAGTTCATATCTATCTAATGCGTCTGGTCTCGCCTCATGCAGTTCTTTGTGGATGTCGATCTCATCTCGGCACCCTGCAGGCCACCTCCTCCGTGCCATCGCTGTAGAGCTCCGTTTAAAAATCTAATCCTACCCATGTATTGCCCCTTGTATCAGCGTCATGGCCCCACTTGTCATTCGATATACCGAAGCCCCACTTGTCCGCATGTTGGTCAGGGATACGGCGATGCTTACGGTCAAACAAAGATGGATGGTCTGACGTGTCTTTGCGGGCTCTACGTGGCCCCACTAGTCAGCAGATAATGGTCAAGTTGTTGACCCGTCGAGCAAACGGCCGTTCCAGCACTTGAGGGTGTTTCAGACAAGGGCTTGGACAAAACTGAGGAAAACCTAAGGAGCTGGGGAAAACTGAGTACAACTAAGGACCCGAGGGCACGAAAATAGAAATCCCTTTCAAATACCAAACCGAAAATAGCAAGTAAAGCAAACCAAAGCTAGGAAGCTAAAGAGGCAAATAAAGAGAAACAACGGAAATATTTTTGGTCTTTTTGTGTTTTGGAAAGCAGGAATAAAAGCTAGAAGCAACAAAGGAAAAAGAAAGCGAAACATGGATATACAAAGTACCGACAAAATATGATATGTAGATGAGTGAATCGTCGGCGTACCTCCCCCCAAGCTTAGGCTTTTGGCCTAAGTGGAGATCAATCCTAGCTCGGCCAACTCGGCCACGAGGTGGCTCCTCCGTAGTGCGACGAAGAAGCACCCTCGTCCTGATATGAGCCCGAAGGCGCCCCGGTGTGATATGTGGTGTAGTCGTAAGCGGGCGCCTCCTCTTCCTCCTGGACCACCGCGCCGTGTTGGACGTTGAAGCCAAGCAACCTAAGCTGCTCGTCCAACTCTTCCTTCGTGCGCAACCATGGCCTCACGTGAATACTGAACAAGCTGGGCTGCGGCAAGGGAATTTCCCTTTCCTCTCCATCAGTGAATAACATCCTGTAAACTAATTTCCCTGCACGTAAGTTAGCAGTAACAAAATGACGGAGCCTCATGGCAGCAAGATCGAGCCTCTGTGGAACCAACAATACATCATTAGGAGCAGTAGAAAGTCCTAGATCAGCAACAACGCGCGCAGCAATAATGCCTCCATAAATAGGTCCCCTAACAGCGAGGCGACGAGCAATAAGAGCACCGAGGTTATACTTCTTGCTAACATCAAGAGCGGTAGCAAGAAAAGCTAGATGATAGTTAGAGATATTGCTAGTGTTCCCTCTACCAAGAATACTAGTGGCAAGATAGTAAGTGAAATATCTAATAGCTGGGAGTTGAATGTTTCTTATCTTGCCACGCTGTGCGGTGCGGTCATCATCATTAGTTACCCCTCGGTAGAGCTCCAACAAATCAGTGGGTTGTTGTAGCATCTTCTTGGACGTCCCAAACATGGGAATACCTAGAATAACACAAAACCTCTCCAAAGACATGGTGATAGACTTATCATAAATTTTGATTGCAATAGATGGCCTAAAAGTGGAGTTAGTGAATTTGAAGCTTTCAACGAAAATCTTCGTAAGCATAGCATATTGATTACTCTCATCCGCCATGTATGAAGTCAATCCAACCCTGTTAACAAGGAGTAAGAAATCCTCAAGAATCCTTGCATCACTCAAAAAGTTAACACAAGGGAAGGTGGATGGATGCGCATCTCCATCGTCCCCTTCAATGTTTGGTGACATGAGATCTTCATTGTAGGACACCCTATATTGAGCAGTGGATCTTGAAGGCCTTGATGACCTTGGTGCATCACTTTCAAACACTTCTCCATAGGTGAAGTTGTCCATCTTCCTTTTCTGAAATTTTTAACAAACCTCATAAAAAGTCATTTTGAGACAAGCAAATGTAGGAAACTACTATAGGGAGTTACTAGAGAGCTAACATGCATCAAAATAACATTTCTAAGCAATAGAACAAGCATGCATACTCATTTATCCTGCCACCTACAATCCTAAAATACTCAAGGAATACTTCACCGAAAGAAATTCTACTTGGACAAGCGGAGGAGTCACATACCGGAGGACAAATGCTCCAAATCTCAGCAGAAATGATGGGCTGAGCAAGGAGATCAAAAAATCGCGATGAAGAACAGCAAGAACACGGGTTTGAGCTGGGTGTTGAGATATTTTGGGAGAGAGAAGGAGTTGGGGAGGAAGAGATAAGTGAGGGGCCAGGTGGGGCCCCCTCACAATAGGTGGGCGCGACTAGGCTTGGGCCATGCCCCCTGTGTGTGTGGTGGCGTGCTAGCCCCCCTGGTGTCTCCCAGGTGCCTCTCTGCCCCATTTTCGACATAAAATTTTATAAAGATTTTTCTGGAATTTTTCGAGAAACTTTATTTTCGAGGATTTTTCAGAAATTGCTAAATTAATAAAAACTCGGGAAAACGAAGATGGGACGATTGCAAGCAAATCAAAACCAAGTATACAGGAGCTCTGAAGTACTCTTAACCATGTAACTAAACTAAAGGAATAAAATTGGTGAAAGTAAGTAAGAGTGAGGTAGAGTGGGTGCGGTGAAAATGAAGTTTCGTTCATATAAAATCACTTTGTTAACAAGGTTGATCAAGTCTTGTTACCAAACCAATTCTATATGAGGAAAAACTTTGCATTTCACTAAATGCTTATGTTACCTCAACTTTGATAGGCATAGTCCCAATCATAACAATTTTATATTCTTCCTTGGGCTTTTGCTCTAAACAAATAATCTGACCAACTCTGATGGTCTCAACATTCTTGACGGAATTTAGAGAATTCTTTCTACCAATCTTCTTGGGAAAATAAGCCATGTACTCTTTGTCATTGACATTAAAAGTTACTTTTCCTAGATTGCAATTAATAACAGCACCTGCGGTGTTTAGAAAAGGTCTCCCAAGAATAATAGACATATTATCATCTTCAGGCATTTTCAACACAACAAAGTCAGTTAATATCAAACAACTGTTAGCAACTTGAACAGGAACATTCTCACATATACCAATAGGAATAGTAGTAGATTTATCAGCCATTTGCAAAGATATATCAGTTGATACCAATTTTTCTAGATCAAGTCTCTTATAAAGAGAAAAAGGCATGACACTAACTCCGGCTCCCAAATCACATAAAGCAGTTCTAACATAGTTATTTTTAATGGAGCAAGGAATAGTTGGTATACCTAGATCTCCAAGCTTCTCCGGTACTTTACCATCAAAAGAATAATTAGCGAGTAAAGTGGAAATTTCCTCATTAGGAATCTTCCTTTTGTTAGTAACAATATCTTTCATATACTTTGAATAAGGAGGCATTTTAATAGCATCGGTCAAAGGAATTTGCAAAAATAAAGGTTTCATTAATTCACAAAACCTGTTGTAGTGTTCTTCTTCCTTTGATTTATGTTTCTTACCAGGAAAAGGCATTAGTTTCTGCACCCAAGGTTCTCTCTCATTACCATGCTTGTTGGCAATGAAGTCTTCTTTAGTGTACTTTGCATTCTTAGCAATCTTTTCTGGTTCTTCTTCAACTTCTTCTTTATCGGAAGCATCTCCTGGTTCAGTTTTAGCATCAGAAATAGAAACACTATTAGGATCTTTACCTGTCCCAGAAGGTTCTGCAACTATTTTATGCTTCTTCTTCTTCTTCTTAGGAGGAATATCATCTCTTGAAGTGCGTTGAGAATATTGCTCGATCCTCTTAGGATGTCCTTCAGGATATAAGGGGTTTTGAGTAGTAGCACCACCTCTCGTGCGTATTTCACACGCTTGCTTCTCTATTGCGGCATTGACTAGCAAGTCTTTTTGCACCTTGGTAAGCTGATCAATTTGTGTTTGAACCATTTGAAAATGTTTAACAAGTATCTTCACATCATTGGCAGTTCTCTCCATAATATCCTACAACTTGTTAATACTCTCGAATTTTCCAACAAATGATTATGCACTCTTTTGTTAAAATTATCTTGCTTAAGAATAAAATTATCAAACTCATCTAAGCATTGATCAGGAGGTTTAGAATAAGGAATATCTCTATCATCAAAGCATTGGAGAGAGTGTACCTCAATAGTAGATGAGTGAGGGATTGGCTTACATAATTCTTCAATAGGAGGTAAATTCTTAACGTCTTCGGCTTTAATACCTTTCTCCTTAAGAGATTTCTTGGCTTCCCTCATCACTTCATCATTTAATTCAATCATCCCTCTCTTCTTCGGCGTTGGCTCTAGCATTGGTGCTGGTGTTGGCGTTAGCTCAACTAGAGTCCAATCATCATAATTCCGGCTTATTTTAACCATTAATTCTTCAGCTTCAGCCGGAGTTCTTTGCCTGAAAACACAACCAGCATAATTATCCATATATGTCTTAGATTCATCAGTTAGTCCATTATAAAATATATCAAGGAGCTCATTTTTAGGCAATGGTTCCTTAGGCAATGCTCTAATTAAAGAGCAAACCCTTTCCCATGATTCCGGTAGTTTCTCTCCTTTTCCATGTTCAAAATCAAAGATTTTGTGCAAAGCAGCATGTTGAGCACTAGCAGGAAAATATTTCTGAAAGAAAGCATTAACCAAAGAAATAGGTCTATTAATGGATCCAGGAGACAAGTTATTAAACCCAGTTTTAGCTGCATCTTTCAACGAGAAAGGAAAAATCTTAGCAACAAAGTAAGTGCGAAGCTTAATATCATCAGAAAACAAACTACTCAAAGTTGAAAGCTCGTTCATGTGCTCCATAGCACTCTCATTTTTAGTACCACAAAAAGGAGTTTTCTCAACAATAGATATGTAAGATAAATCCAAAGAGAAATCATAATCCTTATCTCTAATATTTATAGGAGAAGCAGCAAACTTAGGATCGGGAGACAATTTATATCTAACAGCACATCTTGCAAGAAGTTCTTTAATAGCAGTAGCATCACGAGTGGCACGTGCTTCAGCAATAAAATCATCATCAAGTTCAATATAGGCATCATCAAAATCATCACTAGGACATTCCCTAGACTCAGGTAAACTAACAGGTGTAACAGTGGTGTTTCCCATCTTAGCTCTAGCAATAGTAGCATCTAAAAAGGAACCTAGTGAACCACTCTCATCAAGCACAGTAGAAGCATCATCTAAATTATCAGTGGCATTTTCAAACTCAGCAGAAGTAGTAGCAGTAGCGTGTGCATGTGGTGGTGTAAGCAACTTACTCATAATAGATGGTGAATCAAAAGCAACAGAGGTGTTCAGAGTTGTACCTCTTCTTGTAATGGATGGCAATATAGGAACTTTTCCATCACGAGGTTTATCCATGATGAAAGGATTGCAGCGAACAATATGAATTCCAATTGAACTTACAAATAAAGCTATGCTCCCCGGCAACGGCGCCAGAAAATAGTCTTGATGACCCACAAGTATAGGGGATCGCAGCAGTCTTCGAGGGAAGTAAAGCCCAAATTTATTGATTCGACACAAGGGTAGCCAAAGGATATTTATAAGCCTTAACAGATGAGTTGTCAATTCAGCTGCATCTGGAAACAGTCTTGCTCGCAGCGGTTTATCAGTAGCAACAGTTTTATAGTGGTGATAGTAGTGAAACAGTAACAGCAATAGTAAAATAACATCGATAATAGTAGCAATAGTAAACAGTAGGAACGAATACTGTAGGCATAGGGATGGATGTACGGGCGTTGCATGGATAAGATAATTCATGAAATCAGTGAGATATGACCAATTGCAGATAAATAATGATAAAGCATCCTAGTACTAAATAACCATAGGCATGTGTTCCATATATAGTCGTACGTGCTCACAATGAGAAACTTGCACGACATCTTTTGTCCTACCAGCCTGTTGCAGCAGGGCCTCAAAAGAAACTACTGGTAATTAAGGTACTCATTTTAATAAAGTACCGGAGCAAAGCATTAACACTCGGTGAACACATGTGATCCTCACATCATAGCCATCCCCTTCGGTTATCCCAATTTCTGTCACTTTGGGGCCTCGGGTTCCAGACAACAATATATGTATACAACTTGCAGGTATGACCATAAACAACAATTATCGTAATGAAACAATAACATGTTCAGATCTGAAATCATGGCACTCGGGCCCAAAGTGACAAGCATTAAGCATAACAAGTTGCAACAATGTCATAAGCACTAATAGTAGATACTAGGCACCATGCCCTAACAATCTCATAGCAAATTACATGAACAATCTCATCCAATCCCTACCATCCCCTCACCTACAGCGGGGGAATTACTCACACATGGATGGGGGAGTCATGGATGGTCGATGGAGGGACGTCGGTGATGATGGTGATGAAGATCTCCTCCAAATCCCCATCCCGGCAAGGTGCCAAAACGGAGTTTCTGGTTCCGAATCGCGGTTTCTGATAGTGGCGGCGTAGCGGAACTCTATCTGGGAAAAACGCCAAACCCCCGCTATTTTCAGGTCAGAGAGTATATGTAGGCGGAAGGAGGGGTCGAGGCGACGGCCGAGGCAGCCTCACAACAGGTGGGCGCGGCCAGGGCTGGGCCGCGCCCCCTGGTTGTGTGCCGGCCTCGAGGCCCCCCTCCGTCTCATCTTCTGGCTCCGTGGGTCTTCTGGTGAAATAGGATTTTTGCCATTTTTTCCCGAATTTTTACTGAAAGTTGGATTTCTCCACAAAAGCGAGACACCAGAGCAATTCTGCTGAAAACAGCGTTAGTCCGTGTTAGTTGTATTCAAAACACACAAATTAGAGGAGAAACAATAGCAAAAGTGTTCGGAAAAGTAGATACGTTTTGGACGTATCAATGCCCTCGACAAATCTCTCATGAGTTGCTATTGTCTGTAAGTTTTTCAATTCCTTGACTACATATGACTTGTTTTGTTATTTCAATTGTTTAGTTCATTGCATGTAATTATCCTTATTATATCCTTTTGTACTCTATTATGCAGAAGGAAGATGCTGGTCTGTAAAAGTATGAACATCATAAATATTGGGTTTATTGACCCAGATAAAATACATATAAAGACGCTAACTGATAATCCCAAGGAGACGGAGGAAAACCTTCTAAGGTTTCTAATGGAACAAAATTACTGTGACCACATACTGTTTCCATACAACTTCAAGTGAGGGTCTTACTCTGTTGTGTCCATTCACTTATAAGTGTAATTGATAAATTACTGACGTATATATATACATGTGCAGCTACCACTAGATTCTGTTGGACATTCAAATTGATAAGGGAAGTGTTGATGTCTTTGACCCATTATCGAGAACATGGAACAGTTCCAAAGCATGCAGGACATGCTCCAAAGGTAATTTCAATCATTCTTTTGCTATATCGGTCTCTTTCGATGATTTTCTGAGATATCAAGTAATGAAAAACTTAGCAATTCATTTTCCTTGTTGAGCAGGGTTTGGAAGCGGTTCAAGTGCGTGACTGACGGTATCTCTCATGAGAAGCTGACCTTTAGGGCAGTTCAGGTAATTAAGTAGTACGAGATACTTCTATTCTCAATACAGTTATGATGCTAGATTATTATTTTGATTAAATTCTATTCTTGTAAAGTGCGACCAGCAGCCACAGGGGACGCATCTATGTGGATACTACGTTTGCAAGTTCATTCGCACTTTTACCTCTGAGCACAAGGATTATAGATACGACGTAAGCAATACACATTCACACCTCTATTTTACCCCTCATTCTTTGTTATCATGATTGATATTCATATTGATCTCCTTTTCTTATATAGTTCGAGGCCATGCGGGAGAAGTACATACCAGAGCAACGCGCGATTGCTATTGTAGAGGAGCTAGCGGCCTTTCTAAGGACAGAAGCTATAGACGACAAAGGACGATTTAGAGCTAGGGGTTACTGATGTCGGTCCATGTAATCGAATAGATGGGCTCTAGTCCCGGTAATTGTGATCTCCATATAATTGTATATATATATGCTCGCTTATAAGATAAGTTATCTTATATATATATGCACAAACATGTACGCTTATAATTATACGAAAAACAAATTCCCGAACACCAAACGAGGCACCAAACGAGGCATCACGTTAATCCTCCGAACACCTAAACCCTAAAACTCTAAAACAAACAAAATCTGCAGACAGCTCTTTAGTCCCGGTCCGTGTTACGACCCGGGACTAAAGGGCCTATCCCTGAGGGCGCTCCAAGGCACCCACGTGGAGCCCCTTTGGTCCCGGCTTGGAACCAGACCGGGACTAAAGGTTAAGCCTTTAGTCCCGCCTCTTTGGTCCCGGTTGGAGAACCGGGACTAAAGCCCCTTACGGGCCGGGACTATAGGCCCTGTCCCCACTAGTGTAGATACATCTAAATCTAGACAAATCGCCAACATTGCCTTCTTTGCCCGCACTAGTGCGCTCTTTCTCCACACCGGCTTTGTTCGGACGACGTCGCACCCTCCCCCCCCCCCAACACCATACAGCGTTCGGCGCAAGTGTTTTTTGCACCGTATGGGGAGAGCCGACGCTAAATTCCATATAGGGGGCAGTGTTTTCCTAGCCGCGCCCTGATGTCTATGCACTTCTATTCTTGTAGACACTTGTTGGGCCTCCAAGTGCAGAGGTTTGTAGAGCAGCAGCAAGTTTCCCTTAAGTGGATCACCCAAGGTTTATCGAACTCAGGGAGGAAGAGGTCAAAGCTATCCCTCTCAAGCAACCCTGCAATTACGATACAGAAAGTGTCTTGTGTCCCCAACACACCTAATACACTTGTCAGATGTATAGGTGCACTAGTTCGGCGAAGAGATAGTGAAATACAAGTGGTATGGATGATTATAAGTAGTAAATGCAATATGAAATAAAAATGGCAGCAAGCAAACAAGTAACAAAACAGCAAGTAAACATTGTGCAAAGCTTGGAAACAAGGCCTAGGGATCATACTTTCACTAGTGGACACACTCTCAACAAATATAACATAATTGAATAAATAAATAACTTCTCTTCACTATGCTACTCTGAATTACTCTCCTATTGAATAACACTAATCATTGCGTAGTGGCTATAGAAGCACCCCTTAAAGTTCATCAAGTACTTGACAAACACCACTCATAGAGATATCCAAATCAAATCACAACTCAAGATGAATATTATTGCAACTTAGACCAAGTACTAACACGGTGCACACACTGTCAACATTACACCATGAAAGGAGGAATAGATCACTTCAATACTATCATAGCGATAATTATTCTCATAATCCATAAGAGATCACAATCGTAGCCTAGACCAAGTACCACCACGATGCACACACTGTCACCGTTACACCATGGCAGGAGGAATAGATTACTTTAATAACACCACTAGAGTACACATAATGAAGAAGAGTAGCATCTACTTATTCAACATGCTACAAAGCTCACGATCACATAAAGATCACATCATGGGAGAGAGAGGTGAACCACATAGCTACCGGTAGAGCCCTCAGCCCCGGGGATGAACTACTCCCTCCTCATCATAGGAGACAGCAAGGTTGATGGAGATAGCCGTGAGGTCGATGGAGACGGCGGAGACGGCGATGGAGACCGATGGAGATGGCTCCGGGGGCACTTCCCCGTCCCGGCAGGGTACCGGAACAGAGACTTCTATCCCCTAAAATTCGTCGGCGGCGGCGGCGGAGCTACGGAACTTTTTCTGGAAAATTGCCGATTCCTCTAGGGTTTTCCGTCCCGAAGCTTTATATAGGTGAAGGGGCGTCGTCAGGGGGTTGCCAGGGCCTCCTCACACATAGGGGGCACAGCCAGGGCCTGGGCCGCGCCACCCTAGTGTGTGGGGCCCTCGTGGCCCCACTTCGTCTCCTCTTCGGTTCTCTGGAAGCTTCCGGGAAAAATAAGACTTCTGGAACTTGTTTCGTCCAATTCCGAGACTATTTCCTGTGTAGCTTTTTTGAAACACAAAAATAGCAGAAAACAGGGAATTGGCACTGTGGCATCTTGTCAATAGGTTAGTTTCGGAAATTGCAAAAAAACGCCACGAAGTGTAACGAAACACAAGGCAAATGGTGTAAAAACAAGCATGGATCATCAAAAATTATAGATACGTTTGAGACGTATCAGCATCCCCAAGCTTAACTCCTGCTCGTCCTCGAGTAGGTAAGTGATAACAAAAGAAATAATTTTTGAGGTAACATGCACCATCACAATCTTGATCATATAGGTAAAGCATTGAGTGCTGAGATCAAAGAACTTAAAACATGGGCATGAAAGACATAATCTTGACAGAAGAAACTTAGCAACCATGTTATAACATGAAATAGAACACAAACAAAAGATCATGAAAATGAAACAATAAAAGTCAAACATGTGTTCAAATCATAAGGAAAAACATACAAATGGTTTTCAGCTTGTCCTTCATGGAGAGCAAAACATAAATGCATAGGACACCTTCAAGTTTAAGAGGGCGACTAGATACAAATAATTTAAGAACAAGTGAAACCATGATTATGAATCAATCAATGAAAACTTTGGGACAGTGCACATTATACTCAGAATGACAACTATGCTCTCTTAATGGTGCATAAAGATAGAAGGTGGTGACTCAACATAAAAGTAAAAGAAAGGCCCTTCACGGAGGGAAGCAGTGATTGCAAGTTTTAAATCCTTCAAAAATTATGGTACTTACTGGCTTTGAGCTCTCATTGCCCCCATCATAAGCATCTTGAATGGTTAAAGTTTATGCGAGAACAATTATGATGCATATGCTTGACAAATCATAAGTTGAAAACCTCGTGTCCTGTGAATACGAGTACCCAAACCTCATGCTACTTTACTTAGAGTCCCAAGCAAGCTCTTGTCATTGTAAGTATACACGTATCATCGAGAACCGCCAACGGGGTACCTCCGTGCCCGATGCCATGGAACAAGCCCACATCAAAATGATAGGACAAGCAGACAATGAACACCTCGACATCTCTTTTATTTACCATTTGTATAGCTTTTTATTTCGAGATGCGTCATCGAATGTCCACTATGGGCATGCTGCAAATTTCCACCATGAATTATGCATGGCTTAGATTGGCGGCCCAGGCATTTCTCTAACACATATACAAACTCCATGATCTCGCAAGATTCCTAATTCATTTCACACCGCGAGTATCCATAAACAAAAGATCACAATATCAACTCAAATAAGAAGTGCAATGTTGAAAGCTTGCCCCATGACAGCATGGATGGGCTAGTCTCCAAACTTACAACTTGTAAGCATAACAACTCAACATAAGAGACCACAATGTCAAATTTTTAAGAATGATAAAAAGTAAAGTGTGCCTTCTGGTTCGTGAGAGCTTTACTGACCAAATTTCACAAAACACTGGTAAGAGTTTAATTTGAAGAGTAGATAAAAGCAAGTCAAATTTACTTGGAATAGCAAATTGCTAGTAGGTATTTATGGTGGACATGTTGGAACAACTTGGTTTTTAGGAGTTGGATGCACGAGTAGAGCTCATACTCAGTACAAGGCGAGGGCTAGCAAAAGACTGGGAGCGACCAACTAAGAGAGCAACAATGGCCATAATAATGCAAAGCGACAAAGCGACATTAAAAGAAGCATAAGATGGCATCAAAAGTTAAAAACTAAATGATCATAGAGGCTATTGGTGACTTTGTATGAGTCTAACATGTGTGAGCATGCGCCAAGTCAACCCAAATAAAGCATCAAGGAGAAAACCAAAATAATGCTTCCAAATAATTTAAAACAACGCATGATTTTTTTCAAAGGCTCATTAAGCAATCTCAGTTATTTGATACAAGTCATGCTACAGAAAAACCACTAAGCATACTATCAAAAAGACATCAAGCATGACATGAAAAAGCCTAAGCCGCAGTCTACACAAGCTCCTTCTTATACCACTTTTTTTTGCATAAAGCTTTTTCTCTTTTCCAACACTATTTAGACTTTTTTAATCCAACTCTTTTGAGGGAAAACCAACATGGTCCAGAGGCAAAAATACACCTTGATAAATAAATATAAAAAGATCTGAACGCAAATCAAGGCGAAAACGAAAACCAAAAGCAGTAGCGGAAAAAGAAGAACACTCGGTTTTTGATAAGAATGAAAAATAGAGCGTTCTTTGCAGATGAAAAGCAAGGCAAATTCTCCAAAAGAAATTTGTTGGGGTCCAACCATTTATTTCAGCAAACAAAACAAAACTAACAAAGAAAACTAAAACAACTGACGCTCCAAGAAAAACACATAGTGCATGAAGCAATAAAAATATAGTGTCTTTAAAGGTGACCTGAAGAAGGGGTGCCTCGGGGGCTTCCCCAAGCTTTGACGCTTGTACTTCTTGGATATTTCTTGGGGTGATGCGTGGGCATCCCCAAGCTTGAGCTTTTGTCCATTCTTCATCTCATCTCATCATTCTCCAATCCCTACACTTGAAAACTTCCTTCATACAAAACTCAACACAATTCTATTAGCAACATTAGTGTAAGCATAACAATGAATCAACCCCTTTTGCTTCAGGTTTCAACTCAAAACCGCCACATATAAAGCATATACTACTGTAGCAACTTCCACAAAAGTTCCGTGATCAAAAGAACTCAAAAAGAAAGCGATAAGGCAGCAAACACAAATATTGGCAGAAATCTGTCAAAACAGAACAGCTGACAAAGGTCGAATTTTTAGAGGGTTTTGTGTTGCTCAAATAAAAAAGTGTTCAACTAATGAAAGTTTGCATATAACCTGGGGCATATGAACAAGAAATCGCAGGTCCAAAATATATACAGAGAATTTTCACGAATTTTTACGGTGCAGCACCGAAAACTGTTTCAGGACAGCAACATCCCCAAATCTTACCTCACTCAAATTAGAGGCTTATCTTGGCACAACAATGAAATAAAAATGATAAGGAGCGGTTATTACAGTAGTAATAACTTCCAAGACTCAAATAAAATAAAAAGTACTGAAAAGAAAACATTGGGTTATCTCCCAAGAGTGATTTTCTTTAACTCACGAATTTTCATCGACGCTCACTACAAGAGAACCCCCCTATAGCAATAGATTTATCTGTATCTAAATAACAATATAAGCGTTGCTAGTGCATATACCAACGGATAAAAATGCGTTGCGTTTTTAGGCGTTGCTAGGATGAAATGCAACGCATACACATCTGTTGGTAACATGAGCATTGCTGTGGATTAACGCATACAATTTGAGTTTAGCAACCCTTGTATACGCTGTTGCTTAACCTACTGGACAATACTAGCAAAAAAAATTTATAATTAAATATCAGAAAATTAGTTTTGGTCTTTTTTCATCCAGAAATTAGGATTTGCCCCTTTTTTCATTCTTTAGTATGAAGTTGACCTTCTGATTATGCAAGGACGCCGTTTATGTAAATTTTAACGAACATATCAATCAGAACTTAAGGATGTACATTAAAAAATCATAAAGCTTTATTAACCGAGTTTGAGAGAATATATGAACATGCTTTCAACTAGTTATCCATAGGCTTCGCGGAATAATTTTCTTCACACCTTAATCTAATCTAAGAAATAAAATAAAATTATCTATGTGCCTTCTGCTCCGTGGTCTGGATGTCGTCCATACAATAGCCCATCTATATCTACATCCTGCAATAGAAAATCAAGTATGTTTAGCTCATATTTGTATAAAAGGCATTTTCACCATTAGAATAAGAAAATAGCCAAGATAAAATGTATGGCGAAAACAAAACGTAGGACCATAATGTCTTATTAGCTGCATAATATAACTATCGACCAAGTAAATAATTATAAGTACTTACTTGTGACCCATGAAAATTTTGATGCTCCAATTGTTCAACTCACAATATTTCATTACCTGCAAATATAACTTCTACCAGTAATTTGGAGATTAATCTCAGAAGTGAACTAGCGATCGAGTATCAGAACGAAGAGTAATTTGACATATTTACCACAAATAAATCTGATTAGCCTTCTTTTGTAGCATCTGCATGTAGAAGAAAATCGTATATCACACAAATATTATACTGAAGACATGCTAGGAACGGCTCTTGGTCGTGACCAATGTACAAACTTTTAATTTCTCGAAAACAAAACCAGTAGTCCACCTGACATCCTCTTCCTAGCAATAACAGCGGGAGCCATCACATCTATTTCTTTATTCACCCTGCAGCCTCACGCATCTACACTAAATGATGATTCAGATGAATTAAGAAGGTCAGATATATAGAAGAAGTGACTAGTAAAGGCTACAAACCATAGTTTTAAAAATCAAACCGGTTCGGTGGTTCGATCAGAAAAAACCTGAACCAACGCCCTCTCTGGTTTTTTAAGAGTCACTGGTCCAACTATTAAAAAACCAGAAAAACTGCATAAAAATAATATGTTTTTGTCACAATATGATCTTAAAACCTAGAACCTTGCTCCAAATAGCCTGCATAAGGCCTAATACGAGCTCTACTACACTTAATTTGTGATATACAATAAAAAGTAAACACAAAATATATGATTCGATGTAAAAAAATTCTAAACTAAACTTAATTATTTATTAAATTTAGGGATTTCTATTTTCGTGCCCTCGGGTTCTTAGTTGTGCTCAGTTTTCTCCAGCCGCTTAGTTTTTCCTCAGTTTTGCCTAAGCCCTTGTCTGAAACCCTCACAAGGAGCTCGGACGGGAGGAATCCCGTTTAGTTGACCGTTGATTGGTGCTGGCAAGTGGGGCCGCTGTTGGTGCCCGCAGTGGACACGCCTCCACTTATCCTGATCATCGTGGGACCCACAACTTGTCCACGTTAGCGTGTCAGACCCACAGCTTACCTAGGTGCCCGTTGCAAAATGGGAGCCCGAGCCAGCCCCGCGCCCGTGTCCGTGCCATTGCTTCCCCTTTCTTTCCCCGTGCCCCATTGTTCTTCTTCTCCGCCAGCAGCAGCCCTTCTCCGGCAGGCGGGTGATGTCTAGTTTCTCTTTGACCTCCCGTTCTTCATGGTCGCAGTATGGACCCGTGCCATTGACAAGATGCCCTGACTGCCCACGCCAGGAGCCTCTCAAGCGGTCGATCTGTAAGATGAACGACAACGGTAACCGTGGATGTGAGTTCCTTGCATGCGAGAGCTTGCCATATAGAGAGGGGGATAAGGTTAGATCTCGCTCCAATTGCTCTATTTTCTCTCGATTTTCTTATTAATCCCTCGAATTTGGGATTTAGGGTTCACATTGTTGTTTTCAGATCCTGAAGAAATGCAGGTATTTCGAGTGGATCGATGTGTACGTTCAGAGGCTTCAATTGCAGGAATCAATTGGCGCTATTGGAGAGCGCAATTTGGGAGGGGGGGACTTGCTGTAGAGAATGCGGCGGAGAAAGGATCCGTTCTGATTATGCCTAATGCTCCCAATGCAGAACTGGTGGAAGTGAAGGGAGAACTGAAGAAAATGAACAAGCAGTTAAGGCAGCTGATCGAGTTGAAGAAGCAAGCTAATCTGATGGCTAGTTGTTTTTTTGTTGTATAATTGCGATCGGATTCTTATCATTGCTCATCAGGCGCTAGAAGTTGTTACAAGGGATCCCTTGTTACAAATCCATTATTCAGTTACATATACTTGTAGTTGTTTTTAAAGTTAGTGTGTGCATTCACCGAAATTACCAAAAAAAATAAGTGTTAGGGAATATAGGAATGCGAAAGATAGTTGATAATTGTTAGAGGGGTGACAAATAGTGCATTCACCGAAATCCCACAAATATGTTTGTCTCATGTTTCTACCAAAATTATACCACTTTTGGGACGTTTCAAATAACCAAAACTATATCCCAAAATATATTCCCTAAAAGAAAAGGAATGCTAAAGAAAGTTGATAATTGTTAGAGGGGTGATAAATAATCCATTCACCAAAATCCCCCAAATATGCCAAATATGTATGTCTCATATTTCTACCAAAATTATACCACTTTTGGGCCATTTCAAATTACCAAAACTATATTCCCTAAAAGAAAAGGAATGCTAAAGAGAGTTGATAATTGTTAGAGGGGTGATAAATAATCCATTCACCGAAATCCCCCAAATATGCCAAATATGTATATCTCATGTTTCTACCAAAATTATACCACTTTTGGGCCGTTTCAAATTACCAAAACTATATTCCCTAAAAGAAAAGGAATGCTAAAGATAGTTGATAATTGTTAGAGGGGTGATAAATAATCCATTCACCGAAATCCCTCAAATATGTATGCCTCATATTTATACCAAAATTATACCACTTTTGGGTCGTTTCAAATTACCAAAACTATATTCCCTAAAAGAAAAGGAATGCTAAAGAGAGTTGATAATTGTTAGAGGGGTGACAAATAATGCATTCACTAAAATCCGCAAATATGTATGTCTCTTGTTTACACCAAAATTATACCACTTTTTAGTTTAACATTTTTAGATCGTGGAAAATAATGCATAAATAGAGGGAATATAGTTACGTGGCAAACTCGTTATTGCACATAAATAGAGGGGTGGCATTGTCCACTGAGAGAGAGAGAGGGGTGGCCACGAAGAGAGAGAGAGGGGTGGCCACGAAGAGACGGAGAGGGGTATACTGCCCGTTAGATCAGTGGATCAACGGTTGGTGGAGTCGATCCATGTGACAACGGCTCAACCAATCAGGATAAGTTTGGGCTTCTGTGAGCATTTGTGACAGTACTTGACGGCAAAACTGAGTAGTACTAAGAAACCAAGGGCACGTAAATAGTAAATAGACTAAGGGATTCAAACAAAAGAATTACAAAATGAAAAATGCATGTTTTGTACAATATAATTCATATTGGGCTACATCAAATTATTTGCAATTCAAATATACATGAGTGTGATAATTATGGCCTCATTTAGACAAACTATGTTTTGGGGAAGATGTTTTGCAAAAGGGTTTGAGTGGAAAACCATGCATCTTCATAGCTACTAGTGATTCTGAGAAGTGGCAATTTGTGGTACAACTTGATTTATCTATGTTTGTTAAGGTGGAAGGTTGCGTAGGAAGACTCCATGAGTAGGTGCCACTATGTTTTTATTTTTTTGGATTTTTTTTGCGCATGAAATGACTCAATTAGCTATGTTAATCTCATTTGTGGACTCTCTGTTGACCAGCTACTTGAGGGTAGAACTGAGTATATTGCACTTGCCAGTCTAAGTACTCGAGGAGAAAACTGAGTAAAGATAAAATTTCTGTATAAGGCCCGAGGTTAGAACTGAGTACACCAAACGTCCCAGGGTTAGCCTCGTGTCGCGGTGCACGCTGCAACCGTGCATAGCGGACGCGTGTTACGGTACACACCACCTTCGTCTTTATAGAGCCCCTCTTTCTCTCCCTCGATGCTCGCCCATTCTCTCATTCTCACTGCAACCGCCTCTCCTGTCCCATCATCTTCTCCACAACCGAAGAAAAAACCCCGAAGAAAAAACCCCGGCGATAGAGAAGAATGAGATGCCCATTGTCGGCGCTTCCGACGTAGCCACCGGTGCATCAGCCGCCGGCGTATCGGCCACCGCCCCCGTCCAGGCCCCCATCGCTGCTTCCGACGTAGCCGTCAGTGCATCAGCCGCTGGCGCATCGGCCGCCGCCCCCGTCCAGGCCCCCGTCGATTGGGACCTGTACGAAGACCCGTATGAACCAGTGCTGTACGTCGCGCCGGTGAACCCCTACGACACCAGCATCGTCAATGACGACCCGAAGGTAACCCTTTGTTCCCTTGTTCTTATCCCATTTCAATCCTTTTGTGTTAGATCTAGCATTATTAGGGTTCGTCTATTCCTAATTCAATCCTTTTATGTTAGATCTAGCGTTATTAGGGTTAGTCTGTTCCTAGTTCAATCCTTTTGTGTTAGATCTTGCATTAATAGGGTCCGTCTGTTCCTAGTTCAATCCTTTTGTGTTAGATCTTGTATTATTAGGGTTCGTTTGTTCCTAGTTCTAGATCTTGCGTTATTAGTGTTTGTGATTTGCTTTTGTTTAAGATTCAGTTAACTTATGTGAGTAATCAATCCCATCCGGTTAATTTGTGCCGATGATGATGAATATTTGGGCACAAATTGATTTAGGGTTTGGTCAGTGAACAATTGGTGTGTACAAATTTGTTGTGCATGATCTTTGGTTCACTGACTCAAATCCTGGATATAAGTTGGTCCAATGTAACTGAGGCTACCTCTTTTTTTCGTGCCCATATTATCATGCATGATCTTTTGTTCACTCTCTGTTCCATCATCGCTGCAATTGACTCCATGTTTTTCGATCTTTGGTGCTACGTGACAGGTGCAGAGCAGCGACATCGACAGCGACAACGAGGCCTTCCACACCAAGACTCGTCACGTCCTCAGGAGGCTGCAGTCTGGCCATTACGATGGCCACTTTGCTCGAGGCGTTTACAGGTGCCCCTTCTGCAACAGGAGGCTCCGCGCCACCGACGTCAACTGCCTGGTGAACCATGCTGAATCCATTGGCAGAGCCATTGGCGGCGCTAGAGTTGGAACGACCGTGAACATGCATGCGTTCATGGCCAAACACAAAGCAATTGGGATTCACCTGCGCAGCCTCCAAGCTTAATCCCATGTAAAATATAGCTTATGTTGGATCTATTGGTAGTACTGTTGGATCTGTCCTGAATATATATATGCTATGTTGGATGTTGTATGCAGCTTATCCTATATTTTCTCGATTTATTATGTGCTGTGAATTTATCCTATACTAGCTTCTAGATTTGCTACTAGATTTGTTAACATATTGGGCAAAAAACGAGGGTCAAAAGGCAACAATCATTGAAGAAAGACAGAAATAGAAGCTTCTCTAGATTTGATACTAATTTGGTGAAAAGAGAGAGAACTGTTACAGAGAGAGAGGGGGAAAAGGCACTCTGAAAAATGCCAATTTGGGCTGAGAGAGACAGAACTGAGCTCTCACGTACAACCAAACGCGGTCTCGTCATGTCCCACGCGGTCTCTTTCTACCAGCCCCACGCGACGCGGTCTCGTCCTGTCTCACGCGGTCCCTTTCTACCAGCCCCACGCGATGCGGCCCCACATGACGCGTCCCCACACGTCAGCACAGAACGGTCAACTAAACGGAATTCCTCCCGTCCGAGCTCCTTCTGAGGGTTTCAGACAAGGGCTTGGGGAAAACTGAGGAAAAACTAAGGAGCTGGGGAAAACTGAGTACAACTAAGGACCTGAGGGCACGAAAATAGAAATCCCTTAAATTTAATGATTTTTTGTCGCTATTAAACCAGCTGAGCCACTAGTTGAACCAGTGAACCAGTAAGCCAGTCACCTCACCGGTTCACTTGCCGGTCTGGTTTTTAAAACTATGCTACAAACAGAACTCCCTGAATGTTGGTTGCATCTGCGGACAGAGGACACACGAGTCGCATCATCAGTACCTCTCGCGGCACATGGCCCTGTAGACGGCGGCGAGGCCTAGCGATGGCCGGCACCCCAGTTGACCTCAGAGCATCTCCAGCCGTTTGAGTCCCCTAAGCCGAAATCTGGCGCTATTTAGCGCCGAATGGATGTAAATTTCGGCCTGGGGAGGCCCATGTTTCCATCGGCGAGCCCATGGGAATTTTTTAATTCAAACTCAATATGACAAAAAACGATCAAAGTTCAGCGAAATATAGATATATTTATATATAGGGCGAAATTTTATATAGATAGAATAACTAAAAACACGGCGATCTACATGCCTAATCAGCGGTAGAGCGTCATGTAGTCCCCGCCGTCGTCGGAGGAGTCGTCGCTGTCCTGCGGTGGCGGCGCCTGGCGGCTCGACCCCTGGCCAGCGTCGCCGAAACGTGGCGGCGTAGGGCGGTAGAGCTCGTCGTCGCTGGACTCTTCCAGCTTGATGACCGGCGCGCCGCGTTGAGGTAGCGCGGCAGCAGCGGCGCGACGCTGTGCGGCCGCCAGGTCCAGCAGCCGCCGCTGCTGCTCCGCCTCCTCCCGCTCCCACTCTCGCCTGGACCACTCGAGCGCCGCGTCGAGCGACATGGCATTCTCGGCGGGGACGACGTCGCGCAGAGACTGTTTGATGGCCTCCGTCGTCGCCGCCTCCCCGGCGCGGGCGGCCTCCGCCTCGGCGAGGTCAGACGCGGCCTTGGCAGCGGCGTCCTTCCTTGGTTTGCGACGACGCGGCGGCGACGAGGTGCGCGCCCCCTCGCGGACGGCGACTCCTGCTTGACGGTCCTCGGCGTGGATGCCGAGGACCGTGATGCCGACCTCGTCGCCAACCCGGAGGATGCCGACCCAGAGGACGCTGACCCGGAGGAGACAGGATGCCATCCGCCGTGGCATCCAGGAGCTCCCGCGGCGGCAAGAGAGCGTCGGACGGGGCGGCGGCGGCATCTCCAGGACCGAATTGTTGCCGCGCTCTATGTGCTCGAGAACAAACTTGAGAGTGCGGCCGGGCGCGCTCCACCAGCGGCGGCGGCCGGCGGTGTTGTTGCGCGCAGGAGGAAGGGGAGGGCCGTCGTACACGGCAAGCTCGCGTTCGTACCTTCGCCGGAAGAACGCGGTCCACGCCTGCCGGTTGTCGGGGTAGAAGCGCGGGTCGGCGTGCTGCTCATCGCTCATCGTCTCAATGACCTCGTCGATGGCAGCGTCGAGGGCGGCGCCCGTTGGCGGCGGTGGGATCGGGATGCCGCCGGCGCTCAGATGCCATCCTCTGGGCGTGCGGAAGTCCAGCGGCGCTGGGTAGCCCGCCGCGTATAGTAGCCGGCCCTCCCACTAGTGCAGGGAGCGCCGGCCGAAGCCGTTGTTGGCCGCGCCACCCTCGTCCGATCCGTAGCCCGCCATCGCTCGCCTGGAGGAGGTAGGTGGAGGATGTGGAGAGGTCGATTGGGGGAGAAGCTGGCGAATGTGGCCGGCCAGGCGTGGTAGGCCGCGATATATAGGCGATCTGGCATTAACTCGCCTCGCCGTGTGGCTGGCCGTCCATCGGCGGCAGCTTTTATAGCGCGCGGAAGACGATGCACAGGGAAGACGATGATGCACGGAATACGAGACGATGAGGACGACGACCGCCCTCTCTCGCCAACAAGTTGGGACCACACGACGCGCGGGGAAATTCCTCGCCGTTTCATGCGCGTTTCTTTCGTCCGGAGTCCCCGAGCGCGCCCCGGAAGGCCGGGGATGGACTGGGCTCGCCGGATGGATGAAGGCCCATATCCGGGCGAAAACGAGGATTCGGGGGCGCGACTGGGCCGATTTTCGCCGTCCGGATGAAAAAAAGGGTGTCGGGGGCCTCGCCGGGCTCGTGGCTGGAGATGCTCTCAGGGCCTGTGAGATCGAGGACCAAGAGATCCGTGAAGGTGTGTGCTCCCTACATGGCTTTAGAGAAGGAGAGAGAGGCGACGGAGCTTGCCGCGACTAGGAGGAGCACGAGGGTGAAGGATATGGCGATGAGGCGTGTCGGATGGCCTACGGAGGAGGAGCCCAAGAAGGAATAGATTGATCTCTGGCGGCTGTTGCTAGGGTTAGAAGTTTGTGGCTTGATTTGTGGCAGACTACATATAATTGGGATCGGAGGTTTTTTAGGGCTGGTATAGGAATTAGTGAGCGATGGGTTCTGGTAAAAAGTTGTGTGGGGAGTCGAGGGCGTAGTGGATGGTAGATACTCATAACCACACCGTTGCGAGCTATGTGTTGCCTTAGGCCTATGTGTGTTGTAGTGGCTTCTGGTCCGACCTATCTCTGGCATAAATTTGGGTCATGTTTGCGCCGGTCCAGACGCGAGCGGATAACACGCGGGTCCTCCCGCATGTGCCATGGGCCCGCATAGCAGCCACCCAGACGTGACAAGATGATGTTGGCGCCTGCACTAGCCATGAAGCGGCAGCACGTAATGGCATCAATGTCGGCATAGAAAAGCTCAGGGGCTGGCCGCTGACTGAAGCGATGCCGCCTGAGCTTCTGCGCCTGTATTGATGGTGAAGGCGCTAGCTTTATAAGCTGGTGCCGCTCCCGCACGCACCACCTTAATCTCCTCCACAGAGCCATCGTCATGAAGATGCCATCCTGGCTAAAGAAGATGAAGAATGACCACGAGGCATCATAAAGCCGCTCCACGCGCCACAGCCGCAGACCTCCATCTCTGCCACCTCGATCACTCCATGTCAGGGGGATGACCCCCGGTAGGGTCAGGAGACTAGACAGATGTAAGGTAAGTGGTTGACTTTATGATGGTTGACCAAGATTGGGCCTGGCCGGGATAAAGGAGTATCGGCCAGGCCGGCATATAAGCCGTATTTCGGCCAGTGTTCAGGAATGTTGGCAGAGCCGGGATATATTCTGTTGTGTGCCGGCATATATATAAATATGCCAGCCTAACCAAGTTGGTATGTTATGCAGGAACAGGGGAGGCCGGATTACCCGACCTTGGGTTGTTGGTCCGGCATATAGGTCCAGGATATAGCCAACGGCTATATCTGGGATACAGAAGTCAACTAAGAGGTCACATCCCTACAATCAAGGAGAAAAACATCCAAGCATGGAGAGAGATCATGATGACAGGATGCACAGTGGTGGTCTACCAACCATCACTGTGCTAAGTACCGTCCTTGACATCACAGTGGTAAGGTCACAGTCCAAGAGGTACAAGGTACAGGGATGCTGAGTCCCATCGAGAACAATCAGGGAGAAAGTCAAGGGTCTCTGCCATCGTTAGCGTGTCCTATTTGGAATGTAGTTGGTGTCTCCTGGTCTATGTGACCGTTGTAACCCTGGCCACCCCTATATAAGGTGGCACAGGGAACTCTAGCAAAGGGTTGGTCACTCCTTAGTCTCTCAGTTCATAGTTCATCTTCCTCCTCTCACAGAGAGCTTGGAAGCACCATTGTTGTACACTCCATCGATCCAGTTATACAGATAGTAGTGCAGGAGTAGGGGTGTTATCTCCTTACGAGAGCCCCGAACCTGGGTAGCTTGTGTGTTCCTTTCTGTCATGCTTCTTAGTGCGCTTCCGTCTCCCGAATCCTCCAGCATCTAGTTCGGCCCCCATTTAAGCCATCCCATGGCATATGTTGTTTCACCATGACGACATTTGGCGCCCACCGTGGGGCAGATCGATGTGTTGGGCAGAGTGTTCATTCGGACGGGATCCGTGATAGCGGCGTCGGGAGTGCGCATGGTCTCTGGCCTTGTCCAGAGGCTAGGCTCGCTCAGCTTCATCTCCGACAACGCCGGTTGTCTTCGTGGCCGGCCTTTCCCCAGGAACGGCCGGATCATGTCTTTCGGTTCCCATGAGGTGTACGTGGGGACTGAGAGTGTTTGCAGGGAGCAGGTGCTGGTGGCGGCGGATCCTCCGTCGCATCTGCTGGCTCATGCTGGGTGTAGCGCTCGCCCAGTAGAGTCGGCAGAGGTGATGATGGCCGGCACTTCCGTGCCGCCGGCAGGTGGCGCCAGCAAAGGCGCAGCAGCGCAGACTCCTCCGGAGCAGGAGAAGACCAAGAGGTCAGCGTGTCCTCCGCTGGAGCGTGCAGAGAACCTGGTTGGCACTTCCGCCGTGCCAGCTAGGGGCCAGCCCCTGATCCCCATCATCAACCGGCTTCTCGAGCCGGTTCAATCCGGCGATGATCCAGAGCAGACGAAGGAGGTCCTGGAAGGGACACGGCAGGCCCTTGTCGACGAGGCCCTAGCCATGCAGCAGGAGCGGGAGCGGTTCAACCGGCAACTCCGTGAGTATGAGGCTGCCCAAGGTTTTAATCCTGTAGTAACCCGGCCTAGCCGGATAGAGGAGGTTAGAACTAGAGGTAGAGATCTAAACACTGAACTAGGTAAAGATGCTAGAGCTAAGAGTCATAGTGCAACTAGTACTGTGCCAAAGGTGATTTATAGCTCACCAGTAAAGAACCTTAGAGCAGCAACAGAGGTAGCTAAAGAACTTTCTAGCTTATTGCGAAGCACTGCGTGAGCAGCAAGCCCGGCTTAACCAACTTTTGTCTAAAGCTAGCAAGCAGCAGGAGGCCTTTAAGAAGGCGAATCCAGGCGCCGGCACATCGCAGTACATTGCGTCGGTGGGAGGTGTCGGCGCGAGGTCGAGGGGCCAAGCCTCGTCCCCGCATCCAAGTGCCCGGTGTGCCGGAAGTGTGACCTCTGGCTACCGAGACAAACAGATCCAGGTGTATGATCCGGCAATCGCCGAAAAACAAGCGATGGTTCAAGGGAATGTCGGTCAAGGTGACCGGAATGTCGGCAACAAGAGTGCCGGCCAGAATGTTCCGGTCGGGCAAGGAGCACGCTCAACCGGTGGTGGCCGGAATAACAGTGCTGCCCGGCGTCAGCAGCAGGGCGTGGGACATGTTGTGCAGCAGTAAGGAGGAGGCCAGACGAGACATCAGGAGGACGATGGCAATTCCGCCCTTGCAAGGACGGGATATCAGCAACCTCAGCAACAACAGTACCAGCAAGACCAGCAATATATGCAGTACCAACTGGAGCAGCAGAAGCAAAACATGATTCCGGGCCCAATTGCCTCCCGGCTAGGACCTCGGTCCTTGGCCCTGGATGATGCGCGCTTCAAGTTGGACAGAATTTACCAGACAGAGCTGGTGGAGAGACAAGGAGCTCCGGGTCCTATGTGTTTTGGACCCCGGATTATGGGTGAGCCGGCACCTTACTACTTTCAGCTCGCGCGTGGCGCGAGGACATATAACGGCAGTACAAAGCCGGAAGATTGGTTGGAGGACTACTCCACTGCAGTGAACATTGCCGGAGGAAACCTTCGGTGGGCGGTGCGTTATGTACCGCAGATGCTAGAAGGTCCAGCCAGGATATGGCTGAACAATCTGCCGGCCGGAAGTATCAATGGCTGGATGGATTTTGAAGAACAGTTTGTCTCTAACTTCACCAGTACTTACAAGAGACCCAACCGCCCGCAGTAGCTGGCAAACTGTCGGCAAGGAGACTACGAGACCGACCGTGACTACCTCACTAGGTGGTGCATGTTGCGCAATTCCTGCGAAGGAGTTGTGGAGCAGCAGGCCATCATGTGGTTTGCTCAGGGGTGCCGGCATGGCACCATGTTGTGGCAGAAGCTGCAGAGAGATATGCCGACCACGTTGGCCGAGACTATCAAGATTGCCGACAGTTATGCATTGGGAGACCCATTGCAGCCCACCCTTGACTCGCAAGGCCAGGGGCAGAGTCAGAGGAACAACAACAATGCCGGTGGATCCGGGCAGTTCTATCGCCCCGATAACCGGAACAAGAGAAGAGATGACACGCCGGATTACCGGTATGGTTCGTCCCAAGTGGCGGCCATAGAAGAGGAGCAAGGGGCACCGGCAGTAGCCAGCGTCCGAGATATGAGGGCTATCAGCAGCCTCAGCAGCAGCAGCAACAACCGCAGCAGCAAGCGCAGCCCTTCCAAAAAAGAATGTCCGGGTTAACAAGAATGCCAGCGCCGGCGCTGGCCAGAAGAAGCAGTGGCCGAAGTATACAGTGGGTTTAGCCATGGACAAGCCATGTGTGTTCCACACATTTCAGCCGGGTAAGCCGGCAAATCATTTGACCAGGAACTATTCAAGGCTAGACGACATATTGGCGGGTCATGGAGGTCCTTTTAGGCCGGCTAGGCCACCTGTCCCGGTAGCTCCATCGCCGCTGACAGGTACGAATACAATTGCAGTTCCGCCCAGGCCGGGTAACCCCAGAAATCAGAATAATGCCGGAAATGCCGGCGTGAATCAAGTTGATCAGAGTTATAATCCGGAGTTCTATGTCGGCGGCCCTGCTTCGGGCCGGAATTAGTATAAAGAGCATGATCAGAGCTACATGGTCTTTGAGACCAAAAGAACTGACAAGCAGAGTATGTACCGGCGGAGTCTGGAGGTGAACGCTGTTATGTCGGCAGTGCCGAAATTGATGTACTGGTCTGACCAGGCAATTGGTTGGGACAGGGCGGATCATCCCAAGATCATGCCAAACCCCGGAGGATATGCTCTGGTGATGGATCTGACATTTGTCGGGCCGGCAAATAACGTGAGGTTTAGCAAAGTCCTCATTGACAATGGAAGCAGCATCAACATCTAGTACCGGGACACGATGCAGAAGTTGGGCATCAAGGAGAATATGCTGGAGCCAAGCAAGACAACATTCCACGGAATTGTTCCGGGACTTTCATGTGCGCCGATGGGCAAAATCCAGATAGATGTCATGTTTGGCAACCGGGACAACTGCAGAGTGGAGAACCTCATGTTTGAGGTGGTGGATCTAGACAGTCCTTACCATGCGTTGCTGGGTAGGCCGGCATTGGCGAAATTCATGGCCTCTACGCATGTGGCATATCTGAAGATGAAGATGCTGGGGCCCAGAGGAGTGATTACCATCATTGGTGATTACAAGCGCTCGATGGCGTGCGCCTCGGCCGGATCTAATCTGGCTGAGACTTTGATCATAGCAGAAGAAAAGAAGAAGCTCAAGCGAGCTGTGGAGATTGCTGAAGCGGTCGTGGCCGGCAAACCTATGCCGGGCATGACTAACCCGAATGGTACCACTTCCTTTCAAGTGGGCAAGGATGTCAAGAAAGTGGCTCTGGATGAGCTTTGCCCTCATCGGCGCCGGTTTGGACCCCAAATAGGAAAGCAAGCTCATCAGCTTCCTCCGTGAGAATTGGGATATCTTTGTATGGTCCACTTCAGACCTGCAAGGTGTGCCGAGGGAGCTGGCTGAGCATGCACTACATGTAAGGCCGGATGCTAAACCGGTGAAGCAGCCGCTCCGGTGGTTTGCAGATGATAGAAGGAAAGCAATTTGGGAGGAGGTAGCCAGGCTCCTAGCTGCCGGCTTTATCATGGAAGTACTGCATCTAGATTGGGTGTCTAATCCGGTCCTGGTAGAGAAGAAAAAGGATGAGCCCGCCATAGTCAAGATATGGCGGATGTGTGTTGATTACACAAACTTGAACAAGGCATGTCCTAAAGATCCATTCCCGCTCCCTCGGATCGATCAAGTGATTGATTCCACAGCCGGATGTGAACTGTTATCATTTGTAGATGCCTATTCTGGTTTCCACCAGATCCCTTTGTATCAGCCGGATAAAATAAAAACATCCTTTATTACCCCGTACGGGGCCTATTGCTATCGCACAATGCCGTTCGGCTTAAGAAATGCCGGCGCAACTTACCAGAGGTGTATGCAGAAGTGTTTGCATGACCAAATAGATAAAAAAATGTGCAAGTATATGTCGATGATGTTGTCATAAAAACCAAGGAAAGCAAGACTCTCATAGATGACCTCCAGGAAACCTTTGCAAATCTGAGGAGGTTCCGGATGAAGTTAAATCTGGCGAAGTGCACCTTCGGTGTGCCGGTAGGCAAGTTACTTGGTTTCCTGGTTTCCAGCCGGGGTATAGAGGTGAATCCCAGAAAAATTTGTGCTATAGAGAGAATGAAGCCGCCGACAAATCTGAAGGAAGTACAGAAGTTCACTAGATGCCTTGCATCCCTGAGCCGTTTCATAAGCCGGCTGGGAGAGAAAGCTTTGCTGTTATATCAACTGATGAAGAAGTCCGACACATTTGTCTAGACAACGCAAGCAGATGCAGCTTTCAAGGAGTTAAAGCAGATGCTGTCAACAGCGCCGGTGTTGGCATCCCCAATGCCAAAGGAGCCGATGTTGCTCTATATAGCGGCGACCAACAGGGTTGTCAATGCAGTGGTGGTAGTGGAGCGAGAGGAAGGAGGCAAAACCGTGCAGCGGCCGGTATATTATTTGAGTGAAGTCCTTTCCACCTCGAAGCAAAATTACCCGCATTATCAGAAGATGACATATGGTGTCTATATGGCAGCCAAGAAGCTCAAGCATTACTTCCAGGAGCATCCAATCCGGGTAGTGGCCGAGGCCCCTATCTCAGAAATTATAAGCAACAAAGATGCTAGTGGTCGGATAGCCAAGTGGGCAATAGAGCTTTTGTCGTCGTGGTGAAACAACATATGCCATGGGATGGCTTAAATGGGGGCCGGCTATACACTGGTGGATCCGGAGGAGGGAAGGCGCGGTAGAGACCGCGCACAGAGAACACTGCTAACACACCGAGCTACCCAGGTTCGGGGCCCTCGTGAGGAGGTAACACCCCTACTCCTGCATGTCTGATCTATATGAGCTTCACATCAGAGCTACAATGGTGCTCCTTGAGCTGTTCGTATTGCCTGTCTAAGGCTGCACTGGGCAGGAGCTAAGAGCTAGTGCTAGAGAGCTCCCATGGAGCGAGAGAGAGAGTGAGCCTCCTCTGGAGGCTGGGGTGATCGTTCCCCCTGGTGCCCCTTATATAGGGAGCCCAGGGGACATGGGATGCCCCACACAACACTATGCAGGTACACTATTGCTGAGCTGACTACTGGGGTCTTGTCATACTGTAGCTTGCATCATCCTGGTACCGTACTTGGTACTGTGGCTGGTGTCATGGTCATGGGCTTGTCCCATCGTGCTTGTCCTTGTCATCCTTGGCTTCGTCTTCTAGCTGTTGTCTTCAGGATCACCATGTCATCAGTCTTATCCTCCTCCTGAGGATAAGGCTGAGTAGGAGAGGTGGGATATGCTAGTCTGAGCCAAGGGGCGTCCCAAGACCAGCATATGACGATGAAGAATGTGCCAGTTCGAGCCTAGAGGCGTCCCAGAACTGGCACAAGGCAATGGAGTTAAGGCCGGGTGAGAAATATGCTTCGGAGGTGGTAAATATCGGCCCTGTAGAGTAATAATCCGGCCTGTGGAAATATATCTCGGCCTACCAAGAAGATAACCTGGCATGGGAAGGAGTAATCCGGCCTAGCCGGGACTTGCAGGTGGCGGCCCGGAAGAGGAATCCCGGCTAGGCCGGATCCTCCTGATCCGGCCCAGCCGGGGCGCAGCTGAGGAGGAGGCCCAGCCGGGAAGCCAGCCAGGGCACCGGCCTAAGGCCCAGCCGGGAAGCCAGCCTGGGCACCGGCCTAAGGCCCAGCCGGGGCGAAGCCAGCGGGGGAAGCCAGCGGAACAGGAGCCCAGGCAGGGTGCCGGCCCAGCCGGGTTGGCTCGTAGGGCGGGAGCCCAGGCAAGGTGCCGGCCCAGCCGGGTTGGCTCGTGGGGCGGGAGGCCCAGCCGGGTTGGCTCGCGGGGCGGGAGGCCCAGCCGGGTTGGCGGCCTGCTGGCCCAGCCGGCACGATGGGAAGCCGGGGCGCGGCCGACATGGCCCAGCCGGGGTGAACTTCGGCCTGCCCTGCTGTTTTCCGGCCTAGGCCCTCATATGCCGGCCCAGTCTGATCTATTCCGGCCTGAGCAGAGATAATCCGGCCTGGGCCATTATATTCCGGCCGGTACAGCTGAGTTCCGGCCCAAGGAGATATAATCCGGTCCAAGCTTGCTGTCTAAACACTTTTTGATATTCCTGCATATATAACTCGATATATAACTCATATGTTAGTCATAATAAAGGGGTAATTTGGTATACCCGGGGTTATATCTCCGACACTAGCCCCCGAGGCTGCGGAGGACTGATACGTCTCAAACGTATCTATAATTTTTTATGCTCCATGCTTGTTTTTACACCATTTGCCTATTGTTTCGTTACACTTAGTGGCATTTTTATGCATTTTCCGGAACTAACCAATTAACAAGTGCCACAGTGCCAGTTTCCTGTTTTCTGCTGTTTTTGTGTTTCAGAAGTGATACACAGGAAATATTCTCGGAATTGGACGAAACAAGTTCCTGAAGTCTTATTTTTCCTGGAAGCTTCCAGATATCTGAAGGAGAGTAGGAGGCGGAGGACCAGGGGCCCACACACAGGGGTGGCGCGGCTAGCCCCTGGCCCGCGCCACCACCTTGTGAGGCCACCTGACCCCTCTTCTGACGACGCCCCTTCACCTATAAAGACCCCCCGACGGAAAAAACCTAAGTACCCGATCAGATTTCCAGAACACATCGCGATCCGCCGCCGCCGTCGACCCGAAGATCGGGAGGGTCCAGAAGCTCTTCCCGGCACCCTGCCGGAGAGGGGAATCGCCACCGGAGGTCTTCTTCATCGCCATGCTTGCCTCCGGAGCGATGAGTGAGTAGTCTACCTTGGACTATGGGTCCATAGCAGTAGCTAGATGGTTGTCTTCTCCACCATGTGCTTCATGTTTAGATCTCATGAGCTGCCCTACATGATTGAGATCACCGTTATGTAATTCTATGATGTTGGTTTGTTGGGATCCGATGAATATTGGTATTTATGATTAAGTTGTTGTACTGAATTATATCTTTTGTTATCTCTATGTTGTTTATGATCTTGCATGCTCTCCGTTGTTAGTAGCTATCTTGGCCGAGTAGTTGCTAGTGACTCCAAGAGGGGGTATTTATGCTTGATAGTGGGTTCATGTCTCTATTTCACCTGGGGGAGTGACAGAAACCTCTAAGGTGGTAGATGTGTTGTTGCTACTAGGGAGAAAACAACATTCATATGCTCAAGGGCATATGCTTTGTTTACATTACACACTTTGCTTAATGCAATTATCTGTTGTTCGCAACTTAATACTTTTGGGGTGTTCGGATTGATATCCCCGAGGGTAGATTATTATTCATAGATGCAGTTGGATGGCGGTCTATGTATTTTGTTGTAATGCCCAGAGTAAATCTCATAGTGATCTTCTTGACATATCACGTTATCTTTATTCTATCAATTGCCCAACTGTAATTTGTTTACCCAGCATGTTATTTTATCTATGGAGAGACACCACTAGTGAACTATGGACCCCGGTCCTATTTTAATCATATTGCAATCACCTGTTTACTTTTCTCGTACTGTTTACTTTACTCGCATATTATATTGTTTTCCACTCGATACGCTCATAATCTTTGTTTCAAGAAAACCGGTGAGATTGACAACCTCATCGCAAGTTGGGAACAAAGTACTTGGTTGTGTGTGTGCAGGTTCCATGTCACCTTCAGTCGTCGCCGTCTCTCCTCTCCTGATCGATAAACCTTGGTATCTTAACTGAAGGAAAACTAGCCGCTACACTCATCATACCTTCCTCTTGGGGTTCCCAACGGGCTGGTTATTCACCACGCACAAGGACTTACTGCTCCCACGTCAACTACACGCCACCATCTTTTCTGGCGCCATCACCGAGTAGCAGCTTCTTTTCTGGCGCCGTTGCCGGGGAGGAAGAGAAGACTTCTGCGAGGGGAGTTTTTCGCACACACATCCTTTACTTTGTTATTGTTTTGCTTTACTTAATTTTATTTTACCTGCATTGCTTTATATCAAAAATCCAAAAAAATTAGAATCCTTGGTAGTTGTTTTTACTTTACTTTAGTTTATCATGTTGTTCCCTAAGTTCGTTCTGGAGGACCTCTCAGTAGGTAGTGGTTCAATTATTGGAAATAGAAACATTGAGGAGTTCTTTAATCACATTAGTATGCATGAGGAAGTTGAGGAAAAGTCTTGGATTGAGCTTGCTCCTAGTATTGAAGTTGCTTCTGTTTGTTTAATTGATATGTTGGAAACTAGGTTTGCTAGTCTTAATCCTTATATGCAATACATGTTCCTCAAGCTTCATGAAATTGAGGATCCCGAAAAGAAAGCTTTTATCTTGGAAACTTTGCGCCTAGAATTTAAGGATGTAGTTGTTGAAGCTAGGAAGGTTCTTAAACGTTTTAATAAACTCGGTTCTCCTATAAATTTTGTTAGTACAGATGATAAGGAGGCCGAAATACCTATTCCTTGCAAGCTTTTGGGTTTGAGTGAGGCTTTTGAAAATAATTTTGATTGGATCTGTCCTGAAAATCTTTTTGATGAGAATAGTGTGCCAAAGAATGATCACAAAGGGTCTTCTAAAACTTATGTGGATGAAATACAATGCCTTATTGATAAGACCTCTGCTGTTGATCTTAATGCTTCTTCTGAAAATACTTGATTCGCAATTTTCTGCGCCTAGCTCAAAGGCGTTAAAGAAAAACACTCTTGGGAGATAACCCAATGTTTTCTTTTCAGTACTTTTTCTTTTATTTGAGTCTTGGAAGTCATTACTACTGTAATGACCGCTCCTTATCTTGTTTATTTCGTTTTTGTGCCAAGAGAAGCCTCTAATTTGAGCGAGGTAAAGATTTGGGGTTATTGCTGTCCTGAAACTGTTTTCGGTGCTGCACCGTAAAAATTCGTAAAAATTCTCTATTTATCTTTTGGACCTGCGATTTCTTGTGCATATGCCCCAGGTTATATCCAAACTTTTCTTAGTTGAACACTTTTTGATCTGAGCAACAGAAAATCCCTCAAAAATTCGTCCTTTGTCAGCTGTTCAGTTTTGACAGATTTCTGCCAATATTTGTTTTTGCCACTTTATTGCTTTCTTTTGAGTTCTTTTTTATCATGGAACTCTTGTGGAAGTTGCTACAGTAGTATATACTTTATATGTGGTAGTTTTGAGTTGAAACCTGAAGCTAAAAGAGGTTGAATATATTTTATGCTTACACTAATGTTGCTAATAGAATTGTGTTTAGTTTTGTATGAAGGAAGTTTTCAAGTGTAGGGATTGGAGAATGATGAGATGAGTTGAAGAATGGACAAAAGCTCAAGCTTGGGGATGCCCATGCATCACCCCAAGAAATATCTAAGAAGTACAAGCGTCAAAGCTTGGGGATGCCCCCGAGGCACCCCTTCTTCATCGGCAAAAATCAGGTCACCTTTCAAGACACTATATTTTTATTGCTTCATGCACTATGTGTTTTTCTTGGAGCGTCAGTTGTTTTAGTTTTCTTAGTTTGTTTAGTTTGTTTGTTTGCTGCAATAAATGGTTGGACCCCAACAAATTTCCTTTGGAGGAGATGTACTCGTTTTCATTTGCAAAGAATGCTCTAGTTTTCACTCTTATTAAAAATCGAGCATTCTACTTTTTCTGCTACTGCTTTTGGTTTTCGATTTCGCCTTGATTTGCGTTCAGATCTTGTCAAATATTTTCATCAAGGTGTATTTTTGCCTCTGATCTTTATTGGTTTTCATCAAAAGAGGTATTTATAAAAATTTTAAATGGTGTTGGAAAATAGAAAAAGCTTTGTGCAAAATAGTGGTACAAGAAGGAGCTTGTGTAGACTGCAGCTTAGGCTTTTTCACATCATGCTTGATGTCTTTTTGATAGTATACTTAGTGGTTTTGCTGTAGCATGACTTGTCTCAAATAACTGAGATTGCTTAATGAGCCTTTGAAAAAATCATGCGTTGTTTTTATTGTATGGAAGCATTATTTTGGTTTTCTCCTTGATGTTTTATTTGGGTTGACTTGGCGCATGCTCACACATGTTAGACTCATACAAAGTCGCCATTAGCCTTCATGATCATTTAGTTTTTGACTTTTGATGCCATCTTATGCTTCTTTTAATGTCGCTTTGTCGCTTTGCATGATTATGGCCATTATTGCTCTCTTAGTTGGTCGCTCCCAGTCTTTTGCTAGCCATCACCTTGTACTGAGTATGAGCTCTACTCGTGCATCCAACTCCTAAAAGCCAAGTTTGCCATTGTGTCCACTATAAATTCCTATACATGGTATTTGTAAGCCATTCCAAAGTAAAATTTCCATGTGCTACCTTTCAAAACCTTCAAAATACTTCCTGTTTTGTGACACTGTTTTCAGCTCATGGGGACGTAGTGGTCGGATTTGCTATCTTCCATATTGCTTATTCCAAAAAGAAAAAAAAACAGAAAAATAGAAAAAAGGCACTCCTCCAAAGAATGTGAATGTTGGTGGGCACCCGATGGAATCGGTTAGCCATGGTATGTGAAAGGAAAAAGGTGGGGAGGAGTGCCAAGTTTTATAAAAAGAGCACAAAAGTGCCAATCTCTCTCTCGAAAACTTGCTTCATTTTTGTATGGAAGATAGTAAGAACCCCATTGCTAGTCGTTGACAAAAGCAACCACCTCTCAAAACCCAAGTTTTATCTCTATTTTACAAATGAAAAGCTCTAGCACATGAGCAATCACTGCTTCACTCTGCGAAGGGCCTTTCTTCTACTTTTATGTTGAGTCACCACCTTCTTTCTTTATGCACCATTAAGAGAGCATAGTTGTCATTCTTAGTGTGATATGCATTGTCCCAAAGTTCATTGATTGACTCATGATGATTGGTTTCACTTGTTCTTAAATTATTTGTATCTAGTCGCCCCCTTAAACTTGAAGGTGTCCTATGCATTTATGTTTTGCTCTCTTTGAAGGACAAGCTGAAAATCAATTGTATGTTTTTCCTTATGATTTGAACACACGTTTGACTTTCATTGTTTCATTATCATGATCTTTTGTTTGTGTTCATTTGCATGTTTACAACATGGTTGCTAAGTTCTTATTGTCATGATTATATCTTCATGCCCATGTTTTAAGTTCTATTGATCCCAGCTCACCAATGCTTACATATATGATCAAGATTGTGTAGGTGCATGTCACCTCAAAAATTATTCTTTTGTTATCACTTACCTACTCGAGGATGAGCAGGAGTTAAGCTTGGGGATGCTTGATACGTCTCAAACGTATCTATAATTTTTGATGCTCCATGCTTGTTTTTACACCATTTGCCTATTGTTTCATTACACTTAGTGGCATTTTTATGCATTTTCCGGAACTAACCTATTAACAAGTGTCACAGTGCCAGTTTCCTGTTTTCTGCTGTTTTTGTGTTTCAGAAGTGATACACAGGAAATATTCTCGGAATTGGACGAAACAAGTTCCTGAAGTCTTATTTTCCCCGGAAGCTTCCAGAGATCCGAAGGAGAGTAGGAGGCGGAGGACCAGGGGCCCACACACAGGGGTGGCGCGGCCAGCCCCTGGCCCGCGCCACCACCTTGTGAGGCCACCTGGCCCCTCTTCTGACGACGCCCCTTCGCCTATCAAGACCCCCCGACGGAAAAAACCTAAGTACCCGATCAGATTTCTAGAACACATCGCGATCCGCCGCCGCCGTCGACCCGAAGATCGGGAGGGTCCAGAAGCTCTTCCCGGCACCCTGCCGGAGAGGGGAATCGCCACCGGAGGTCTTCTTCATCGCCATGCTTGCCTCCGGAGCGATGAGTGAGTAGTCTACCTTGGACTATGGGTCCATAGCAGTAGCTAGATGGTTGTCTTCTCCACCATGTGCTTCATGTTTAGATCTCATGAGCTGCCCTACATGATTGAGATCACCGTTATGTAATTCTATGATGTTGGTTTGTTGGGATCCGATGAATATTGGTGTTTATGATTAAGTTGTTGTACTGAATTATATCTTTTGTTATCTCTATGTTGTTTATGATCTTGCATGCTCTCCGTTGTTAGTAGCTATCTTGGCCGAGTAGTTGCTAGTGACTCCAAGAGGGGGTATTTATGCTCGATAGTGGGTTCATGTCTCTATTTCACCTGGGGGAGTGACAGAAACCTCTAAGGTGGTAGATGTGTTGTTGCTACTAGGGAGAAAACAACATTCATATGCTCAAGGGCATATGCTTTGTTTACATTACACACTTTGCTTAATGCAATTATCTGTTGTTCGCAACTTAATACTTTTGGGGTGTTCGGATTGATATCCCCGAGGGTAGATTATTAGTCATAGATGCAGTTGGATGGCGGTCTATGTATTTTGTTGTAATGCCCAGAGTAAATCTCATAGTGATCTTCTTGACATATCACGTTATCTTTATTCTATCAATTGCCCAACTGTAATTTGTTTACCCAGCATGTTATTTTATCTATGGAGAGACACCACTAGTGAACTGTGGACCTCGGTCCTATTTTAATCATATTGCAATCACCTGTTTACTTTTCTCGTACTGTTTACTTTACTTGCATATTATATTGTTTTCCACTCGATACGCTCATAATCTTTGTTTCAAGCAAACCGGTGAGATTGACAACCTCATCGCAAGTTGGGAACAAAGTACTTGGTTGTGTGTGTGCAGGTTCCATATCACCTTCAGTCGTCGCCGTCTCTCCTCTCCTGATCGATAAACCTTGGTATCTTAACTGAGGGAAAACTAGCCGCTACACTCATCATACCTTCCTCTTGGGGTTCCCAACGGGCTGGTTATTCACCACGCACAAGGACTTACTGCTCCCACGTCAACTACATGCCACCATCTTTTCTGGCGCCATCACCGAGTAGCAAGGACTCGCAGAGTCATGCACAGACTCCAACCAGAATATACCAAAGTCCCAAACTTGCATACTCATAAAACTGATATGCTGGCCTGTATAGGCCAAATTTATCTCATGCCATCATAGGCAATGTCCTGTTTGACATAAACTCATACACGTGATATGCTAGCCTTCGTGGGCTATCTCAAAATACTTTCATGCCCTCTTTGGCTATATCGACACTTTGCCTCTTGGGCTATGTCTCATCGACATTGTCTGCTTCGATAATGCCGGAATACTGCTTTGCCTTCTTTGGCTATATTGATACTTTACCTCTTGAGCTATTTGCCTCTTTGGGCTACTCTGCCTCTTGGGATACTTTTGCCTCTTGGGCTACTTTGCCTCTTGGGCTACTTTTGCCTCTTGGGCTATTTTGCCTCTTGGGCTACTTTCCCTCTTGGGCTGCTTTGCCTCTTGGGCTACTTTGCCTCTTGGGCTGCTTTGCCTCTTGGGCTACTTTTGCCTCTTGGGCTTTATATCGACACTTTGCCTCTTGGGCTATGTATCATCGACATTGTCTGCTTTGACAATGCCGGTATACTGATATGCCTCTTGGGCTGTGCCATCACTGGGCACTTGTTAGTATGCAAAAATGATAAGATATGTTAATATGCTAAATCGGGATACTCTGTGAAACCGGATATGATAAGAGATATGATGCTTGTTAGCTTTGAGATCGATGTCTCGATATATTAATGAGCCAGAATTGGCGATAACTGAAAGGATTATAGAATGTCGTGATATGCTGGCATGCCAAAATAAATGGCGATATGAGTTATTGATAGATGCCTTGATATGCTGGCGAACCGAAATAAACGGTGATTAGGGGATTTAAGTTGATGCCATGATATGTTGGCATACTGAAATTTGGCTCTTGCCATGATACGTTGGCATACTGAAACTTTGCTCATGCCATGATATGTCGGCATACTGCAATACCTGTGACTCAAGATATCACTTAATAACCTGATGTGCTAACAAACTGATATACCTGAGAGCTAAGATATAAACTGAAGCCATGGTGATATAATAGTAATTTCTTCTCTGTAACGACAATATGGAGAGTCATAGCCGGGTAATAGACATATATATAATGAGATATCCAACCTGTTCTATAGTCATACTAAAAGACATAGCAATGGTCATAGCATTTGGTATATTGCAATCTAGCATATGGAGTTTGGCATATAGCCCATTGCATTCGGCATATAGCATACGAAATAAAGCACTCGGCATATAGACTGAGATATAGCAGTTTGACATAAAACAACCTAGATTGGCATATAAGCTAACTTGGCATCTTACAACAGATATTTGGCACTCATGTGCCGGCATATAAATGCAAGTATACTATAACTGTCATGCGAGATTTAGCATAGAGCATGCAGAAACTGGTACTGAAATAGGCATATAAACTGGTATGATAGCAAACTCACAGTAGCTAGCTAGCATATGGTACTCAACATATATAAACCGGCATACGAGCCTTGGCATATAACAGCCGGCATATAACATATAGCATATGGTCAAAATAGATACTTTACTTAACACAACAAATAGCAACCGTGGTCTCTATGCAAGGTGATTCTCATAGCATTTGGCATATAAACTTGATATATTAACTGGCATACTGACTATAGCTCTGTAGCAGATATACAGGTTGATATATGCAAAGACATAGAATTTGACATAGCAACTTGCTTACAGTAATAGGTCTAAGTCTAAGATATGAGATATCCTCTAAGTCATAGAATTTGAGATGCTATTGTTGGCATACAAAGCCGGTATATACCATGCCAAGATAAAACTTTGCACAAGACTGTAGACATAAACTGATACTAATGGTACTATTGCAGCAGACATATGTAGCAATTGGCATATAGATAGACATACAGGAGGAAACTGAAAAGCTGATATGCTAGCATGCAAACTATTATGTACTGAAACAGTATTCAAGAGTCAATTTGCTAGGCTTTAGTCTAGCCCCCGGGCTATTTTTTCTATTAAGGAGACACTGATTTTCGGATAAGCTGACTAGGGTATGGAGTAAGCCAACATAAATACTTACTTGCATGCACCATTGAAGAAGTTTGAAGTACCTGCAGATGCTCGAGGTGAAGGCGGAACGGTCCCTGGTATGACGAACGTAGAATATGCCGGCCGGGACATAAGATATGCTGGACAAGATATAAAATATGCCGGCCAGGACATAAAATATGCCAGCGAGGATATATCATATGCCGGCCAGGACATAAAATATGCCGGCCAGGACATAAAATATGTCGGCCAGGACATAAAATATGCCGGCCAAGACATAAAATATGCTAGCCAGGACATAAAATATGCTGGTCAGGATATAAAATATGCCGGCCAGGATATATAATATGCCGGCCAGGATATATATGTCGGCCAGAGGAAGCCGAGTGCCGGCCCGGAGATGCCGATGTAGATCCGGGATAGCTGTATGCTGGCCCGGGCAAGTTGAGGTCAGCCCGGGAGGTTGAAGAAGACCTGCAGTGCTCGGAGGCAATGCTGATATAGAGCCCCCGAGCAGATGAATAAGATCCCGTCCGGATGTACTCCTACCAGCGCCTTGATCTGCCCCACGGTGGGCGCCAAATGTCTGCATGGTGAAACAACATATGCCATGGGATGGCTTAAATGGGGGCCAACTATACACTGGTGGATCCGGAGGAGGGAAGGCGCGGTAGAGACCGCGCACAGAGAACACTGCTAACACACTGAGCTACCCAGGTTCGGAGCCCTCGTGAGGAGGTAACACCCCTACTCCTGCATGTCTGATCTATATGAGCTTCACATGAGAGCTACAATGGTGCTCCTTGAGCTGTTCGTATGGCCTGTCTAAGGCTGCACTGGGTGATACGTCTCCAACGTATCTATAATTTTTGATGCTCCATGCTTGTTTTTACACCATTTGCCTATTGTTTCGTTACACTTCGTGGCACTTTTATGCATTTTCCGGAACTAACCTATTAACGAGTTGCCACAGTGCCAGTTCCCTGTTTTCTGCTGTTTTTGTGTTTCAGAAGTGATACACAGGAAATATTCTCGGAATTGGACGAAACAAGTTCCTGAAGTCTTATTTTACCCGGAAGCTTCCAGAGATCCGAAGGACAGTAGGAGGGGGGCCACCAAGGCCCCACACGCAGGGGTGGCGCGGCCAGGCCCCTGGCCGCGCGGGCCCCGCATGAGGGCGCCTGGCTCCTCCTCTGACATCGCCCCTTCGCCTATAAAGACCCCCCGACGGAAAAAACCTAAGTACCCGATCAGATTTCCAGAACACATCGCGATCCGCCGCCACCATCGACCCGAAGATCGAGAGGGTCTAGAAGCTCTTCCCGGCACCCTGCCGGAGAGGGGAATCACCACCGGAGGTCTTCTTCATCGCCATGCTTGCCTCCGGAGCGATGAGTGAGTAGTCTACCTTGGACTATGGGTCCATAGCAGTAGCTAGATGGTTGTCTTCTCCACCATGTGCTTCATGTTTAGATCTCATGAGCTGCCCTACATGATTGAGATCACCGTTATGTAATTCTACATGTTTGGTTTGTTGGGATCCGATGAATATTGGTGTTTATGATTAAGTTGTTGTACTGAATTATATCTTTTGTTATCTCTATGTTGTTTATGATCTTGCATGCTCTCCGTTGTTAGTAGCTATCTTGGCCGAGTAGTTGCTAGTGACTCCAAGAGGGGGTATTTATGCTCAATAGTGGGTTCATGCCTCTATTTCACCTGGGGGAGTGACAGAAACCTCTAAGGTGGTAGATGTGCTGTTGCTACTAGGGAGAAAACAACATTCATATGCTCAAGGGCATATGCTTTGTTTACATTACACACTTTGCTTAATGCAATTATCTGTTGTTCGCAACTTAATACTACTGGGGTGTTCGGATTGATATCCCCGGGAGTGGATTATTAGTCATAGATGCAGTTGGATGGCGGTCTATGTATTTTGTTGTAATGCCCAGAGTAAATCTCATAGTGATCTTCTTGACATATCATGTTTATCTTTATTCTATCAATTGCCCAACTGTAATTTGTTTACCCAGCATGTGCTATTTTATCTATGGAGAGACACCACTAGTGAACTGTGGATCCCGGTCCTATTTCCATCATATTGCTATCACCTGTTTACTTTACTCGTACTGTTTACTTTACTCGCATACTATATTGTTTTCCACTCGATACGCTCATAATCTTTGTTTCAAGCAAACCGGTGAGATTGACAACCTCATCGCAAGTTGGGAACAAAGTACTTGGTTGTGTGTGTGCAGGTTCCGCATCACCTTCAGTCGTTTGTCTCTCCTCTCCTGATCGATATTAAACCTTGGTTTCTTAACTGAGGGAAAACTAGCTGCTATACTCATCATACCTTCCTCTTGGGGTTCCCAACGGGCTGGTCATTCACCACGCACAAGGACTGTCTGCTACACATCAACTTGGCACCATCAGTAATTTCCTGGCGCCATCAACCAGTAGCAGCTAATTTTCTGGCGCCGTTGCCGGGGAGGAAGAGAAGACTTCTGCGAGGGGAGTTTTTCGCACGCACATCCTTTACTTTGTTTTATTGTTTTGCTTTACTTTATTTTACCTGCATCGTTTTATATCAAAAACCCAAAAAAATTAGAATCCTTGGTAGTTTCTTTTTACTTATCCGCTTTTAGTTTTGTTAAAATGAGTAATCCTGAAGTAGAAGTTTGTAGTTTTAAGCAACAAGGAGGAGAAAGTTTAAAAGATGCTTGGTATCGTATTAACAATGCTCATCATAGGTGTACCAAAAAGCACTCTACCACGATCCTTCTTAGAAATTTTTATGTTGGTATATCTAGTTGGAATAGGTATGTTCTCGAAACTCTTACAGGAGGTAATTTTCTGGGTACTCCAGCTGGAGAAGCATGCACTATAATTGAAAGTTTAGTTGGAATACCACCTATTCATGTTGCTAAAACCGAGACCACCTTGGAGGAGGTGGTAGAGAAGCTCAGCTCTTTAGAGAAAAGTTTGCCAAGTATCCTAGAAAATGCTAGCCGAGTTAGTGAATTAATAGAAAACATGGGTAAGAGAATTACCGTTTTAGAGGCTAGCACTACTCTTGATAGTAAAAACTTAAGGATTGGTAAACTAGAGGAGTCTATGGAAACTCTTAGCTTAATCTTCTCTTCTCTTAAATTTAAGAAAGAGAAAGTGTTTGTTGGAAAAGAGCAAAAATTTATGTATGTTCCCAAGGTTTCTGCGCTTAAATCTCAACATGTTCTTAAAATTGGTAAGACTCTTAGTTCCACTAAGGGTGACTTGCAGGTTGAATCATCTTCGGGAACCTTCAAAGAGCCTACTGAGGTAACTAGCACTTCATCTCTTGATATTACTTGATTCGCAATTTTCTGCGCCTAGCTCAAAGGCGTTAAAGAAAAGCACTCTTGGGAGATAACCCAATATTTTCTTTTCAGTACTTTTTCTTTTATTTGAGTCTTGGAAGTCATTACTACTGTAATGACCGCTCCTTATCCTTTTTATTTCGATTTTGTGCCAAGAGAAACCTCTAATTTGAGTGAGGTAAAGATTTGGGGATGTTGCTATCCTGAAACTGTTTTCGGTGCTGCACCGTAAAAATTCGTGAAAATTCTCTGTTTATCTTTTGGACCTGCGATTTCTTGTGCATATTCCCCAGGTTATATCCAAACTTTTGTTAGTTAAACACTTTTTGATTTGAGCAACAGAAAACCCCTAAAAAATTCGACCTTTCTCAGCTGTTCAGTTTTGACAGATTTCTGCCAATATTTGTGTTTGCTACTTTATCGCTTTCTTTTGAGTTCTTTTGATCATGGAACTTTTTGGGAGGTTGCTACAGTAGTATTTGCTATATATGTGGTGGTTTTGAGTTGAAACCTGAAGCAAATAGAGGATTGATTATATGTTATGCTTACACTAATGTTGCTAATAGAATTGTGTTTAGTTTTGTATGAAGGAAGTTTTCAAGTGTAGGGATTGGAGAATGATGAGATGAGTTGAAGAATGGACAAAAGCTCAAGCTTGGGGATGCCCATGCATCACCCCAAGAAATATCCAAGAAGTACAAGCGTCAAAGCTTGGGGATGCCCCCGAGGCACCCCTTCTTCATCGGCAAAAATCATGTCACCTTTCAAAACACTATATTTTTATTGCTTCATGCACTATGTGTTTTTCTTGGAGCGTCAGTTGTTTTAGTTTTCTTAGTTGGTTTAGTTTGTTTGTTTGCTGCAATAAATGGTTGGACCCCAACAAATTTCCTTTGGAGAAGTTGCCTCATTTTCATTTGCCAAGAACGCTCTAGTTTTCACTCTTATTTCACCGAGTGTTCTTCTTTTTCTGCTACTGCTTTTGGTTTTCATTTTCGCCTTGATTTGCGTTCATACCTTGTCATATCTTTTCATCAAGGTGTATTTTTGCCTCTGATCTTTATTGGTTTTCATCAAAAGAGGTGTTTATAAAAATTTCGAATGGTGTTGGAAAAGAGAAAAAGCTTTGTGTAAAATAGTGGTACAAGAGGAGCTTGTGTAGACTGCGGCTTAGGCTTTTTCATGTCATGCTTGATGTCTTTTTGATAGTATGCTTAGTGGTTTTGCTGTAGCATGACTTGTCTCAAATAACTGAGATTGCTTAATGAGCCTTTGAAAAAATCATGCGTTGTTTTTATTGTATGGAAGCATTATTTTGGTTTTCTCCTTGATGCTTTATTTGGGTTAACTTGGCGCATGCTCACACATGTTAGACTCTTACAAAGTAGCCAATAGCCTTCATGATCATTTATTTTTTGACTTTTGATGCCATCTTATGCTTCTTTTAATGTCGCTTTGTCGCTTTGCATGATTATGGCCATTATTGCTCTCTTAGTTGGTCGCTCCCAGTCTTTTGCTAGCCCTCACCTTGTACTGAGTATGAGCTCTACTCGTGAATCCAACTCCTAAAAGCCAAAGTTTTCCAAAGTGTCCACCATACATACCTACTAGCAATTTGCTATTCCAAGTAAATTTGACTTGCTTTTATTTTCTCTTCAAATTAAACTCTTACCAGTGTTATGCGAAATTCGGTCAGTAAAGCTCTCACGAACCGGCAGGCACACTTTACTTTTTCCTGTTCTTAAAAATTTGACATTGTGGTCTCTTATGTTGAGTTGTTATGCTTACAAGTTGTAAGTTGGATTCTAGCCCATCCATGCTGTCATGGGGCAAGCTTTCAACATTGCACTTCTTATTTGAGTTGATATCGTGATCTTTTGTTTATGGATGCCCGCGGTGTGAAATGAATTGGGAATCTTGTGGGGATCATGGAGTTTGTATATGTGTTAGGGAAACGCCGGGCCGCCAATCTAAGCCATGCATAATTCATGGTGGAAATTTGCAGCATACCCATGGTGAACATTCGACGACGCATCTCACAATAAAAAGCTAAACAAAAGGCAAATAAAAGAGATGTCGAGGTGTTCATTGTCTGCTTGTCCTGTCATTTTGGTGTGGGCTTGTTCCATGTCATCGGGCACGGAGGTACCCCATTGGCGGTTCTCAATGATATGCATATACTTACAATGACAAGAGCCTTGCTTGAGACTCTAAGTAAAGTAGCATGAGGTTTGGGTACTCGTATTCACGGGGCACGAGGTTTTCAACTTATGATTTGTCAAGCATATGCATCATAATTGTTCTCGCATTAACTCTAACCATTCAAGATGCTTATGATGGGGGCAATGAGAGCTCAAAGCCGGTAAGTACCATAATTTTTGAAGGTTATAAAACTTGCAATCACTTCTTCCCTCTGCGAAGGGCCTTTCTTTTACTTTTATGTTGAGTCACCACCTTCTTTCTTTATGCACCATTAAGAGAGCATAGTTGTCATTCTTAGTGTGATATGCATTGTCCCAAAGTTCATTGATTGATTCATGATGATTGGTTTCACTTGTTCTTAAATTATTTGTATCTAGTCGCCCTCTTAAACTTGAAGGTGTCCTATGCATTTATGTTTTGCTCTCTTTGAAGGACAAGCTGAAAACCATTTGTATGTTTTTCCTTATGATTTGAACACACGTTTGACTTTTATTGTTTCATTATCATGATCTTTTGTTTGTGTTCATTTGCATGTTTACAACATGGTTGCTAAGTTCTTATTGTCATGATTATATCTTCATGCCCATGTTTTAAGTTCTTATGATCCCAGCTCACAAATGCTTACATATATGATCAAGATTGTGTAGGTGCATGTCACCTCAAAAATTATTCTTTTGTTATCACTTACCCACTCGAGGACGAGCAGGAGTTAAGCTTGGGGATGCTTGATACGTCTCCAACGTATCTATAATTTTTGATGCTCCATGCTTGTTTTTACACCATTTGCCTATTGTTTCGTTACACTTCGTGACACTTTTATGCATTTTCCGGAACTAACCTATTAACGAGTTGCCACAGTGCCAGTTCCCTGTTTTCTGCTGTTTTTGTGTTTAAGAAGTGATACACAGGAAATATTCTCGGAATTGGACGAAACAAGTTCCTGAAGTCTTATTTTACCCGGAAGCTTCCAGAGATCCGAAGGAGAGTAGGAGGGGGGCCACCAAGGCCCCACACGCAGGGGTGGCACGGCCAGGCCCCTGGCCCCGCGGGCCCCACGTGAGGGCGCCTGGCTCCTCCTCTGACATCGCCCCTTCGCCTATAAAGACCCCCCGACGGAAAAAACCTAAGTACCCGATCAGATTTCCAGAACACATCGTGATCCGCCGCCACCGTCGACCCGAAGATCGGGAGGGTCTAGAAGCTCTTCCCGGCACCCTGCCGGAGAGGGGAATCGCCACCGGAGGTCTTCTTCATCACCATGCTTGCCTCCGGAGCGATGAGTGAGTAGTCTACCTTGGACTATGGGTCCATAGCAGTATCTAGATGGTTGTCTTCTCCACCATGTGCTTCATGTTTAGATCTCATGAGCTGCCCTACATGATTGAGATCACCGTTATGTAATTCTACATGTTTGGTTTGTTGGGATCCGATGAATATTGGTGTTTATGATTAAGTTGCTATACTGAATTATATCTTTTGTTATCTCTATGTTGTTTATGATCTTGCATGCTCTCCGTTGTTAGTAGCTATCTTGGCCGAGTAGTTGCTAGTGACTCCAAGAGGGGGTATTTATGCTCGATAGCGGGTTCATGCCTCTATTTCACCTGGGGGAGTGACAGAAACCTCTAAGGTGGTAGATGTGCTATTGCTACTAGGGAGAAAACAACATTCATATGCTCAAGGGCATATGCTTTGTTTACATTACACACTTTGCTTAATGCAATTATCTGTTGTTCGCAACTTAATACTACTGGGGTGTTCGGATTGATATCCCCGGGAGTGGATTATTAGTCATAGATGCAGTTGGATGGCGGTCTATGTATTTTGTTGTAATGCCCAGAGTAAATCTCATAGTGATCTTCTTGACATATCACGTTTATCTTTATTCTATCAATTGCCCAACTGTAATTTGTTTACCGAGCATGTGCTATTTTATCTATGGAGAGACACCACTAGTGAACTGTGGATCCCGGTCCTATTTCCATCATATTGCTATCACCTATTTACTTTACTCGTACTGTTTACTTTACTCGCATACTATATTGTTTTCCACTCGATACGCTCATAATCTTTGTTTCAAGCAAACCGGTGAGATTGACAACCTCATCGCAAGTTGGGAACAAAGTACTTGGTTGTGTGTGTGCAGGTTCCGCATCACCTTCAGTCGTTTGTCTCTCCTCTCCTGATCGATATTAAACCTTGGTTTCTTAACTGAGGGAAAACTAGCTGCTATACTCATCATACCTTCCTCTTGGGGTTCCCAACGGGCTGGTCATTCACCACGCACAAGGACTGTCTGCTACACATCAACTTGGCACCATCAGTAATTTCCTGGCGCCATCAACCAGTAGCACTGGGCAGGAGCTAAGAGCTAGTGCTAGAGAGCTCCCATGGAGCGAGAGAGAGTGAGCCTCCTCTGGAGGCTGGGGTGATCGTTCCCCCTGGTGCCCATTATATAGGGAGCCCAGGGGACATGGGATGCCCCACACAACACTATGCAGGTACACTATTGCTGAGCTGACTACTGGGGTCTTGTCATACTGTATCTTGCATCATCCTGGTACCGTACTTGGTACTGTGGCTGGTGTCATGGTCATGGGCTTGTCCCATCGTGCTTGTCCTTGTCGTCCTTGGCTTCATCTTCTAGCTGCTGTCTTCAGGATCACCATGTCATCAGTCTTATCCTCCTCCTGAGGATAAGGCTGAGTAGGAGAGGTGGGATATGCTGGTCTGAGCCAAGGGGCATCCCAAGACCAGCATATGACGATGGAGAATGTGCCAGTTCGAGCCTAGAGGCGTCCCAGAACTGGCACAAGGCGTTGGAGTTAATGCCGAGCGAGGAATATGCTCCGGAGGTGGTAAATATCGGCCCTGTAGAGTAAAAATCCGGCATGTCGAAATATATCTCGGCCTACCAAGAAGATAACCCGGCCTGGGAAGGAGTAATCCGGCCCAGCCGGGACTTGCAGGTGGCGGCCCAGAAGAGGAATCCCGGCCAGGCCGGATCCTCCTGATCCGGCCCAGCTGAGGAGGAGGCCCAGCCGGGAAGCCAGCCAGGGCACCGGCCTAAGGCCCAGCCGGGACGAAGCCAGCGGGGGAAGCCAGCGGAGCGGGAGCCCAGGCAGGGTGCCGGCCCAGCCGGGTTGGCTCGCGGGGCGGGAGCCCAGGCAAGGTGCCGACCCAGCCGGGTTGGCTCGCGGGGCGGGAGGCCCAGCCGGGTTGGCGGCCTGCCGGCCCAGCCGGGTTGGCTCACGGGGCGGGAGGCCCAGCCAGCATGGTGGGAGGCCGGGGCGCGGCCGACCTGGCCCAGCCGGGGTGAACTTCGGCCTGCCCTGCTGTTTTCCGGCCTGGGCCCTCATATGCCGGCCCAGACTGATCTATTCCAGCCCGAGCAGAGATAATCCGGCCTAGGCCATTATATTCCGGCCGGTACAGCTGAGTTCTGGCCCAAGGAGATATAATCCGGTCCAAGCTTGCTGTCTAAACACTTTTTGATATTCCTGCATATATAACTCGATATATAACTCATATGTTAGTCATAATAAAGGGGTACTTTGGTATACCCGGGGTTATATCCCCGATAGCTTTCACCGTATATACCTCACTATGACAAGAGGGATACGATCAAGTCCCAGGTGTTGGCCGATTTCTTCATTGATTGGGCCGAGATACAATATGAGCCACCTTTGCCAGACGCAAATTATTGGAGAATGTATTTTGATGGGTCCAAGACGATACACGGTTTGGGTGCCGGCATAGTTCTTACTTCACCCAAGAATGACCAGTTGAGATATGTTCTGCAGATCCACTTTGCAGCATCAAATAATGTGGCAGAATATGAGGTAGTTGTGCATGGCCTGAAGGTGTCCAAGGACATAGGTATTCGCCGGATTATGTGTTTCGGTGATTCGGATGTGGTGATTCAGCAGTGCTCCGGCATATGGGATGCGCATGATGCAAACATGGGATCCTATCATTTCTTGGTGCAGCAACTAAGGGTGTGTTCGGTTCTGGAATTTGGAGGAATGGAACGGGTCGGTTCCGTCCCTAGGACCAATTCCTGTGTTCGGTTGAGAGAAGGAACGGAACCAACTAATCCCCCGAAATGGAATATTCGTCGTAGATGCGGAACGGACCGATCCGGCCAAATCGGCCGGACGAGGTGGAATGGCACAGTGCCTTCGTCTAATTAATCAAGTTTACAATAAGTAATCAAGATCAGGCTATAATTAATCGTGTTTACCAATAATTAATTAAGATTAGAAATAATTAATCAAGCTTGCCGCCATGTGGCAAGGCCTGCCGCCAACATGGGTGGCGGCATGCTAGGCCTGCCGCCTACGGTGGTGGCGGCATGCTGCGTGGCAGGGTGCCGGCATGGGGATGGCGGCATGCCACGTCACCACCTCAATTCTGCCCCATTCCATTCTCCAAAAACCGAACAAAACCGAGCACAAAATGGAACCGTTCCGTTCCTCAAATTTTTCCGAACCGAACACCGGGTCGGAACCATTCCATGCCCTAGGAATGGAACCATTCCATTCCGTCCTACCCGGTTCCAGAACCGAACACATCCTAAGTGGCTACTTCGAAGGTTGTGAGTTCCGGCATGTTCCCCGGGCTCAGAATGAAGCGGCCGATACATTGTCAAAGTTGGGATCTTCCAGCGAATCAATTCCGCCCGGCATTTCGCTGGAGCATCTAAGGAAGCCATCAATCAAGCCCTCGCCGGAATCATCATCCTTATATGTTCCGCCAAGCCCAGAGGAAGCAGTTCCAATGGAGATAGATGCCGGAGCCAGTTCAAATAACCTGAGGACTGCTCTCTCTGTCCTGGGGACTCGGCTGACATATGCAGTGAGTGCAGTGTTCCTGAGCAGAGACAAAGGCAAGGGCAAAATGTACCAGGAGGTTGTGCTGGTATACCCGGGGACTGCTCCGGCATACCCGGGGACTGATATCTCAGTCCCGGGGACTTCGTAGCCCATGGAGATCAATTATGTGTTGGTCGAAGTGATGGAGATAGACCAGGCAGTATTCACTGTCAGGGAAGTGCCCTCCTGGGCACGTCCGATCATGGAGTTCTTGGTCAACAGCCAAGTACCGGCGGATGAAACTGAGGCACGCTGAGTTATGAGAAGGTCCAAAGGATATACCATCATCAACAAGGAAATATACAAGAGAAGTACCACGGGTGTACTGCAGAGATGTGTCGAATCAGCTAAAGGCCAAGAGATGCTCTGGGAAATTCATCAGGGGGAGTGTGGTCACCACGCTTCATCCAGAGCTCTAGTGTTAAAAGCATTCCGGCATGGGTTTTACTGGCCGACGGCACTGCAAGAGGCAGAGGACTTGGTCCGAAAGTGCAACGGATGTCAGTTGTATGCTCATCAAATTCATCAGCCAGCATCAGCATTGAAGACTATCCCGATAACCTGGCCCTTTGCTGTTTGGGGCCTGGACATGGTCGGGGCATTTAAGCCGGCAAGAGGAAAGATGACTCATATTCTGGTCATGGTGGATGAATTCACCAAGTGGATTGAAGTAAAGCCAATAAGCAAGTGTGATGGCCACACAACAGTGAAATTCTTGAAGGATATAATCTTGAGATATGGTGTTCCTCATAGCATCATCACTGACAATGGGTCGAACTTTGCCCAAGGGCCATTTGCCAGATATTGTGAGGAGGTGGGAATCCGGCTAGACATTGCGTCGGTCGCTCACCCTTGTACCAATGGCCAGGTAGAAAGGTCAAATGGACTAGTGTTATCCGGCATAAAACCCTGGTTGATAGAGCCACTGGAGAAAACTCCCGGTTGCTGGCTAGATGAATTGCTGGCAGTGCTTTGGAGTTTGAGGACAACTCCAAATCGATCAACAGGCTATACGCCGTTTTTCCTTGTGTATGGAGCAGAAGTTGTGCTTCCAATAGATGTAATACATGATGCACCAAGAGTGGTGCTATATACTGAGGAAGAGGCTAAAGAAGCCAGAGAAGATGATGTTGATTTGCTAGAAGAAGCAAGAGAGATAACACTATCAAGAACTACAGTATATCAGCAGAACCTCAGAAGCTATCATGCGCAGAAGGTGAATCCAAGGAGATTCCAAGAGGGAGATTTAGTGCTCCGGCTAAGGCAAGGCATAAAGGGCCGACATAAGTTAACTCCTCCATGGGAGGGGTCATTCATTGTGAGCAAGGCTCTGCACAATGATGCCTACTATCTTATAGATGCGCAGGCTCCCAAGAAGAACAAGGTGGACAGGTCCGGAGAAGAAACCAAGCGACCATGGAACATAGCTCTACTCTGTCCCTTTTACTCCTGAGCAGCATAATGTATATATCTCCATTTTGCTTTTAGTGCCGGCATTGTATGTCGGCACAAGACTAATGAATGAAATGTCGACATCCCGAGGAGATCGGGCACTGCCTCTGGTATATATTGTTGTCTATTTTTAGTTTTTCATTTATATGCCGGCTAGCTTGATTTGAATGTTTCCTATGTTGGCCTAGTAATGTGTCGGCACCAAAGGCCGCTCTTCGACTTAGCTGTTGTCCGAAACCCGGCTTCATGGCTAGCAAGAGTAGATGCCGGAGATTGTCTACACATGGAAAACGGCTAAGGAAAGATAAAACAAGCGAACCGACATTTATTCTTGTGCAAAGTTAAAACTTGAAGTGCAGGATGATTTGAAGTCTAAGTTTCAAAGTTTACTGTATGTTTAATAAAGCAAAATTGAGACTCATATGTCAAAAGCCAAAAAAGGTAGACAAGTAGCCAAGGTTGTGGAGTTAAGGAAACAGGAAAGCAAACTCGGTGACTTAGCCAAAAGATGATCCAACATTAATAAGCAAGCAAACCGAAATAAAACTTGTTCAGGTAGCAAACCAAAGCAAATAAGTATATCTTACAACTGCACCCGGCATACCGGGGATCTGATGAAACTTAAAGTGTTTTTGCTGCAAAGTCTAAGAGGCAGGGGCGGAACCGCCGGCAGGTGGAGCTATGGCAGTGGAGACATCGGCTTCTGGAGTGCCGGATCCAGCACTCTTCCTCGCAGGTCTCCGGCGAAATCCGGCCGCTTTGGCCCTCCTCCAGCTTCCCTGAGCATGCACGCGTCCTTGTGGTGAGCTGCTCTTCCTTTTCTGCCTTTCTCCCTTCCTTTTTCGCTGCTCTTTGTAGTTCCTGTTACCGACGACTGTTTTTCTGTGTATGACCGGTGCCATGGAAACGAGCTCGTGGAGCTGGTCGCTGTTCCCGTCTACTTCGTCCCTGGCAAGCCCCGGCACCAAGATCCGCTCTAGTTCTCCTCGTGCTCCTCCGTTGTGTAGAGTCGTCTCCCCGCAGTCGAGCTCGCCCCGTCTCTGCCCTCCAGCCCCGCCTTGTTACCTCTGCAGTCTGGCACAACTCCGTTCGTGTTCAGTTTCGTCAGGTGAAACAGCCACTTCGCCACGATATAAAGTCTGGCTTCCTATAATGTTCAAATCTGAAGCAGCAGCGCAGTGGTTCTGATCTTTTTCGTCACGGTGAGATCCCGAGTTCGAATCCCAGATCCTTCTAATAAAAGCCACCCTTTTTTCTTCATTTTTGTTCAGATCCGAAGCTTGCTGGGCCTCGGCCCGTTTTCATACCGGTGTTGCCCATCGCCAGCGTGCGACATATTCTATCCGTCGCATTTCGGGCTCAGGTCCGGACCAACAGCTTTCCAGTTTTTCTGTTTTGTTTTCTGAAATTCCTACAAGTATTTGCATCTTGCTAAATTCATATCTTTTAATCTATAACTCGGAATAAAAAGTTTTTTATATGAAATTTTATCAGAAAAATGTGAGTAATCTGAATATGACATCCATATAATTATTTGCATCTTGCATCATGTAGTCACGTGATAATTTGCATATCACTTAAATAACTACATATGGAATATGTGCGGGATTGTAATTACCTTGTCCCGGTTCCATTTAATTTTTGCCGTAGACCACCCATACCTTGTTTTTCATGCTAATCAACATTTAAATTGTCGAGTAGTAAAACAACTTGGACCATATATGTGTACCGGGATTCCTATTCCGCTTAATTTGGATAAGTTGCATTGCATCATAATTGCCATGTCATGCATGCATTCACATGCTCATGCCGATTCTTTTGCCGTAGTAGTAAGTATTGCATCCGTTGTTTGTTGTAGCGATTTGCTTCTTCTCGGATAGGCCGATTCGTGGTGATGTGAGCAACGACAAGTTCTTCGGGTGTTCTTCGACCATCTTTTCAGGCGAGCCCTTTTCTCTCTACCCATTTAATACTTTTGCTCTCGCTAGCTCTTTATTCTAGCCTTGTGTCGCGATGCTTTGTTCGAGTCACGTGTCCTATCCACCTGTTTATCCAAAGCAAAGCCATAGAACCTTCCATACATCATATTAGCTGTGTGCTTGTTGTTCGGGTTGGCCTTGCGAGTCGTAGGCATGTTCAGGTTGTTTCTAGTGGTGTTATTATATTGTGTTGGGAAAGTTATCACATGCTCTACTTTATGGATATATGTTGTTGGAGATACTCATGGCTTACTTTAATGTTAATACCTAAAATTGAATTAAGCAGAGGCATCGGTGAGTCATTTTGCCAGTTTTCCGACGGCTCACTTGTGTCCCCTAGGACCCCGAGATCGCATGAACTGTTCTGAGACTGAGCGCTCTAACCAGACGTGGGTACGTTTACGGGCCTCCCCTTGACACTGCCGGAATCTACATACTTGTCCAGTGGCCACAACTAGTTTGAGGTTTTCCATTTGTTTCTTGTCGGGCGTGCAGCTTGTATCTTATGGTCTATTTTACTTTGGGGGAAGCCGTGGGTGCCTTGTAACCCCTTGTTCTGCACGTCCGTATAGGTGCGGTTCGTATTGTTAAGTGGTCATCCCCTAGTGGGCTCTGATCCATCTTAACCGTGGTCGCAAACAACTAGGTCCGTCTCAGAGATTCGGCCGGACTCTCGATACGGGTTAAACTTGTTTAGGTGGCTTCCTGGACTTGTTTGTAGTGAAGGAGAGTGTGAGTCATGACCTCCTGCCGGCACACCATCGGAAGTGTGCTAATTAGCTTGGCACTAAGGGGTGATCGTGCGTTTGGGTACATTTGGGCACCCCTGCAGGGTTAAATCTTTTCGAAAAGCCGTGTCCACGGTTATGGACGACTTGGAGCTGTACTACTCGATCATAGAACAACTTGCACCTGCTATTTCAATACTAATAAACTTGTATAGTAAGTTAGCACAACTACAACAATAAACCTGCAATAAAACTTGGTAACCGTGTGAGTGCCTTTGATACTTGCTTCTTCGTTTGGTCACGAGGAGGTGATTCATCGGCTGGGTTATGTTTGGTGTTAGTTTCTAGTTGGTTACTTTTATGCGCTCTCTTATCTTATTCTATTTAGACGAAAGTTGTAGTGTCTCTGTAGTAAAGTTCTTTTGTTGTCGCTAAGTCCACCATATAGCCTGTAGGCGAGCACAGCTGAATTCCAGTCTCGCGAGTACGTGCCTCGGTACTCACCCTCGTTTTCTTTTTCTTTTTCCCTTTCTCCCTCCTTGTTCGGCAACCTTTGGCCCGACGCTTTTGACAGGTATGGGAGCGACGACGTTAGCAAGGTTACCCTTCCGGCTTGGCCTGGGCAGGGTTATGGACGCCGTCGTTTATCTTCAGGCCTCTTAGGCCCATTTGTATTCTTGTCCGTACTCGGATACTATTTGCTTTATGTATGATTTGGATCTTTGTATGTATATCTGGATATTTTGACTCGTGGAGTCTTTGCAGTTATATTATATATTCTTTTGCGGGTTCCATCGTGAACTTGTGTAACTGTTGCTAATCGATTCCACCCGCATCGCGTGCACGCTGCAACGGGCACGAGGCACTTGGTGGTGCGTTTCCAAAGCGACATCATGTAGATTGTGGCTTAATCGCTATAATCTGCAAGATGCCGGTTTTGGGGCGTTACAAGTGATATCAGAGCCCAGGTTTTGTCGATACCCACGGGTCTAGTCTGCCCGTAGGATAACCTTGCCAACGGACGTGTTGAGTCTAGTGTCAAAACTATTTTGCTAAAAATAAGTTGGATAGTTCTCAATAGGTCTGTATTTTTCTCCTTACCTTTATGCTTCTCCCCTCTTACCTTTGTGAGTTTTGAGTCTTCTCCCTTATCGACTTCTTTGAGTTTTAGGATTCTACGTGGGTGGACGATATCTTGCCTTTATCCCAATAGGTTCGTTTCATCGGAAGGTCTTCATCGTCAATGTGAGCAAGAATCCCTTGTTGGTGGTGTCGAGAAGGAAACTCTTGTTAGTGGTGTCGCGACCTTCAACATGGCGCGTGAAGATCCGATAGTTTTCCCAACTCCTCCCCCGCCTTAGAGTGGATCTCGGGGCGAGATCCCTTGTTAGTGGTGTCGATTGTAACGACCCGGAAAAATACCCATATTAGATAATTGTTTGTTCTTTTTCTTTTTCGCGTCATCTTGACGTCGTGCATCATCATGCATCTATAACCTTGCAAGTTTTATCAAACAAAATTGTTTTTATTAAATCCTATTTTATTTTGGCTTGTATGGTTTTATATAAACCCTCCCCTTGCCTTTTCTTATTTTAAACTAAACCTATCATATTTGCAAACTTAAATCAAGTCTTGGGAATTGTTTGTTTGGAAAACTTGCATTCTCTTCTTTTCTCTCTATATTCGTTCTTCCGTTTGATTCTCTCTTCCTTTGATCTTCTTACCAATTCAGTTGCAATATTTAGAAAAAAAAATCGTTGAAGACAAAGAAGACCGGCTCTCTTTCTTTGGCCCAACTTACCAACCCCGAAGCCCACCTCGCCGTCACGTGGAGTGGACGCGTCCATTCTTTTGTTGTGGTCTTCCTCCCTCACGCTGGAGGCGTGACCCCCTTCTCTGCTCACGTCACCGACGCACCACGCCGAGAGCGTGCTCCTTTCCCCTCCCTATTAATCCCCAACCGAGGCAGCCCTGTAAACCCTAGCCGCCCCTCTTTGTCCTCCCTCGGCGCCGCCACTCCTCCTCCCCTTCTTGTTCCTCTTTCTCTGCAAGCTTCCGTTCCAGAAACAGCCCCGAAGACCATCGTCGCCATGGCCGCCGACGCGCCGCCGTTGCAGTGCACCCTCCATCAAGCCGACGCATCCTGGAGCTCCGCATCGTCGACTGAATCGTCTTCGTTCAAGGAATCGATCTGGGATCGACTATAGCAACGTCCACGTCTACCTCTTCCTCGCAGGTCTCCGGCGAAATCTGGCCGCTTTGGCCCTCCTCCAGCTTCCCTGAGCATGCACGCGTCCTTGTGGTGAGCTGCTCTTCCTTTTCTGCCTTTCTCCCTTCCTTTTTCGCTGCTCTTTGTAGTTCCTGTTACCGACGACTGTTTTTCTGTGTATGACCGGTGCCATGGAAACGAGCTCGTGGAGCTGGTCGCTGTTCCTGTCTACTTCGTCCCTGGCAAGCCCCGGCACCAAGATCCGCTCTAGTTCTCCTCGTGCTCCTCCGTTGTGTAGAGTCGTCTCCCCGCAGTCGAGCTCGCCCCGTCTCTGCCCTCCAGCCCCGCCTTGTTACCTCTGCAGTCTGGCACAACTCCGTTCGTGTTCAGTTTCGTCAGGTGAAACAGCCACTTCGCCACGATATAAAGTCTGGCTTCCTATAATGTTCAAATCTGAAGCAGCAGCGCAGTGGTTCTGATCTTTTCCGTCACGGTGAGATCCCGAGTTCGAATCCCAGATCCTTCTAATAAAAGCCACCCTTTTTCTTCATTTTTGTTCAGATCCGAAGCTTGCTGGGCCTCGGCCCGTTTTCATACCGGTGTTGCCCATCGCCAGCGTGCGACATATTCTATCCGTCGCATTTCGGGCTCAGGTCCGGACCAACAGCTTTCCAGTTTTTCTGTTTTGTTTTCTGAAATTCCTACAAGTATTTGCATCTTGCTAAATTCATATCTTTTAATCTATAACTCGGAATAAAAAGTTTTTTATATGAAATTTTATCAGAAAAATGTGAGTAATCTGAATATGACATCCATATAATTATTTGCATCTTGCATCATGTAGTCACGTGATAATTTGCATATCACTTAAATAACTACATATGGAATATGTGCGGGATTGTAATTACCTTGTCCCGGTTCCATTTAATTTTTGCCGTAGACCACCCATACATTGTTTTTCATGCTAATCAACATTTAAATTGTCGAGTAGTAAAACAACTTGGACCATATATGTGTACCGGGATTCCTATTCCGCTTAATTTGGATAAGTTGCATTGCATCATAATTGCCATGTCATGCATGCATTCACATGCTCATGCCGATTCTTTTGCCGTAGTAGTAAGTATTGCATCCGTTGTTTGTTGTAGCGATTTGCTTCTTCTCGGATAGGCCGATTCGTGGTGATGTGAGCAACGACAAGTTCTTCGGGTGTTCTTCGACCATCTTTTCAGGCGAGCCCTTTTCTCTCTACCCATTTAATACTTTTACTCTCGCTAGCTCTTTATTCTAGCCTTGTGTCGCGATGCTTTGTTCGAGTCACGTGTCCTATCCACCTGTTTATCCAAAGCAAAGCCATAGAACCTTCCATACATCATATTAGCTGTGTGCTTGTTGTTCGGGTTGGCATTGCGAGTCGTAGGCATGTTCAGGTTGTTTCTAGTGGTGTTATTATATTGTGTTGGGAAAGTTATCACATGCTCTACTTTATGGATATATGTTGTTGGAGATACTCATGGCTTACTTTAATGTTAATACCTAAAATTGAATTAAGCAGAGGCATCGGTGAGTCATTTTGCCAGTTTTCCGACGGCTCACTTGTGTCCCCTAGGACCCCGAGATCGCATGAACTGTTCTGAGACTGAGCGCTCTAACCAGACGTGGGTACGTTTACGGGCCTCCCCTTGACACTGCCGGAATCTACATACTTGTCCAGTGGCCACAACTAGTTTGAGGTTTTCCATTTGTTTCTTGTCGGGCGTGCAGCTTGTATCTTATGGTCTATTTTACTTTGGGGGAAGCCGTGGGTGCCTTGTAACCCCTTGTTCTGCACGTCCGTATAGGTGCGGTTCGTATTGTTAAGTGGTCATCCCCTAGTGGGCTCTGATCCATCTTAACCGTGGTCGCAAACAACTAGGTCCGTCTCAGAGATTCGGCCGGACTCTCGATACGGGTTAAACTTGGTTAGGTGGCTTCCTGGACTTGTTTGTAGTGAAGGAGAGTGCGAGTCATGACCTCCTGCCGGCACACCATCGGAAGTGTGCTAATTAGCTTGGCAATAAGGGGTGATCGTGCGTTTGGGTACATTTGGGCACCCCTGCAGGGTTAAATCTTTTCGAAAAGCCGTGTCCACGGTTATGGACGACTTGGAGCTGTACTACTCGATCATAGAACAACTTGCACCTGCTATTTCAATACTAATAAACTTGTATAGTAAGTTAGCACAACTACAACAATAAACTTGCAATAAAACTTGGTAACCGTGTGAGTGCCTTTGATACTTGCTTCTTCGTTTGGTCACGAGGAGGTGATTCATCGGCTGGGTTATGTTTGGTGTTAGTTTCTAGTTGGTTACTTTTATGCGCTCTCTTATCTTATTCTATTTAGACGAAAGTTGTAGTGTCTCTGTAGTAAAGTTCTTTTGTTGCCGCTAAGTCCACCATATAGCCTGTAGGCGAGCACAGCTGAATTCCAGTCTCGCGAGTACGTGCCTCGGTACTCACCTCGTTTTCTTTTTCTTTTTCCCTTTCTCCCTCCTTGTTCGGCAACCTTTGGCCCGACGCTTTTGACAGGTATGGGAGCGACGACGTTAGCAAGGTTACCCTTCCGGCTTGGCCTGGGCAGGGTTATGGACGCCATCGTTTATCTTCAGGCCTCTTAGGCCCATTTGTATTCTTGTCCGTACTCGGATACTATTTGCTTTATGTATGATTTGGATCTTTGTATGTATATCTGGATATTTTGACTCGTGGAGTCTTTGCAGTTATATTATATATTCTTTTGCGGGTTCCATCGTGAACTTGTGTAACTGTTGCTACTCGATTCCACCCGCATCGCGTGCACGCTGCAACGGGCACGAGGCGCTTGGTGGTGCGTTTCCAAAGCGACATCATGTAGATTGTGGCTTAATCGCTATAATCTGCAAGATGCCGGTTTTGGGGCGTTACAAGTGGTATCAGAGCCCAGGTTTTGTCGATACCCACGGGTCTAGTCTGCCCATAGGATAACCTTGCCAACGGACGTGTTGAGTCTAGTGTCAAAACTATTTTGCTAAAAATAAGTTGGATAGTTCTCAATAAGTGCAAAGTGCTTATTTGAAGATTGGCAGAATCCAGCGTACCTATGAGCTCCTTCACTCTCCTAACAAGCTCGGTGACTTGTTCCTCGGTAGTGGCTGAAAAATATCGGCAAAGGGTTATGTATCGGCACATCAAGATGTGTTGGCAAGAAGAATATTGCGAAGTAAAAAGAGGAAAGTAATCCGGCATATAATGGTATGTCGGCTGGGTTTACCTTTCTTGGTCAGATCCAGGCGAAGTTTGCTGTGCTCATCGGACAACTTCCGATGCTCACATATCAGGTCATGATACATGTCCCGGCCATTGTTCATGCGCTGCAGAAGTGTTAGGATTTGAAGTGTTATAAGAAAAATTTAGCATATCAGAAGATTTGAAGATTTTACCAAGTTTTTATGTTGAAGACCCGGCATAGGTGCTGCGCACCTATCCCGGCTCTCGGTGACTAGGATTTGAAGCTCGAATCGAGCTTATATGTCGGTCAGGTGGATTTGAAGATTCTACCAAGTTTTCATTTTTTAAAGACCCGGCACAGGTGTTGCGCACCTATCCCGGCCCTTGGTGACTAGGATTTGAAGCTCGGATCGAGCTTATATGTCGGACGGTCGGATTTGAAAACAGCTAAGTTAAAAAAGATGTCTGTATCCCGGACAGCCGACATTTTCGGGGACTGGGGAGATATAAGGAAAAGTACTTACATTGGTAGCGTCGGCCAAGTGATAAAGCCTCTGCTGGATGCTGAATAGTTCACTGGCAATGGCAATGGGCTTCGCCGGTATAACATCAGGATTGCCAGGGGCTAGAACCCCGGCCAGTGTTTTCTTCTTGCCAGAGCTGGCAGTGTCCATATAGTCAGCGTCGTTCCACTTCATGCAATATTCCTTGAGGGACCCAAGGCTCTTATCGCTCTTGGTCCGCAGAGAAACGCGGCCCTCAAGTTCTGGAGTGTGGAAGGAGCTAACTCGGGCTGCTTCCTTGCCAGTATGGAGTGTCAGGGCAGAGCCAGCAGGTGCGGTCTTGCCAGGTGCAGCTGCGAGCTTGACAGGTACCGGCGCGGTCTTGATGATCTGCGTCATCTCAAAAGTGTCGGTCTTGGCTGGGGCAGCAGTGGTCTTCTCCGGAGCCGGAGTCTTTGGTGCTGGTTTCTCCGGCACGGCCAGAGTAGCTTGTCCTGGAGAAGCTGATGTCGGGTCAGTCCGGACTTCTGGCACTTTGGGGCCCTTCCCCTTGTCTATGTCGGCGCTCTTGTCGCCTGCGCCGGCATTCTCAGCAGTTTTGGCGCAGCTGGCATTGGCGCCGGTGTCAAGAACATCTTGTTGAGCCCCCATGTCCATATTGACATCGGGGGCCGAAGTATCTTGTTCCGACGGAGGATCATCCTTCGCCGGGGTAGAAGTCTTTTTGGGCGCAGGCGAAGATGCCCGCGCCGGAGAGCTAGCGTGGCTGGTAGTCAGGATATCTGGGCGCGCTGGAGATGCCGGCTTATCAGTGTGGGGGATAGCACTGGAGCTTGTGGCATGCTCCAGAGCAAGTGGAGCCCTGAGAAAGAAAAGAACAAGTTAGTAAACAGAAGAAGAGAAATGCTGGAAATAATAATAAGGGAAGAAACTTACCCCGAGGCAACATGCCTCTGCTTCTTCGGGATGGGCACGCCGATCTTCTGCCTCTTCATTGTTTGAGCTGGTTCTGGTTGGGGCTTGACTCCACGTTTTCGCCCGGCACGTGCGCCGGTGGAGGGAGGTCCCTGGCTCAGAGGGGCGGCATCTACGACTTCCTCGTCCGGGATAGCTGAGGACGGTATTGTAGGAAAGGCATAAGCAAGCGGCATTGGGTCAAGGTACATCTGACAATCCCCATTAGAATCATCGTCACTCCAGTCTTGAATGGAATGCCGGGATGAGGAGGCCTTACCCGCGGCAGAAGCGGCGCGGGTGTTCTTCGGCATCTTGTCTTCGTGATCCAGATCTTCAGGATCCGGCATGGTGCGGTCTGCGGCGAACTTAATCCAGGAGTTCTCTATGCCTTGGAAACTGAATTTCTGCGAAAGAGAAAGAAATTTGATTAGAAACAAGTAATATGCCGGCAACGAGGAAATGTCGGATCAAGTATGCATATACCGGCAAAGTAAATATGTCGAACTATGAGCAATAATGTCGGCAAAGATTAAAGAGTATACCGTAGGGGCGGGGCGATCCCGGCTGTATGGCTCGAGCCCCCAAGCAAAGACAGTTTGTGAAGACTTGCAGATATCTTTTACCCGCCGCAGAATGTCGGTGGGGCTTAGTTCATGTGTGGAGTGCCGGGTGGGGTCCATGGCCCCGCTCATCTGGCAAATCTTGTGAGACCAGCGCTGAAGAGGGGAAACTCGCCGGCTAATGAAGCAGGCAATAATATCCTCCGGCGTCAGGCCGGCATCTTGAAGTTCATCCTTAACCTGGTGGAGAGCATTGACCGGTCCTACCATGTTCCTAGGGTTGTAGGTCCAGTTCTTCATCTCGTTTGGGGGAAGATCTACGTATTCCGGCAGGTTGAGTAGGTCGAGATCTGTGGTGTTCTTCACATAGAAGAAGCTCTTCTGCCATTTCTTGCATGACTCAAGCAGTTCAATCTTGGGAAAGTCGAAGCCCTTCCGAGACATGATAGTGGTTGCGCCACACTGGGTCATGGGGCGATCCTTCTTTTCCTTAGTAGTTTCTGGGGGAGCATCTTTGTCCCGGGGCTCCTGGGCACTTTGCTTCCGCAGTTGGAAGTACTTGGCCCATCCTTGGACGATGGGCTCTATGCCGGCGTAGCCCTCGCAGAAGGCGGCGAAAGCTGAGAGAATCATAACGGCATTTGCCAGCAAGTGATGAGGCTGGAGACCATAGTTATCTAGGAAATCCCGGAAGAAGTCACTGACCGGGAGAGCGAACCCTCGCTCAAAGTGAGAGATAAAGACCACCCTCTCGGTGGGTTCAGGTGCCGGCACAGTTTCGCCGGCAGGCAGCCGGCATGCTACGCCGGCCGGGACACGTCTGGTGGTGGTTATCCAAGATATGTCGGTCGGGGTCACCTCAGACCCCTCCCAGCCGGAGCGTCCCTGAGCCTAGGCCGGGTTATCCTCTTCCGGCGCAGAGGTGGCCGTCATACTGGAGGAAGCCATTGAGATGGCCGGAACAGGGCGTGAGAGCCGGAGTCCCGTACTGTTAGTCCTAGCAGAAGCGGAATAAAGGGGGGGGAAGTTAGTCTCTCTGGCAAACAAGTCTCACACAAGTTAGTAGGAAAGAAAGATCTATCGTCGCTGTTAAATCAAAGGTAATGCGGCCAATATTCCTAAGCAAAGAACATCTACGAACTCACAGGGAAGATGAACCCTAATGCTAGTAGATTCAATCGGAGGCTATGCTAAACAATCAAAGAAGATTCAAGCCAGTAAGATTAGCACTAAGAAGCTGCAAAGAAACATGGGAGAAGAGCAAGAGGAAGAACTCACCGGAGTTTGCACGGCGGCGGCGGAGTGACGGTGAGCTTGTAGTAAAGGGGCAATCCGCTCGAGCACTGCACCGATGAGGAAGAAGAGCGGCGGCGGCATTGAGGAAGACATCGAGGTTCGGTGAGCACCAGCGCCGGCAGAGAAGGAAGCGACGGTGGCGCAGGTTCTCGGGAGACTCGTCCGGCGGAGGAGCGCTGGAGGTGGAGAGCCAAGGAAGAAGAAGGAGCGGGGTAAAAATGGCTAAGTTACCCCGCTCCCCTATTTATACCCGAGGGGCAGAGGTCGTGGGCACGGTGGTAGTGTTCCACTACCGCGGCAGTTACTGAGCGCGGGTGCCACATGTGGGCACATCGTGGGGCGGCGGTTCTGATAACCGTGCCACTAGGCCAGTTATGGCAGGCAATGATCATGATGTGAACTGTCACTTGATGTGACCATTCGCAGTAGCAGAGCAGTTACAAGTTTCGAGGTAGAATGTCGGACTTAGCTTCTCGAGGAAGTTTCAGCTAAGTGCCGGCAAGACCAAACCTGAAATATGTCCCATCCGGAATACCTTCGAGACCGGCCGGAATAACTTTTAAAAGAAGGAAGAGGTGCCGGCATATAGATGGCGGGCCGGCATAAAATCAATCGGCGGCATATAATCAAAGAGCTGGGATATCCTAAAAAGAGATGATATGTTGAACCTGCCAAGGCCCCTCAGTTAAGACTGGGGGACCTCGACAGCTTCGGGGACTAGTGTCGGGGGGATGACCCCCGGTAGGGTCAGGAGACTAGAAAGATGTAAGATAAGTGGTTGACTTTATGATGGTTGACCAAGATTGGGCCTGGCCGGGATAAAGGAGTATCGGCCAGGACGGCATATAAGCCGTATTCCGGCCAGTGTTCAGGAATGTCGGAAGAGCCAGGATATATTCTGTTGTGTGTCGGCATATATATAAATATGCCGGCCTAACCAAGTTGGTATGTTATGCAGGAACAGGGGAGGCCGGATTACCCGACCTTGGGTCGTTGGTCAGGCATATAGGTCCGGGATATGGCCAACGGCTATATCTGGGATACAGAAGTCAACTAAGAGGTCACATCCCTACAATCAAGGAGAGAAACATCCAAGCATGGAGAGAGATCATGATGACAGGATGCACAGTGGTGGTCTACCAACCATCACTGTGCTAAGTACCATCCTTGACATCACAGTGGTAAGGTCACAGTCCAAGAGGTACAAGGTACAGGGATGCTGAGTCCCATCGAGAGCAATCAGGGAGAAAGTCAAGGGTCTCTGCCATCATCAGCGTGTCCTATTTGGAATGTAGTTGGTGTCTCCTGGTCTATGTGACCGTTGTAACCCTGGCCACCCCTATATAAGGTGGCACAGGGAACCCTAGCAAAGGGTTGGTCACTCCTTAGTCTCTCAGTTCATAGTTCATCTTCCTCCTTTCACAGAGAGCTTGGAAGCACCATTGTTGTACACTCCATCGATCCAGTTATATGGACAGTAGTGCAGGAGTAGGGGTGTTATCTCCTTACGAGAGCCCCGAACCTGGGTAGCTTGTGTGTTCCTTTCTGTCGTGCTTCTTAGTGCGCTTCCCTCTCCCGAATCCTCCAGCATCTAGTTCGGCCCCCATTTAAGCCATCCCATGGCATATGTTGTTTCACCACAACGACACTCCATCGCCAACTACCTCTAGCGCTCCTCGGCCGAAGGACTACGTCACGCGATACTAAAAAATCAAACAAAGGAGCCCTTGGAGAAGTTAGCGGTTACCATAAACTGAGAAAGAAAGGATGGAGAAGTGTTGCACCTGCGACTGAAGAGCGGGCCTTACGAAGGCTGGTCATAGTGGGGAGTATCATAAACTAGTATCATACATATGATACTACTCTATGATATACTATCTCTATAATGCATTGTGGAGTAATTGTATTATAGTCTCATTGTATTTATTGTTTTGTAAAATCTCAATGCAAAATTGTATATAAAATCTATTTAAAATTAAATTTTCTAATTATACGGTTAACCCTTGATGCTACTACCGTCTCTCTCATTATTAATTAGAGCGACACATCCATCTTTTTACATACATGTGCATGATACCACGTATGATGGTGCCACTATGGGTAGCCTCCTTCCCCATGCCTGCTGCTCCTGAGCCTGAGATTGTCTCTCCTGCATAGGCTAGCTGTTCCCAATGCCTCTGCCGTGCCTTCTATTCACTATTCTGCGGACACACCCTGTCCGAGCGCGGGGCGCGAGACACCCTCCCGTCAGACATCGCCGTTCACTGCGGCTTCATTGCCCACCGGCCGCCCCGTCTCGTCACATCACATCGCATTCAGAACGATTAGTGTGAGGGAGCTCGCTAAAGAGAGCGACGAGAGTGAAGCAAGCTACAGATCTCTGCAGAGGAGAGGGCGCCTGGAGAAGGAGAGAAACGGCGGCAGCACGAGAAAGAAGATGAACAGCTCTGCGGCCACCAATGGCAGCGTGGAGCTCGATGTTCTGGACTGCGGCATCTGCATGGATCCCCTCCAGCCTCCAGTCTTCCAGGTCCGTTCACTTACAGCTATTAGCCTCCTTTAGTCGATCTACCATTGCATTTGGGATTTTTCTCTAGAACGTGACTGCTAAACTAATCTATGCAAGTTGTTCATCTCATTCCGTGATGTCATTTGCGTAGTGCTTAGTCGGGCATGTGATCTGTGCGTCCTGCCACGGCAGGCTGCCGAACAAGCTCCGGTGCCACGCGTGCTCCGTTGCCGGCGGCTACCACCGCTGCATCGCGCTCGAGAAAGTCCTGGAGGCCGTCCGGGTGCCGTGCTCCAGCGCCGTCCATGGGTGCGCTGTCACGACGCGGTATCACGAGCGGGCGGGGCACGAGAGGTCGTGCCCGCACCGGCAGGTGAGCTGCGAGGAAGATGGCTGCGACTTCGCCGGCTCCACCTATGCGCTCCTGGGCATGGAGCATGTCCTGGAACATGTCCTGGCGGATCATGTGGTGGCCGCTTTGACTCTGTAGCTGCAGGATAGTGTTCTTCGTATGCTCCATGATAATTTTAGAGGACTTTTACAGTACCCTTAAATTAACATGAACAGTTCATTATCCCTGATCTAATTGGTGTGATTCTCCGGTACTCCACTGTGAAGCCCAGGCTAGTTCCTTGTCTATTTCTCTCCTTCAGATACGTGTTTGACAGGGAGTTTTCAGAGTACAGGAGATAAACGAGAGAGAGAGAGAGATAGGTTCAGAGAGAGATACACGGAGGAAAAGGGAACAAGTTCAGGTATCTGATTCACGACACCCACAACTCGGGATCGCAGCCTATTTAAGGACCCACTCCGCTGGGTTCAGACGTGTGCTTGGTCGACGAACTCGTTGTGGTCGACCTGGCGCAGTAGCAGCTCCTGGTTCGGCTCCAGCCTCCCCTGCATCTCCCTTGGTTGCCAGCTGGGTCGTGACATCCACCGCCAGTTAGGGAATTTGGCCATAGGCTTGTTTAAGAGCTACAGTATGTGATTTAACCTGCACTAAAGCATCTCTAACGGAGGCCTTAAATAGCAGACCCATAAAACGCAAGTACATAGCACCAAACTCGAGTTTTACGGGTCTGAAAGCGACGGCGCATATTTTTTGAAACGGGGGCAAAAGCTTTACCCCATATTTATTAAGAAGAAGAGAATTGTCCAGTTCATTAATGGAAAACTGGGCGAAAACCGATACAACAACACCCCAAGCGCCAACAAAACAACCAACAAGCCCTCTCAACCTACAACAACCACAACTGAACGAACCGACAACTCGAAATGGGTCCATCAAGCAAGCTGTGGCGGAGCTTTCCAGATGATGAACATCTTCTTTCTTTTGCTCCTGAGAGACTTCTCCACCTTTCTGACTATGTCTTTCGAAGCCTTCCCTGCCAAGACGCTAGCTATCTCCATGCCATATCCAGGGATAACCACCTCTAAACTGACAAGTAAGTCGAACAACTCTTTTGCAAAGAGAGCATCAGAGTTAGGTGTCAACACACTTGCCTCAGCAACCTCGTTACTCAAAGGCACCACATGCCCAATGGACACGGACGAGAGGGCGGCCGAAGCATCGAACTCTCCACTTTCCACCAAGGCAGGCGGCCGGCAAGTCTCAGACGGCGGTGGCGATGGTGACATGGCCACCGTCAAGGCCTCTAATGATCCTAGCTCCATCGGGAGCACCATAGATGATTCCCCACACAGCTCCTGCAACTCAGGCATAATCTGCAGAACTGGAGTCGCGACCTCGGTGGCCTCGCTCATAGAGTCAACATGCAACGACGACGTACTGAGGCTAGCACGAGGGGAGAAGCAACCATACAAATCCGCCTTCTCCTCATCAACGGGATCGGCATGGGGAGTAGGGTCCAAGCCGACCACACGCTCCAAACAAACCGACGAAGCCTCCTCAAGCAAAGGTCGGAACACCTCATCCACCATGACCTGCAGCTGCGAGCGAAACAATGCCAACTGAGTTGCGAAAGCGATGGCGCATATTAATCTCCATTCTCAGAACTGTAGTCCCCGTTCTCAGAACTGTAAAGTTTTCTTTTAAAAGCTTCGCGCAAAATCACACATAATTCAGACGAGTTCATCGCAAACTAGTTCGGACGATTTCATACAATCTACTGTCTATCTACTATATACTAAAAACATAGTACGGGGTTCTAAAATAGAGCCACCACATTAATTCACATCATTAGAATTATTTGGACTGTTAGATCTATAATTAAAGAACGCGATTAAAAGATCTAAAAGTTACGTATATATAAATATATAGTCTGGTTCATGTCTGGACAATCCGTGTATTTATCTCCAAAAATAAAAATCAAACCAAATATTTAAAAAGAAAAGATCACACGTGTACATGAGGCACTACAAGGAGAATTGAAAAGAAAAAACTACACGTGCACATAAGGGACTTCTAGGAAGGAAACGTAGAAAACAAAAAAAAAACCAGGAATTATAAAGAAAATGATCATCTGTACGTGAGGGACTGCTAGGTTATGTCAGGTACGTCTATCACTAGGGAGGGAATGCACGCGGCCAGGTCTTTAACTAACTCAGGCTGATACGTGCTAGACTACTAATTGAAACGTGACAAGTAAAAGTGGCACTAAATTTTAAAGTGCAATTATTTGTGGAAGCTGAACTATAAAGTGTAAACTTTTTTGTGCATTCATACAAAATGAGTACATAAAAACAATTGAGAAATAATTCAGTTAGTACTCAATTAGATTAGAAACATAAAAAAAATATTCGAAAACTATCACTATAAGTCTGCATGAGTAAATTCACCTCATGTGATCTTATTAGAGGCTAGGTTTCAAAGAAAACATGGAGATAACAACAGCGGATTCTCACACTAAAATATATAAATAAATAAAGGGAGGTGCTAGGAGCGATTTTTTTTTAAATATTGTGAATTTTTTCAGCAATTTTAAAAATAATATTATATTTTTGAAAATTTCAGAAATATTGCAGTGTTCTATTCGTCGGACACGATAAGTCCTAATCGCGCTGGCCGGACGAGAGAGGTGTGCGGCCCCTGCATGCCGACAGGCGGAGTCGCGTCGGGCAGCCTCGAGTCTTTGGCAATCGCGTTGGCGGGATAAAATTCAGACTTGTCGCGTTGGCCCGGCTCGACAACAAGACCTGTCGCCATCGCAGGCCCGTCGATGCACATGTTCTCGACCGAACAGGGCCCCCGAATTTGGAGGGCCCCCGATTTTGTACAGCCCTCTTATATTCCGTCGTGCAGCCCAGGCCCAGCAGAAGTCCTCAGATCGTTCGTGTCGCCTGTTCGACGCCATCGCCTCCTGCTGCCGATGCTTCCGGCTTGAGCGCATCGATACGCTAGTGATTGAATGCATGCATGCAAAAGCATGCTAATTAATTGATCTATAACAATCGGTTTTGGCTGAATCGAGCGTCCCATCCGCAGGGATTAGTACTAGTGGGAGTGGGTAGTACAAGAATTCAAGGAGAATGTGCTAATGTGCCCATCCACTCAAGATGCCAAATTAATGCGGGCAGAGTCTTTTACAGAGAACAATCTAATCTTTTTAATGACGTGAAGCTACCGGCCATTTTAGTCACCTAAGATTACTCACAATGGTAGTATCATAGCTAGTATCATACATTACATGCATGCAAAAAGCTGATGTGGCACTATAATTAATGAGGAGAGATATGAGTATGGTATCATATCATGATACTGTATCATAGCACGTCAATCTAGAAAAGTTAGTGACAAATACATCTTGTACACATATTTATATTGAGATTCTACAAAACAATAAATATGATGAAACTATGATACTACTTTATGATACTATGCATTATAGAAGTGGTATTATAAACTAGTATCATATGCATGATACTAATGTATGATACTCTCCATTGTGACTAGTCTAAGACTAGTCACAATAGTGGTATCATAGCTAGTATCATGCATTCCATGCATGCAAAAAGCTGATGTGTCACCATAATTAATGATGAGAGAGATTAGAGTAGTATCATAGGTAGATACTATATCATAGCACGTATACCTAGAAAAAATAGTGTCAAATAAATCTTGTACACAATTTTGCATCGAGATTCTACAAATCATTAAATATAAAAAGACTATGATACTACTATATAATATCATGCATTGTGAAGGTAGTATCATGATGTAGTATCATACGCATGATACCACACTATAATACTATGCATTGTGACCAGTCTAACGCCATTAAAAAACGGGGAGAACAAAGGAGAGGGGGATCGTTATGAAGCCATTAATGGACACTCATTGCATTCAGCGGGGATTTCGCATCGGCCCGATGTGATATGGGTTGTCGTGCCCGCCCGGCGCGAAGCCAGGCAATTGCATTGGCCCGCCGCGACTACACGTCACATCAAAGGTAGCCCATCAGCTAACACACCTCTCGCGTCCGGCCAACGCGATTAGGGCTTGTCGCGTTCGGCGAATAGGACACTGCAATATTTCTGAAATTTTCTAAAATATAGTATTATTTCTAAAATTGCTGAAAAAAATTGCAATATCAAAAAAAAAATCGCACGCTAGGAATCGGATCCCTTTTATAGCTTCCCACCGGGTTCCCTTTACAACCCTTGCAACCCTTGCTAGTTAGCTAGAAATAAAAAATTAAACCCCACCAACATACAGGTGCACATATCTCCGATTAATCAAAATTCTAAATAGGACGCTACAAGTATTACTTAGAATTGACGATAATTCTAGGTATGGTGGAGGTTAGGTGCGGGGGAGGAGCTGAGGTTCGTGCAGCTGAATTTAGGGGAGGTGTTTCCTTGATCGCACAATTAATGGAGATATTATGGGAGAGACGCGTGCCTAATAATGGGAAAAAACTGATTCAATCCTAATCGTTCGGTTTAGAAGGCGATCGACGGTGTTTGAGACCTCCGATACTTCGCTTCCAATCGGACCCCGGCGTATAGTATTTACCATAACTTATTTCTTCAAATACTTATGTTCACTGAATAAGAACATAAAAATGCATGTTACACTTGATCAAAAAGCACATTGTGCCCGATGATAGACATGCCAGTCCAAACTTGCTGCTTTCGATGGGTATACATGTTGACCCATCCATCGCCCCAAATAATTTATATACTATGTAGACGAGCGGAAAGCTACTTAGATGAGCATTAGTCGAGGAGTACAAGAGAAAAAGTGGTTAAAAAATGAAAACTTGAAGCTAAACATGCGATTGATTACTTCAGTTTTTATAGCTTACCTTGCTCATATAAATTTATGCAAGTTGTCTGATAGGATGAGACATGGAAAAGATCACACAATAAACTTATGATATAATGATGCAAGGTGAACTATATTTGAGTACTGGAATTGGGATTGATGGAGCCGTCATCCATAAATATTTAACACAATTTGTCTTGAACAGAAGAGAATGATCACGAGTAAGATTTGCATGGAGCTGGAGGCCCAATATTTCATAATGGTGCATGTGCTTTCACAAGTACAATGATATCACTAGGGAAATATACATACAGAAAATTAAAATTACGCCCAGGGCAATTTACCCATAAGATTTAATGTTATCTATAAAAATGTAGAGATGGACCTTTTGTCATTCAAAATAATTTAGAAAAAATGTAGGATTTTAGTTCTCATATATTCCCTATGGGTTTTTTGTAGTATTATATATTATGATTTTTTCATATAGATAAAAATCTATATGGAAGACAAATTTCATTGAATTAAACCTTGCGAAAATAACTCCTGACTTTTATGTATATCAATATTCATGGGTTGGTGTGCCGAGCATGTTGTGCGTAACCATGTTAAATGGCAAGAGAAATACATGCAAGTGTGAGTGAACGTAAAATAAGTTAAGCAAAGAGTAGATATAGCGAGGTGATAGTTGAAGAACAATTAAAAAATCTGACCTCTGTGGATTCCCAATCATGGAATGAACTATTTACTTACTACTTTGTGAATTTTATATTATTCCTTGGCACAGCTACAAAATCCGTGGAACTATTAGCTCTTCATGTATGGTTACCATATGCTAAAATTTTCTGTCACTTTTTTAACACTGTGTTGCATTGTAAAGGAAGTCAATGTCAAACAAAGAACTTTATGATAGAGGAACATCGTCACATAGGTCGGAAAATAGGAGACAAGGGACATAAAGATCTCAGGAAAGCCAAACAATATCAGTTTACAAGGAGTGATTGGTTTTAATCCGTAGTATTAAGGAGATTTATTTTGTTGGTCTAATAGAAATATCACCTAAACATCTCTCACGGCTCACGAGCGGACAATAATTATCATTTTGGACTATAATAACCGGCAATGTGAACATTGACATTGCGTAATAATCCAACATCACGCAAAAACTAAACTACCTCGTGAATTGAACTTAGTAATGTACACAGGACACATGTGGTAATTAATATGATGTTTCTAAAAATGCCAAAAACAAAATCCTTCATCCATAAATTTAAAAGATGATTTGAAAGCTGTTGGTATCTTTTCCATAATATTTCTGTTGTATTTAGATATATTTCATTTCCTTAATATAAAAACAAGTAAAACCACAGTCCTATTTGTCGGTCACTTCTTTAAAACCCAAAGACATTGGCCTCGCATGTGTTGAGGGCCACCTTGCTAGTTCATACAAAATTACATTACACATAATTTCTAGCCTCCTAGCCTACCCGAGGGAGATCAACACCGCCGCATCATGTCCTGGTGGATCATGTGGTGGCCGCTCTGACTCTGTAGGTGTAGGATAGTGTTCTTCGTATGATCCATGTTATTTTCAGAGTACCCTTAAATTTTCCTGGTACTCCTGCAGTGTGTATGGAGGGTTCTGTAAAAATGCTCCTGCAGATTAAGAGTTGACTTGCGCTTTGTGATCAGTTGAGTTAGTTCTGTCTTAAATTTGCTGAATTATGGCCGAATTGATCATGCGATTGATTTGATTGGAAACAGATAACCAAAAAGATGTGAATTCATGAAGCACAACATTCAAATAGAAGATTTATATTTTAGTTTCAGCTAAGAACAGTGGTAGAGTGTAGATTGACATGATTCAGTTTCAGAACTTTTGATTTACACATGCGAACACATCCACAAGTTCACAACCATCATTTCCAGCTCTAATTCCTTTCAGTGGAACCAACAGGGCTTCTCTCTCGCACTCTACATAACTTAAATCACCCAACCCTTGCCAAGAAATTCAGTGCTACCAACGACAACACGGGCAGGAACAATATTCATCGCCATAGGTCGCTGGCGTTCTTCACAAGGGGGGCTGCCTCCTGCAGCTGCTGCTGTTGCTGCAGCGAGGTGATGAGGCCATCTTCTCGTCCACATACTGCGCAAACTTCACCCTTGGACCCTGGGTTCATAAACAAAACAGGCTCCAATTAGTTAGCTAGCTTGCTTCAGCAAGTGAGAGTTCTAGTGGCAGAACGTAGTGGGTGCAAAGGCAGAGCAGCTACTACTCACAGGAATCTTGCAGTGTGCGCTGAGCTCCGCCAGCATCTGCCGCTGGCGCTCCCTGGCCACCTCCTCGACCCGCGACGCCCTCTGGCAAGTCTCTTCTATATGCTCCTGCTGTAAATTTAGACAAAGGATGGTTCTTCAGTAACAAGAAGTTTACACACGCAGGCAGCAGATATATTTAAGTGAACAGAAATGCTTCAGGAACCTAAAAATCTTCAAACAGGATTTGCATCCGCTTGATGAGTTAAACATGCATAAGAAATTAGAGGCTGACTGTGGAGAGGTGGCATTTCAGGTGTTGCACTCCCAAGTTTCTGTTTAGTGTTCAAAGTTACATACTCAAGTTGCATACATAAACAAAATACAAGCAGTGTCTAAGTATCAGTTTAGAGTATGCACAAAAAGACAATCTGAATTCGAAAGTCATGTTTCAATTAGTTTAAAGTACAATTGCATGTCAAGTTTTAAGTGGCAGTCCTGAACTAGGTTTTTCATTTAGGAAACAAGTAGCAATGCAAAAAAAAGTATTCCCCTTTCCTTGAGGACAGAAAAATGTGCATCATAAGGACAGAAACTGAAAGTGGAGTGCCGGTGAAATACACTTACTTGGCCAGAAGGTTTCGCCACCATACTCCTCAGACTCGCGACCTCCTCCAGCAAGTTCCCGATTATATCGTCCGCCTCCTGCATCTGTTTTCTAGAGAACTCGAAAGATCGATCAGCACGCAGCCGGAAGACGGTGCAGTCCAGGCACATGCAGATCCCCTTGCACCCCACTGTATGCCTCTTGAGTATCCCTTTCTTTGGTGAAAGCCTCTTGGGAGAAAGGGCCCGCTTTTTCAAACAAGTTGCACCACTGAAACCATCATTGACAGAGTAAAGCTTCTTAGGAGAAACGCATTGTTTTTCCAAACAAGGATCAGAAGGCTTGCAGATCAGTCCCACATCAAGCAGTAGGTCATCAGGAGAAGCCACAGAATCATGTCTCTTTTGTGCACCATGTCGATCAGCTGCATCGTCCACAGTTGCTGTCTTGGTAGGGCTACCAAAACCAACATCAGAACATTTGTGCTCTGAGCTCTGGCACTCCTGTACTTCAGAAAGTTCAGCCTTGTCTTGTAACAACTTCTTTGAGTCACATACCTGAGACTGGTCTTTCACCAGAGATTCACCATCTGTATCCGGTACTTGTTTCTGTGTCACCTCTTCCATCACATATGTATCGTCTTCTTGAGGCGATACTTCAGAAACAGCAGACTGAAGACCTCTACCATCAAGAATAGAATTCTCATCTGACACTGCTGCATTTCCGTGTACTATTCTTTCAGCTTCAGCTGCATTGCTTTCCTTGGGTGAGTCTTCTGAGACAGCAAGATGACACGGTCCACTAGGTAGGGCATCATTCCCAGCTGATGATAGTTCACCCTTGTCTGGACATAATGGGTATCTAACTGAAGCTAACACTTCTTGTGTGACTTTCTGCACTTCAGCTGTACTGTCATCCAGAGAGACTTCTGTAACAGTAGACTGAAGCTGTCCACCCTTAAGAAGATATGGTGCTGATGCTATTTCTTCTACAATTCTTTCAACTTCAGAAGAATCTTTTGAGATTGAAAGATCATGATGCCCACTGGCCAAGACATCATCACCCTCGTCTGATGTCAATTGCTTCTCTTCCGGAACTCTTTGAAACTTGGCCCTGTTTACTTCCTCAGAAGAGATATCTGGTACAGAAGACAGACATCACACTATAAGGAAACTGAACTCTAAAGGAAGAGTCAGGGATCATAAACAGTGAAACAGAACACCGCAATGTACTTACCGTTCTCCATGAGAAATGGTAGCATCCTCTTGTAGCTGAATGAGCTCAGATGATGAACAAACCTTGACCTCGTGCAACGCTTAAGAAGCTGAAACAGACAGAAGCACAAATTATGTCAGGAGCCTAAGCACTAAATGCTGGAAATGCTATTAATCTTGCTTCATTTATACAGATGAAATATAAGAAACGTGGTATCAGGAACTCACCGGCTTGCTGCTTGCAAGATCAGCTGGTACGGTCTTGGTTTCTCCTTCCTTCATCATCTGGTCTCCTCCAGCCTTCACAGCAAGCAGCTCTAGAGAATCCATCACTACAGACTTCTCATCTGATTTCAACGCCTCCTTTTCTTTTACTGTTGTTTCAGCTTCAGCTACATGTTGTTTTTCAGGAGATTCTTCTGGAACAGCAAGCTGATACTGTCCAGTGGCTGGGACAGCACTCATGTCTGAAGATACTGGTTCTCCAACTGATGCTAGCACTTCTTCTTGTGCAACCCACTGCACCTCAGCTGCACTGCTGCCATCCAGAGAAACCTCCGCCACGGCAGACTCAATTGGCACAACACAATTTCCATCTGATATTGGCGTCATTTCTTCCAACACTCTGTCAACTTGAGCTCCATCGAGTTCTTCAGGAGAGCCTTCCGATGCTATCTGATCCTCTTCCGACACTCTACGAATCTTGGACCTGTCTTCCTCCAGGGAAGAGATTTCTGATGCAGAAAGTAACGCACTGTCAGAACTAAGAGAACACAAATGGTAAAACGAAATGCCATGAAACCACAATCAGCTGAGCAGCACGGCAGTCGACTCACCGTTCTCCATGAGAAACGGCAGCATCCTCTTGTAGCTAAACGAGCTCGGATGATGAACAAACTTCGACCTCGTGCAGCGGGTCACACACTGAAACACCAAAGCACAAACGATCTCGTTACTATGCTATGGAGGCAATGAAATCAACCATGGTTATGTACAGTTACATGCATAGTTAAGAGATTGCAGTGTCAAGAAACTCACCGGCTTGCTGCTGGCGAGATCGCCGGAGACAACCTTGGCTTCTTCATTAACTGTGTCGCAGCAATCCTTCATCTCCCCGTCTCTTTCACCCTCCACAGCAAGCGGCTCCACGGAATCCACGAGAGCAGCCACACCTTGGCTCGCATCCACAGATTCGTCGGCCAAGCCAGAGTCAGATCTGTCGAGCTCCTTATCTGTTGAGACGTCGACCTTGGTTTCTGACTGCGTGTTCTTGCCGTCCGAGACGTCTGAACCTGTCGACCGCATCAGTCAGTACAGTGAGATGAGATTCGGAGGTCGGAGCGGAGGCGGAGGGGGAGGGAGAGGGTGGTACCGTTCTTGGCCGCCATCTGGTTGAGGAAGGGCAGGAGGCGCCGGTAGCCGAAGGAGGCCGGGTCGCGCACCAGCTTGGACCGCGGCAGGATCTGGACACCCGTTGGCAAACGAGGTGAGACCGACGGGGGAATCGTAAGACAGAGCGAGAGGGGAAGCTCGGGGTAGATCAGGGGGGCGGCGGGGTGTTCAGACTTACCGGCTTCCTGTCGCGGTCTTCGGCCGCCGCCGCCGCGGAGGGCTCCGGAGGTGTGGACTGCGCCTGGATCTGGACGGCGGGCACGGGCTTGGCGGCGGCGGCGGGCGGGTCGGGGGAGGCGTCGGGGGGCGGTGCGGATGCCGGAGGCACCACGCGGCGGATGCGGAGGTCCTTGACGGGGGCGTTGGCGCCGCCGCCGTTGCTGCCTTCGAAGAGGTGGTGCAGGAGCTTGGCGTGGCGGCGGGATGTGACGCCACCGACGACCGGCGTGGCCGGGATCTGCTGGGACGGCATGGTGGACTAGTGGTGGCGGCGGCTGCGTGCGCGCGCGCGCCTTGGGCAGGGTCGGGAGCTGGCTTGGCGGATTTGGGAGGAGAAGGGGACGGGACTGTGGGGGAGAAAAGGAAGTGTTTTACCGCGCGAATCGGGCTGTTTTGGCGCCAAAACGGGGCGGAGGCGGGGCGGCGCGGGGTGGAGTCGATTTTGTGTTTTTGTTTTCAGTGTGTGAACGCCTTACCAAAATTTGTGGAAATGTGTTCACAAAACGCCTTGCTGATTTTGTTGCTTGATATAGGTCACCATTTTAGGGAATCTTTTGTAAAAAAAAATATGTAGATCTAAGCATAGTAAACAGTACACATTTTCAAAATCCCTAAAACAGTCAGAATTTGTCATTTTTGTATAGCCCAAAGTACAATAAATATAGAACTGAAACTTTACACAATTGTGGGATATATACTTACCTACAACAAGAATTTTTTCATATTTTTTTGAAACTTTGGAATTCCTTTTTCAGTTCTTTTTAAACAGGCTATGTGTAGCCCGGCCCGAGCTCTAAAATGAGTTTTCAATATATTCCCTCGTGATGAAATAAGTATATTCAGCCCTATCCCGTCTCTCCCTCATGTGAACATCATCTAAGAGCTCCATTTCCCCTCTCTTGCCCGGCGCCCCTCCCTCCATCATCGGAGGCTTTTGCCGCTCAGCGTGAGGATGGGAGAGGAGGCTTGGACTGTAGTGTAGATAGTACGTTTTGGTCTTGGTCAAGTCTAGGTTTAGGGTTCATTGTCTCCCAGGTTGGAGTGCTTCTGTCGTGTGCTCGTGCGCTGTCGGGAAGTTGGTTCTTTCTCCTCTTCCTTTTGCATCCATGTCAGGTGGAGGAGTGCTTGGAGTTGGGCCAGATATCCTTCAATAAGCGCATGTTGGTTGTGTCTGTTTGTCTGCCTTGACTTGTGGTAGAAAATGGCGATGGAAGTCATACTTTGGCTGGACGTGGTGGCAAGGAGAGGAGTGAGACTTTTGCATCAGGTTCAACTTCAAGCTCTTGGTGTGGTGACCTCTGTTTTATTTAAGTAGAAATTGGATATCTTCCTTTGGTCGGCCATGATGGCTAGGGTGGGCACAAAGATGGCTTTCGGTTTTGGTGAATCCGGAGGTCGGAGGTGTGGAGATGTTGATGTTGCATCTTCTTGGAGCGACACCTTGTCGGTGACAAATCAAGCTGCAGGCATCCGCTCCAATGCTTGGGGAGCTCTTGTTGTTGAACTCGAAGGCTGTAGGGAAGTCGCTTCCTCTCTGTTTGACATGTTGTCGACGAAGGGAGTTCTTCCTCCATGCCATGGGGCGATGTGGAGGTCTTCCGGGTCCGAGGCGGCGTGCTCCCACTGCACCACACCAAGTGGCCATGTCCCCGGTGGTGGTGCAGCTGGCCGCGCTCGGTTGCGGCGTGGATGTGGTGGAGAAGGAGCAAGAAGAAGACCATGAATTGATCACATTTTATTTCTGTCCGAGTGTTTTCAATGCAAAATCACATGGCCTAGTTGTATTTTCTTTTTTATTGGTGGTTTATCCTGTAAAAGTTACTGCACCATCGTCAATATAAGGCAGCATTGGGGTCTTTTTCAGACCCCTTACCAGTTCAAAAACAAACCTCGTAGGCCATAGCGGTTGCGCTGGATCGACATCGCCATGGGCATGTGGAGGTCGGTGTACGTATCTGATTCCGTGACCAATCATGATGTGTCATGGCCGTCTCCAAGAATTGGCCCTACCATTTGGAAAAATATATTATACATCTCGTATAGCAAAAAAATACTTTTACTTAATTGCATACGTCTGTTGATAAATTATTAGTTGGTTCACGAATTGGTTGGCCGTGTATGGACATACCAAGATTAAGTGATCGTGTATCAATTGATGAATTGACCGGTTATCGGTTATCAAGGCGATGGTGTGATTTACGTGTTATATGAGCCGCATCATGGATTGTCTAAGAATGTGAATTTTTAGCATCCTGACGAACGTAAACAAAAGTTGAAAAGAACAAATTGGTGGAAGCGTTTATATACTTACCGAATTAACTGGAGACAAAATAGCGTAATAAAATAAAAGTTTTGCTAATTCTCAATCGACTAGGAATCAAGTTAGAACTCAGCTAGCTCCCAATCCACCGGATTTGTATTGCAGTTTATGCATCCTGAGTTGCAAATAGATTTATAACTGAGATATTTAGTTGTTGCAATTGAGATGCTTTAGTTCTAAGTGGAGTTACAACTTGCAAGTGAGTCATTTCTAGTTGCATGTTGGCTAGCAACTAAGACGGAATGATATCACCTAACCAATAATTAAGCTAATTCTCAATCACATGATTTAGAATTAGACAAACCCATAAAATAAATAAAACTTGGATTTGGAGTACTTTCTCTTGCAGTCACACGTGAGAGAAGGGTTGTGAAGTGGATAAGTGAATTGAATTATTATTTTATTAGTTTAAATTTTAGTTGCATTGACTAATGCATGAAGCTTGATAGCACTTATGTTAAATTGTTGATAAAAGGGGAGAAATGACTAGTTAAAAATCATTATGTAACAACCGGAGTCAAAAAGTGGCAAAAAAAGATGGGGTTTATTTGTCACAAACGCATAAACTATAGTAAAAAAAACCCGGAGGAATTAGTATAAGGACGCATCTAGGCGTCGCGCGTGCGATAAATTGTACTCTCCATCGCACGCCCAAAAAGGTATTTTCCAATCGGTACGATGGTACCAGATACAGTACGCTCCAGGAAAAAAGCGAACCCTATCCATCCACAATCGAGTTCGTCTTCCTACACCGCTCATTTCTCTAGCTCTCTGAGTCCCCGTGCTCATGGTGACTACCACCGGGAGGAGAACCTCTACCGCTCCATCCCTGCTCGCTCCCCTCTTGCGCCGCCACCCCACCCCTCCTTCCCTGCCGGCGTGACGCAGGTCGTTCTGTTCCCCAACCGCCACTTCTCCTCACCCTGACAGCAGTAGCTAGCGCGGCTGCGCCTGCTCCCGTAGCTCCTGCCCGCCTCGGATCCCTTCCTTCCTTGAGCTCCTGCCGCCGACTCAGATGGGATGCACCGCCATGCTTCCCGCGCTGCACGCTGGCACCGAGCCCGACGACGCCCGGGATTCCGCCTCCACCTGCTCCAGGAGCGACCATGTCGTGCCCAGTGAGGCTACAGCAAACACAGGATGTGAATGTTGATGCACAGAAGGGCTGCCCTGTGTCTGAGTAAAATTGAGACCTCTAGGCCCTGGGAGTTGGAGAAAATGACGGTGAGAGAGGAAGAGGCACTGATCGGTCGGTCCCACATATGAGATAGTTGTATCTGCCAAACAATGTCAATTTGTTGCCTAAGGTCACGTAATAGTTGCACAAATTGTACTACTTCAGTTTGTTGCCTAGCACTAGTTGCAAATTGCTTGAGTAGGATTACCAAAAATTGACGTTTCGTTTGGATGTTATAAAATTGCTTACAAATGTTCTAAAGTTTGCTCATGGATATTGTAAAGGTGCCTATGGAGTGCACCACGAAGGTCGACTCTTCAATAGAGAGGTACTCGGAGAATTGCACTGGAAAGTCCAAAGAGGCGGTCAGATCTGGTGCTCAACAGAGGATTTGCATTAGGAATCCATCTGACCATGTGCTCCTGCCATTGGAAGACCTATAATTCGGCGGGGTGGCACACGGTCGGGTAGGGTAGGCTAGGCTACTTCGATCAAATCATCAAATGACAACTTTACTGCAGTGGCATGCAACTTCGTGACAGCGGTAGGCAAATTCATAACAACATTAGGCAACTTTTCTGCATGGCAAAACAACTTTTTAATATTGTTGAGTACTTCAACACTGCCGCTGGCATGCACCCCCAGTCTCCCACAACGCTACCCCATAAACCACCCCCTCAGCACCGCCCCGGGAAACCAGCACCACATCGCACCCCCCCCCCCCCCCGCATCACCGTGCACCGCCCAGAAATTAGAGGTGGCACACGCTACTCCTGCGTTGTCCTACAAGTGCCTATTGGTGCATCGAATTACCTTCATTCGGAAATAAATGGCTCTAAGCAACTTTCTTGCATCAACACGCAAATTCACAATATCAGTAAGCAAATTCGCAAATTCATCACAGTGATAGGCAACTTTGCCACATAGATGAGCAACTTTGTCACCGTGGTAGGCAACTTTGTCACATCGGTAGGGGACTTCACAACAGTGGTATACAACTTCGTCATAGTGGTAGGGAACTCTGCATATCGCTGCGCAGTGTGCCACAACGGTAGGCAACTTTATCACATCGGTAGGGGACTTCACAACAGCGGTAGACAACTTCATAATAGTGATAAGCAACTTTGCCACATAGATGAGCAGCTTTGTCACCATGGTAGGCAACTTTGTCACATCGGTAGGGGACTTCACAACAGTGGTAGACAACTTCGTCATAGTGGTAGGGAACTCTGCATATCGCTGCGCAGTGTGCCACAACGGTAGGCAACTTTATCACATCGGTAGGGGACTTCACAACTGAAGGGTTTCACAGCATAGAAAACAAAAATTTTCCTACAAAGACGAACAGAAACAAGCCAAGATCTGATCTACGAGATGCAAAATAACGAGCGGGGAAACAGATCTACATACCCTTGTAGATCGCACAGCGAAAACGTTCATATGAACGTGGTCGGCGTAGTCGTACTAGCGTCTCCTCCTCGTGATCCGATCTGATCCAAGCGCCACAATGGGCGGCGCCTTCGAGCGTTGCACACGTACCACGCAACGACTCCTCCTCCTCCTCGATCCAGCAAGGTGTGGTGGAGTGGTAGATGAGATTAGCAGCACGACGGCGTGGTGCTTATTGTGGAGAGTATATGCGGGCAGAGCTCCACCTACCCACGCGAGGTCAAAGAAGATTGGGCAAAATATCTAGTCAAGCTAGGGCAAGAAAAGACTACAGAGAAAACACCGACAGCTAATCAGAATTAGGTCAAAAAACAACTCTGTGCGCCGGCCTCCTGGCTCCTTTGATAGGTGCGAGACGTCCGCCGCTGGCAGCCGTGCGAGCCAAGTCTTACCTGGCCGCAACGTGCACGCCACGGTTGGCCCGACCATAGCCCATAAGCAAGCCTCCTAGCGGCCCAACTCTTGGTAGTCGATCCCGATCGATGAGAGGCAGGCGATCGAGCCGCTCGCTCCTCGCGCCAGCGACCTGGTCGCGTAGGTCCAGGTGAGGGCGCCCGATCCCGAGCGAATCGCTCTTGGCGGCACGAGCGGCCTGGCGCCCTGGAGCGCGGCCGGCCCAGCAGCCTGGCTCGGCACAGCCGTGCGGCCCAGCGCCCAGGCTTTGAGGCCTCCCGCCGGCGGGGCTGTGGTGCATGTGGCCGGCCCAGCCGGCCGGCCCATCTGCCCCCCCGCCCCCTTTTTTTCTTTGTTTTTTCTTTTCTTTGCCTTTCTTTTTGTTTGTCTAAATGGGCTACTGAACTAGTCCATTAGCAAAACTTTTTATGGACTACTTTTTAGCCCTTATTTATTTCCAATAAATAAATATATATTAACATTCATTAATTCAATTAATTAATAAATCATTAATCCTCTTCCCGGAACAATTCCGTAACTCTCCGAAACAATTTCCATAAATCCCAAAACTACCCTAGCGTCGATGAGCGTTAAGTGTGTGACCCCACGGGTTCGAGAATGTGCGGACATGATCACTATCAATAATCAATAGCAGGATCTGGAAATCCATATTGACTCCCACATATTCAACGAAGATCATTATTGGTGAACCACGATGTCAGGATTCAAATAATCCCGTATACAAATTCCTTTCTCTCGCGATATTTTACTTGCCCGAGATTCGATCGTCGGCATCGCCATACCTAGTTCAATCTCGTTCACAGCGAGTACTCTTTACTCATTCCGCAATCCAATATCATCCTGTGATTAAACTCATTAATCACGTGTTTGCAAATGGTGTATGATATTGATTACCGAGTGGGCCCGGAGTATATCTCTCCATCATGGAAAGGACAAATCCTATCTCGATATATGCAACCCAACAAGTACTTTCTGATTACCTGAGAGACACCTTTATGATCACCCTCTCATAGGATAACGTTTGATGACCTCAAAGCTCTCTTCCGGTACAAGGGAGTGGCATTATCTCATGGTCTAAGGAATATGATACTGACATAGGAAAAACTAGGCAATTGTGAACACAATAACACGATCTAATTGCTGTGCTTAATTTGGGTCTGTCCATCACATCATTTTCCTAATAACATGATCTCATTATTAATCGACAACTCATGTCTATGGTTAGGAAACCTTAACCATCATTAATCAATGAGCTAGTCTAGTAGAGACATACTAGGGACACGGTGTTGTTCATAAACCACACAAGTACTAATGTTTCCGCTTAATACAATTCTAGCATGAAATATAAACATTATCATGAACAAGAAATATGATAATAACAATATTATTATTGCCTTTAGGGCATATTTCCTTCAACAACAGCGGTAGACAACTTCGTAATAGTGATAAGCATCTTTGCCACATCGATGGGCAATTGTGCCACAATGGTACTCAACTTTTTCACATCGGTAGAAGACTTCACAACATCGGTAGACAACTTCGTCACAGCGGTAGCCGGTAGGCAACCGGGATACAACGGTAGACAACTTTGTCATAGCGATAGGAAACTTCACAACAGCGATCGGTAACTTCACAATAGTGGTAAGAAAACTCACAACAACAATAACAAATTCACTCTAGTGGATAGACAACTGATGTGTTCTAGGGTTCCCGATCTTTCGATGAGAGAGGATAACCACGATTTTTTAGGATTTGACTCTCACGATCCGGCTACCAACCGTACAGGAAGAACCGTACACGACTGATATCCACGACAATCGCTGAACCAACTCCACGATGTTATCGACCGAACCAGCGGCACGATCAACCTGTCCACAAAGGACTTTTCCTGCAAGCAAATCGAAGAACAAGCAAGAAAATAACAGCGTAAGCAATCTCAAATTGCAGATATACTAGATTGATAATCTCAAAAACAAAGTTTGGGATCCTGATAGGATGTCTGACGGTCGCACTAGCCGCTACGAGCGTAGACAAATAAAAGTAGCAAATAGCTAAACTTCTCTAAACAAAATCCAATCTAACCCTAATGTGCAGCTAGCTATTTATTAAAGACGACGCGTGCGGCGGCGGCAGGATATTCCAGGCTATCTTGATCCTCACGCGATGGTACGATCAGCAGCAGTACTGGGCCTCGTGTATGACGCGTACTCATCTGGGCCAACATCCTTTAATCCAGGCCGAGGCGATCCTGTTGCACGCTTGGCTAGGTCCTGTGTGAAATTTGACCATGCTCGTTCCACTCTGAATTCTCCCACATGGTTGCATGGATGGATGGAGCTGAAAGTTGTAGCAGCGTGCATGTATGGTACGAGTCCAACGTATGTGTTCGTGCCTTCCATGGTTCTACACAAGACACAAGCTAGTATAGTATTTTTGTTCCCATTAATAAGATTATTAATTATAAAAATATAAAAAGAAATCACCTGACAAATGCTTATGTCTGTAATAGTTTCGGCTATATCTATGACATCTGTGTCCTCATCAACAACCTATCAACCAACTTCAAAGAAACTAAGAGCAACTTCACAAACAACTAAAAAGCAACATAAATTTCCTATCGTCGTTGTAAAATTTCCTATTAGAATAACGGTCAGTAAGCAACTTCACAAACAACTAAAAGTAAGCAAAATTTTCAACTGTAATAGGAAATCATGACAACAGTGAACAACTTCATAACAACGATACACAATTTTTAGCAGCGGTAGGTAACTTCGCAACAACTAAAACCAGTTTTCCATTGTTGCTAAGACAAACTTATTATAAGCGGTACGCAATTTTTTTTTTAAAACAAGTAGAGACAACTTATCAACAACAATAGGTAATTTATTAGTAACCAAAAATAGCAACTAGCAACTTTTGGATATCACTGGCTTACTTCCACAAATCGATAGTTAATTTCACCACATTCAAAGTAAGTTTAGCAACAAATAAAATTATACAAGTTTTACGGTGATTGGCATTTTTAGGAACCGTTAATCGAGCCGATCTAACGGTGCTAAAAATAACGGAACTGAACGGAACAAATTGAACGGAACTGAACGCTGCTAGAAATCGTGGGACCGGAACTAAGAAAATATGGGCCCAGACTAAAAATATTAATTCATTTTATTTAACAAAACTGTTATTAGCGGATAGCCTCGTCAATAATCTGTGCGCGCTATCAGTAAAGGGAGGTCTCGTGGAAGGTGGACCACGAGTCGTCGTTTCTCACACTCTCTCCGCCAGACACTTCACTGACATTGCCGCCGCCGTCAACCCAAATCTTTGACCACCTATCCATCTCCCAGCCAGTGGTAGCAGCCTGCCGCCGACCCGCCGGTGCCGGCATTTCCCTGCCACATGTCCCCGCCAGCAGCAGCAGCCGGTCGCGGGCGAAGGTGTTGCCATCCCCCCCCCCCCCCCCCCCCACCACCACCTCCCCGCGAGCAGCAGCCTCCGGCAGAGCGAACGGCGCAGGCCACCAGGGCGCCTCTTGTTGGGAAAGTCGGAGGCGGCGGTCACTAGCGCGCCTACGGCTGGGAACGGCGGCGGCCACAAGCGCTCACGCCTGGGAACGGCGGAGGCCGAGGCGGTGGCCACCGGCGAGCCCATGGCTGGAGCATAGGGCCCCTCCGCGCGGTGCCTCTGTTCCCGCTAGTCTTCCTGCGCGTCTCCCGCGTGCTAGTGGCGTTCGTATTCTGCGCCGTCATCCTGGCGAATCCGAGCGAGCACGTCCTGGAGCTCGATGGGTATTACAGTGTGGTTGGTTCTTCGTTACAAGGTAAGAAACTGCAATCTCCCAGAACAACATGTTCTATGGTCCCTGTACTTTGGTATAAAATCATGCCGAAGGGGCAAAAGAAAGAAGATAAGAAGTTAAGAACTCTATATCTCCAGCAAGTCTTTGTCAAGTTAAAAGATGCAAAGGTAGCTCCAAATCACTGAACTTAGAACATAATAACAGCCACCTCTCAGCTGTGAGCTCCTAGTTCCACTTTTTTTGCTTGATTTCAACCGCCTCCTTAACCACATAAGATTACTGCTCTAAGAAACAAGCACAATGGCCATCCGTTTTATGTTTTGTACGAGCTACAGGTACTGTGATGTCAAGTTACGGTAGCTAGTTGGCCAATTCCCTAGGATGAATTATGTAGTTTTCAGTCTATAAGGATCGAACTAACCTTCATTTTTAAAAATAATATAAAAAATTAACATTATCAGGTAGTACTAACTACAGATACTAAATTACCTTCGGCCACGTGCCTCGTTTGAGCTTAATTAGTTTGCTGGGAGCATCATAACACTCGACAACGCTCTTTTCTCAGCCCAAAATGAGTAGACATACATGTATCAGTGCAGGCCACAATCTCCTATGGTCTAGCTTTGCTAATTGAAATATTGAATCAATAACTATACAATACCAGTGACAACACTGTAAACTGAAACTTCTGTGCGTGCACATGTGCATGCCACACCAGTCAAGTAGATTTACCGGTCTAAAATTCATATAAATGTACTCTTAAATTTAAGAACATGGTACTACTATCATTCATCTCAAACTGCCATTGAACTGCCACCCCCTGTAAACTTCATGGTGACTTGAATGGGCTCGTCTGATGCTTTGCGTTTGCGTTGGCCCTCGACAAGTTTCCATCTCTATAATGTCCGTTTTCAGCTCGTCTGTGATTACTCTGTGTGAACGCAAGAAACAAGCAAGGTCATGTCGGGCCAAAGGATGGGTGTGTTCATCGCTGAGATCCTTCACGAACCACCGCCATGTTTCTTCGACTCATCATTCATATCGGCCATATCTTTCTGCAAATCACATACAAATAAACAATCAGAAGTCAATCATTTGCCAGATGAAAAAATATACTCTGTGTTGTTAAATGTCAATCATTTGTCAGGTGAAAAGTTGATTTGTTAGAATTTCATCTAATGAGCTAGCTCGACAAACTACTATTTGAAATTTTGTGCATATGTCAAGAAAAAAGTTCACCTCAAACTTTAAAGAAATTGTTAAAAACCTCTACTATTTTCTGCCATGAAGCACACTGTTCGATTTTCTGTCATTCTTGTGTGGGATGCCTATTCGTTTCAGTTACCATAAAATTCAGAAACTGGATATGCTGTTTTTTTTTACAATATAATGTCTGCAGTCCGCCTAGTAGGCTACTAACTTCTACTGGTAATCCAAATCAGCACCCCATCTAGTGCACATGTAGATTCTGAACCTTAGTGTGGTGGTTTTGCCCTAGCATATTTTTTTCATTGTGGGATGGAAAGATGCAGCTTGTCTAGTCATGTAATTGGCTCACGGAAACCTGTTGGAGTTCAGGTATGCAACGCCTCTCCATTCCCTTAGCAAACTACTAGTAGATGGTTCAATTTTAAGCACCGTGCAAAACACTGAATTTGAGTTGAGGCAGTGCACTAACCTGAGAGTTGAGGCACTGGCGTTCGATCCCCAGGCGAGGAGGGCGCTGGCCGCTGACTCCAATCATGCTGTAGAGTTTGGCGGCTCTGATCCCGCCGGTGAGAATAGCGGCGGCAGCGTTGCTGCTGAGGAAAACGTCTAGGGTTCCCGCAGATGATGAGGGGGTTGTGGCCCGATCCCGTAGATGAGAAGGTGGGGGCGTCCGATCCCACGGGCGAGGAGGACAGATCCGGTGTCCCCACGTCCGCGTCCAGCGAACGCCTCCGGGTCGATGAAGCACAGGAGGCAAGGATCCCCTTTCCGAGCTCGGACGATGCTGGCTCCGAGTAGATGAAGCAGAGGAGGCATGATCCCGTTTCTGAGCTCGGACGATGCTGGCTCCATGTAGATGAAACAGAGGAGGCGCGATCCCGTTTCTGAGCTCATACGGCATGGTCTGAATGAAAGGAAGAGCTGGGTGCGGCGGCGTTCGACCAGCGTTTAACGGAGGGCACGGCGACTGGATCGGAGTGATGCGAATGGGCGGCTGCTATCGAGGAACCGAACGACAGAAAAAAAGAGAGATCCCAATCGGTATGGCCAAGTTTAGTCGACCGATGACAATATATTTCCTGATCGTGAACCATGGTACCAATTTGATAAACATTATCAATGATGTAATCCAACGGTTACGAATTTTTTTGACTTAACGGAACTGGACGGAACATTTGTTCCGTGCCAATCACCGTAAAAGAGCTCTTTAAATTAACTTAGCAACTTCGCGGTTGTGGTAGGCAATTTCACATAGACAATAGGCAACTCTACAAATGGCGCTAAGTAAAATTAGAAAAATAATAATTAAATGAACTAATCAGCAGAATACTGTGACAAGCTCAGATATGACGTGTGACGAGCTGAAGGAGGACATCTAGAGAGAAGCTTTGTGCATGATGACGATCGCCATGGAGGGAATCTGCGTATGTGAACGGTGCTACGAGCAACAAAAAATATGTAGATAACTAAATCAATCTTAGACAACATAATTACGCAACTCTATAGGTGTATGCAACTTCTCATTAACCTTGGACCAGTTAGCACCGCTATTAGGCAAATAGGATGCAAAGTGTATTATGCAGGGAAAATCAACCCACTCGGGTGCTGTATGACACAGAGTGGTAGAAATTAAACAGACACTCGCTTTGTCCTTCTCAGCAAAAATTCTACTCTATGATGACAACAGATATTACGCAACTCTATGATGACAACCATACATCATGTGTCACACAAGCAAAAATTCTACTCCTAAGCATATACTCCCTCCGTTTCAAAATATAAGATGTTTTAGCTTTGTGAAGCAAATGTATTTAGACATCTTTTAGTGTGTATATTCACTCGAATCTACATACTAAAAGATGTCTAGATACATTTGCTTCACAAACCTAAAACATCTTATATTTTGAAACGGAGGGAGTACGTACTATCTCTTCAGACGAGCGCTTAATTAGCAGCAGGTGTTGTGACTCCACTTTGCTCTGCTGAAAATTCATACATCGCCATGTGCCATGAACGAAGCTGTTGTGCCGGCCTAGTGTACTGGAGGCTTGCCAGCTAGCCGAGCAGGGGTGGAAGGCCCGAGCATAGGGGTTCGGAACGGGGAAGAGGCGCTGCGCGGCGCCGGCCGTCGCTTCCATCGCCTCTCATGGCCACGCCCAGCCGCGGGAGACGACAAGGGGAAGCAGCTCAGGAGGGGCAAGGCGAGCTGGGGGAACATGGGGGCAGTCAGGGATTCGAGATGATGCCCTCACCATCGTCGGCGCGCCGTAGGAGGTGGAGAGGAGCAGGGTAGCTAGATCAGCAATGATGGCGGAGGGGCGCTGGGGGTGGGAGGTGTTGAATAAGTTTCAGTTTCGTCAGTTAGCAGTGTTAGGTGTCGATAGGTTCAGTTTCGTCAGAGTTTGTTTCAGTTGATTTGGTCTGGACGGAGTTGCGGCTTGTGCGCTCGTGTCCTAGTCTTTAGGAGAGCCGTGCGCTCGATCCAGGTCGTGGGATGGCACAACCTAGTCGGGATCGTGGCGATCGCCACGGCAATGCTTGTAATCCTGAAGAATAAAAGGAACAGAAAGACAGAAAAGCAGCTAAGTCGTTCGCTGCAAAAACCCTAGCATCTCCTTTGTTCTCTGTGTTCTTCACCAGTTCATCCAAGTGATCGCGTGTGTGTAGGGCTAAATCCAACAAGTGGTATCAGAGCCTGGTCGGTGTAGATGCCGAAGGGAGGGCAGCCGAGGCCTGGAGGAGATCCATCCAAGAAGCCTGACGATGGGCAGGCTGAGGACACGGACAAGCTCGGACTCGACTCGCCGCCGGCATCATCACGCGCGCTTGCCGTCCCACGGACTGGGCGCGATGCGGCAGGGGTCGCGGCCACAACCTGGCCTACCCTGACATGCACCAACTACAACACCTGGTCACTGCTCATGAAGGTGATCCTGCAGGCCCGGCGCATGTGGGATGTGATCGAGACCGGAGAAGGGGAGTACGAGGATGATCGTGCAGCTCTGGAGGGACTTCTCCGCTCTGTCCCCGTGGAGATGATCCCCATGCTCGCCATCAAGTCCACGGCGAAGGAGGCCTGGGACGCGATCAAGACGATCCGCGTCGGGGCTGAACGTGTGCGTGAGTCGAAGGCGCAGATCCTGCGAGGGCAGTACGAGGAGATTCGTTTCAAAGAGGGTGAGTCTGTCGATGATTTTGGTTTGCGGCTGCAGGAGCTAGTCCACCAGTTGGAGGTTCTCGGCGATCCAGTCGACACAAGAAGGTGATCCTCAAGTTTCTTCGCGTCGTCCCCAGGAAGTACAAACAGATGGCACGATCAATTGAGAGTCTTCTCGATCTCAAAACCATGTCCATCGAAGAACTCACTGGCCGGCTCAAGGTCTGTGAGGAAGACGACGTCGAGGACGAGCCCGCAGGCGCACGTGGTGGCGGGCAACTGTACCTCACTGAGGAGCAGTGGCGCGCGCGCATGAAGGGCCAGGAGGGCGACGGCTCGTCTGGCGGCGGCGGTGGCAAGAACCGCCGCAACAAGGGGCGCGACACGCGTGACAAGGGGCGCACTGGCCACAATGGCAATGGTGCTGCCCGCAACGACGAGTGTCGCTACTGCAGCAAGCTCGGGCACTGGGCGCGCGAGTGCCGCAAGAAGAAGCGAGAGGAGGCCCACCTGGTGAAGGAGGGCGAGGATGAGGAGCAGCAGGCGCTACTGATGGCGCAGCTGTGCCCAGCCGTTGATGAACCGGAGCACATTGGCGGGCGCATCTTCCTCAACGAGGAATGTGCCAAGGTTCGGCTCGGCGACGAGCGCGAGCCGGTGGACGTCCCTTGGTACCTCGACAGCGGCGCGTCAAATCATATGATGGGCAGCCGCTCTGTCTTCGCCGACCTGGACACTCAGATCACGGGCTCGGTGCGTTTCGGCGACAACTCCATCGTCGACATCTGCGGCAGGGGCACGGTGGTGATCCTGGTGCGCGGCGATGAGCACCGTGCGCTGACGGATGTCTACTACATCCCCAAGCTGAAGACCAGCATCGTGAGCTTGGGCCAGCTCGACGAGAACGGGTGCCCGTCTGCGATCCGGGACGGCTACATGACGGTCTGGGACCGCAGCAATCGGCTCCTCGCCAAGGTACCTCGCTCGCCAAATCGCTTGTACAAAGTTGCTCTCCATATCGCACAGCCCGCGTGTCTCTCTGCTCGCAGCTCCGACACGGCGTGGGTGTGGCATGAGCGTCTCGCCCATCAGAACTTCGGCGCCCTCCGCACCATGTCACGGCAGGGGCTCGTCCGCGGCATGCCCCAGATTGATCATGCCGATCAAATCTGCGACGCATGTCTGGCGGGAAAGCAACGCCGGGCATCCTTTCCGCAGATCGCCAGGTTCAGGGCCACGGAGCGCCTGGAGCTGGTACATGCGGATCTGTGCGGGCCCATATCGCCGCCGACGCCCGGCGGCAAGAGGTACTTCTTGCTGATGGTCGATGACTATAGCCGCTTCATGTGGCTAGTCTTGCTCGCCACCAAGGATGAAGCGGAGATGGCCATTCGTCGCGTCAAGGCCGGTGCCGAGGTGCAGAGCGGGTGCACGCTCCGGACGTTGCGTACCGATCGCGGCGGGGAGTTCACGTCACGCTCCTTTGAAGAGTTCTGCGCCGACAATGGTGTGCAGCGGCACTTGACTGCGCCGTACTCACCGCAGCAAAACGGCGTGGTTGAGCGGCGAAATCAGACTGTGGTGGCGGCCGCACGCAGCATGCTCAAGGGGCGTGGCGTCCCAAGCGCGTTCTGGGGGGAGGCGGTGACGACGGCGGTGTACCTGCTGAACCATTCCTCCACACGCGCCGTCGAGAATGCCACCCCGTACGAGCGTTGGCACGGCACTGCACCGGACCTTCATCACCTGCGTGTCTTCGGTTGCGTCGTCCACGTCAAGAAAGCAAGGCCCAACCTCAAGAAGCTTGAGGACCGCAGCACCAAGATGGTGATGCTGGGCTACGAGCCTGGCAGCAAGGCATACAAGGTCTTTGACCCACTCACACAGTGCGTCCATGTGACCCGCGATGCTGTGTTCGACGAGGCTGCAAGCTGGAACTGGGAGGAGGGTGGAGTGGCAACACTACGAGGGGACTTTGAAATCGAGTACACTTCGCCCGTGCAGAGTCATGTGGGCGGAGCTCGTCCTCGCAGTGCCACTCCTGTCACGCCAGAGCGCGCCGAGGGCGCGCACGCGACGTCGCCAACCTTGCCAGAGCACGCCCAGGACGCGCACGGCGTGGATGGCTCTGGAACGCCGTCACCACAGCATCGCACCGAGGTCGAGTTTGTGACGCCCGCTTCCTCGTCCACGCCAACAGCAGAGGATCGTGAGCCTGCTGTGCGCCGTTACAGAACGGTGCAGAATATTGATGAGGTACTGGAGCAAGAGCTGCATCTCACTGAGGGGGAGGAGCCGGCCACACTCTCGGAGGCGCAGGCCGATGCTGCCTGGCGCGCTGCCATGGAGGAGGAGATGGCCGCCATCGTCGAAAACGGAACTTGGGAGCTCTGCAATTTACCAAGTGGTCACCGTCCGATTGGCCTCAAGTGGGTCTACAAGCTGAAGAAGAATCCTGAAGGAGAAGTGGTGCGGCACAAGGCGAGGCTCGTGGCAAAGGGCTACGCTCAGCGCGCCGGCATTGACTTCGACGAGGTTTTTGCGCCGGTGGCACGCTTGGATTCTGTGCGTGTCCTCCTTGCCATCGCCGCACACCACAGCTGGGAGGTGCACCACCTCGACGTGAAGAGTGCGTTTCTGAACGGCGATCTCACCGAGGAGGTGTACGTGTCTCAGCCACCTGGGTTCGTCATCGAAGGCATGGAGGGCAAGGTGCTTCGGCTGAATAAGGCACTCTATGGGCTTCGTCAAGCACCGCGGGCGTGGAACGCCAAGCTCCACAGCACGCTCCGGTCACTTGGTTTCACTCGGAGTCCCTCGGAGCACGCTGTGTACGTTCGAGGGGAAGCAAGTTCTTGTTTGCTGCTGGGCGTGTACGTCGATGATCTGATCATCACCGGCGGCAGCACACCGGAGATCGACAAGTTCAAGCAGGAGATGATGGACAGGTTCAAGATGAGCGACCTGGGTCTCCTCTCCTATTATCTTGGCATGGAAGTGACACAGCGGAACGGCGAGATTACTCTCTGCCAATCTGCATACGCCGCCAAACTCTTGGAGAAGGCTGGCATGACGGACTGTGCAATCTCTCAGGTGCCCATGGAGCCACGCCTGAAACTCAGCAAGGAGAGCTCAAACCCGCCGGTGGACGTGACCCTGTATCGCTCCATCGTCGGGAGTCTACGCTATCTAGTTCACAGCAGGCCGGACATCGCCTTTGCTGTGGGCTACGTTAGCCGCTTCATGGAGAAACCAACGACGGAACACCTGAGCGCCGTCAAAGTTCTTCTTCGCTACGTCGCCGGCACCAAGAACTTCGGTTGCGTTCTACGTAGTAGCAGCGAGGAACTCAAGCTCGTTGGCTACAGCGACTTGGATCATGCCGGTGATCAAGATGACCGCAAGAGCACCACGGGTAGCCTCTTCATCAATGATTGTCCGGTGACATGGCAATCTGTCAAGCAGCAAGCAGTTGCCCTGTCATCATGTGAAGCTGAGTACATGGCCACCACTGCCGCGGCATGTCAAGATGCTTGGCTTCGACGTCTCCTCGGCGAGCTACTGAACAAGGAGGAGGAGACGGTGACGCTCTACATCGACAATCAGAGCGCCATTCAGCTGATCAAAAACTCGGTGTACCATGAACGCATCAAGCACATCGACACGCGTTTTCACTTCATCCGGGAGTGCGTCGAGGACGGCAAGGTCGCAGTCGAGCACATCAGCACCACCAATCAACTCGCCGATATTCTTACCAAGCCCCTCGGGAGAATTCTCTTCCAGGAACTGCGTGCAAGGATCGGCATCATCGACATCACCAAGGACTAAAACTTAGGAGGAGATTTGTTGAATAAGTTTCAGTTTCGTCAGTTAGCAGTGTTAGGTGTCGATAGGTTCAGTTTCGTCAGAGTTTGTTTCAGTTGATTTGGTCTGGACGGAGTTGCGGCTTGTGCGCTCGTGTCCTAGTCTTTAGGAGAGCCGTGCGCTCGATCCAGGTCGTGGGATGGCACGACCTAGTCGGGATCGTGGCGATCGCCACGGCAATGCTTGTAATCCTGCAGAATAAAAGGATCAGAAAGACAGAAAAGCAGCTAAGTCGTTCGCTGCAAAAACCCTAGCATCTCCTTTGTTCTCTGTGTTCTTCACCAGTTCATCCAAGTGATCGCGTGTGTGTAGGGCTAAATCCAACAAGAGGAAGGGGTTGACGACTTGAGATGCTATGTGGTGTCGCTCCTGCTCGGGACCTGGTACAGCGTCACGGCTGACTCTACCACGGCACCTAGGGCTGGAATAACGAGCTGCTCGGATCGTTAAGGCTTGGCTCGTTAAAGCTCGTGATCGATAAGGCTCGAATCATTAAGCTCGTTAAGGATAACGAGCTGAAATCATTGTTCGGCTCGGCTCGTTATGTGTTAACGAGTGCTCACGAGCAGCTCGTTAAGATCATTAAGAAAATATTATTTAAGCCTGACTGATATTTTAATGCATCAGCAGGCAATACATACACTAGCTAGCAACAGGATTCGATAATGCAAAGCAACCTGCGTATATTAGCAATGGTTTAGCACAAATAACTAGCCCTCATTCACTTTAGATTAATTTGAGAGAGGTTATAAAGAGAACATATTGGACTAGCATTTGTTAACGATCCTAACGAGTAGCTCACGAACACCATCTGATTGATTATTTAACTCGTTAACCTTAACGAGCAAAATTTGCTGCTCGGCTCGGCTCGTTAAGAAAACGAGTCGAGCTCAAATGAGTCGAGGAAACGAGCGCTCATTTAACTCGCCGAGCTTCGAGCTTTATGTCCAGCCCTAACGGCACCACGCCGACACCGGACGCCATGGCCGTCACCCCGGGGAGGCGGAGTCGGAGGCGGTGCTCGGGCCGGTGGCACTTCAGGCTGACCGACGGGGCACAGATTGGAGGGCGGGGCGGCACCATGTGAGGTCGGGAAGGAGTACAATGGGTCGTCGATGGAGCGGAGGATTGGGCCAAAGAGGATGCGTGGCGGCTGGAGCGCGGCGGTGGTGGTCGGAGCTCAGGACGAGAGGGGATGGGCTGGGGCAGGGGTCAACGACACGCAGGCGGCAGGTCGGAATCGGAAGTGCGATGCGGGATGGTGGAAAAAGGATGGTCAATCGTGCGGCAGTGAAGCGTGCGACGAGAGCCTCCGTTTGTCGCAGCTGCGACATTAAGAATTTGGGTTAGTATAAAGCAAGCCGCGGATTTGAAAAACAAGAAACAGCTAGCTAGGTTAGTACTCCTACAAGCCTCCTCTGCCCTGCCTCGTCACATCACATCGATGAACAGAACGGCTAGTACACCCTGGACTGCAAGCCACGGATTTCGCCGCCAGGTCATCTGCTACTGCAGTACGGGGGAGAGCCGCAGCGGCAGCAAGAAGAGGAAAGGGGATCATCAGCGGCCGCAGGAGCGGAAGAACAAGATGTCGGCGGCCGTCAGTGGCAGCATCGAGCGGGACGTTCTGGAGTGCCCGATCTGTATGGATCCCCTCCAGCCTCCGGTATATCAGGTCTCATACCTTCACTTCTCTTCCTCATCGTATATAGATAGCACAATTATTAGCATCATTTGATCCGCCATTGCGTTTGGGATCTGGGATGCCATGCCTGCAAAGGAACCTACAAGTTCAGATAGAAACCAGATTAATGGAGCCCGGCTAAAATCAGAGGCATAGTGCGCACACACTAGTGAAGGAAAGGGGATCGCCACACACACACACACAGTTACACTCGCCCATCTAAAGCAGTCTTTGGGGTTTGATCTTGATTTGTCAGAATAATTGCAAGTTGCAAGAGGCACCAGCAGGATGGAAGTTTCAGTCATGGTTTTGTGGAAAGCTTTAATAACTATCGGAATTTCTGAAGAAATATGGATGCCCCATTGCTGTGTAGAGGATCACACTGAAGTACTGCTTTTCGACTCCTAAGTGTAGTGATTCATTCTGGATAATCTATTGCGTATGGTGTTTCCACAGAGCTCCCTTTGACGAGCACATTTTTGCACGCCATGACCCTCCTAAATCAGTTCACTTTCCAATCCCCATAATTCACTCAACACAGTGTAAACCCAGTCATCCTTCTCTCATCACCAGTTTACCTTTTACAAACTTGTAGTAAAATTTTATACCTGGGAGGCTTCCTTGATTTGATAAAACCTGTTGCCAAATAGTTACTTCTACTAAATGCGAAAGGATCATATAGTGTGAATTTGCGGTCTAATCTACTTCAAATTTGGATCTTCTGTTCATCAACATTACCAAGTTATACACCATCATCACCATTAATTTCAGCAGGAAGCCAATAGCTAATTGATCAATCAGAAACTGCATGGTTCCCACCTTGTTTTCCTGTAGCTTTCTGAACTGAAACTGAAGATCTATGTTTTCAGCATGAGCATCATTTCCACAAGCAGGCATATTAACTTATGGTGAATTTTCCTCTTGTTACACAGTGCTCAGTAGGGCATGTAATCTGCTCGTCCTGCCACGCCAGCCTCCCGAATAAGGACAGATGCCACGCATGCTCCGCTACTGGTGGCTACAACCGATGCAATGCACTCGATAAAATCCTGGAGTCATTCCGTGTCCCTTGTGCCAACACAAAGTACGGATGCACTGGCGAGTCGCACTACCACGAGGCTGACGAGCATAAGAAGTCATGCCCACACACACCGTGCTTCTGCCCGGAACCCGGCTGCGTGTTCGCCGGCTCAACCGTCGCACTCCTGGCTCATCTCACCGGAGATCACATGTGGCCATCCACCGAGTTAAAGTACAATGTGAAGCTCACCATAGATGCACAGGAAGGCATACATGTACTCCACAGCCTAGACAGTGGCCCGCTTTTCCTTGTGAAATTCACCCCGGTGCCGCCTTTCGGTCACGCCACCTCCGTCTTATGCATCGATCCTCAAGCCACCGCGGAGGCAGAATGCAATTTCAGGTGTCATCTTAGTTCCAGCAGCATCGACATTGGTTGGCAGAAGTCTTCGGATTTCCAGGTTAGGAGCACCAACCTTTCCCAAGGGTTTCCGGCACCAGAGGATGGCGGCTACTCCTTTGTTGCGCCCAACACCACCAGCATAACTGTCAGTATCGCAAAGATAATGCGAGACAAGCGTGGGAACGAGATCCGGCTGAAGCGTTTGCAACAAAGTTTACTTCCATATGCGATAGCTAGTTGATCAGTGTGTGGACTTCTATGCTGGATCTAATTAGGTTGATGCTCCTCCATCTACTGCATGATGCAAGCTGATCGATATGTAGAAAATAAAGGATTTCTGCTACTGTTAGGCCGATGCTCCTCCATCTACCGCATGATGCAAGCTGATCGATTTCTAGACAACAAAGGATTGCTGCTACTGTTACCTGATAGATGATCGAGATGGACAGAGAAGAATTGGCGCGGTGCAGCAGCAGCTGAGTTCAGAGCGCTTGTTATTTGCTATTAGCGTGGGAACAAACTGTGTTTCCAGTGAAATACTTTTCCTGGCAGGCCATAAATCAGGGACGAAGCTAGAAAAATATATGGCTGGGGTCAGCTCTATATTCTTTTTGAAACACTGGGGTCATCCTTCATAAGTAGACCTAAATTAGCAGTAATTAGTGAAGGTTTTACCAAATTTCATTGGGGTCAGCTGACCCCAATGCCCATGAGGCAGCTCCGTCCCTGCCATAAATGAGTGATTAAGTGAAGGTTGTTCTGCTAATTGTCACAACAGCTTACAAGGAAAACAGTGTGTGAGTCTGTAACAGCCCTGCTCAGCATGGTGCTTGGTAATTCTTCGAAACAAGCAAGCCATTTAGAGTGTTTTGGTGCTGAAAGAAATGGTCATTTTCGAAACAAAGCATATTTTAAAAAAAAATCTCACCCCGGCGGAGCTAATCAGGTATGCTTGCCAGTTTGGGCAGTGTCTGAACTCATGAATCATGATGACGATTATGTGGCGACCTGAAGTCAACAGTAGATAGCAGAATCGGCAAAAAACTGACACATTGGTGTAGACTGAAAAAAGGTGCACCGTGTGCTTACAATTCCACAGTGATTTAGACAGCCTAAAATATCACCTAAGCTTGCCATTGATTTCCACATTGACTTAGACTAGTCAGCAAAAACGCAGCCAACAGGCCAACTGGTCTGTCACGCTACACGGAAAACCATGACATCTATTTAATCATCATACCTAAGAACCTGATCTCTACAAGGTGAAAACCAAAACCTCCTTCAACAATTCAGTCTCGACCTAACATTTTCCGGGATGGAAGTGGTTCTATCTGCAGCTGCAGGTGACCTTGTTAGCAGATTTTTCTCCTTTCTGTTGAGCAAGTATTCCAACGGCTCATGCTCGGAAGAGGAGAAACGTGTGGAGAGACTGCAGCAACTCCTGCTAAGAGCTCACATGGTTGTCGAGGAGGCCGATCGGCGGTATATCACTAACTCTGGTATGCTTTTGCAACTGAAGATGCTATCTAGGGCTATGTACCATGGTTATAACGCGTTAGACACCTTCAAGTGCAACCAGCTAATTAAAGAGGGTTCTAAGGAAGTGACGACTAATGACTCGTTTGCATCATATCTTGGCACTCCCCTCAAGCGCTTCCGTGCAAATGGTGGTATATCCAATCACAAAGTTGATAACAGCTGCAACCTACAAGATGCCTTGTTAAAATTAGAAACCGTCGTTTCTAATATGACAGAGTTTGTTATACTTTTGAGTGGATGTGAATCCATGATGTTTCGCAGACCCTACGACACCTATCTTTATCTTGAGAACTTCATGTTTGGTCGTCAGACTGAGAAGCAGCAAGTCATCAACTTCTTGTTGCAGCACAACCCTCATGGTTCTCCAGCTGTGCTTCCAGTCATTGGTGGCAACCTAGTTGGGAAGAAAACTTTGGTGAAGCATGTATGGAATGATGAGAAGGTCTGTAATTACTTCTCTAGAGTTTTGCACCTCAATGGAGACAACTTCCGTATGATAGAGAATGAAAGGGGCACATCAGGGAGAATATTGGTTGTTGTCACATTTGTTTCCAATGTTGATGATGGGGAATGGAAATCTTTTTGCCGGGCTGTGACATGCATAAGCACAGATATTAAGATTATAATCCTAAGCAGGATGGCAAGTTTGGCGAGGTATGGTACCGTGGAGCCAATCCACCTAAGTAGATTACAAGATGAGGAATACAAGTACCTCTTCAAGACGCTAGCATTTGGAAGTGCACGAGCCGAGGACCACCCAAAGCTGACACTACTGGTAGAAGAGTTTGTTAAATTACTGGGTGGGTCATTTGTGGGAGCATATCCCCTTGCCTATACATTGAGGATGGACTTAAGACTCCAATTCTGGCTTAGCACCTTGAACAAACACAAAAATCTGACAAAGAACAACTTGTCTGTCTATGGTGAGCATCTGTCACACCCTTATATACCAAAATATCCAATAGACTTCACTGAGTTTCTACCCTCTCCCACTGCTCCGCTACACCTTATGCATCCTCGAACTGAAGCCGAGATTTCCCAAAGGAAACTACCCAAGATAAGGATTGGAGAAATCATGGTGAATCCTTCCCTTCGTCCCAAAGGTGACTTTGATTTAGTGACATGGGAATCACGAATACCTCCTTATACCGAGTTCACTTATTATGTTCCGTCTTGTGCTCAACATAAGCCGAAAACAACCTTACGGAGGAAGCGTGGAGAAACTCTTTGTCTTTAGTGTTCTTCTGCACCTTGCTCTTCCTCTTGCTCCGCTTTGGTGCAATGGAAAATTATTGTAATTGCATTCCAATTATCAAATAAAAGGCTGCATATCAGTTGATTCCTAGACAGCGAACTTTACCTCCTTTTTCTTAGGTCGTACTTCTTATGTAAATTGAAAAATACTACTTGTATATAGGTACATGTACCGATTGCAACTGTTATGTTAACTTGTGTATTGGTAGATGCTTGCAATTCCTTACGAATGTAAGATTACCATTATTCCTTAATTGAAATGGGAAGTTCAGAGCGACTTGTTACTGACTAATTTTTTTTGTTGAAAAGCAGAGTATAACCATGGCCATTGCATCAAGTGATTCACACAACTATCTCTATTACGAAGTTCATCATTCAAATCACTAAAAAAAACATATAATTAAGATAGATAAATGAATCAGCCAACATAAAAGATCAGGCCCATAACAACTATGCATTCACAGTCTACTAACAATGTGGTCGCGGTGCGCCGTTGCCGTAGCCTTATGACTGCCGCGGTGCTCTAGTTTGTCCCCCGCTGTCCCTGGCCCCTCCAAAGTCGCCATCCCCAAAACCGAAACCATGCGGCCTCGGACACGGCACCACTGCTGCCTGTGGCTACGGGTCTTGGCGACAAACAAAGTGGCTTTCACCCGCATGACACGCCACTTTACGCTGGCACCAGTGGCCATGTCGACTACGACAAATCAACCGTGAGGATTACCACTGGCGGAGGTGGGAAATATCAAGACGGTGTTCAAAGAGATCATCAATGCCGCCAAAAACCTAGCATCTCGCTTTGCAAGCATGATTTTTTTTGTGTGGCAATGTACACGTTAAGACCCTGAGCATGCTTGGATATCTTTGGGTGTGTCTGCAACAGATATGGGGAGAACATAATGATTCACACAATGTTGCGCCTACGCGGTTTAGCTTGCATGGCGATGTACACATCAAAACTATGAGCATGTCATCTCTCCTTGAAGGCGTCGCCAAGGTGCGTTGACATCTCTTTCCCTTGCACTTGTGGATGGTTGTTGTTGTCTCTAGGCAAAATCCAAGATTTGGAGTGGGATCGGCGCAATGGCGGCATCATGGATGTCGTTTCTTTGCCTGGAGCATCGCATCGCATCTGGAGACATGGCTTGGAGGTCCTAGGTTGCGCTTTTCTGGTGTTCACCGCAATTCGATTTGATCTTCAGGGGCGTAATGTACGTTGTCGTCGGTTAATCTAAGACGATGACTTTCTTGGGACCGACCAAGTCTAGTCATCAACTTTCCAGCTCTTTTTAGGCATCAAGGGTGGATTTTGCATCGACGAGGTAAGTTTGGTTGGAGTTGTTACTCTTCGGAGGTGGCCCATGGCGGTTGGAACGCAATGATGTTGCTCAGATTAGCACATGCCTTTCTTGCTTTGTAGTGGTAATGTTGGCGGTGGCTATCTTCGGACTAGATTGGTGTGTTCGTAGTACCCTTGATTTTTGCAGCGAGCTGTAGTCGTCTTGTACTAAACTAGCTGAATACCCGTGCGTTGCAACGGGTGAAAAAAAAAATGCATCGTGGGAAGTGGCACCACTGTCTCCTTTGTCCGTGCTATAGCTAGGCCACTCTTGCTCGGGTGCCTACATCAGCAAAGCCATAAGCCGCTATCACCACCTCACCTTATTTTCTGAATCCTTAGCCTGACTGTACACTACATTAATGCTCGTTTAAGTGACCTTGCACAATAATATGTTTTCTGGAAATTTTGTGAACTAAATGATTATCTGAGTCTGAACGTTTTAGGCCCTTTTTGAAATAAACATAATCGAATGCCAGGAGACTAAAAACACTGAACAGAAGAGATAGTACCCATTGCTCATTATGGATTGGATTAAAAATTATAGAAATGATACTCATACTACTACTACTAATGTCAACTTTGCAGTTCGGATCATCTACGACCTGCACTTTGGAGCTGCAGTGGCTTGAGATTCTAAATGGCCTCGTCAAGCATGAGTGCCGTGTAAGTCTGCAACCTGGAAAAATCAACACCAACACTAATCTATGAATTCTACGGAAAACACAGAACTGACGACCGGCCCTAAAAACCTAACAAATTTATCTCTCGAATTCAACCAGAGCGTCTCCAGCACATTCTTGCTCATGAATCAACCAATGGTACTTAAGTATTCCAATTTCTTGTATATTTAAAAGTAATTTTGCTTATTTCGCTACCTTACCTTATTTTTAGTTTTCATATATATGAAAATTAAAATATCATGTCTAAACACATCTAAAAACAATGCTAATTCAGCTAAGCTAATAATAAAAGGAAAAAATAAATACGCAGGGTCGATCATGTGTGTTTTCAAATATCTCACAATGTGATGGGAGTAAATCTAAGCAACTATGACATGCCATTAAATTAATTCTGAAAATAATTAATCAGAGCGCACCTTTTTTTAGGATTAGGTATGTGTAGAGCTGATCTGAAAAAAGGTAGATGCAGAATACTTGGAAGCCAAAAATTTGTCAAAGTTGAAGAGCCTCAGATTCAGACTGTCTTTAGGAACGGTATCTCCACTTCTAGGCTTCCAGCACCTTAGTGCAACTCCATATCAACAAAATTACCTGAGGAAGTATTTGTAACTGAAGCATATACCAAACAGTTCTAAATTAGCGGAACGAGATCCTCTGACGTTGTGGAAAGTACCGCAGAGGGATGTCAATTAGTGTGGTTTGTTCGATGTGCATCCAACAGTGGAACGTCGAGACCCTGGAACGGATTAAAACAACGCCCTCCAAGTTTCTCTTGACGCCTTTACTCGCCGTCGCCATTCGCTCGCCGGTGGCCGGCAGGCCCTGCTCCACGGTCGTGGTCAGCTGCACCATGCGGTCGAGGTCGTTGGAACCATGCTACAATGCGGAAGTAACCATCGGTATCTGCAGACTGCAGTTACTATTAGCTGAAGGAGAAGAAGACAGTGACAGTCTTTATGCAGAGATCGTAATGTCGGGACAACAGATTCTCCAAAGTCATCCACCTTGTTCGGCTTCCGTATTGATGCAAAGCAAGTGAAATGAGATGCTCCACATGATCCAACTCGAGTTGCAATGACACGACCTCGGCGGCGTGGAGCAGGCAACCACGACTGTGGAGCTGGGCGTGCCGGGGAGCGAGTGCGCGAGGTCAGCGGGAGCGCAGAATTTGAGCGTGGCGAGCGCTGGTTGATATCGGCCTTGACAGCGGCGTGCAGCCGACCACGACCGTGTAGCAGGTTGTGCCGGCCGCCGGCGAGCGATTTTTGGCGACCGAAATCGAACCGGGGCGACCAGAACCATCAACGGCAAGCTGTCTCCCAGCCAGGCGGAGGTAAGACCCATAGGCAGGTCGACGGTGCAGCCTTCATGTTTGGAAAGTCCTCTGGTCATGGAGGCCGCCCTTATCAGAGACCTCATGGTAGCAGCATCCATGGGGTAGGGTTGGGCAGGTGCAGCTGTGAGTATTCACTAACCAATAATAGGATCAAATCATGAAAAGGAAGGGAAACTGAGAAAACATAATTATCCCCTAAAAAGGTAAAGACATTTTTATCAGCAGTTACATATCAGAGCTAAACAACAGCTAGAGCCTAGAGCCGATGATGAACAACATGCACTTTAGGACCAGCCGGCAGTGGTGCCTCATCGAAGCAAAGAAGCATACTAACCAAACCAAAACACACTATAAATTTAGGAATTTAGCAATTAATTCATTCATTCATACTACCTACTGGCATATGACACAAGCACAAGACAAGAGGCTTCCAATAACCAAAGCACAACATACAATCTGCATTAACTGAAGGAGTACACGCATACATCAAATTCTCAGAGTAGACAAGCCATACATAGGAATTTAGCAATTCATGCATTCATTCATACTACCTACTACAAATTTTGAAAAACAAAAATCACCATTCACTGCTGCATATGACACAAGCACAAGACAAAAGGCTTCCAATGAGGCAATGACCAAACCACAACACACATATCTGCATTAACTGAAGTAGTACACGCATACATCGATATTCTCAGAGTAGACAAACCATATGATTCACAGAAGTTCATTTCGGATGCATACGAGGGTAGGTTATTGGAGCATCACACAGTACAAATCACCGACAAAAATCTGATTCATGGCATAGGCGGTGTCGGGGGGATGACCCCCGGTAGGGTCAAGAGACTAGAAAGATACAAGGACTATGGTTGACTTTATGCTGGATTATCAAGGAAGGGCCTGGCCGGAATATAAGAGCGTCGGCCAGGCCGGCATATTTGTGTATCCCGGCTAATGTCCGGATATACCGGTATAACCGGGATACTTATTGAGGAGTGCCGGCATATACATAGATATGCCGGCCTAACTTATATGTCATATCGTGCTGGAGCAAGGTAGCCAGATTACCCGACCTTCATAGGTCGATGGTCCGGCATATAGGTCCAGGATACGGCCAACGGTCATATCCGGGATATATAAGTCAGCTAAGGTGTCCAATCCCTACAATCAAGGAGAGGTTCTGCCAAGTATGGAGAGAGATCATGGTGACAGGGTGCACAGTGGTGGTCTACCTACCCACTCTGTGCACAAGTACAGCCCTTACCTCACAGAGGTAAGATCACAGTTCAAGAGGTACAAGGTACAGTGATGTGGAGTCCCATCGAGAGCAATCAGGGAGGAAGTCAAGGGTCTCTGCCTTCGTCAGCAAGTCCTATTTGGAGTGTAGTTGGTGTCTTCTGGTCTCTTATGACCGTTGTAACCCTGGCCATGACTATATAAGGTGGCACAGGGAGCCCTAGGAAGGGGTTGGTCACTCTGTGTTCCTACACATAGCAATTCATCTTCCTTCTCTAGCAGAGAGCTTGGAAGCACCATTGTTGTGTACTCCATCGTTCCAGATATATAACCAGTAGAGCAGGAGTAGGGGTGTTATCTCCTCACGAGAGCCCCAAACCTGGGTAGATCAGTATTCCTTTCTGTCGTGCTTTTTAGCTCGTTCCCCTCTACCGAATCCTCCAGCATCTAGTTCGGCCCCCCATTTAAGCCATCCCATGGCATATGTTGTTTCACCACGACGACATTTGGCGCCCACCGTGGGGCCGATCGATATGCTGGGCGGAGTGTTTATTCGGACGGGGTCTGTGATAGCAGCTTCGGGAGTGCGCGTGGTCTCTGGCCTCGTCCAGAGGCTAGGCTCGCTCAGCTTCGTCAGTGACAACGCCGGATGTCTCGGCGGCCGGCCGTTCCCCAGGGATGGCCGGATCATGTCTTTCGGTTCCCACGAGGTGTACGTGGGGACTGAGAGAGTTTGCAGGGAAGAGGTAATGATGGCCGGCACATCAGTGCCGCCGGCAGATGGTGCCGGCAAGGCAACAGCAGCAGCAGGAGATACTCCCCTGGAGCCGCCGAAGGCCAAGAGGTCGGCATGTCCTCCGTTGGAGCGTGTCGAGAACCTGGCCGGCACTTCCGCTGTGCCGGCAAAGGGTCAGGTGCTCCTTCCCGTCATCGAGCGGCTTCTCGAGCCGGTGCGATCCGGCGATGATCCGGAGCAGACAAGGGAGGTCCTGGAGGGATCTCGCCAGGCCCTCGTCGATGAGGCCCTGGCCATGCACCAGGAGCGCGAACGTTTTAACCGGCAACTCCGTGAGTATGAGGCAGCCCATGGTTTTACTCCTGTGGTAACCCGGCCTAGCCGGATAGACGAGGTTAGAACTAGAGGTAGAGATCTTAACACTGAGCTAGGAAAAGATACTAGAGCTAAGAGTCATACTGCAACTAGCACTGTGCCTAAGGTAATTTATAGCTCACCAGTGAAGAATCTTAGAGCAGCAGCAGAGGTAGCTAAGGACTTATCTAATTTGTCCGGCGACGCACTGCATGAGCAGCAAGCCCGGCTTAACCATCTTTTGTCTGAAGCTACTAAGCAGCAGGAGGCCTTTAAGAAGGCAAATCCAGGTGCCGGGGCATCCCAGTACATTGCGTCGGTAGGAGGTGCGGGCGCAAGGTCGAGGGGCGAAGCTTTGTCTCCGCATCCAAGTGCCCGGCGTGCCGGAAGTGTGACCTCTGGCCGCCGGGACAAGCAGATCCAAGTGTATGATCCGGCAATCGCCGGAAAGCAGGCAATAGTTCAGAAGAGTGCCGGCCAAGCTGACAAGTATGTCGGCAGCAAGAATGCTAGCAAAAATGTGCCGGCAGGGCAAGGGGCAGTTTCGGCCGGTGGTGGCCGGAGTAACAATGCAGCCCGGCGTCAGCAGCAAGGTGCCGGGGGTGCGGCACAGCAACAAGGTGCAGGTCAGCCGGGACATCGAGAAGATGATGGGAATTCCGCCCTTGTCAGGGCGGGATATCAGCAGCAGCAGCAGCAAGGCCGGCAAAGTGAGCAGTATCAGCCGGAGCAGCAGCAGGAAAAAGTGATCGCGGGCCCAATTGCATCCCGGCTTGGACCTCGGTCCTTGGCAGCAAGTGATGCGCGCTTCCAGCTGGACAGGATTCACCAATCGGAGTTGGTGGAGAGGCAAGGAGCTCCGGGTCCTATGTGCTTTGGACCCCGGATTATGGGTGAGCCGGTACCCTACTACTTCCAGCTCGCGCGTGGCGCGAGGACATATAACGGCAGTACAAAGCCGGAAGATTGGTTGGAGGATTACTCCACCGCAGTGAACATTGCCGGAGGAAACCTCAGATGGGCGGTACGATATGTGCCGCAAATGCTAGAAGGACCAGCCAGGATATGGCTGAATAATCTGCCGGCCGGAAGTATTAATGGCTGGATTGATTTCGAAGAGCAGTTCGTGTCAAACTTCACCAGTACATATAAGAGGCCGAATCGTCCTCAGCAGCTGGCTAACTGCCGGCAGGGAGTGAATGAGACCGACCGTGACTATCTGACCAGGTGGTGCACATTGCGCAACTCCTGCGAGGGAGTTGTGGAGCAGCAGGCCATCATGTGGTTCGCTCATGGGTGCCAGCACGACACCATGTTGTGGCAAAAGCTGCAGAGGGACATGCCGGCCACGTTGGCCGAGACAATCAAGATTGCTGATAGTTATGCTCTGGGAGATCCCATGCAGCCCACCCTTGATTCACAAGGACAGGGGCAGACCCAGCGGAATAATAGCAATACCGGGAGACCGGGGCAGTTCTATCGCACTGATAACCGGAACAAGAGGAGAGATGAAAGGCCGGATTATCGGTATGGAACGGCACAAGTAGCAGCCGTGGAGGAAGAGCAAGAGGGCGCCGGCAGTAGCCAGCGGCCGAGATACGAGGGCTATCAGCAGCCTCAGCAGCAACAACCGCAGCAGCAAGCGCAGCCCTTCCAGAAGAAGAATGTCTGGATCAACAAGAATGCCGGCGGGGCCGCCGGTCAGAAGAAGCAGTGGCCAAAGTATACAGTGGGTTTGGCCATGGACAAACCTTGTGTGTTTCACACATTCCAGCCAGGTAAGCCGGCGAATCATCTGACGAGAAATTGTTCATGGCTGGACGACATATTAGCAGGGTCTGAAACCCGGCTTCATGGCTAGCAAGAGTAGATGCCGGAGATTGTCTACACATGGAAAACGGCTAAGGAAGTGTAAAGCAAGCGAACCGACATTTATGTTGTTGTTAAAGTTAAAACTAGAAGTGTCGGATGATTTGAAGTCTAAGTTACAAAGTTTAAGTACTGTATGTTTAATGAAGCAACCTTGAGACTCATACGTCGAAAGCCAAATAAGGTAGACAAGTAGCCAAGGTTGTGAAGTTGAGGAAACAGGAAAACAAACTCGGTGACTTAGCCAAAAGATGATCCGGCATTCATAAACAAGCAAACCGAGATAAAACTTGTTCAGCTAACAAACTTAAGGAAAATAGAGTATATATTACATCTGCACCCGGCATACCGGGGATCTGATAAAACTTAAAGTTTTTGGGGCTGCAAAGTCAAGGAGCAGCGGTAGAAGCAGAGCCGCCGGCTGGAGGAGCTGTAGCAGAGGAGATGTCGGCTTCAGGAGTGCCAGACCCAGCAGATGGAATGGAGCCATCACCTCCGCCCGGAGCAGATCCCTGTTCCGGAACGTCGGTGCCGGCCTCTTCAGCTTCCTCTTCATCCTGGCTGGAGTCGGAGCCCTCAGCGTCGGCGGATGCCTTGGCGTCGTCCTCCTTCTCCGGCTCGCGGATGTCCCGGACAAAGGCATCGGTGTCGGCATAGTCCACATAACTGTGGTCCAGTTCCCGCCGATGCCGGATGTGTTCCGGGTCCGTGGTCCAGATGGATCCCTCGCGCACTCGCGCACAGTGCGCAAGGTCTCCAAGTCAGCCTTTTCGTACCAAGAGAGGAAGTAGCTGAGAGCTTCATCAGCTCCTACCCTCGCGCCGGAGTCCCGCCATTCTCGGAGGCGAACCTTGGCGAGCTGCAGATCGTTGCCGAGGTCAACAGGGTCGGTGGGCGTCCGTTGTCCCGGCCAGAGGGCAGAATATGCCTCCTGGGCGCCAAGAAAGAGTTCTTCCGTGTAGAGGGTCATGGCGTTCTTCCGGGATTGCAGGGCCAACAGCTGTTCCGACATGTCCCAGTTGGCCGAGTCAACCGGGACACCCCGGGTTTCTCGATCCAACTGCAGAGCCCTCTCAACGTCTTCGACGGAAGCAGGAAACATGTCTGAAAAATAGAAAGAATGTTAGCAAAAGAAGTATATGTCGGCGTAAAGGTTGTGCCGGAAAATGACATGATATGTCGGGAGGATAAAGGAAAAGGATTTGAAGCTTACAGGCGAGGTCGACATTGAGCTGTGCAACTGTAACCTCCCATTTCGTCGCCTGCTCCTTTAGGCTAGTCAGTTCAGCACGGGAGTTGGAGGCATCAGTCTCGGAAGCGACGAGCAGATCCTGGGTCTTCTTCAGTTGGCCCTCCCTCTGCTCCTTCTCCTCTAGAAGCTCGGCAACCCGGCCCTTTAGTTGCTCAACTTCAGCTTTGTGGGCGGCATCACGGTCGTCCAACTGCTTGGCCACATCCACTGAGGGCGTACAGTCCTGGTGGCGGGCCTCCAGCGCAGCTTTCTCATCTGCATGGATTTGAAGTTAAGAGAATGACAAGACAAGAAACAGAAACAAGAGTCAAAGGATTTGAAGCACAAGTGGATTAGCAAAGAATCAGCAGGCATCCGGCATACCTGTCAGCTCCTTCACCCTTTTGACAAGCTCGGTGACTTGGGCTTCGGCACCAGCTGCGGAGTAACGGTAGATGGTTATGTGTTGGCGTATTAAGGTGTGCCGGCAAAAGATGCATGAAGAAAAAAGAAGGCAAGGCATCCGGCATATATGTCGGAGGAGTTTACCTTTCTGGCGCAGTTCCAGCAGGAGCTTGCTCTGTGCGTCAGATAACTTCCGGTGCTCGCACACCAAGTCGTGGAACATGTCGGCGCGTGAGTTGTTCATGCGCTGCAAAAGTGATAGGATTTGAAAGGTCATGAGAAAAGTCTAGCATGACAGTACAATTGAAGATTATACAGAGTATTCATGCTGTTGAAGACCCGGCAGAGGTGCTGCGCACCTATCCCGGCTCTCGGTGACTAGGATTTGAAGCTCGAATCGAGCTTATATCTCGGTCAAGAGGATTTGAAAAATAATTAAGATGTGAAATAGTTAAAGACCCGGCACAGGTGCTGCGCACCTATCCCGGCTCTCGGTGACTAGGATTTGAAGCTCGGATCGAGCTCATATGTCGGCAGTTAATTTAAAAGCAGGTAATTAAAAGAGTATTGGAAAATCCCGGTTGTCCGTATCCCGGACAACCGACATTTTCGGGGACTGGGGATATGTGTGTATGCAAAAAGACTTACGTTTGTGGCATCGGCCAAGCGGTGAAGTCTTTGCTGGAGGCTGAGGAGTTCGCAGGCAATTGGAATGGGCTTCGCGGCCAGGATGTCAGATGGATTGCCAGTGGCCGAGGCTTCGGCCAACTTCTTGCTCCTGGAGTCCGCAGTGTCCATACTGTCGGCGTCGTTCCACCTGACACAGTGCTCCTTAAGAGACCCAAGGCTATGGTCACTTTTCGTCACCAGGGAGACGCGGCCCTCAAGTTCCGGCGTGTCGAAGAAGCTGGGCCGGTAGCCAGGCCAGGTTGCTGCCCTGCCAAGATGCAGGGCCAGAGCAGAGCTGGGCCGGGATGCTGCTTTAGAAGGAGCAGTGGCGGCGGATGGTGTGCCGGACTTGGTCGGCTGGATCTTGAGAGTCCCGGACTTGACCGGGGCAGAGGTCTTGTCCGGGATGGAGGTCTTGGCCGGGGCAGTGGTCTTGGCTGGTGCTGGAGTCTTCTCAGCAGAGGGAGTCTTCGGCGCGGGTTGTTCCGGCGCGGCCGGCGCGGCTTGTCCAGCAGAGGCAGGTTCCGGAGTGGTTCGGACTTCCGGCACAGCAGGGCCCTTTCCTTTGATGTCTATGCTGGCGCTCTTGTCGCTTGCGCTGGCGTCTTCAGTAGTGCCGGCGTCGCTGGTGGGCACGCCGGAGTCTGGGGCATCTTGTTGGGCTCCTGTGTCCATATGGACATCAGAAGCTGGAGGTTCCTGTTGAGCCCCCGAGTCCATGTGGACGTCGGGGGCAGAGTTGTCTTGCTCCGGCGGAGGATCGTCCTTCGCCGGGGAGGTAGGTCTATCGGGCGCAGGCGAAGATGCCGGCGCCGGGGAGGTTGTGTGACTTGCAGATGGTATGTCAGAGGTGGCAGTTTCCGCCGGCTTGGTAACCTTCGGGCCGCCACTCGAGCCAAAAGCTTGTTCCGGCGCAAGAGGAGCCCTGAAAGAGAGAAAACACCAAGTCAATAATCAAAGCAAGAGATATGTCGGAGGAAATACAAAGAAAAGAAACTTACCCCGAGGCAACAGGCCTCTGTTTCTTCGGAATAGGCACGCCAACCTTCTGCCTCTTCTGTTGCTGAGGTGTGTCGGGCTGGGGCTTCACGCCTCGCTTCCGGCCGGCACGTCCACCGGTGGAAGGAGGTCCCTGGTTCAGAGGGGCGGCGTCGACAACCATGTCGTCCGGGATAGCTGAGGACGGCATTGGAAAGGCGTAAGCAACAGGAGTTTCTAGAAAAGCATAAGCAAGAGGTGTCGGGCAGATAAACATCCGGCAGTCTTCATCGGAATCGTCGTCACTCCAGTCTTGAGTGAAATGCCAGGATGAAGAGCCCTTACCCGAGGCAGCTGCAGGACGGGTGCTCCGGGGTAGCTTGTCCCAGTGATCCGGATCTTCAACGTCCGCAGCAGTGCGGTCTGCCGCGATCTTGATCCGGGAGTTCTCCATACTCTGGAAGCTGAACTTCTGCATAATGCAAGCTAAATGGGTCAGAAGCAAGAAATATGCCGGTGCAAGAAGTATGTCGGATCAAGCATTATAAGTATGTCGGCAAATAACAAATCTCGGGTCATGCATGATAAGTATCTATATGCCGGGCAAGAGAGTATGTATCGGCCAGAGTATTTACCGTTGGGGCGGGCCGGTCCCGGCTGTATGGTTCAAGTCCCCAGGCAAAGGTGGCCTGAGAGGACTTGCAGACGTCCTTGATCCGCCGCAGAATCTCGGCCGGGGTCAGCTCATGTGTAGAATGCCGGGTGGGGTCCATGGGCCCGCTCATCTGGCAGATTTTGTGTGACCGGCGCTGCAGAGGAGAGACGCGCCGGCTGATAAAGCATGCCACTAAATCTTGAGGGGTAAGGCCAGCATCCCGGAGCTCGCCCTTAACCCGGTGGAGAGCATTCACCGGCATCACCGAGTTCTTCGGGTTGTAGCTCCAATTCTTCATGGCCAAGGGTGGCTCGTCCACAAATGGCGGCAGATTGAGCATATCCACGTCGGTGGTGTTCTTGACATAGAAGAAGCTCTTCTGCCACTTCTTGCAAGATTCAAGCAGCTCCACCTTGGGGAAGTCCGAGCCCTTCCGGGACATGATGGTGGCCGCGCCGCATAGGGTCATGGGGCGGTCCTTCTTCTCCTGGGCCGTCTCCGGCGGGTCATCCTTGCTCCGGGGCGGCTCTTGGACGACTTGCTTCCGTAGTTGAAAGTACTTCGCCCAGGCTTGGGAGAAGGGCTCTATGCCGGCGAAGCCTTCGCAGAATGCGGCGAAGGCGGATAGGATCATCACCGCGTTCGCCGGGATATGGTGAGGCTGCAGGTCGTAGGTGTCGAGGACGTCCCGGAAGAAGTCCGACGCCGGCAGGCCGAAACCCCGCTCGAAGTGGGCGATGAAGACGACTCGTTTGCCGGGTTCAGGTGCCGGCGCAGTCTCTCCCGCAGGTAGCCGGCATGCAACACCCTCCGGCACTCTCCTGGTGGAGGTGACCCAGGATATGTTGGCCGGGGTAACCTCCGACCCCTCCCAGCCGGAGCGTCCTTGTACCCGGGCCGAGTTATCTTCCTCTGAGGCCGAGGTACCTGTCATGCTTGAGGAAGCCATCTGGATGGCCGGAACAAGGCGTGATAGCCGGAGTCCCGTGATGTTATTCCTATCAAGGCCGGAGAAAAGAGGGAGGTTAGTCTCTCCGGCATACCGCTCTCACCAATGTTAGCAGAAATAGAAGATCTACCGAGGCAGTTAAAACCAGAGACAAACAAGGATAAAACTTCTAAGGAAGAACACCTGCGAACTGCTAAGGAACGTTGCTAGCAATGCTAGCCGAATCCAAGGGATAACAACCAGAGGAACTGCAGTAGATCTATGCAAGTACGATTACCAATGCGAAGCTATAGAGAAGCAGAAAAGATGAAGAACAGAGAAAGAGGAACTCACCGGAGCTTGACCGACGGCGGTGGAGCAACGACGGCGAGCGTGCAGAGGAAGGTCCAATCTTCCAGCAATGTCGCGGAGGAGAGAGGCGGCAGCGGCGGCGGCGTCGACAGAGATGTCGGGCGTCGTCGAGCGTCGGTGTCGGCGTGGAGCAGATCGACGGCGGCGGCGATGCTGGTCCTCTGTTCTTCGGTCCGGCGGTGAAGCGCAGGAGGCAGAGGGACAAGGGAGGAAGACGATGGTGTGGGGTAAAAAGGATAAGTTACCCCCGCCGCCCTATTTATATGCCTACCAGGTAAGGGTCGTGGGGATGGTAGTGCTCCACTACCCCGACCGTTTCTGCGGTAAGTCGCCACATGGCGGCCCGAAGTGGGGCGGCGGTTCCTGTAACCGTGCCACTAGGTAATGATGGCAGGGAGTAAATGCACTGTGAACCGTCACATCGTGTATGACCGTTCGTGATGACAGGGCGGTTCCGAGTTTCGATGCAAACTGTCAGGCGTGGCTTCTCGAGGAAGTCTCATCTATATGCCGACTTGGCTGCCCGGAGAATAAGTTCCGTCCGTAATACCCTCAGGGCCGGCCGGAATAACTTTCGGAGAAAGAACAGTAGCCGGTATATGTGTGGATGTCCCGGCATATAATCTGATAGTCGGGGTATAACGGAGAGCCGGGATATGTGAAAAGAAGATATGTTGAACCTGCCAAGGCCCCTCAGTCAAGACTGGGGGACCTCGACAGCTTCGGGGACTAATGTCGGGGGGATGACCCCCGGTAGGGTCAAGAGACTAGAAAGATATAAGGACTATGGTTGACTTTATGCCGGATTATCAAGGAAGGGCCTGGCCGGAATATAAGAGCGTCGGCCAGGCCGGCATATTTGTGTATCCCGGCTAATGTCCGGATATACCGGTATAACCGGGATACTTATTGAGGAGTGCCGGCATATACATAGATATGCCGGCCTAACTTATATGTCATATCGTGCAGGAGCAAGGTAGCCGGATTACCCGACCTTCATAGGTCGATGGTCCGGCATATAGGTCCAGGATACGGCCAACGGTCATATCCGGGATATATAAGTCAGCTAAGGTGTCCAATCCCTACAATCAAGGAGAGGTTCTGCCAAGTATGGAGAGAGATCATGGTGACAGGGTGCACAGTGGTGGTCTACCTACCCACTCTGTGCACAAGTACAGCCCTTACCTCACAGAGGTAAGGTCACAGTTCAAGAGGTACAAGATACAGTGATGTGGAGTCCCATCGAGAGCAATCAGGGAGGAAGTCAAGGGTCTCTGCCTTCGTCAGCAAGTCCTATTTGGAGTGTAGTTGGTGTCTTCTGGTCTCTTATGACCGTTGTAACCCTGGCCATGACTATATAAGGTGGCACAGGGAGCCCTAGGAAGGGGTTGGTCACTCTGTGTTCCTACACATAGCAATTCATCTTCCTCCTCTAGCAGAGAGCTTGGAAGCACCATTGTTGTGTACTCCATCGTTCCAGATATATAACCAGTAGAGCAGGAGTAGGGGTGTTATCTCCTCACGAGAGCCCCGAACCTGGGTAGATCAGTGTTCCTTTCTGTCGTGCTTTTTAGCTCGTTCCCCTCTCCCGAATCCTCCAGCATCTAGTTCGGCCCCCATTTAAGTCATCCCATGGCATATGTTGTTTCACCACGACGACAGGCGGGCAATACGAAAGACGATCATAATGAGCTGATTCAAACCATGGTGAGTGAGCTGCATCACATGACGATGCACGAGGGCACCGACGCGACCCCGGCCGCAAAGCCAGCAGGAAACTCCCCATCCGGTACCTGAACCACGATCTGTAGCGGCTGCGGCGGAGGAGTACGGGCGCTGGCGGTGGCGGTGGCGGCGGAGAGGAGTCGGAGTGGAGTCTGAAGACGAACCCGATGGAGACGACGGCGGGGACGATGCGTGGTCGATGGCGAGTCAGGAGCAACCTGGGCGCGCCTGCCCTGGAACCACATGGCGGCGTAGATGGGGCATAGTTCCAGTGTTGCACATAGGCGGAGGTCGAGGAAGACACTCCGATTCGAACTCTCCAGCGATAGAACCGAGCGATCGCGCGAGCGAATAGAGGACGTACCGGTTTATTTGACGGACGAAGCGGCTCAGCAATCGGTGGTTTTTCTTTTTTTTGACGGATAAGTTCGACGTTCTTTAGGTACGATCCGGTGCCAAGTTTTTGGTTTTTTTATCAGGGGTCAGATCCGATCGGGGGGCTTTTTTGACGTACGAAAAAAGACCGCTGGTTTTTTGATGTACCACGGTTTTCTAACTATCGCGTCCTCAAGCCGTATTATTAGTTTAGAAATTCTACTTCTATAAACTATGGTACGTGCTTTCGAAAAAAGTATGTCATACCGGTATGATGAACATAATTGTTCTGGATTTTTTGGAACTCTTAAATAACACAGACTTTCTATCATTATTTAAGCGCCCAGATAGTTTGGAAGTCAAATAGACGCATTAACCTATCACTTTGTAACAACTTGGGTGTAATAACAACCGAAATTTCATAAATGTGGGTAATTTTTTCACAAATACACAAGCAAGCCACGACGTTGGGATTTTTGTTAAAAAAAAACAGCTACGAGCTAGTACTCTGTTCGATAAAAAATAAGTGTCGATGTTTAGTACAAACTTTATACAAAATTAGTACAAAATCACTTATACTTATTTCCGATTGGAGGAAATAGTAGTTTGGGGCTTTGGGCTACTACTAGCCTCCTCTGCCCTGCCCTGCTCAGTAAAACAGAACGGCTCGTACAGCCTGCACTGCTGTGACCGGATTTCACCATCAGGTCGTCGACTACTGCAGCAGCAATGGCGGCGAGAACAGGAAAAGGGGATCATCGGCGGCCTCAGCAGCAGTGAGAGCGGAAGAAAAAGATGTCAGCGGCCATCAGTGGCAGCATCGAGCCGGACGTCCTGGACTCCTGGAGTGCCCGATCTGTATGGATCCTCTCCTGTCTCCAGTCTACCAGGTCTCCTCCTTTTCTTCATCTTCGTCTTCCCTTGCCCGAACATGCTTGGTAGCACCCAGTGACATCCTATGAATAGCACCGTTGTTAGGCTGATTTGATCGACTAACATTGCATTGGGGATTTGGAATGCCATGCCTGTAAAATCAACCTACAAGTTCAGATAGAACTCATGGACAGTGACCACGGTCGCTCGCACTCTTTACGATTTACCAACCTCTGGGGTCAGATTTTGTTTTTTCAGAATACTTGTAAGAGGGACCAGAAAGATGGAAGTTCTCAGTCATGGATCCATGAAAGCTTAACTATCTGAACTCTGAACAAATTTGTGAGGGTAATGAGCAACCTGTGACAGCCACATTGCTGTATACACTATACACTGAAACAGAGAGTGGATTTTTCACCCAGAAATAGAGACTCAAATACTGCTTTCGATCCTGGGTGTATTGACAACCACAATTTTGCATGATCGTCTTCAAGGACCCTCCTAATAATCACTTCCCAATCCCCATCAAGCACTGTGTGAAAACAGGATTTTTTTTCGATTTATCAGGATGACTATACAGCTATACCAAATTGATCTGCAAGAGTATTGCTCGACTTCAACCCAGTCATCCTCCTCCTATCACCAATTTATTACCTTTTACAAACTTGTGGTAGAACACCTCCCTAGCTCGATACCTTTTACAAACTTATGCCAAGCATATGTGCTTTTACTACATGTTAAGAGATTATACACTGTGAACCTGCTACCTACACAACATTTTCAAGTTACAGCATCATTACGTTCAGCAGGAACAAATTGATCAATCAAAATTGGCATTGGTTCCCACCTGTTGTTTCTCTGCAACCATCTGAACTGAAACTGAATATCTATATTTCCAGCATGAGCATCATTTTTCACAAGAAGGCATATGCACTAATGGGGAATTTTCCTCTTGATACACAATGCTCAATGGGGCATGTAATCTGGTCTTCCTGCCACACCAGTCTCCTGAATAAGGACAGCTCTGCTACCGGCAGTATAACCGCTGCAATGCGCTCGACAAAATCCCTAGAGTCATTTTGTGTCCCTTATGCCAACAATAGGCACTGATGCACCGCTGAGGGGCACAAGAAGTCATGCCCACACACACCATGCTTCTGCACGAACCCGGTTGCGCGTTCGCCGGATCCACCTCCACGCCCCTGGCTCATCTCACCGGCGATGACGTGTAGCCATCCGCAGAGTTGAAGTACAATGTCAAGCTCACCTAGATGTACAAGGCATGCATGCTCTCCACAGCCGAGACAGTGGCTCACTTTTCCTTGTGAAATTCCCCCTGTGCCGCATTTCGGCCACGCCACCTCTGTCTTATGTGTCTATCCTCACTACTAGGAAAACCCTTATCTGTGGCGCACCAATTTGGGTTTCCGTGGCGCACCAGTGGTGCGCCACGCATATCAAACCACTGGTATTTATTACCAGTGGCGCACGCCCACGTGCGCCACGGTTAAGTGTCCTATCCGTGGCGCACCTATGTGGGGTGCGCCATGCATAATACCTGCGGCGCACCCAATTTAGGTGCGCCACGGATAGGGTGCGCCATTGGCAATTAAAATGGTGCTCCACTGGTATGTTTTCTATTTGTATTTTTTTCGAGAATATAGCAGAAATATACAGTATACAGCACAAAAATATACAGTATACAGCAGAAATGCAAAGATATACATATCAGTAACACAGAAATTCACCAAAATACATCAATATGAAGTCAAGTGTCGGAAGACATCAATATAAAGTCAAGTGTCGAAATACATCAATATGAAGTTAAGTGTCGAATCATTACACAAGTTAAGTACAACTTTGATCATTACATAACATATATGGAGTTACATATCACCTAGACTACTATATGAACGAATAGATCACACCGGCGACGACGATGAGCAAGATCGAGACCATGATCAAGAACTTCATCCGATTCTTCTTCCACACGTGTCTCCTCCACTTGGAGACCGCGAGCTCTCTTGTCTTGTACCCTTTGTAGCAGTTGCCGCTGAAGTTGGTCACCTGTGTCTGGCAGTCCTCTCACCTATGCAACGAAAGGAATGACAAAGTGCAAAAACATGCTTGCATGATCACAAATACTATGGCAAGGATTCATAAGCCTAGAATAAAACATAGCATGGATGACGATCAATCATATATAAGCAAGTCCAACATCGATCGTCAAGGCATTACGAGCCTCGGCAAGTTAAGGTTTACACACACATGTCCAACAATAGTTCGAAAACAACACTAGGATAGTAAAGTTTACGATACATCGACCCAACACCGCTAGCTAGCCACAGACATCATGTAGTCCTCGCCGGGAACGGGCGCACGCCCTCTCTCGTCATGAACGTCCTTGTGTCGCGCTGCCTGTCGAGGCGTCCTTCGATCTCGCGGTTAGTCAACGCTACGCCACAATGCATGATCCCACCGGTTGAGTCGACGTCTTCATGAAGGACTTGCGCGATCTGAGTCTGGATGCGCCAGAAATCTTCCATAAGGTCTGCATCATCGATCGCCGCAAACTTTTCGGCCCATGGTCGAAGATTAGATGGTAGCGCCCTGATCCGCGAATCCCGGACGATCCCCTTCAGGTGATGGAGGGCGTAGAAGGCCTCCTTCACACTGCTAGGCGGCTGCTTGACGCATGGAAACTTTGTCTGGTGCATGAAGATATGCTTGCCATTCTTGACTCTCTCGCCACCCTTGGTGAATTTGCCCCCCTTGTCGGCGTAGAATTGTAGAGCTTCATCGAGCACACTCTTGATTCGGCCATAGTTCTTCATCGGCTTCGTTTCACTCGATGAGTCAAAGTACGTCGCTTGCGGCCACCTTGGGCAAATGGATATGAGTGAGCAGTATATGCCTCTGCGCAGCACAATTGAAAAATAAATTGTTGTAAGAGGACCAACCGGAGAATCTAAGAAAGAAGTTTTCACGGCGGTGTTCACTTACTCGGGAAAGCAAGGCAGAAGAATGGAGTCGATGGTCGGGTTCTCCACAAAGATATTCCCAAGGTACTCCTTCACCGTTGCCCGGTCCGCCTCGTTCACCAACGCAACGTCACGCATGAAGTAGGGGTCTACTATCACGATGCCCTTGTGAAAGGACGAGATGTCGCCTAGAGGGGGGGGGGGGGGTGAATAGGCATTTTAAAAACAATTACGGAATTGGCTTGAAGGAATGCGGAATTAAACTAACGTTTATTTTCTTCAAGCACAAGACCTAAATATGCTAGGCTCAACTAAGTGCAACAATAACAACTAGATATAAGCAAGATAGCACAAGATATAATTCACAAGTGATAAACAAGATATAAGTACTTCAAGCACGATGGCTATCACAAGGAAATAAACTCGGGTATAGAGATAACCGAGGCACGCGGAGACGAAGATGTATCCCGATGTTCACTTACATAAAGTAAGCTAATCACCGTTGGAGAGGTGCGGGTAACCACGAAGGCCCCCGAACGCCACGAAGGCTCACCTTCTTCTCCGAGTCCCCCACGAAGCTAGGGACCCCTTCTTATGGTTAGCTTTTCCTCCACTCCGGAGATGGCAAGCTCCACAACCACTTCACAACTCCCACGAAGGGGAAACCCGGGCCTCTTCACAATCTTCCACGAAGAGGACACCGTGGCACAACTACCGAGCCAACTAGGAGGTCACCCTCCAAGAGTAACAAGCTTACGGTCTCTCACTCAAACAAATCGTAATGGAGAGCTCAATACTATGCAAGGATGCAAAGCAAGAACACAAGAGGAAGTGCTCAAATCCTTCTCTCCCAAATCCCACCAAGGCAACAAATGCTATGGAGGAGTTAGAGAGGAAGAACAAGGGTGGAGGTCAACCAATGACTCCAAGATCTAGATCCCAAAGGTTCCCCTCACTTAGAGGAGGAATGAGTTGGTGGAGATTGTAGATCTAGATCTCCTCTTCCAAATCCCTCAAAAAGATGCAAGAATCATAGGAGGGATGGAGGAGGAAGAAAGCTCTTGAAGGTCAACAATGGAGGTCAATTTCGTGCTAGAGAACCTTAGGGAACCGTTGGGGAAGAAGCCCCCTTTTATAGGGCAAGAAAACTGCCCGTTACAGAGTTTTCGGGGCGCTCCGGAGCAGAGCCCGGAGCAGCTCCGGACTACACTCCGGAGTAAGTATATTGGCACTGCTCAGCCCGGAGCAGAGCCCGGAGCTACTCCGGATTTGGAAAACTGCAAAAACACTCATACGAAAAACGCGATAACTTTTGCATCCGAACTCCGTTTTTAGCAAACTTGGACTTTTTGAAAAGCTTAGAAAAAGTACTAAAACTTTATGCAGAGAAACACCAAGAAATGTCAAGAGGAAAAATACCAAATGTGGAGAGGTGTGAAACCTCCCAAAGTGAAGAACCGGTAAAACTCTTCAACTCGAAAACGCAATAGACGATGCATTTGGATTCCGTTTTCGATGAACTTGGACTTGTTGGAAAGCTAGCAACAAGCACAAGAACCTCACATGGAGAAACACCAAGAAGCAACAAACTAGGAAGATGCAAAGTATGCAAAGGATTGAGCTCCCTATGACGATGTGATCAAGTTACCCAACCGAAAGCCCCTCTTGATAGTGCGGCTATCTATCCTATAACCCGGTCTCCCAACAAACACCTTGAGACCGGTAAAAGGAAAACCTAGCAAGGACATACCTTTGCCTTGAGCATCCCGCTTGATCTTGATGATGAAGCTTCATGCTCTCATCAAGCCGGAATGCTTCACTTGATCATTGTTGCTTCGTGAAGACTTTAATTTGCTCCCCCATAAACCATTATGGGATAACTTTGTTAACACTCATCTTCACAAGTCCATTATCACCAAATGGACGACAAGCTTCAAACATATGATCTTCTTGAGATGCTTATCTTGAACTTTCACAACTCAACCTTGATAAAGAACATCATTTGATTTCATTCTCCCATGGGCCATATTGAATCCTTCTTTTGATGTAAGCCCATAGGAAGATACTTGATTCCACTATTCTCTCTTCATCTTGGTCAACCTTGTATCTACTCATGCTCTATCGAATCTCTCTTAAGATGCATAGGGAATTCTTCATTTGATTGCATGCTCTAAGTCTTGGTCAACCATGGCTCAACTCATGAGACCATCGTGACCTCGACATAGAGCCATAACTTGAATTCTTCTCATGTAACCAAACTCTCAAGATCTTGAGACTCCTTGGCTTAGCACATAAGCTAGAGCATGGAATACTTGAGTTCTACACAAGAACATCTTTATTTCTTCTTCTTGATCATATTGGATTCATCTCTTCTATTCAATGATCTTGATGCCAATACTTAAGATATATCTTTATCTTCATGGCATCCAAGCCTTGAATCCAACACATGGACTTCAAGCAATTCCTATGAACAATTCCTTCATAAAAATCTCAATGAAAACATTAGTCCATAGGGATTGTCATTAATTACCAAAAACACACTTAGGGGCAATTTACCCTTACACCTTGGTCTTCTCCCTCTTCGCCTTCAACGCCATATGAAGCGTGTATAGACGGACCAAGTTATAGTCCAGGCGGTTGGAGTGCAGCAGATTATAGATGTCCTCGTACCGCACGAAGAAGATTTCAGCGGGTGATGTATCGACGAAGCCATGGTCCTCCGGCACCTTGATTGTGTAGACCGGGTACCCGGGATTCTTTTCTTGGAGAAGGCGCTCCTCGAGATACTGGATGCTGTCATGCAAATTCACGATCACTCCACCCGCGTTGGCGAGCATCTCCTTTGTCAGCATCGGCCGACCCGCTATGTGCCTGGGGAAATCACTGGGCTCTTCTTGCACGCCGTCCTCAGCCCGAAGTATCTTCCTCGTAGACGGCTGGCTCAAAGCCTTCTTGCTCCGGACTATGCTTCTGGCCCTTCTTCTTCTCCTCGACAGGAGCTATGGATTGCAACTTATCTGGCACGGGAGCAGCGGATTTCAGCTGCTCATCGACCGCCTTGTGGAGTGTGGTGGGGCTGATAACATTGGCCGGATTGGGTTGTGTGGCTGCGGCTTCCGGAGGCGTCTCCTGAGAACCGTCGCCGAACCGCAGACGCTGCGTGCATGACAGGGGACGACCGGCTTGTTGACCACGGGAGGCTGGATCTCCAAGAGGAGGCATGTAGATTTCTTTGTTGGCCCCGATGTCGAGGAAGCCGTCAATTTCATCGCGGGGATCATCGCCGCGGTTGGGTGGAGCGTCGTCCACGTGCTCGGGTGGAGGCGACGGCGTGTGCGCGGCTAGCTGCTGATGCCTCTTGGTGGCGGGGACGAACACCGGTGGCCGTGTCTTTTTAGCGGGGGCAGCCGCGGGGCGCTGATCATCCTTTGCAAGGCAAATCTGTGACTTCGGCCATAGCAAGGGCCAGCCGACGCAACCTCTGAGAGAGTAATGCTCATCGGCTCCATGAGGTTGCATGGGAGGATCAACGCCTTCGCAACCCTTCAAAGGACGCACCAGGGCGACCCTGAACATGCCAGCAGGGATGGGCAAGTTGTGCATCAGGGGGTTCTTCAGTTGGCATATGGTACCCTTGCCTACATCCTTCAGCACGCCGTTCACATAGTGCAGCAAGGTGCAACTAGTGTCCTGCGGGAGAACATGTTGGGCATCATTATCAGATGGTACTCATCAAAAAAGACGGCAGAGTATGAAGTCAAGCCTACGATTAGTTACCTTGGTAAGGGCGTCGAGGTCGGCTAAGGTGGACACGCGAGGCTGCGTGGGCTGCGGTGGAGGCGGCGGCTGCACATTGGTGTTGGGCGGCGGCCGCGTGTTGGTGTTGGGCTGCGGCGGAGGCGGCGGCCGCGTGTTGGTGTTGGGCTGCGGCGGAGGCGGCGGCCGCGTGTTGGTGTTGGGCACCGGCGCCGGCTGCGCGTTGTTGTTGTCGGCGGCCAACGGGCTCAGCCCCGCGAAGGGGTCTGCCGATGGGTAGGAGGGCAGGGTCACCACGTTCGGCGACACGTGTTGCGCCGAGTTGCTGCCGGACACGCTGGGCACCGGTATTGTCCCAACTCCACCAGCGGCATTCCACGCCGCTAGACCCTCCCACAGTTGAGGAGGAATGACCTGGCGCAACCTTGCTTCGAACTTCTCCTCCATCTGCGCCGGCAGCGCGGCCACTTGCGCCTTGAGATCTGCAATCTCCAGCCTCTGCGCCTCCTCCACCTTGCTTCTTCTCTCCTTTCTAGCCTTTGATTCCTCTTTGAAGTGGACGCCGACTTTCGTGGTCAGCCCAAAGCCGGAAACACGCCCAGCGGACGTCATCTTCTTGTGCTTGGGCCTCTTCTTCATAATATTCGTCGCCCTGTTGAAAGGAGTGTCCCAAGGCTCCGATTGCCCTTGGGTGGAGCAAGCTGCCTCGGCGGCTATTTCAGCTTCCTGCAAAAGGATTCATGAACCCAATTAGAATCATCGGTTCATTATTGATTGCAAATCGACTTGAGATCCGCGGTAAGTTGCTTACCACAAGTTTCTCAAACTCTTGCATAGCATTCGCTGAGGTTTTGAATTCCTTTGTCTTGGGGCACAGGTAGTAGCGGGCCCGCACAAAGTTCCGGACCTGCGGGTCCGTGAATTTATCGAACATGTTGGGCTTGCCAAGACGAATAAGCTCGGCGTCCTCCTTGTCCCACACTTCCTGGATTCCTCTGTAACCGCCACTCCCAAGACGGTGGTAACCTAAGTTCTGTTCATACATCTTCTTCCCCAACACCGACAGAGCTTTGAAGGTATCGGTCTCCAACTCCTCCTTGAAAAGAAGATAGTCGTCGTGATCTAGAAGTGGCTCATGCTTCTTGATCTCTTCCCAGCTTTCGTCCTTGTCAATCCGCTTCTTCACCCGGGTTCTCCAGCTAGCCAAGGCCGTGCTCATCTTCGTAAGGGCCTGCTGGTTCACCTTGTTGTCTTTGAGGTTTAGGTTCTTGTACTCCACCGGGAAATCGTATCGCTCGTGAAGCTTCTGTAGTAGGAGCTGCACAAGATGCGCATTGCCAGGATCTCGGAGGTTCCTCGTGTTGATCGTCATGGTCTCCCGCACGATGCAACCGATCTGCATCCCGTATCCCGCGGCAAGGGCTTTAGGCTCCACGGGTACGCCGTTTTCATTCACGGCGGTGAAATCCTCGCGTTTTGTGCCAAGCGTCGGCGGGTTCCGATCCTTCCTGATGGCCTTCTTCTTCTTAGCAGCCGGGGCAGATCCACCATCGGTGGTGTCATCCTCGGCGCCATCGGTGCGCTCGCCGCCAGCATCGGTGGTGGCATCGGAGTCTCCGTCTTCTTCTCCACCCTCGGAGTCTCCGTCTCCACCCTCAGAGTCTTCGTCTCCACCCTGATCATCTCCACCTCCGTCTCCGTCCATGACGTCTATTTCCTTCTCCTCGGCCGCCCTCTGGGATTGCATCCAAAACGGCAAGTTGGCCGCCCGGGCTTGTTCTTCGACACTCATTTGGTTAGAAGGGCCAGCGCCGTCGTTGACGTGTCCGGTCGACATGTTTGCACTAAACAAAAGGAGAAAAATGTTTAGTACAACAAAAAATCGATTGGAAAATTCGACAGCACCTCCCCTATAAATGGCTACCTAGGAGTGCCTATTTCTCACCGAAACAGAAATCAATCAACATTTCGGGAGTAATAGGCACTCATTTTCAAAAACCTGTAAACAATTCACACAAAAATCACAAAATGTGCCTTTCCAACACACAGTTGTCGATAACATGTCGACAACATGCTCACAGATTCATCATCAAAGATTCATCATCACAGTAAACATCATCATAGTAAAAAGTTCACAGATTCACTTTGGTTCAGCATGTCGACAACATGCTCACAGAAACATGCTGTCAAGTTCTAAATATGAGCAAATTTCTAAATAGGAGCACAGAAACATGCTCACAGAAACATGCATGTCGACAGAACATCATGAGCACATTTCTAAATAGGAGCACAAAACTCACAGGGCAGTCAAGTTCTTAATGCTAGAATTTTAGTACATAAACAAGTTTCATTGGCTAGAATAAAATTGCACAAGTATAGAGTGAGCAGAATACATTGAAATGCTGCAAAACCAATCATACAGAGATAATCATACAATGTGCACTTGGAATCATAAATAGAACACACTGAAAAAATACGAATATTCATGCAGAACATCCAGGGCGTGTAGTGCATTTGATATTCCTTACACTTGAAATGAGCACAGTGGATGACGAAATTAAAATCAACTAACTAGCTCCCGTCAAGTCCCACCAATTATTCAGAGAGAATTATTTCAATTTGATTATCTAATTTTATCTCAAAATTGTTCACTTAGCAAACAAAATATCTAATGCAAACGTTATACTGTGGGAGCATTGAGCAAAATGTTCGAAGCATGTTTGAAATGCGTCGCCGTCGAGAAACGCGAATCAAAATCACACAAAGAACAGAGCAAGAAGAAGAATGACGCAATGCGCGCGCATACTGTACCGATAGACGGGCGGACGTACCTCCTGCTTGACGCCGAGGTGTCGGGGAAGAAGCGGGGCGCGGCCATCGGCCCTGGCCGCGAGCAGGAGAGAGGACGCGGGGAAGAAGAGGAGCGCGGCCGTCGTCGGGGAAGAAGCGGGGTGCGGCCGGTCGTCGTCGGGGAAGAAGAGGGGCGGCGGCTCCGGGGAGAAGAAGAGGGGCGGCAGCTGTCGTCGTCATCGGGGAAGAAGAGGGGCGGCGGCTGTCGTCGTCGTCGGGGAAGAAGAGGGGCGGCAGCTATCGTCGTCGTCGGGGGGAAGAAGAGGGGCGGCTAGGGTTTCGGCCGGGGGGATCGAAGAGTGAGGCACGTGTGGGAGAGAAAAAGGCCGAGGCGAAACGTTTTACCCCAAGTGTAAGATATGCGTGGCGCACCCCTCAGAGGTGCGCTACGGTTAAGTTATGCGCGGTGCACCATATCGAGGTGCGCCACGCACGTCGATGTATACTTCAAAAGGAGCCGAACTCCCATCTAGACAACAACCTCCACCTAGCCTAGTGGTTCTGGCCGGTTCGTGCGCTGGCTGTTTGGGCGAGGTGCCAGGTTCCAACCCTGGACCTCCCACCCTTTTTTGTTTTTACAAAAACTGTATTTCACATAGTTTAAAATTACTATATTGCAATAAATAATATTTTCTTATTCTAAAAATAATAATTTTTAAATAGTACCAGTTATATCATATATATGATCATTGTTACAAAAAACCAAAAATCATTTATATGATTGTTCCTCCAAAAAATGACACATGTTGTCCGATGTCGATTCCGAACGAGCTTACCGTCGTCGACTCGTCACGATCTTCTTGCCCTTCTTCTTCGCGGTTGAATAATTGAGCCCAAAAATATGGGGATTTCTTCTCGTGTACGGGCATCCTTTAGCGGGTAGGGTGGTCTTCCTTCTTCCAGCGGCATCACTAGGCCTGTCGAAGTACTTGTCAAATTCCTCTTCTATCTTGGGATCGCCGTACTTGTCGAAGTCTTGCTCGGTGGCCGCTCCCTCCATTCGTCCGATGATGCTCCTTTTTCCCCTCCTAACGACAACGCGGCTAGGCCTTACCGGGTCGGTAATGAAGAAGCATTGATCAACCTGGCTCGCCAGTACCCATGGCTCATTTTTCGCCTGGACGTTCGCGCTGGATTTGGTTTCGGGTATGACCATGGTGGTGAAGTACCGGCCTTCTTTTTCGACGTTCTTGGCCCATCTGACCCGAAACATCGGCATCTTCTCCCCACAGTAGTTGAGTTTCCAGATCTCCTCGATCCTCCCGAAGAACCTTTCATTGACGATGGATTCCTCGTCCGCGTAGGACAGCATCGTGACCCTCCGAGTTCTGGTGTTCGCTGCTATGGTCCTTTTTTCTCGGTGTAGAATGTGTAACCATTGATGTCGTACTCCTGATAGGTCCTCACGTTCATCGCGGTGGGGGCTTGGAGTGGGAGGTAGGGGGATGGCAAATTTATGGTGGTAGGTACGACATATCCGTGGCGCACCTTAAAATGGTGCTCCACAAATATCTATACCCGTGGCGCACCTCTAAGTGGTGCTCCACGGATATGTCTGCCACCTTTTCCAGAGGGTGGGCCCACACATATCCGTGGCGCATATATATGTGGTGCGCCACGGCTATCCACACTATGCGTGGCGCACCCCCAATGCATGCGCCACGGATATGGGGGCCTGACACCCCAGGCCTTGGTGCTCGGTGGAGCCCACTTATCCATGGCGCATCTCCTTCACGGTGCGCCACGGGTACGATGATATCTGTGGAGCACCTATATGTGGTGCGCCACGGATACTTATCCGTGGAGCACCGAAACTTAGTGCTCCACAGATAATGGGCCCATGGATAAGGGTTTTCCTAGTAGTGCCTCATGCCAATGCACAGCGGAGGCAGAATGTGCCATCTTAGTCCCATCAGCGCCGATATTGGTGGGCACAAGTCTTCGGATTTCCAGGTCAGGAGTACCAACCTCTCGGAGGGGTTACAAGTGCAGAAGTATGGAGGCTACTCATTTGTCCCTTCCAACACCACCAGTATCATTGTCAGTATCACGAAGATAATGCGCGACAACAGGGAATCATATCTGACTGAAGCGTTTGCAGCAAAGCTTACTTCCATATGCTATAGCTAGTTGGTCAATATGTGGAATTCCATGCTGGCTCTAATCTACTGCATGATGCAAGATGATCGATTTGTAGAAAATAAAGGATTGCTGCTATTATAACATGATAGATGAGATCGACACACAAGATTGGCCGTGCACCTGACAGGCCAAGATGAGTGATCAATTGAAGGTTGTTGTTATTTCTATTATAGCTACCAGGAAAACAGAGTGCCAGTCACGTTCAGCATGATGGTGCATAACTGTTCAAAACAAGCAAGCCGTCTGTTTTGCGCGGAAATAAAAAATAGCATTTTTCTGGAAAAAAAATCCAAGCTCCTGCGGAGCTAATCAGTTATACTTGCTAGTTTTCAATGTATTGTCCAAGGAGATACGGAGGTCTTGGTGCGTCAGGAACTCAGGATATCTTATCTGACTAGCTGAACGCTGGGAGCGCCAAGGCAATGAGATGCGACTATATATGGTTTATGAGACGCACTTAAGTCAATATTCTATAGAAGATTCTGCAAGAAAAAAGCAACACAATGGTGTACATTGTCAACAAAAGCACACTGTGTGCTTACTAGTCCACAATGATATAGACTGCCTAAAATTTGACCGCATCTGTTGTGGTGTTAAGTACCTCCACACTGTGTGCTTGCCACTAATTCCACATCGACTTAGACTCGTCCAAGTGGCCAACTGGTCTTTCACGCCACAATGGAATATCATGGCATCAATTTAAATAGCACCATACCTACAAAGTTGATCTGTACAAGGTAAGCAAAACCTCCTTCAGCCATTCAGTCTCAACCTAAATATTTTCGGGATGGAAGTGGTTCTGTCTGCGGCTGCAGGTGACCTTGTAGGCAGATTCTTCTCCTTTTTGATGAGCAAGTATTCTGATGTCACATGCTCGGAGGTGGAGAAGAGTGTGGAAAGGCTGCAACAACTCCTGCTAAGAGCTCATATGGTTGTCGAAGAGGCGGATCGGCGGTACATCACCAACTCTGGTATGCTTCTGCAACTGAAGATGCTATCTAGGGCTATGTACCATGGCTATAACGCGCTAGACACCTTTCAGTGCAACCAGCTAACTAAAGAAGGTTCTAAGGAAGTGACAACTACTGACTCGTTTGCATCATATCTTGCCACTCCCCTCAAGCGCTTCCGTGCAAACGGTTGTACATCAAATCACCAAGTTGATAACAGCTGCGACCTACAAAATGCCTTGTTAAAATTAGAAACCGTTGTTTCTAATATGACAGAGTTTGTTATACTTTTGAGTGGATGTGAAACCATGATGTTTCGCAGACCCTATGACAGCTATATTTACCTAGACAACTTCATGTTCGGTCGTCAGACTGAGAAGCAGCAAGTCATCAACTTCTTGTTGCAGCACAACCCTATTGGTTCTCCAGCTGTGCTTCCAGTCATTGGTGGCCACCTAGTTGGGAAGAAAACTTTAGTGAAGCATGTATGGAATGATGAGAAGGTCCGTAGCTACTTCTCTACAGTATTGCACTTGAACGGAGACAGCATCCATAGGATTGAGAATGAAAGGTGCACATCAGGGAGAACATTGGTTGTTGTCACATTTGATTCAGATATCGATGATGGGGAGTGGCAATCCTTTTGTCGGGTTGTGACAAGCATAAGCACAGAAAATAAGATTATAATCCTAAGTAGGATGGAAAGTTTGGCGAGATACGGTACCGTAGAGCCAATCCACCTAAGTAGATTACAAGATGAGGAATACAAGTACCTCTTCAAGACACTAGCATTTGGAAGTGCACGAGCTGAGGACCACCCAACGCTGACACTATTGGTAGGAGAATTCGTTAAGTTACAGGGCGCGTCATTTGTGGGAGCATATTCAATTGCCTCTACATTGAGGATGGATCTAAGCCTTGGATTCTGGCTTAGCATGTTGAACCAACACAAAAATCTGGTAAATAACAACTTGTCGGTGTATGGTGAGCATCTGTCACACCCTTATAAACACTATCCAGTAGACTTGACCAGTGTTCTACCCTCCTCCGCGTCTCCTCTATACATTATGCCTCCTCGAACTGAAGCCGAGGTTTCCCAAAGGAAACTACCCAAGTTAAGTATTGCAGACATAATTTTGAATCCATCCATTCGTCCTAAAGGTGACTTTGATTTAGTGACATGGGAATCACGCATACCTCCTTATATCGAGTTTTGTTACCATGTTCCGTCTTCTGCTCAACATCAACCGAAAACAACCTTGCGGAGGAAGCGTGATGCGGCTATTTGTCTCTAGTGTTCTTCTGTATATATAAATTTTATGTTACTCTTTTTTGGTGCAATGGCAGACTATTATAATGTAACTTCAATAATCAATAAAGGACTCTACGCATCACTTGATGCAAAGGCAGCGGGCTTTACCTCTTCTTCGTAAAAAATATTACAGGAATGTGTGAAGTTTGTTATGTTCTACATCTTCTAGTTGTGAATCAAGAGTTACTCGTTGTACATAGGTATATATTGCCTATTACAATTGTCGAGTTAATTTGTATTTTGCGTAGTTATTTTTATTATACCAGTTGGCACATGTTCCTGTGCCATGTTAATTTCCACTACTACTACTACGACGATGACATGAAGGGTGCGAGGAACCATTCAAAGTTTGGCAAGGAGAACCAATGAACTACTATGTTCGATAGTTAACCCGCGGAGGATGGCTTCCACTCATTAATTTTATTTGCCAATGTTGAGAGATGGCCGTGGCCAGTGTTAGCAGGCCTTGCGTTGCTGCCTTGCTACTGAAGCTTTTTGGTAGCATTGGCACAACATGTACCTACTGTGCTGTAGAATTTCGATTGACAAAAGTTTGTTCAAGTAAATCAAACTACGAAGAACAAGTTAATCTATGAAAAGTATTGGATACTTCAATCATTTACCTAGGTGGCACGGTAGTGAAATGCTATGCCAGCTGGAAGTTCAGAGCGACTTGTTACTGACTAATGTTCATAACCTACTGTCTTACTCCCGCTGAATGCTCAAGCAAGATCAAAGTGGAAACCAAGATTTCTCATGACCGGCGACAGGCTGACACTCACGCGCTTTCTGTTGATGACGCCCCCTCTATCTGCTCTCTGTCCTACCCCTTCCCCGATGAGCTTTTAACTGTTAGGAATATGCGACTTGTATTTCAGAGGGGCCAAAGGCCACAATATATAGTACATATACATGTGTGAAATATGCAGGAAACACCCTATCTATTAGGAAAACTATAATATACAAATATAGCTCTAACACCCCCCCTCCTCAAACTCATGATGGATCCACAACACTGAGTTTAGAGAGAAAGAAACTATGCTGCGCTCTAGTCTGTGCCTTTGTAAAGAAATCTGCTAACTGCAACTCCGAAGGCACATAGTGGAGCGCAATCACCTGATCCTGCACATTAGCACGTGTATAAAAGGCATCAGCACCAATATGCTTGGTAAGCTCATGCTTTATCGGATCACGTGCAATACTGATAGCACATGTACTGTCAGATAAAAGTGGAGTGGGTGTCGTAACAGAGACCCCAAAGTCAGCAAGTAACCACCGCAACCAGGTCACCTCAGTAGTCAACAAGGCCATAGCTCGCAACTCAGCCTCTACACTCGAACGGGAAACTGCGGTCTGTTTCTTTGTCTTCCAGGCAATAAGCGAACCACCAAGAAACACACAGTAAGCAGAAAGAGAACGATGATCCATAGGATCGCTCGCCCACGTAGCATCCGAGTAGGCCTAGAGCTGGAGAGAGCTGGAATGAGGGAAGAAAAAACGACGAGTGATCGTGCCACGAAGGTAGCGCAGAACACGAAGGAGATGACTATAGTGAACAGTAGTAGGAGCTAAGACAAACTGACTCAGAATATGAACAGGGTAAGAGATGTCGGGACGAGTGACAGCAAGATAGACAAGACTCCCAACAAGATGACGATAACGTGTCGGGTCAGGAAGATGATCACCATCACTGGCACGAAGCTGGACATTGAGCTCCATAGGAGTCTCAACAGTGCGCTCATCCCCAAGAGCAGCACGAGCAAGAAGATCCTGGATATACTTTTCCTGGGAGATAGAAAAACCATCAGAAGTGGAGGAAACCTCAATCCCAAGAAAGTAGCGAAGAGGACCAAGATCAGTCATAAGAAACTGATCACGAAGACGGGCCTTAACAAAGGCAATGTACTCAGAATCATCACTAGTGATGATCATATCGTCAACATAGAGTAGAATAAGAGTGCGTCCACGAGGAGAAATGTGAACAAACAGCGCAAGATCATGAGCGCTAGGGGAAAAACCAGCAGCAGTCACCACAGAGGCGAAACGCTCAAACCAGGCATGAGGGGCCTGTTTCAGGCGATAAAGAGAGCGCCGAAGACGACTAGACCATCCCATCAGGAACAGAATACCCCAGAAGAGGCAGCATATAAACCTCCTCACGCAGCTCACCATTGAGAAAAGCGTTCTGAACATCAAGCTGAGACACAGACCAGTGGCAAACAGAGGCAACAACAAGAAGAGTGCGCACAGTGGTCATATGAGCCACAGGAGCAAAAGTCTCATCATAGTCACGGCCCTGCTCCTGCTGAAAGCCACGAGCCACAAGACGCGCTTTATAGCGCTCAAGAGATTCATCAGAGCGGGTCTTAATTTTGTAGACCCACTTGCACGTGATGGGACGAACACCGGGAGGAGGAGATACAAGATCCCAAGTGCCAGCGCGCTCAAGCACAGCAATCTCCTCGGCCATGGCAAGCTGCCATTCGGGATGATGCTCAGCATCCCGATAAGAAGTCGGCTCGAGGGCAACAGAAAGACCGTACTGACTAGGAGAGTAACGATCAGGTGGATGAAGATGACAAGCAGGAAGAGGAGAGGGAATCTCATCAGAAGAGGAAGACTCATCAGAAGAAGAGGAAGAAGGGACATCAGGGGGAGTCTCGAGAACAGTAGAACGCCGAGAATAATGAAAGGGAAAAGAAGACAACGGAGAGGTGGATGGGATGACAGAAGAGGAAGGAGGGGAATCAGGTGATGAGGAGGGCGACAGGATCAAAGGCGAGGCATCGGCAATAATGGGTCCTGAAGGAGTATCAATAGGAGCAGAAGGAGGTGTGTCAGGAAAACATAGAAAAGATATATCCTCTACTGGGTAGGTCGAGGAAGTGGGGCTAGGATAGAAAGGACGCGTCTCATCAAACGTGACGTCACGAGAGATGCGCATCCGATGACCAACAGGATCCCAACACCGATAGCCCTTATGCTCATCACTGTATCCAAGAAAAATACACTCAACAGACTGAGCGGTCAGTTTGGTGCGTTCACGAGGGGCAAGGAGAACATAGCAAACACAACCAAACAAATGAAGCGTCGAGTAATCAGGAGAACGACCGGAGAGACGCTCGAGAGGAATGCCACCTTGTAAGGCGGCAGAAGGCTGAATGTTAATGAGATAAACTGATGTAGAGACAGTGACGAGGGTTAACTCGACAAATGTCCCAGATGAAGGACTTAGGATCGGGGGAGTAGGGCGTCGGATGAACTCGAAGGTAAAATCAGTCAAACAAGGTGTGTATCGAAAGTAAACGTAGGGGTAAACTTGGCTTACTTTCAATCTATCCCCCACCGTCCTCTCCTGGCCCCTATATATAGGTGGCCAGGTCTCAAGGATCGGGAGGGATCCGATACAGATTACAATATCGACATACGATATGAACTCGTATTTCGACTAGCGTTACAATTGGGCCTAGCTTAACGGGCCTCAGGGGTACTCCACTGACGGGCTCTATTATCTATACCCTTGTCAGTAGCCCCCGAGATTCTACTAGAATTGCAGATTCGGGTTGAATCTCAGATCTTCAAATCTTCGACTTGATCAACACTTGACTTCTTCATATCTTCAAATCTTCGACTTGGTCTTTCGACTTATCTTTTTATTATAATGTCTCGCAAGGGGTTTTGATGAACAAGCCTGACAACTCTGACGGATCAAGAGGCCAGTTAACTGCCAGAACATATACTTGTCACCTACTTCAAATTCAATCCCCTTGGACTTGAATTCGGGAAACCGGTCAAACCCATTCTTTTGCCACATTTAGGACTTACAAAGAATGAATCCCAGTGGTTCTCAGGGTACCCAGTGCGTCCACTAGGATTTTCTTCGCATCGTAGACACGGATAAGTACCAGCAGAGCGTATCCATGTGCGTATACCAGGCCACACAGGATGGATCCTGGGGTCTTACCTTCATGATATATTTCAACCACGGCATTCAAGTTTTGTCGCGATGACACAACTCGAGAATCATATGTCGCAGCCTTGTTTGACTGTTTCAATATACAAAATATTCGAGTTACCCTTTTTAACTCTCATGAATAGCTCCCGATGGGAGTAATCGATCATTATTTTGTCGACAATGTAGTCAATTGCGCCTAAACCACTTGTCCACCAGCTGGTTCTTTATCATTGGCTTCAATTTCCTATTTTTCTTCTGTCGACTTCTTTTTATTGGGTGCGCGACAGCGCTCCTGATAGGAGTAGCCCCCGAGGCTATAGCCAAATTTTTTCGGGTATAGGCTAAAAAATATTGATATACCTGTTCCATATACTATCTCTTGCGATATTTTTCGATATGACTCGCACTTAATGATTCTTCTCTTCTTTTCTTATGACGTAAGCCCCTGAGTCCAAGACGAGGTACGCTGTGCTTCTTGATAGATACTTTCCCCCTTTTTTTGTACGTATCTTTTATTTTGATACATTTATGCTTCTTTATCGTCTGCTCTGGGCAGAATATAAAAGCTCGTAGACATACTTTGGACCTTGCCTCTGCGGAGGCCCATTAAGATGTACTTATAAATAAAGCACGTTTGGCTAGGGTAAAAACCCTAATCCTTTCATTAGTTTCTTCCTCCGCCGCATCATCTTCTTCTTCCTCATCTTATCTAGGGTTTTTCCTTCCCACCGTTTGTCTCCATGGCTGATGCAAGTGGATCGCGTCTGAATATTGGCGCCCCAGTGGAGAAACGAGGTCGCGGCCGCCCCCGCGGCAGTAAGAACAAGCCTACCATCCCAGCTGTGGCAGCCTTGTCGTCTGCTCCGACGAAGCGGGAAGCGGTGCCCCAGCCGCTCGGTGGGAAGCAAGAATAAACCCAAGGTTCCATCTACTGCGCCAGGTCCAAGCGCTCCTACTCATAATGCTTCTCCTCCTCCGCCCAAAGTGTACTCCTTAATCTGCATCACCGGCGCTCAGTGCCGCGAGATTCAGCGGGTGCCGTTGAAGTTTACCAAGTTTATGGACGGGCGAGAGCTGCGGGAAGCGGTTCTTCATGAGCACTCTAGGGGAGGAACTCCCTATGAGGTGGAGGTTTGGTACGACGGGGCCGGTGAGATGTACTTCAAGGGCGGCTGGTCGCAGTTTGCAGAAGATCATGACCTCCACCAAGGTTTCTTCATGACTTTCGACTTCCACATCGGTACGTCGAAGTTTGACGTGAGGATCTACGACGGCACCCAGTGCCAGAAGGAGTACGAAGCTGAAGTGCACTTTCATTAGTTTCTCCTTTTATGTAATCTTTTTCCCTAGTTATCCTTTCGCGTGTTATCTGTAATAAGTAGTCATGGTGGATTATATCTTGTGCCAGCTTTGTTAATAGACCATGGGAACGGATCGTCGTTCCGAGGTATGCACTTAATATATTATCGGGTTCCTTTGAATCGTGCATGTTTTTGCGGAATATCGGGTTGCGAACAACCTAGTAGTATGTCTCAAATAATCACAAATCTCAATAATTTGTTTATTTTGTTTCGTACGACTCGAGGGTCTAAGCCCCCGAGTGGAAAGTAAAATACTTGTACATATTGTCGAGTTGACCCAAAGAACCCGACCTGTGGCCTCATGTTATGGGTTCAGAGGGTCATAACTCAAAAGTTCTTTGTCGCCTTATGTTATCTATGTGTAGAACCGCCGTAGTTGCTCTGCATTCCACGGGTTGCTCTCGTCTTTCCCCGTTTTCTTGTCTTGTAGTCGATAAGCTCCTCCTGGTATTACTTCTGTCACGATGTAGGGTCCCACCCATGGGGACTCCAATTTTCCATGACCGTCTTGCTTGAGTCGTAAGACTAGATCTCCCACCATGAAAGATCGTGGACGAACTCGACTACTGTGGTAGTTTTGTAGATTTTGCTGATATTGAGTGGCCCTGGCGAGTGCTACGTCTCTTGCCTCGTCGAGTGCATCGACATCATCCTGAAGTGCTTCTGTGGAAGTTGTCTCATCATACGCCGCGATTCTTGGAGCTTCATGGGTGATCTCGACTGGAAGCACGACTTCTGCGCCATGGACCAGAAAGAAGGGCGTTTCTTGAGTAGCTGCGTTAGGTGTAGTTCGGAGACTCCAGAGTACAGAGGGTAGCTCATCTACCCAAGCGTCTTTGGCTTTCTCGAGGGGTGCTAACAGCCTTTTCTTTATCCCATTACATATTAAGCCATTGACTTTCTCGACTTGCCCATTTGTCTTTGGATGCGCTACAGATGCAAATTTCAATTTAATTCCCAAACTTTCATAGTAATTCTTAAACTCCTTCGATGTGAAGTTTGTCCCATTATCTGTGATGATGCTGTGTGGTACTCCAAAGCGAAAAACTATGGACTTGATGAAGTTGATTGCGGCTGTAGAATCTTGGTTTGTTACGGGGGCTGCTTCTACCCACTTGGTAAATTTGTCGACTGCCACCAACATGTAAACATGCCCTCCTGGCCAAGATTTGTGCAATTTTCCTACCATGTCGAGACCCCATTGCGTGAAGGGCCAGGATAGTGGTATTGGTTGCAATTCTGCTGCTGGCGCGTGTGGTCGAGATGCAAAACGTTGATAGGCCTCGCACTTCCTCACTATATCCTTCGCGTCTTCAATGGCTGTTAGCCAGTAAAACCCTGCACGAAAGGCTTTAGCTGCAATGGCTCTGCTGCTAGCGTGATGCCCGCATACTCCTGCGTGGATGTCTTTTAAGATTTCCTGCCCTTCTTGAGGAGTGACGCATCGTTGCAAGACGCCTGTTATACTTTTCTTGTATAATTTTCCTTATACTACGATGAAAGCCTTGGATCATCGTATTATCCTTTTCGCTTCTACTGTGTCTTCGGGTAGTGCTTTGTTTATCATGTATGCCAAATATGGCTGCATCCAGGTTTCATCGATCATCATGACTTCTTCTGGTTCTGTTGTGCTTGCTTTTCCAGCCCCCAAGCCTGTTGCTTGGTGCTGGCCTTGTTCCTCTATAGCCGAAGTTTTGTTGCTTTTTATTGATCTTTCTATGATTTCTTCCCAAAAGACTTCTTGCGGTACGGGTAAACACTGGGACCCAATGTTTGCTAGATTGTCGGCTTCCTCGTTACTGGCTCTGCTGACATGCGAAACTTCACATCCATCGAATGTTCCCTCTAGATAATAATATAAGTTTCTGTATGCTGTCATATTGTCGCTGATGGCGTCGCACTTGTTCATCACTTGTTGGATGACGAGATTCGAGTCTCCAAATATTTTCAGTCGAGTTGCTCCGCATGATTTGGTCATTTTCATTCCATGGAGCAGCGCCTCGTATTCGGCTTCATTATTAGAAGCTTGGGGAAAACTCATCCTTAACACATACTTCAACTTGCGCCTTGTGGCGATATCAGGACCACTCCTGCTCCTGCGCCTTGTACTCTTTTTGATCCGTCGAAGTACATTGTCCATACGCTTGATAGGTCCGGTGGTCCTGTGTTTTGTAACTCTAGTCACTCTGCTGTGAAGTTTGGCAAAACTTGTGATTTGATCGCCTTTCGCTTTTCATACGTGATGTCCAGGGGTGATAACTCAATTCCCCATAAGGAGACACGTCCTGTTGCTAAAGGGTTGTTCAATATATTGGATAGTGGTGCTTCGTTAACCACTATAATTGGGTGCACCGCGAAATATTGCCGTAGTTTTTGTGCTGTTGTGAATACACTATATGCGAGCTTTTGATAGTGCGGGTACCTCTGTTTTGTTGGAGATAGTACTTCACTGACGAAATATACTGGCCTCTGGACACCGTGAGCTTTTCCCTCTTCACTTGTTTCGACTACCAATACTGTACTCACCACTTGATATGTTGCTACGATGTACAGTAGTGGCTCTTTTTCATTTGGTGCGACCAACACTGGTGGTGTGGAGAGCACTTTTTTCAACTGCGCGAATGCTACGTCTGCCTCTTCTGTCCATTCGAATTTGTCATCTGACTTTTTCATGAGTGCATAGAAGGGGAGTGCTTTTTCTCCCAATCGAGCAACAAATCGACTTAGTGTCGCGACGCGTCATGCGAGCTTCTGTACATCGTGCAGTTTTGTTGGTTTCCCCATTGTTAGGATTGCTTGAATCTTCTTTGGGTTTGCCTCTATTCCTCTTGCCGATACCAGGAACCCCAGAAGTTGTCCTGCTGATACGCCGAAAGAACATTTTGTCGGGTTGAGCTTAAGCCTGTACCTGTTTAGATTGTCGAAAGTTTCTGCCAAGTCACTGACTAGGGACTCTTCTTTTATTGTGGTGATGACCACGTCATCGAGGTAGACTTGGATGTTGCATCCTATTTGGCTTCCGAGGCAGTTTTGCATCATCCACTGATAGGTTGGTCCTGCGTTTTTTAAGCCAAAGGGCATGACTTGATAACAGAACACGCCATATGGTGTGATGAAAGCTATCTTTTCCTCATCTTCTTTCTTCAGTTTGATCTGGTTATAACCAGAATATACATCCAGGAAGGAAAGCCTGTATAGTCGACGCACACTCTTTGTAGAGGGAAGGGATCCTTTGGACAGTGCTTGTTGAGAGATGTGTAGTCGACGCACACTCTTTGTAGTCTGTGTTTTTCTTGGGTACAATGACTGGGTTAGATACCCAGGTTGATGACTTGATTTCTCGGATGAATCCGGCGTTTTCTAGCCTGTGTAGCTCGGATGCTATTGCTTTCCTTTTGGGTTCGTCAAATCGTCACAGTGGTTGCTTGACTGGCTTTGCTTTAGGATCCACATTTAGTGCGTGCTCGACGAGTTCCCTGGGAACCCCTGGCATGTCTGAAGGACACCAGGCGAAGATTTCCCAGCGCTCATGGAGGAACTCGATGAGCGCGCTTTCCTATGCGGGATCCAAGTTTACTGCTATGGAGGTGGTTTTGTTCGGGTCTGTGGGGTGGACCTGTATTTTCTTTGAGTCTTGAGTTGCATCGAAAGCCTGATCTAGCAGGGATCGTCCGACGTCGGGTAGCACGTTGTGGTCAATTTCGCCTTTCAGTCTTGCGTACTCTGCTGTCATGCCGAAAGTTTGTGCTAGCCTGTTGAATTCTTTATCACAAGTGTTGGATACTTCAAAGCTGCCTTGTACCGTGATTGTTCCTTTGGGTCCTAGGATTTTGAGCGTGAGATATGCGTAGTGAGGTACTACCATGAACTTTGCAAATGCTGGGCGCCCCAGGATTATATGATACTGTGAAGGCCAATCCATGACTTCAAACTCCAGCTTCTCTCTGCGATAATTGTTGCTATTGCCAAAGCAAATGTTGAGTTCTATTTTTTCGAGAGGGTAATTTGCGCCTCCTGGTACTATTCCGTGGAAAGAACAATCTGTTGGCTTTAGACTTTCCAGTGAGATGCGCATTGCCTTCAGAGTTCTTGCATATATTAGATTTATGCCGCTTCCTGCATCCATGAATATTCGCCCGATATCGTATCCTCCTATTTGCGCCTTTAGTACCATCGGTGAGTGCCCCGACCTGGGCACTTTCCTCGGGTGGTCTGCTCTACTGAACCTGACTGGTTGATCGGACCACTGCAGGTACTCTGTAGTGGCTGGTGGTGATGATATAGCTAGGTTTACTTGTCTGGATATGCTCTTGCGCTCTTTCTTGGATTTTGGCACCGGTTGGATCATTGCAGATATATATACTTTTGACTCCAGATGTTTCGCTAGTCGCTGTACTTGGTATCCCTGACTCATCATTTTCTTTCCTTGCTGTATTCCTTGGTTCGAGTCCATTGCACTTTGTAACCTCAAGAAGGTTCTGCAATCCTTCATCTGGTGGTTAGAAACTCTTTTCCCATCTAGGTATGCGTAGTGGATTCGACAAGGTCCGTAGAGCATGTCCTCCACCGACGGGCCAGAGTACTTTGGTTTTTCTACTTCATGATTTCCTCTTGCCTGGAACTCCCTGTTTTCATAGCCTTCCTCGTCCCTTCTTTCGTATCCTGCGGCTATCTGATTTCGCCTTGCGTGGCTATCGCCGTTGTGGTGTCTTCGCCTTTGCCTGCTCGCTCTGTCGACTTCTGGTGAACGTCCCCTTTTGTTGTTATACGTGTCCTCTCCATCGGCGAATCTGTTAGCTACTTCCATTAATTCAGACACTGTCCTTGGCTTTATTCTACCTATCTCTTCCATGAGGTCCGAGCGACGAAGGCCAGCCAAAAAAACATCTATTGCTCTCTCGTTGGAGACGTCTTCTGCTGAATTTTTGATTACACTCTAGCGTTGTATATAAGAGCGTAGGGTTTCATCTTTCTTCTGCACGCACGACTTAATTTCTTCCAGAGACGCTGGGCGCTTATACGTTGAGCAAAAATTTCTTGCAAATTGGCTCTCTAGTTCTCCCCAACTCCCGATAGAATCGTTGGGTAAGGTATTCAACCAGGACCGTGCTGCGCCGGTGAGGTGTAACTCCAAACTTTGCATGGCCATTGCTCTTATTCCTTCGAGTATTTGTACTGCTTGCAGGTAGTCTGATAACGATAAAGTGGGTTCTTGCGACCCATCATATTTTTGTTGATCGTGCGGCAACTTGAATCCTTTGGGTACCCGCGTTTTGTGAACCCTGCGGGTAAAGCATAACGCGCCCATCTCTTTATCATCGTCTTCGTAATTTTCTTTCCTCCACGCATAACATGAGTTGTTTACTCGTGCTTGTGCTATTATGTTCCTTGCGTCCTCCTTCTGTTTTTGGCGCTTTTCGTCACCTGATGACTCATTGGTTTCGTTTCGCGAGGATTGGCGCTTGAACTTTTCCTTTCACCTTTCCTTATGATATGTCGCCTTTTTCTCTGGAAAATTTTCCATTAGCTTGTCTTCTATCAACCCGAGGCTTCGTATTGCGGCTTGATGCATGTGCTCCCGTGGATCTCCGGGCTTTGGTTGCATGGTTAGTAGGTACGCCTGTGCTGCTACTAGTGCTGCTTCTGGTGTTTCTTGCACAAAGTCTTCTTCCTCATCTGATGGGTGCGCGCTTAGACTTTTCGTATACCTTTCTTCTCTTGTCTGTACTGTTGTCCTCCTGCTGTGCTTTGGGTCTCTGTATCTTTCCATGCTGGATTCTGATGCATCGCTGTACTCATCCCAATATCCTCCACTTGATGTGCTGTTGTTGTCTCGGCTTCTTGTAAACATGTCTCTTTCCTGCCTTAACTTCTTTCTCCGCTGGTGCAGCACGTATTGATATCCCATCAGAACTTCTCTCCTTGAATCTGTGGGTACTGATTGCTATTGATGGCGCAGTAAATGACCGGCCAGTTGGGAAACCCCAAGAGAAGGTTTGATGAATATAGCAGCAAGTTTTTCCCTCAGTAAGAAACCAAGGTTTAATCGTCCAGTTGGAAAAAGCCAAACTCAAGAAGGTGATGCTTGCTAGCTTCGCGACATCTCTAGACAATTTATAGGGCGCCTCGTCCAAGCTTTGCTTTGCGAGCGGCAACGTGGAACCTACACACAACACAACCAAATACTTTGTTCCCAACTTACGATGAGGTTGTCAATCTCACCGGTTTGCTTGAAACAAAGGGTATGAGCGTATCGAGTGGAAAGCAATAGTAGTATGCGAGTAAAGTAAACAGTGTGAGTAAAGTAAACAGGTGATAGCAATATAATGGAAATAGGACCGGGGTCCATAGTTCACTAGTGGTGTCTCTCCATAAGATAAAATGACACATGCTGGGTAAACAAATTACAGTTGGGCAATTGATAGAATAAAGACAACGTGCATATATCGAGAGGATCACTATGAGATTTACTCTGAGCATTACAACAAGATACATAGACCGCCATCCAACTGCATCTATGACTAATAATCCACTTGTGGCGAATCAATCCGAGAACTCCACAAGTATTAAGTTGTGAACAACAGATAAGTGCATTAAGCAAAGTGTGTAATGTAAACAAAGCATATGCCCTTGAGCATATGAATGTTGTTTTCTCCCTAGTGGCAACAACACATCTACAACCTTAGAGGTTTCTGTCACTCCCCCAGATTAAATAGAGGCATGAACCCAACTATCGAGCATAAATACCCCCTCTTGGATTCACTAGTATCTACTCGGCCAAGATAGCTACTAATAACGGAGAGCATGCAAGATCATAAACAACATAGAGATAACATAAGATAGGGATTTCTATTTTCGTGCCCTCAGGTCGTTAGTTGTACTCAGTTTTCCCCAGCTCCTTAGTTTTTCCTCAGTTTTCCCTAAGTCGTTGTCTGAAACCCTCAGAAGGAGGTCGGACGGGAGGATTCGCGTTTAGTTGACCGTTTCCGTGCTGACGTGTGGGGCCGCGTTGTGTGGGGCCGCGTCACGTGGGGCTGGTAGAAAGGGACCGCGTGGGACAGGACGAGATCGCGTTTGGTTGTACATGAGAGCTCGGTTCTGTCTCTCTCGGGCCAAATTGGCATTGCCTTTTCAGAGCGCCTTTTTCCCCCCTCTCTCTATAACAGTTCTCTCTCTTTTTACCAAATTAGTATCAAATCTAGAGAAGCTTCTATTTCTGTCTTTCTTCAATGATTGTTGCCTTTTGGCCCTCGTTTTTTGCCCAATATGGTAACAAATCTAGTAGCAAATCTAGAAGCTAGTATAGGATAAATTCACAGCAGCATAATAAATCTAGAAAACTAAGTATAATACATAAACTGCATATAGCAGCCAAAAGCACCCAATAATGATGTTAATGTTCACGACAAACTAAGCTGAAAATAATACAAGACGCAATGTATGCCCAACATGAAGATTAGGATACCCCAGGATGAATGAATCTGTTCTTCATTCATCATATATATATTCATCGCTCCATTTTCTGGTCCGAAAGAAATATTCATTGAACTCCTTCCGTCTGCAGTGTGCAGCCAATACATCCTCCAAACGGTATGGCCTTTGTTCATCTTTCAGACCATACTTTTCTAATCTATCCACACGTAGTGGCCACTCATCCCAGGCGTTCATATCATCAAAGTACTCTCTGATATAACCCAAATCCGCGTAGTAGATACAGCCAGGTCGAAGTGTCGGGTGCACTCTGGTGTCGACGGAGATACACCGGACATGATGGACGAAGAAGGCACGGCTGCCAATGTTACTGACGGCATGGAGAGAGCGGCTCTCAGTGTCCACACGGTACACCACTGTTTGACCTTCCTCCAAACGACCGCCCAACAACACAAGCAGCAGATCACCATCCGACTTCACAAGGTAGAACTTGTCATTTCCAAGTTCTGGAAATGAAAATAGTGTCTCCATGTTGACATTGCTCGCGCCCTGCTCCAACTGGACATTGTTGGTGCACACTAATGTTCCGAACTCAAAATTGTTCACAGCTAGTGCATAGAATTCACCATTGAACGTGGTAATGCAACGCATAGAATGGTGCTCGATCGAAAATCTTCCTTCTCCCCAATCTTCATCTATACCCTTAGTTGGAGTGCTCTCATCGACCCAAGCAATTTCCGCCGGGTAATATGTGGAAACAAAGAGCATAGTCGGGGACTTCATTACAGTGACTGACTCCAGAATAATAGATGGCATCTGCGCCTCAAATATAGTGTTCGATGTCTTTGTGAGTGGGTTCAGAAGCCGTATCTTGTGCGGCTGGTTCTTTTGGGCAAGCACGATGACGCCACGACAAAAGCTGACGAAGTAGTATCTAAAATATATGGGATTGATGAAGATAACATTCAGCACTAAGATGTTTACGATTGAAAATAAAAGGATTAACTCTATAGATATGGAGGAATTTGAACCTTGCATGAACTTCCGTTAGATCGATGGTGACATAGCAGGATGTGCGGAGGTGGAGGAAGGAGAACTCAGTGGCGCGTGGAAGGGCGTGCTCTACCATGATCCATTCATGCAGGTGCACGTTGGGCTCAGGTAAATCTGAGCGCCAATTAGTACAAACTTGCCTCAAAGCAGAGTAGGTGTCCACGTACTCCTCGTTCGCCAGTAAGCAGGCGCCGATCTTGTGAAGTGGTCCGTCAGCCCTGAGAGAGGCCCAGTTCATAGAAGCTCCGCGCCTGGATGCGCCGCCCTCGGAGGCGACGGGCTCGGCGGCGACGGCCTCGGATGCGACGGGCTTGGATGCGACGGGCTCGGGGGCGACGGCCGCCGGCGCATTCTTCTTCTCCATCGCCGGCAGGGGAGGGCGCGTAGGGCGGCTGGGTTTTTTTGGAGAAGGTGATGAGACGTGAGAGGCGTGGTTGCGTGCGTGAGTTATAATGAGACTGTGTGCAGAGGGAGGGAGAGAGGGGCTCTGTACTGTCAAAGTGACGGTTCGTCTCAGCAGTTGACGTTTGGTCTCAACACGCGCACCGCGCGGCTAACCGCTGCTCACCGCGACACGCGTCCGTGGGACTGCACGTCAGCACCGTTACGTGTACTCAGTTCTACCCTCGAGTCTTACACTGGAAAAATATCTGTACTCAGTTTTCCCCTCGAGTACTAATACTAGCTAGTGCAATATACTCAGTTTTACCCTCAAGTGGCTGGTCAACAGAGAGTCAACAGATGGGATTAAGCCATCTAATTGAGTCATTTCATGCGCAAAAAAATTCAAAAAAATAAAATCACAGTGCCTCCTACTTATGGAGTCTTGTTACACGACCTGCCACATAGGAAATCATAACAATCATATATAAATCAAGTTTTCACACAAATGGCCACTTCTGAAATCACTGGTAGCTATGAAGGTTCATGGCTTTCCACTCAAACCCCTTCTCAAAACATCTATACCCAAAACATAGTTTGTCTGAATGTGGCCATAATTTTTACACTCATGTATATTTGAATTGCTAATACTTTGAGGTAGGCCAACCTGGGTTTCATTGTACAAAACATGTGTTTTTCTTTTTCTAAATCTCTTATTTGAATTCCTTAGCCTTTTTACTATTTACTTGCCCTTGTATCCTTGATACTACTTAGTTTTACCCTCTCCCTTCTCACAGAAGCTCAAACTTGGCCTGATTGGTCGAGCTGTTGTCACACGGATCGTGCCCACCTACCGTCGATCCTATGATCTAACGGGCAGGATCGTGCCACCCTCTCTCTATCTGTCGGTGGCAAACTACTACCTCTCTATGTATGCTAAATGACGAGTTTGCCACCGGATTCAACAAGTTGGGTAATCACGAATTTCTTGTAGGCATTACTTTTCACGGTAAAATGATAATCTATCACGAATTTCCATTTCTTGTAGGCTTTACTTTTCACGGTAAAATGATGAACTATCACAAATTTCCATTTCTTTTAGGCATTACTTTTCACGGTAAAATGATAAACTATCACGAATTTCCATTTCTTGTAGGCATTACTTTTCACGTTGAAACGATAAACTATCACGAATTTTCATTTCTTGTAGGCTTTACTTTTCACGGTAAAATGATGAACTATCACAAATTTCCATTTCTTTTACGCATTACTTTTCACGGTAAAATGATAAACTATCACGAATTTCCATTTCTTGTAGGCATTACTTTTCACGTTGAAATGATAAACTATCACGAATTTCCATTTCTTGTAGGCTTTACTTTTCACGGTAAAATGATGAACTTTCACGAATTTCCATTTCTTTTAGGCATTACTTTTTTGTTGAGATATAAACCACCCCCACAACGGTCATCTCCTCCTTAATTTATTGTGTAAACCCCACAACGGTCATCTCTACCTTAATTTATGATGTAAACCCCACAACGGTCATCTCTCCCTTATAAACCCCCACAACGGCCATCCCTCATGTCAATAGGTTCTGCCTCTCTCTTCTTCGTTTCTGCCTCTCTCTTCTTCGTTCACATACAATTGATCCATTGCCATGGCTTCCACGTCTCGGACGCCGACCGGAAGGGGAAGGGGCGGCCGGGGTGGTGGATCATCATCATTGCCACCACCACCGTCAACACTGCCATTGATCATAGAGGAGTTCTTCATCACCATCTATGAAGACCCTTTGGCCAAGAAGGTACGTACGCGTTCCCACATATATGATGCATGTGATTAATTATGTGCATGTTCTAAAAAACCTTTAATTTCAAACGATTGGCGCTCGATCTCTTTGCAGGCACTCCCACAAAAGTTTGCGGACTATCTTGATGGCCAGGAGCCCGCAAAGGTGTATCTGCGAGCAGCTGACTGCGGTCCTCGTCTCTGGACCGTGGAGGTCCTATTTGACGGACAAGGCCGGATGTACCTCGACAAGGGCTGGGAGAATTTCGCCATCGCGCACGGTGTGGATTTTGGCTACTTCCTACACTTCAAATATGAAGGCGATTATGTGCTCACTGTGAAGGTGTTCGACGGAACAACGTACATGAAGTACTACTACACGGACGATGAAGATACTGACGATGAAAGCGACGACGACGTGAAGCCATGCATCTAAGGGGATTATGACCAAGAATATATATGTAGCTTCATATGCATCGATTTATAGATCTAGCTATTTTCTATATATTATGCATATAAAAATAATAGGGAATCGCAATTTCCACTATGATTCGAGCACCACAGCCTCCAAACGATGCCGATGCCGATATTGGCATGGTCAGAACGGGTATGCATGCTCGCCGCCACTGCTAGGTCACCGTCGGGATGCACCCTCAATCCCGTCCCCTCATTCGATCACTGACACACCAGAGATACCGCCGAGGCCAATGACGAACGTACATGCTGATGCCAATGCCGAACATGCACGCCGCTGTGGGCACGACCACGCCGCCCCGCTATGCTGGACGCCACAGACCACCGCGAGGTCTTTCCCTTCGCCACCACACTCCCCTAGCACCTATCTATACACGCCAGAAAGGAGAGACACTAGTTTTCTCTACATTGCTCACGTTCGTGTCCGACACCGTCAGTCAAAGTGTTGAGGTCATCATCGATGTCCTCGACCATTTCTTCTCTTCTTTGCATGGTTAAACGCGTCTAGTTCATATCTATCTAATGCGTCTGGTATCGCCTCATGCAGTTCTTTGTGGACGTCGATCTCATCTCGGCACCCCGCAGGCCACCTCCTCCGTGCCATCGCTGTAGAGCTCCGTTTAAAAATCTAATCATACCCCTGTATTGCCCCTTGTATCAGCGTCATGACCCCACTTGTCATTCGATATACCGAAGCCCCACTCATCCGCGTTTTGGTCAGGGATACGGCGATGCTTACGGTCAAACAAAGATGGATGCTCTGACGTGTCTTTGCGGGCTCTACGTGGCCCCACTAGTCAGCAGTTAACGGTCAAAGGTGTTCGCCGTCGGGCAACCGGCCGTTCCAGCACTTGTGACGGTTTCAGACAAGGGCTTGGACAAAACTGAGGAAAAACTAAGGAGCTGGGGAAAACTGAGTACAACTAAGGACCCGAGGGCACGAAAATAGAAATCCCCATAAGATAATATTCAGCACATCAACTCAATCATAACACCAATATTCATCGGATCCCAACAAACACAACATGTAGAATTACATAACGGTGATCTCGATCATGTAAGGCAGCTCACGAGATCTAAACATGGAGCACATGGTGGAGAAGACAACCAACTAGCTACTGCTATGGACCCATAGTCCAAGGTAGACTACTCACTCATCGCGCCGAAGGCAAGCAGGGCGATGAAGAAGACCTTCGGTGGCGATTCCCCTCTCCGGCAGGGTGCCGGGAAGAGCTTCTGGACCCTCCCGATCTCGGGTCGATGGCGGCGGCGGATCGCGATGTGTTTCTGGAAAAGTGATCGGGGTCTTTAGGTTTTTCCCGTCGGGGGGTCTTTATAGGCGAAGGGGCATCGTCAGAAGTGGACCGAGGCGGCCACACACATAGGGGGCGTGACCTAGCCCTGGGCCGCGCCACCCTATTGTGTGGGCCCCTCGTGGCCCCACTCCGTCTCCTCTTCGGTTCTCTGGAAGCTTCGGTGAACTTTTGGATGTTTGGCTTTTGTTTTGTCCAATTCCGAGAATATTTCCTGTGTAACTTTTCTGAAACACAAAAACAGCAGAAAACAGGGAACTGGCACTGTGAATCTCGTTAATAGGTTAGCTCCGAAAAATGCATAAAAATGCCATGAAGTGTAATTAAACACTAAGCAAATGGTGTAAAAACAAGCATGGAGCATCAAAAATGCCATGAACATACAAATGGTATTCAGCTTGTCCTTCATGAGAGAGCAAAACATAAATGTATAGGACACCTTAAAGTTTAAGAGGGCAACTAGATACAAATAATTTAAGAACAAGTGAAACCAACATCATGAATCAAACAATAAAAACTTTGGGACAATGCACATTATACTCAGAATGACAACTATGCTCTCTTAGACGGTGCATAAAGATAGAAGGTGGTGACTCAACATAAAAAGTAAAAGAAAGGCCCTTCGCGGAGGGAAGCAGTGATTGCAAGTTTTATAAACCTTCAAAAATTATGGTACTTACTAGCTTTGAGCTCTCATTGCCCCCATCATAGGCATCTTGAATGGTTAAAGTTAATGCGAATACACTTATGATGCATATGCTTGACAAATCATAAGTTGAAAACCTCGTGTCCCGTGAAATACGAATACCCAAACCTCATGCTACCCGACTTAGAGTCCCAAGCAAGCTCTTGTCATTGTAAGTATACATGTATCATCGAGAACTGCCAACGCGGTACCTCCGTGCCCGATGACATGGAACAAGCCCACATCAAAATAATAGGACAAACAGACAATGAACACCTCAGCATCTCTTTTATTTACCATTGGTATAGCTTTTATTGTGAGATGCGTCGTCGAATGTTTACTATCGACATGCTGTAAATTTTCACCATGAATTATGCAGGGCTTAGATTAGCAGCCCAGGCGTTTCTCTAACACATATACAAACTCCATGATCCCGCAAGATTCCCAATTCATTTCACATCGCGAGTATCCATAAACAAAAGATCACGATATCAACTCAAATGAAAGATAGTGCAATGTTGAAAGCTTGCCCCATGACGACATGGCTGGGCTAATTTCCAACTTACAACTTGCAAGCATAACAACTCAACATAAGAGAGCCACAATGTCAAAATTTTAAAACGAGAAAAGTAAAGTGTGCCATCAGGTTCGTGAGAGCTTTACTGACCAATTTTTGCATAACACCAAAAAGAGTTTAATTTGAAGGATAGATAAAAGCAAGTCAAATGTACTTTGGAATAGAAAATTGCTAATAGGTATGTATGATGGACACATTGGAACAACTTAGTTTTTAGGAGTTGGATGCACGAGTAGAGCTCATACTCAGTACAAAATGAGGGCTAGCAAAAGACTGGGAGCGACCAACTAAGAGAGCAATAACGACCATAATCATGCAGAGCGACAAAGCGACATTACAAGAAGCATAAGATAGCATCAAAAGTCAAAAACTAAATGATCATAGAGGCTTATGGCGACTTTGTATGAGTCAAACATATGTGAGCATGCGTCAAGTCAACCCAAATAAAGCATCAAAGGAGAAAACCAAAATAATGCTTCCAAAAAATTAAAACAACGCATGATTTTTTAAAGGCTCATTAAGCAATCTCAGTAATTTGAGACAAGTCATGCTACAGCAAAACCACTAAGCATATTATCAAAAATACATCAAGCACGACATGCAAAAGCCTAGGCCACAGTCTACACAGGCTCCTTTTTGTACCACTTTTTTGCATAAAGCTTTTTCTCTTTTCCAATACCATTCAAACTTTTTTGAAACAACTCTTTTGATGAAAACCAACATGGACCAGAGGTCAAAATACACCTTGATAAAAAGATATAACAAGATCTGAACAAAAATCAAGGCGAAAAATGAAAGCTAAACACAGTTCTAGAAAAAGAGAACACTCGTTGAATGATAAGAGTGAAAAACGGAGTGTTCTTGGCAAATGAAAAATAAGGCAACTTCTCCAAAAGGAATTTGTTGGGGTCCAACCATTTATTGCAGCAAACAAAACTAAACTAAACTGAAAACTAAAAACAACTGACGCTCCAAGAAAAACGCATAATGCATGAAGCAATAAAAATATAGTGTGTTGAAAGGTGACCTGATTTTTGCCCATGAAGAAGGGGTGCCTCGGGGGCATCCCCAAGCTTTGACGCTTGTACCTCTTGGATATTTCTTGGGGTGACATGGGCATCCCCAAGCTTGAGCTTTTGTCCATTCTTCAACTCATCTCATCATTCTCCAATCCCTATACTTGAAAACTTCCTTCATAAAAAACTAAACACAATTCTATTAGCAACATTAGTATAAGCATAACATTGAATCAACCCTTTTTTGCTTCAGGTTTCAACTCAAAACCACCACATATAAAGCATATACTACTGTAGCAACTCCCCCAAAAGTTCCGTGATCAAAAGAACTCAAAAAGAAAGCGATAAAACGGCAAACACAAATATTGGCAGAAATCTGTGAAAACAGAACAGCTGACAAAGGTCGAATTTTTAGAGGATTTTCTGTTGCTCAAATCAAAAAGTGCATAACCAATGAAAGTTTGGATATAACCTGGGGCATATGCACAAGAAATCGCAGGTCTAAGAGATATACTGAGAATTTTCACGAATTTTTACGGTGCAGCACCGAAAACTGTTTCAGGACAGCAACATCCCCAAATCTTACATCACTCAAATTAGAGGCTTCTCTTGGCACAAAAACGAAATAAAAAGGATAAGGAGAGGTTATTACAGTATTAATAACTTCCAAGATTCAAATAAAAGAAAAAATACTGAAAGTAAAAACATTGGGTTATCACCCAAGAGTGCTTTTCTTTAACGCCTTTGAGCTAGGCGCAGAAAGTGCGAATCAAGTAATATCAAGTGATGAAGCATCAAGCTCATAATTTGCTCTAAGAATAGAGTCAAAAAGCAATTTCTTTCTCTTCCTAGGGAAGTTTTCCATACCTTTCTTGAGTGGGAATTGATATTTGATGGTGCCTTCCCTCATATCAATGATGGCACCTACAGTTCGAAGAAAGGGTCTTCCCAAAATAATAGGACATGAAGCATTGCATTCAACATCCATGAGAAGAAAATCAACGGGAACAAGGTTATTGTTAACCATAATAAGAACATCATTAATCCTTCCCAAAGGTTTTCTTCTTAGCAACATCAGCAATAGGAACATCATAATAACACTTTTCAAGCGGTGGTAGATTAAGCATGTCATAATTTTTTCTAGGCATAATAGAAATACTAGCACCTAGATCACATAAAGCATGGCAATCAAAACCATTAACATGCATATCAATGATGGGTTCCCAACCATCTTCTAACTTCTTGGGAATAGAGGGTTTTTGCTTCAACTTTTCATCCCTAATTTTCATGAGAGCATTGGTAATATCTACTATATACTAAAAGCACAATACGGGGTCTATCTAATAGAGACACCACATTAATCCACATAGTCTAAAATTATATGCTCTGTTAATCATAATTTTAACGGTTGAGATTTAAAGAAAATAAGACGTTACGTACAATAGAAAAAGTGTACATATAGGTATATGACACGTACCTACATAAAAAAAATCATGGCTAAAGTTGGTCCGTAACTGAAAAAAATATAAAGCCATATGCTGCTAGAATTATCACGAAAACATGCATAAAAGGAATCCTATAGCGATACGTTTGAAACTTATTGCATGCCATGACATCATAGCTGACATAATAACAATAAATTTGCACATTTTATATTCATTCTTTTCATCATTAATTAGATGGATTTAACGTTAGAAAATGTAATAACTTCTCATACATAATAAAAACAAAATACTGATATATTAACCTATAATAAAGTAAAATGATACGTCCGGTGAAACAAAGGCAGTAAGCCAACTCTGCTACATACGCGCTCAAACAATCCGTTGAAGACTTAAGCAAAACCCATATATGACACATGGCATTCCTTTTTTACTGCCCATTTATGTGGGACAAGATATAAAATATCATCATCGCCAGTACTTAGCTAGATAAGAATTACCTCAGCGCTACAAGTGCAAATAGATAGATTTGGATACTTTTGTATTGTGATAGATGCGTCTTATGATTTGCATTAGGAGTAGTAACTTGAGATATTTTTAGTTGCAAGAGGGTTGTAACAGTGATTTTTCAGTTGCAAATCAAGTTAGAACTAACATTTTTCCAATCAAAAATCTGGTTGAAGTGAGATTTTGAAATCACGATTTGTAGCCGGAAAAATGGTTCAAGCGGCACAAAAATAATCACAAAATAAAATGATTTATTCATACAATATAAAATTATGGGGATGACATCACTTGACTCAGTATAACTAATTCTCTTGGAAAATTAGTTGCACCCATAAAAGATATTACCTCGACTAATAATCCACTTGTATTTTGTATATTAACTTCAAAATAAGAATTAGATACAACTATGGATTGTCTGGTTATTACGGGATATTAGCATGATTAATAACCCATGTAAATTTTGTGTGTGAACTTTGAAATATGAATTATACAAATTATGGATTTTTTGATTATTACGGGTACTCCATGTGAAGCTTATACGAGTATATATTGGTAAATAAAAAAAAATATGTGAAATAATGTTTAGAGACTATTTATATTTTAAATTTATACTTTACGACATGCAATTCGTAGCGACCTGATCAATAATAACTTAACAATGCATTAGGTAAGATGAACCATCATTAATTCATGGCTTGCTCAAATGTATGAGCACGCATATATGGGAGAAGAAATGAAGGATAAGTAATAGATAAGGTCTTAAATATGATGTGTATGTGTAAGAATTCACGCACAAGACATTCATGCCACTGTGTAAGAAGAACAATAAATCGATGCCAGTGTGCCACACCTTCCATTTCGGTTTTTATGCTCTCTGCGCATCTCTGGATCGTCAATTTTCCCAATGTAATACGAGGTACATGTTACAAAACTTATTTCATTAGATACTTAAAATGTATATTTCCTAATAGTATAACTATTGTTTTGTTAAAATTAATGATCTGGATATACGTGCAGGACCTATAAACCCGAACGGGGGAAGTAGGCGTGTGATAGAGTGTGTCAATTATACGAACTTGAGCAAAACGATATCATCATTGCAACTCAATAGTTTGAATAATAAATAACATTGATATAACTAATATTTGAGTCAATGGGGAAATGACATGAAAACCATTAGAAATAATAATGTACATTAAGAGTATGCGAGAAAACAACGGCTTAGCCAAATATCTACGGAAACAAGTGGCATGTGCAACCATTAAATAAAATAGTAGAGACATGACATCACAGAGAAATAAGAGCTAACGATGAAATTAAGCGGGTCACCTTGCTAGTGTTTAGTAAAAGCAACATTTAAAGAACTAGCATTGGGAGTCAAAGCAAGCTTTTGCAAGAACAAAATAACTTCAGATATATTGCAGCCATCAACATCAAAATCATTAAAGGAAATAGAGCTATCATCTCCTACACTCCGAAAAATTTCAGCACTCTTTTGAGAAAAAGTTTTTGCTATTTTAGGCTTTTTAACACTAGGAGTAGGAGTTTTCTCTACACCAATCAAAGTAAGAGGATTGCTAGCATTTGGAGCAACATCATTAGAGGTAGTAATGGTACATACCTTCATCTTTCTAGCCATCTCATCTTCTCTTTCCACCTGGCATGCAATTCCGCTAGCATCCTAACATTTTCATCAATTCTAACTTGGATAGCATTAGCAGTAGCAAAAGGATTGTTCTCCTTCACATCATTAGGAAACACTTTTAATTTCAGAAGTTCAACATCATGAGCAAGGCTATCAACTTTAGAAGCAAGAATATCAATTTTGCCTAACTTTTCCTTAACAGACTTGTTAAAAGCATTTTGCTTACCGATGAAGTCCTTGAGCATTACCTCAAGCTCGGAGGGCGTGGCCCTAGTGTTGTTGGAGGAATTACCATAAGAGTTACCATAACCATTACCATTGGTAGAAGGATACAGCCTATAATTGTTACTAGCAAAATTGTTCCTATAAGCATTGTTGTTGAAATTATTATTTCTAATGAAGTTTACATCAACATGCTCTTCTTAAGCAACCAAAGAGGCTAAAGGAATATTATTAGGATCTACATGAGTCCTATCATTAGAAAGCATAAGCATAATAGCATCAATCTTATCACTCAAGGAAGAGGTTTCCTCAACAGAATTTACCTTCTTACCTTGTGGAGCTCTCTCGGTGTGCCATTCAGAGTAATTTACCATCATATTGTCGAGAAGCTTCATTGCGGCGCCCAAGGTAAGGGACATAAAAGTGCCTCTAGCATCTGAATCCAATAGGTTCCTTGAAGAAAAATTCAGTCCTGCATAAAAAGTTTGGACAATCATCCAAGTAGCCAGTCCATGAGTGGGGCAATTCTTTATCATAGATTTCATTCCTTCCCAAGCTTGAGCAACATGTTCATTATCAAACTGGCTAAACTTCATAATATTTCTACACAAAGCTATAATCTTAGCAGGAGGATAGTATCTACCAATAAAAGCATCCTTACACTTAGCCCATGAATCAATACTATTTTTAGGCAAAGATAGCAACCAATCCTTAGCTTTTCCTCTCAAAGAAAAAGGAAACAACTTAAGCTTAATAATATCACTCTCTACATCCTTATATTTCTGCATCTCACATAGCTCAACAAAATTGTTGAGATGAGCTGCAGCATCATCAGTACTTGCACCAGAAAATTGCTCTTTCATAACAAGGTTTAACAAAGCAGGCTTAATCTCATAAAAATCAGCAGCAGGAGCAGGTGGCGCAATAGGAGCGCAGATAAAATCACTATTATTAGTGCTAGTAAAATCACACAACTTGGTGTTCTCATGAGTAGCCATTCTAGTAAAGATAAAAGCAGACAAGTAAAAACAACTATAAGGAAACTAATTTTTTTGTATTTTTGATAAAACGATGCAAGTAAAAATAAAGTAAAGCAAAACTTAAAACAAAGTAAAGGATGTGCGTGCGAAACTCCCCTTGCAGAAGTCTTCTTTTTCCCCGGCAACGGCGCCACAAAATGTCTTGATTGCTATTGATGGCGCGGTAAATGACCGGCCAGTTGGGAAACCCCAAGAGAAGGTTTGATGAATATAGCAGCAAGTTTTTCCCTCAGTAAGAAACCAAGGTTTAATCGTCCAGTAGGAAAAAGCCAAACTCAAGAAGGTGATACTTGCTAGCTTCACGACAGCTCCGGACAATTTATAGGGCGCCTCGTCCAAGCTTTGCTTTGTGAGCGGCAACGTGGAACCTGCACACAACACAACCAAATACTTTATTCCCAACTTACGATGAGGTTGTCAATCTCACCGGTTTGCTTGAAACAAAGGGTATGAGCGTATCGAGTGAAAAGCAATAGTAGTATGCGAGTAAAGTAAACAGTGCGAGTAAAGTAAACAGGTGATAGCAATATAATGGAAATAGGACTGGGGTCCACAGTTCACTAGTGGTGTCTCTCCATAAGATAAAATGACACATGCTGGGTAAACAAATTACAGTTGGGCAATTGATAGAATAAAGACAACGTGCATATGTCGAGAGGATCACTATGAGATTTACTCTGGGCATTACAACAAGATACATAGACCGCCATCCAACTACATCTATGACTAATAATCCACTTGTGGCGAATCAATCCGAGAACTCCACAAGTATTAAGTTGCGAACAACAGATAACTTCATTAAGCAAAGTGTGTAATGTAAACAAAGCATATGCCCTTGAGCATATGAATGTTGTTTTCTCCCTAGTGGCAACAGCACATCTACAACCTTAGAGGTTTCTGTCACTCCCCCAGATTAAATAGAGGCATGAACCCAACTATCGAGCATAAATACCCCCTCTTGGAGTCACTAGTATCTACTCGGCCAAGATAGCTACTAACAACGGAGAGCATGCAAGATCATAAACAACATAGAGATAACATAAGATAATATTCAGCACATCAACTCAATCATAACACCAATATTCATCAGATCCCAACAAACACAACATGTAGAATTACATAACGGTGATCTCGATCATGTAAGGCAGCTCACGAGATCTAAACATGAAGCACATGGTGGGGAAGACAACCAACTAGCTACTGCTATGGACCCATAGTCCAAGGTAGACTACTCACTCATCGCGCCGGAGGCAAGCATGGCGATGAAGAAGACCTCCGGTGGCGATTCCCCTCTCCAGCAGGGTGCCGGGAAGAGCTTTTGGACCCTCCCGATCTCGGGTCGACGACGGTGGCGGATCGCGATGTGTTTCTGGAAAAGTGATCGGGGTCTTTAGGTTTTTCCCGTCGGGGGGGGGGGTCTTTATAGGCGAAGGGGCATCGTCAAAAGTGGACCGAGGCAGCCACACACATAGGAGGCACGGCTTAGCCCTGGGCCGCGCCGCCCTGTTATGTGGGCCCCTCGTGGCCCCACTCCGTCTCCTCTTTGGTTCTCTGGAAGCTTCGGTGAATTTCTGAATGTTTGGCTTTTTTCGTCTAATTCTGAGAATATTTCCTGTGTAACTTTTCTGAAACACAAAAATAGCAGAAAATAGGGAACTTGCACTTTGGCATCTCGTTAATAGGTTAGTTCCGGAAAATGCATAAAAATGCCACGAAGTGTAACGAAACACTAAGCAAATGGTGTCAAAACAAGCATGGAGCATCAAAAATTATAGATACGCTAGAGACGTATCAGTACTTCCGTGCCATGATTGATGGCTGACATAATGATTCTCCACTCTCCGGTTGAGACGTGAATTTTCTCCTTTTCCTTCTTGCTATTACTCCTTGGATTGTCAACTTGCATGTCGACCTCTTTGTTGCCTTCATGATTATTCTCTTCTGCTGCTTCAGTGATAATGACGCATAACTGGTGTACGCTTCTGGAGACGCCACTGCTTACGGTGGCGATATCCCTTGTACTATCGTGTGGTTTAACTACTGTTGCTTTCACGTCGGGCTTTCCCCGAGTTTCGTCGAATTCCTCGAGTTTCTTTGGCATATCTTCTGTTGCTGTGAGACTGACCGATGAGTTAACCTCGCTAGAAGAGCTCACGGATGATCTAGATATTGTGATTCTCTCGGCTTTGCTTGCCGACGGACCCAATTTCGCCGGATCCGAAAGGCGAGTTGAACCCGAAGGTCCGACATAAAAGCTCAAACTTCCGATCGTCAGCTCCATCTCTTCACTTTCGTCGACTTCTGGATTGCTATTGGCTAAAAGCGAAAAAGCCGTCGAATTCATGATTCCAACGCCCAGAGTCCCCACGGTCGGCGCTAATTGACGAGGGTTAACTCGACAAATGTCCTAGATGAAGGACTTAGGATTGGGGGAGTAGGGCGTCGGATGAACTCGAAGGTAAAATCAGTCAAACAAGGTGTGTATCAAAAGTAAACGTAGGGGTAAACTTGGCTTGCTTTCAATCTGTCCCCCACCGTCCTCTCCTGGCCCCTATATATAGGTGGCCAGGTCTTAAGGATCGGGAGGGATCCGATACAGATTACAATATCGACATATGATATGAACTCGTATTTCGACTAGCGTTACAATTGGGCCTAGCTTAACGGGCCTTAGGGGTACTCAACTAACAGGCTCTATTATCTATACCCTTGTCAGACAGCCTCAACCCAAAAATGCGGCGGAAGAGAAGAAGCAATCATCATGGCACGAGTGGTCTCAAGAAGATGACGATGCTTACGCTCAGCAATGCCATTCTGAGCATGGGCGCCCGGACAGGAGAACTGAGCAAGAGTGCCTTGCTCAGCAAGAACACCACGCAGCTGCTTGGAGATATACTCACCAGCAGAGTCAGCACGGAACACACGAATAGGTGTAGAAAACTGAGTGAGGACCATAGCCGCAAAACGCTGATATATGGAGAGGACCTCACTGCGAGAACGCATAAAATACAACCAAGTGTGCCAGGAAAAATCATCTACAAATAGAATATAGTATCGATGGCCCCCTTTCGAAGCGAAAGGAGCCGGACCCCAAACATCGGAATGAACTAAATCAAAAGGTCGCTGAGATACAGACGCACTGGTAGGATAGGGTAACTGAATCTGTTTGCCCAACCTACAACCCTGACAGTTTAAAGACACATCTCCTCAGACAGACCCCAGAAGACCACGATGAACTAACGACGACAGGCGAGAGCCACAAAGATAACCAAGACGATGATGCCATTGTCGAAAAGAGCTGGTGACAGAGGCGACGACCGCAGGAGAACTGGCAGGAGAGGTGGTAGCGGAAGGAACACGAAGCTAGTCTAACTCCCACAGCCCCGAAGAGTCACGGCGGCGAGGGCTAGCTCCAACTAGGACCTGTGTGTGACGATCCTGAACAGCACAAGAATCCGCGTCAAGAATGACACGACAACCAGAATCAGTGAGCTGGCTAGCAGAAAACAGGTTCATCGTAAGACGAGGAACATGAGAAATGTCAGGAACAGAAAAAGAGGAAGTAGAAAGGGTGCCTCGACTAGAAATAGGAAGAGAGGTACCATCAGCAGTGAGAACATTAACATGAGAAATGAGAGAGCGAAGAACGGACAGAATAGAGGAATCAGAGGTCATATGGAAGGAAGCTCCAGAATCCAGATACCACGGGGACGTACCTGACTGTGTAGGAGGTGGTGGTCGCATAGTGCCAGGAGAACCAGTCACAGAACCAGCAGTGCCCATCGAAGGAGAACCTGGAGTGGCGAGCAGACCACGAAGATGACTGATAATATCCTGATCAGTGAGGGCAACTGCAGAGGAGCCTGATGAACCAGAAGCCGCATGAGCCTGGTGCTGGCGACGCAGACTGGGATCCCTCGTATAACAGCTGGACGCAGTGTGTCCATCCCTGTTGCAGTAGGGGCAGTGGCGAGTAGGGCGACGATCCTGACCACAAGGCTACTGGTGCTGACTCTGATGCTGTCCCTGATGAGTGGGTAAAATAGGCGGAGCAGGCGACCGCAACTGAGGCAAGGGAGCAGGCGACGGTGGAGCACCACGAGCAGCAAGCACAGAAGGAACCTCAAGAAAACCAGCACCACGGAGACGAGTCTCCTCAGCCCGGAGCTCAGACAGCACCTCAGAAATCGGAACACGACCACGAGCAAGCAGCTGCGCACGGCGGGGCTCGAACTCCTTGCGGAGCCGAGATAAGAACTCATAGACGCGCTTGAAACTCCAAGTCCGAGCGCACCGTTCGACAGCACGGGCAGGTACCACAAACCGCAGTGCAAAGAGAGTCAACTGACGCCAGATAGCAGCACTCTGGGTGTAGAACTCATTAATAGTAGACTCATCCTGCTAAAGGGCATGCTCCTGACGAACCACAGACAGATAAAGAGCATCCCCGGATAGCTGGTAGCGCTGACGAAGATGAGCCCACATGTCAGCAACAGTAGAAAGACCCATAAACTCAGAGGCAAAATGTGGTAGAACACTGGAAGTGAGAACAGCTGCAGCACGAGCATCCTCATCCATCCACTGAGTGTAGGCTGTCAGGTCCAGCCGATAGGTCTCAAGGGCACTGGAGTACTGCTGAAACTGCAGATCATATGCAGCAACAGCACTCCTATCAGCACTCTCAGCAGCATCCTTCTCAGCCTGAGTAGCTCCATCACCAAGAGCAGGCGGAGTCGGCGGAATAGGAGCCAGAGGAGGGGTGGGGCACGGCGGACAGGAGACCTCGCCGAAGAGCACACCCCACAGACGGAGACCGCATATGTGAACACGCATAAAGGCGGCGAAATCAGGGTAATTCGCGCCATAAAAAATCACCGGGCTGCGAGGAATCGCAACATATCCCGATGAAGAAGACATACCTCTCTCTCTTTTTTTTTGGGACTGAATCTCGGTCAATGCTCACCTGCGGATAGACGGCGGCCAAATTCCGGCCAGCAGGTGTGCGTGCCGCCGCCTAAGGGCCGGGGGAAGTCAATTCCGGCCGCCGGGGACCAATTCCCGGCGGCGGCCGAACTCCGGTGGCGACGGTGATGGGGGCGGGGAACAGATTCAGACGGGGTTGGGATGAACCAGACACGGGGTGGGCGAGCGACGACCGAGGCCGATCTTGACGGAGGAGGCCGATCTTGACGGGGGCGGCCGATCTTGACGGGGACGCGGCCGATCTTGACGGGGTGAGCGCCGCCAGTGAACCACCAGCGAACCCTCCGATCTGGGACAGAGATTTGGCGCTGACGCGGGGATCTTGACGGGGAATCTTGACGGGAGACGGAGCGATCTTGACTGGGGCGGGGGCGGCCGATCTTGACGAGGTTCCGAGATCGGGCCTGGACGGGGACAGGAGCGGCCGAGGCGACTGGGGAGAGTGGCCAAGCCAGACGAGATCGAGACGGGGACGGGGCCGATCGAGACCAGGACGGCAGCGGCCAGAACGGGAACCGGCGACGATGGCCGGGGCGAGCTGGCGGCGGCGGTCACAAGCAGGGGATCGGTAAAGCCCGCTCTGATACCATGTTAGGAATATGTGACTTGTATTCCAGAGGAGCCAAAGGCCACAATATATAGTACATGTACAGGTGTGAAATATGCAGGAAACACCCTATCTATTAGGGAAACTACAATATACAAATATAGCTCTAACATTAACAACACTAACCGTCAGCTGCGATGCCTTCGTATGGAAGGGGAAGACAAGCTCTGGTCCCAAGTGGCCAGGTGTGTCGACCGATGCAGGTTGGGGGGCTTTATGTTCTAAACCCGGAGACTCAGCAATTGTCTCTTGTCCCTGCGAACAATGCATCCTTCATCTGCAAACGCGCGAGTTGTCTGTGCAAAGACGATCTAGAGGTCCAATATTATGATAAGTCTAAGGGGCGGTTTGATTTCTGCCCGCGCCCTGTTATATATTGATCCAAATTCTATAAGAAGGCTAACGACGTAGCGAAGCGAGGCCCGTCGCCGGAAGGCTTGGGCCGAAGCGAAGCGAAGCGGAGGCGTTAGCCCATAACGTGCCCTAACAGGGACGGCTGTGGGGGGTGCGGGGGCGACAGCCCCCGCGGTATGGATCATTGATACCGCCTATATATACTCCTTGTAAGCCGTCGGCTAGGGTTAGATCACATCTTAAGATAGCCCACGACATTTGTAAACACACTCCAGATATAGTGAAGTTTTGCTGGCTGACACCCGTGGTTTTTACCTCTCTTTGTTGGAGAGGGTTTTTCACGTTAAAATTTTGTGTCTCCGTGCTGTGATTTCTTTTTCGTTCTTCGTTATTGCCTATCACTTTTGTAACACGCCCACCACGCCAGGGTGCACCAATATTTTGGCAAAGGGTGTTCTGCTAATTGTCACTACAGCTTACAAGAAAAACAGTGTGTGAGTGTGTACGAGTAACATCCCTGCTCAGCATGATGCTGCGTATTTGTTCGAAACTAGCAAGCCATTTAGAGTTTTTGGTGCTGCTCTGAAAACAAAAAAGGTCAGTTTCAAAAAAAATCTCACCCGATCGCCTGCGGAGCTAATCAGGTATGCCTGCCACTGCCAGTTTTGATGTATTGGGCAGGGTCTGAATTCATGCTGACGATTATGCGACGACCTGAAGTCAATAGAAGAATCGGCAAAAAAGTGAAACATTGGTGTATACTGTCAATAAAGGTGCACCGTGTGCTTAAAATTCAAATTGATTTAGACAGCCTGAGCCATGAAGTATCACCGTCCATCTGTTGTGGTGTTAATTCCGTTCACCTAACCTTGCTATTAATTTCCACACTGACTTCGACTGGTCAGAGAAAACGCACCCAACGGGTCTTTCACGCAACACGGCAATACAATGGCATCTATTTAAACAGCATCGTACCGCAGAAACTGATTTCTACAAGGTGAAGACCAAAACCTCCTTCAGCCATTCAGTCTCAACCAAAAAAAATCAGTATGGAAGTGGTTCTGTCTGTGGCTGCTGGTGAACTCGTTAGCAGATTTTTCTCCTTTTTGATGAGCAAGTATTCCGACGTCGCATGCTCGCAGGAGGAGAAGCGTGTGGAGAGGCTGCAGCAACTCCTGCTAAGGGCTCATATGGTTGTCGAGGAGGCGGATCGGCGGTACATCACCAACTCTGGTATGCTTCTACAACTGAAGATGCTATCTAGGGCCATGTACCGTGGTTATCATGCGCTAGACATCTTCAAGTGCAACCAGCTAATCAAAGAGGGCTCTAAGGAAGTCATGACTAGTGACTTTGCATCATATCTAGGCACTCCCCGGAAGCGCTTCCGTGCAAATGGTGGTATATCAATTCACAAAGTTGATAGCAGTTGCGACCTTCAAGATGCCTTCGTAAAATTAGAAAATGTCATTTCTAATATGGCAGAGTTTGTTATACTTTTGAGTGGATGTGAATCCATGATGATTCGTAGACCCTATGACATCTATCTTTACATCGACAACTTCATGTTTGGTCGTCAGACCGAGAAGCAACAAGTCATCAACTTCTTGTTACAGCACAACCCTCTTGGCTCTCCATCTGTGCTTCCAGTCATTGGTGGCCGCCTAGTAGGGAAGAAAACTTTAGTAAAGCATGTATGGAATGATGAGAAGGTCCGTAGTTACTACTCTTCAGTTTTGCACATCAACGGAGACAACTTTCATAGGATAGACAATGAAAGTATGCCAGGGATAACAATGGTAGTTGTCACATTTGTTTCAGATGTGGATGATGAGAAGTGGAAATCATTTTACCGGGCGGTGACATGCATAAGCACAGAAACAAAGATTATAATCGTAAGTAGGGTAAAAAGTTTGGCGAGATACGGTACCGTGGAGCCAATCCACCTAAGTAGATTACAAGACGAGGAATACAACTACCTCTTCAAGACACTGGCATTTGGAAGTGCGCGAGCTGAGGACAACCCGAAGCTCACACTATTGGCAGGAGAGTTCATCAAATTACTGGATGGGTCATTTGTGGGAGCATATTCATTTGCCAATAGATTGAGGACAGATCTAAGCCTTGGATTCTGGCTTAGTATGTTGAATCTATTTAAAAAATCAACAAAGAAGAACTTATCCTTGTATGGTGAGCATATCTACCCTTTTAGACAACGCTATCCAATAGACTTGACTGACTTTCTACCCTCTTCCGCTGCCCCGCTATACATTATGCCTCCTCGAACTGAAGCTGAGGTTTCTCGAAGGAAACTACCCAAGATAAGGATTAAAGACATCCTTCTGAATCCTTCCCTTCGTCCCAGGGGTGACTTTGATTTAGTGACATGGGAATCACGAATACCTCCTTATACCGAGTTCTGTAGCTATGTTCCATCTTGTGCTCAACAGCAGGTGAAAACAACCTTGCGGAGGAAGCGTGATGCAGCCATTTGTCTATAGTGTTCTTCTGTATCTACTTAGAATTTTTTTTGTGCAATGGCAAAATATTGTAATGGAACTTAAATAATGGATAAGGGATTGTGTGCCTCCCTTGATGCAAAGGCAGCAGGCTGTACCTCTTTTTTCGGAGAAAAATATTACAGGAACTTGTGAAGTTTGTTTTATGTTCTACTTCTTACAATTGTGAATCAAGAGTTATCCTTGGAAAACTTCTTGGCATGTATCTCATGGAAAACTTAATGTCTCATGTGTTTGAGGTGGTTGGTCTGGTGCAGTAAATATCTAGCTTATATCCTCAGCATACTCTGTTTGTGTTGGCCATTTGACTGTTAATTTAAAGCAGGGTACCTGGTGTGTTTTTTTATCTAAAAAAGGAGTTATCCTAGGTACATGCTCTGGCAGCACTTCTTTAAGAATGTAAGATCACCTGATTATTTTTGTTTTTACTAGTTTAGACGGAGCACATTTTGATGCACCATGTTAATTTCTGCTACTACTGATGTTCGGCAAGATGAGTACGAAGCAAGATATCGATTTCAAACTACTGGAGAGAGCCATGGGTGTGAAGCAAAGCGGCTGCGGAGGTGGCAAGAATAAGAGGAAATGGAACATCAATGGCCAAAACCAGCACAAGCAGATGAAGGCCAGCAATGGCAGCATCGAGCTCGAAGTGCTGGACTGCACGGTCGGTATATCTGGATCATCCAAAATTCCAAATGTGAACAATACACCTTACAAGCCAGATCAATTCCCATCTTCTGAAGAAATTTGTGAGCATAAGAGGATCGCATTAAAGTTCTGCTTTGAACCGAAACTCTGCAAATCTTGTTGCCTGGTCATTCACGGGACACTCTTAAACCAGATCATTCCCCATCCTTCATTAAACGCCATACTCTCCAGGATGATTGAACAGCTATGAAAATTGTTCGGTAACGCTCCATCTGAGATACATGTACCTTATACAGCCCTGATTTTTGGCTATTCTCATTATTTATGTGATATGATTCAACCTTCTAAGCTGAAACTGAAGATTCATCTCTTCAGCACGAGGGAGTAACAGTTGCATCATTTTCACAAGCTGACATAATAATCATGGTGCATTTTCCTTCTTGATAGTAGCAGTGCCATGGTGGCCTACCGAACAAGGACCGAGTTGAAGTACAATGTCAAGCTCACCCTGCAGGTCCAGCAAGGGATGCATGCATGTTCTCTATAACTGAGACGGCGGCCCTCTTTTCCTTGTGAAATTCACCCCAACACCGCCTATTGACAACGCCGCCTCCATCTTGTGTGTCGATCGTGCTGCCACTGCTACCGTGGTGGCAGAACGCATGTTCAGCTGCCTTGATATATATATATATATATATATATATATATATATATATATATATATATATATATATATTGGTTGGTAGAAGCCTTCAGATTTCCTGAGCAGCTATTCATCCGTTGCGTCAAACACCACCAGTATCACTGTCACTATCGCGAAGATATTGCGAGGTAAGTGTGGGATCCGGATGAAGGGTTTGCAAGTCAGTCTACGGCGTTTGCTCCAGCACAATCCCCTCTCCTTAAATTCAGTCAACCTCAAACATAAGAATGACTTAGATCGCTCGATACCCCGTCGTAATTAAGAGCACAGTCCATCACAAATACCAAATGGATCTACGTAGCCCTGTAGAAAATCTGTACAACCTGACTAATTTGTACGAATTTGTAGTGTATGTATAAGTATGAGCATATATGTAAGCCGGCTCATCGACGGTGACTCTGCCGCGGCGGTCGTGGCCAGCAGGCTGGTGGCGGTTGTGGCTGGCGAGCGTTGGTGGCGCTGACCGACCATGAGGCACTCCGAGCTGGTGCTGGCCGGCACGATCCTTGGCATGACCTTGTGGATGTATGCTGGCAGGGTTGGTGGCGGTGTGTTGGTAGGACGGCGGCGCAGCGGCGCGGTGGCATGCTGACGCGACGGTAAGCCCGGCGACATATCAGCGATATGTCCAGCTATTTGGGAACGAACGTGCGAAGGAGGCGGACATGTTCAACGACTTGTCCGGCGTGGCCAGAAAACCAAGGTACCGGTCACTCTTGCAATGGGGGCCAGACTGACAGCAAAGAAGTTCCAGAGCAACATAATTTTAACAGGAACTACTGGGGAGTATCCTGACTTGTTGCAAATTAAGATCTTTGCCATCCCATTTTTTTAAAATCTTTGCAATATATGATTGACGATCTTGTAAGATCAACATGCATATTTTAATAGCAAACAAATCATATCTTAGCATAGTTCGATAACATATCGAAGGTATACAAACTACCATCGAGACTACATTTTAAACATCGAAACTGCCATCGACATTGAAGCCCTGCAAATGATGCCGGGACATGTCCGACGATGCTCATGCCATAGCCTACGAGCTGCAAAAATGAAACCCTACCTAAACGGCGGTGACGACGACGCCTACGCTGGAGCCTGGAGGCGATGAATAGGAGGCATGACGAGCGGTCGGCCTCGACGCAGGGTCATCTGGCGACCACGATCGCTGGCCACGAGAGAGGATCGTGGCAGCGCCAACCACAATCGCTTGCGGAGCGGGAACATGAGCGAGGGGAGAGATCATGGCTGTTTTACATTTACATATACGGCTGTTCTACGCCATATAAGGTATACCCATACGTGTGTATACCGGGTTTTGATATAGGCTTAAAGGGCTCGCAATCAATCAATTAATTTGCTAATTACCCGAGAATCCAAACTGAGTTTGGGCCTTTGGGGGAGGGGTTGTACTTCCTCCGTTCCATAATTCTTGCTTTAATATTGTTAGATTTGCATGTATCTAGCATAAAAATATGTATAGATAAATATAAATCTAAAAAAATTAAGTCAAGAAATATGTAACAGATGGAGTAGCTTGATCAGTGTATAAATTTCTATGTTCCTCCATCTAATGCATGATGCGAGATAAAGGTTTGCTGGTACTGTTACATGATAGATTTTTTTTTCGAAATGGAGGAGTCAAAAAATTATGGAACCAAGGGAGTAATTGATTTGTAGAAAATAAAGGTTTGCTACTGTTACATGATACTGTAATTGAATAATGCACCACCTATCTAATGAGATGGACACCGAGGAATGGGGCGCTGTGCAGCATCGAATGCTACAGCTGAAATTTCTTTTTTTTAGATAAAAGGCATCTCTGCCCGACTTTAAATTAATAAAGCCGCCATAAAGCAAAGCATAAGGTTTGATACAACATTCACGCACAGGCGAAATTCACAAGGCAACACTTGTCTTGCGCGCCACACACAAACACTTAAGAAGTTTAACATGGAGACATCAAACGGGAGCTGAAAGTTCTTGAGGTTGGGAAATTCTAGTCTGGCGATACAAAGTTCGAAGGGCTCCAATGATGACGTCCATCTTGTCAACGTGCTTCTCCTTCAGCAGTGGCCTCCAAAGCTGGATCCTTAGACGCCTGCACACGGACAGCCTTCTGGAGCATGTTCTCCGCATCCTTTCCTTTGATCCTTCCGCTCCTGCGTGTGCTCGAGGTGGGGGTCGACGAAGTGACAGTTGAAGCAGCTGATCCCGACTTGGAGACCTTGGAGGGCGATGCAGGATCGAGCAGAGGGGAGGCAGCCACCGCCGCCGAACGTTTCCCTTTGACAACAGTCATGCCCGCAGACGCTTCCGCGGTCAAGTCCAGTTTCTTGGCCACCCCGGCAAAGGACCGGCCAACCTTGAGTTTCTTGCAGTGTTGTGCCAAGGTTTCATTCTCAAAGTCCCAGTTGGTGGGGCTCTCCCACCCAATATCTGCCCGGTCTTCAACGGAGAGCTTGAAGATTTTTTCAGGGGAGAAGTGAGGCTCGGCCACCTCCGGAGATAGCTCAGGCGATTCCGAGATGGCGATGGGCGACACAGCCGCTGCCAACTTCGCGGCAAAAGATGGTCCTGCGTGCAGGTTTGAACCATATTGGCAGATGGACGGCGCTGGGGCAGAGGACGGAGAGGGCACGCGCTTGATATTCTTCTGGGCAACCGGGGCACTGGAAGTGTTCTTCTTTGGGGGCTTAACCCCAGCTTTCTTAGGCCTGGATTTGTGCAAGGAGCATGATTGTTGGCCAGCCGGACCCTTGTCCTTTGGCTCGAGCGCAGCAGGGGGATCAACAGTCCTAGACTTCTTCCTCTTCCAGTGAGCATCGGAATCGTTCTGATCATTCGCGTCAGGGTCCTCTTCATCGTCTTTGTCAGAGTCATGGTCTGGCTTACTTGGAGGAGGCGGTGGAACCGAACCCTGAGCATAACTCCTCATAACAGGGACGATTTCCACACGGTATTCTTTACCATTGACGTAGAGCGGCACCACCAGCTTGGGAAGCTCAGGAGTGTGGATCTGAAACTGCATCAGCACTTCCTTGGGCTCCTTGGCGAGAGAAGCAGCATCCACTGCCAAGGGCTTCCCCACCATACCTAGTGCTGCTTTGAGCCGCTCTGGCTCCAGCAAACAAGGAGGCACACCTAGAACTTTAGCCCAGACTGCTGAAAGAGGCGGAGGAGCACCCAAGGGATTGTTGATAGAATCAAGGACAATGATCCTGATCCGGCTGCCAGGAAGTGCCAGATCCGCTGCGTTCTTGCAGAGCTTGAGGCTGTCCGGCATGGGGAACACCACCGAGAAGTCTGTCTCGCTCAACCTACGAACCTGCCAATTCCAGTCTTCACAGACCAGCAGTTTTAGGCCTTCCTCAAGCACCTGCTCATTGGCCCTTGGATCATCAACTAACACGAAGGCAAGATTGGCCGGCTAAGCACATGGCAGCGGTGGCACGTTATCCATAGCATAGAAACCCTTTCCATCTATGGCAAAGCCGAACCATTTGACCTCCGCTTGCTTGGCGGCCGCCGGACACATGGCCGTGGTGTGGCCTGATACGTCCAAAACGTATCTACTTTCCCGAACACTTTTGCTATTGTTTCTCCTCTAAATTGTGTGTTTTGAATACAACTAACGCGGACTGACGCTGTTTTCAGCAGAATTGCTCTGGTGTCTCGTTTTTGTGCAGAAATTCAACTTCCAGTAAAAATTCGGGAAAAATCATGAAAAATCCTATTTCACCAGAAGACCCACGGAGCCAGAAGACGAGACGGAGAGGGGGCTTGAGGGGCTGTCACACATAGGTGGCGCGGCCCAGCCCTGGCCGCGCCACCCCTGCGTGAGGGAGCTCCAGGCGCCCACTCGGTCTCCCCTCTCGCCTACATATACCCCCTGACGACTTAAGATCGGGGAGACAGCGTTTTTCCCAGATAGACTTCCGCTGCGCCGCCGCCATCAGAAACCGCGATTCATCACCATCACCACCGACGCTCCTCCATCGACCATCCATGACTCCCCCATCCATGTGTGAGTAATTCCCCCGCTGTAGGTGAGGGGATGGTAGGGATTGGATGAGATTGTTCATGTAATTTGATATGAGATTGATAGGGCATAGTGCCTAGTATCTTTATTTAGTGCCTATGACATTGTTACAACTTGTTGTGCTTAATGCTTGTCACTTTGGGCCCGAGTGCCATGATTTCAGACCTGAACATGTTATTATTTCTATGATGATACTTGTTGCTTATGGTCTTACCTACAAGTTGTATACACATATTGTTGTCCGGAACCCGAGGCCCCAAAGTGACAGAAATTGGGATAACCGGAGGGGATGGCTATGATGTGAGGATCACATGTGTTCACCGAGTGCTAATGCTTTGCTCCGGTACTCTATTAAAAGGAGTACCTTAATTACCAGTAGTTTCCCTTGAGGCCCTGCTGCAACAGGCTGGTAGGACAAACGATGTCGTGCAAGTTTCTCCTTGTGAGCACGTACGACTATATACGGAACACATGCCTATGATTGTTTGTACTAGGATGCTTTATCATTATTTATCTGCAATGCCCGTATCTCATTGATTTCATGAATTATCTTATCCATGCAACGCTCGTAATCCATCCCTATGCCTACAGTACTTGTTCCTACTGTTTACAACTGTTACTATTACCGCTGCTATTTTACTACTGTTGTTACTGATTCACTGCTGTCACTGCTATAAAACTGTTGCTACTGATAAACCGCTGCGAGTAAGACTGTTTCCAGGTGCAGCTGAATTGACAACTCATCTGTTAAGGCTTACATATATTCTTTGGCTCCCCTTGTGTCGAATCAATAAATTTGGGTAATACTTCCCTCGAAGACTGTTGCGATCCCCTATACTTGTGGGTCATCAAGACTATTTTCTGGCGCCGTTGCCGGGGAGCATAGCTCTATTTGTAAGTTCACTTGGTATTCATATTGTTCGCTGCAATCCTTTCATCATGGGTAAACCTCGTGATGGAAAAGTTCCTATATTGCCATCCACTACAAGAAGAGGTACGACTCTCAACACCTCTGTTGCTCTTGATTCACCTTCTGTTATGAGTAAGTTGCTTACACCACCACACCCACACGCTACTGCTACTACTTCTGCTGAGATTGAAAGTGCCACTGATAATTTAGATGATGCTTCTACTGTGCTTGATGAGAGAGGTTCACTAGGTTCCTTTTTAGATGCTACTATTGCTAGAGCTAAGTTGGGAAACACCACTGTTACACCTGTTAGTTCACCTGAGTCTAGGGAATGTTCTAGTGATGATTATGATGATGATGCTTACATTGAGCTTAATGATGATTTTATTGCAGAAGCACGTGCTGCTCGTAATGCAGGTAATGTTAAAGAACTTCTTGCTAGACGTTCTGTTAGATATAATTTGTCTCCTGATCCTAAGTTTGCTGCTTCTCCTATCAATATTAGAGACAAGCATTATGATTTCTCTTTGGATTTATCTTACATATCTATTGTTGAGAAAACTCCTTTTTGTGGTACTAAAGATGAGAGTGCTATGGAGCACATGAATGAGCTTTCTACTTTGAGTAATTTGTTTTCTGATGATATTAAGCTCCGTACTTACTTTGTTGCTAAGATTTTTCCTTTCTCGTTGAAAGATGCTGCTAAAACTTGGTTTAATAGCTTGTCTCCTGGATCTCTTACTAGTCCTATGGCTTTGGTAAATGCTTTCTTTCAGAAATATTTTCCCGCTAGTGCTCAACATGCTGCTGTGCAGAAAATCTTTGATTTTGAACAGGGAAAAGGAGAGATATTGCCTGAATCTTGGACAAGGTTTTGTTCTTTAATTAGAGCTTTGCCGAAAGAACCATTGCCTAAAAATGAACTCCTTGATATATTTTATAACGGACTAACGGATGAGTCTAAGTCATATTTGGATAGTTGTGCTGGTTGTGTTTTCAGGGAAAGAACTCCGGCTGAAGCTGAAGAATTAATGGCTAAAATAAGCCGGAATCATGATGATTGGACTTTGGTTGAGCCAACACCAGCATCAACTCCTGCACCATCTACAGAGCCTACGCCGAAGAAGAGAGGGATGATTGAATTAAATGATGAAGTTATGAAGGAAGCTAAGAAATCTCTTAAGGAGAAAGGTATTAAGGCCGAAGATGTGAAGAATTTACCTCCTATTGAAGAATTATGTAAGCCAATCCCTCACTCATCTACTATTGAGGTACACTCTCTCCAACGTTTTGATGAAAGAGATATTCCTTATACTAAACCTCCTGATCAATGCTTAGATGAATTTGATAACTTTATTGTTAAGCAAGAAAATTTTAATAGAATGGTGCATAATCATCTGTTGGAGAATTCTAGAGTTATTAACAAGTTGCAGGATATTGTGGAGAGAACCGCCAATGACGTGAAGATACTTGCTAAACATTTTCAAATGGTTCAAACACAAATTGATCAGCTTACCAAAGTGCAGCAAGACCTGCTAGTTAATGCTGCAAGAGAGAAGCAAGCATGTGAAATACGCACAAGAAGTGGTGCTGCTACTCAAGACCCATTATATCCTGAAGGACATCCTAAGAGGGTCGAGCAAGATTCTCAACGCACTTCAAGTGATGAGATTCCTCCCAAGAAGAAGAAGAAGAAGCATAAAACAACTGCAGAATCCGCTGATGCAGGTAAAGATCCTAACAGTGTTTCTATTTCTGATGCTGAAACTGAACCAGGAGATGCTTCCGACAAAGAAGAAGATAAAGAAGAAGTTGAAGAAGAACCGGAAAAGAGTGATAAAAATGCAAAGTACACCAAAGAAGACTTCATTGCCAACAAGCATGGTAAGGAGAGGGAACCTTGGGTACAGAAGCCAATGCCTTTTCCTACTAAGAAACACAAGTCCAAGGAAGAAGAACACTACAACAGGTTTTGTGAATGGATGAGACCTTTATTTTTGCAAATTCCTTTGACTGATGCTATTAGAATGCCACCTTATGCAAAATATATGAAAGATATTGTCACTAACAAAAGGAAAATTCCTAGTGAGGAAATTTCCACTCTACTTGCTAACTATTCTTTTGATGGTAAAGTTCCAGAGAGGCTTGGAGATCCAGGTATACCAACTATTCCTTGCTCCATTAAAAATAACTATGTTAGAACTGCTTTATGTGATTTGGGAGCTGGAGTTAGTGTCATGCCTTTTTCTCTTTATAAGAGACTTGATTTAGAAAAATTGGTATCAACTGATATATCCTTGCAGATGGCTGATAAGTCTACTACTATTCCCATTGGTATATGTGAGAATGTTCCTGTTCAAGTTGCTAACAGCTGTTTAATATTAACTGATTTTGTTGTGTTGGAAATGCCTGAGGACGATAATATGTCTATTATTCTTGGGAGACCTTTTCTAAACACTGCAGGTGCTGTTATTAATTGCAGTCAAGGAAAAGTCACTTTTAATGTTAATGACAAAGAATATACAATTTATTTTCCCAAGAAGATTGATAGGAGGAATGCTCTAAATTCAATCAAGCATGTTGAGACCATCAAAGTTGGCCAAATTATTTGTTCAGAGCAAAAGCCCAAGGAAGAATATCAAATTCTTATGGTTGGGGCTATACCTATCAAAGTTGAGGTAACATAAGCATTAAGTGAAGTGCAAAGTTTAGCCTCATATAAAGTTAGTTTGGTAACAAGACTTGATCAACCTTGTTAGCAAAGTGAATTTATATGAACGAAACTTCGTTTTCACCGCATCCACCCCATCTCGCTTTTATTTACTTTCATCAAATTTTATTCCTTCAGTTTAGTTGCATGATTAAGAGTATCTCAGAGCTGCTGCATGCTTAGTTTTGATTTGCTTGAAATCTTTTCATCCTCGTTTTTCCTGAGTTTTATCGATATGCCAATTTCTGAAAAATCCTCGAAAATAAAGTTCCTCGAAAAATTCCATAAAATTCTTTATAAATTTTTATGTCAAAAATGGGGCAGAGAGACACCTGGGAGGCGCCAGGTGAGGCAGCCACGCCACCTCACACACTGGTGGCGCGGCCCAGCCCTGGCCGCGCCACCCAGGTGTGAGGGGGCCCCACCAGGCACCTCACCCATCTCTGCTTCCCCTGCTCTTTCTCTCTCCCGAAAAACACCGTCCCATTTGCTCAAGCTCGAGTTCTTGCTGTTCTTCACCTGGATTTCTCGATCTCCTTGTTCAGCCCAACATTTTGCTGAAACTTGGATCATTTGCTCTCCGGTATGTGACTCCTCCACTTGTCCAAGTAGATTTTCTTTTGGTGAAGTATATCTTGAGTATTTTAGCATTGTAGGTGACAGTATAAATGAGTATGCATGCCTGTTCTATTGTTTAGGAAGGTAATTTTGATGCATGATAGCTCTCTAGTAACTCACCATAGTAGTTTCCTACACTTGCTTGTCTTTAAATCACTTTTTATGAGGTGTGTCAAAATTTTCAGAAATGGAGGGGAATGCATATCAACTCCCTCAACATGAACTAGAAGTGCAAGATGTTATGAAAGTTCATCGTGAAGAGAAGGTCTTCCCCTCACATTATCCATGTTCAGCATTCTTGAGTGCTGCTGGGATCCTGCAGGATTTTCAAACCTTACTCTCCAATGCAGGTTTAGAATACTTTGTTGAGGGTGAACCTCCCCAATATGTTAAACTAACAATGTCTGTGGTGCAGGATTTCAGATTTAGTTGGTCCACTTCTAACCCCATGGTTCATTATAAAATTTATAACAGACTTGTGGATTTGCCTCTTGATGTTTTCTGTACAGCTATTAGAGTGCCACAGTGGGGATCGCTTGAGAAGATAAAGGGACAACCAAGGCAATTGTTAGAATTATACGAGGAGATTTGTCAAGGAAGAAGCTTCAAAGGAGAGGGTGGTAAAATTCGAAACATTCATTTTCCATCCATTCGATATTTTGCCCTCTTCATTACCAAATGTGTTCTTGCTAGGAAATCTGCAAGTAAATTGTCTCTCCATGATCTAGCCTTTATTTCTGCTGCTTTGAGGCATGATAGGACTTACCACTTGGGTGCCTTAATAGCTTCCCGTCTTGATATTAACCGTGAGAAAGGGGGAATCTGTGGGGGACTTATAGCGTCACGCTTGTTAGTTTTGCATGGTGTTTTGCCTCATTTTCGAGATCTGCAGTTCCCCGAGGAGAAACTTGGTCTTGATGCTATGGTTCAACATAAGTTTATTTCTCCTCCTGCTAGTTTGATTAATTTAACTTTTGAGCTAACCTTTTTCAAGAAGACTACCTGGAGGGTAGTAAAGACTGATCGATCAGTCCGTTTGCCTGCACCTCTTTTGTTTAACCTTGATCACAGGAACAAATGGTCGCTTTCGGAGGATCAGCTTGATGCATATATAGAGGAACATCCGCCGCCTGTGCACGATGAGGAAGGCGCCGAGGAGTCGGGACAGCCCTCCGACGTTGTGAACTTCTCTTATGAGCAGCCTTACTATGATTATGCGCCATCAGCTTCATCTTCACGAGAGCCAGGGTATGACTACATCTATGATGACCCACCAGCTTGGGGCGGCTATCAGAGCCGGAATTGATCTCCACTTAGGCCAAAAGCCTAAGCTTGGGGGGAGGTACGCCGACGGTTCACTCATCTACATATCATATTCTGTCGGTCCTTTGTATATTCATGTTTTGCTTTCTTTACTGTTCTCGTTCTTGTTTTCATTTCTTCCAAAACACAAAAAGACCAAAAATATTTCCGTTGTTTCTCTCTATTTGGTTCTTTAGTTTTTCTACCTTTGGTTTGTTTTACTTGCTATTTTCGGTTTGCTACTTGAAAAACCCAAAAACAATATTTTGCTTTGTCTGCTATTTCCTTCTGCTTTTGCTTCAAAAATCAAAAACCCCAAAAATATTTGTTGTTCTTCTTCGGTTTTCTAAAGTTTATTGCAGAGTTCGGTTCCCCGTTACTCTATTGGAGCTTGGTATTCACTTTATATTATTCAAGCCACACAAGTGAAGAGCAATAATGACGATATATGACAATCCGAGATGTGGTAAGAGGCTGGTATGAACTCTATTTGTTTTCATTTTTGTACATATACTCATCTATGTGGACATGCTTAGTCGGTTGATGTAAGGTATATGTCATCTAATGGATGCTTTGTAGTTCTTGCTCTCATATGATTAGTTTCAATCTACTATTAGCCTGTAACATGTCATGTAGACGCTTGCATGCATTGTTTTATTCATAGTATGGTATGATATTGTGGTATCCACCTCTGAAAGCTTCATTTGAATCGACTTGGCACATGCTCAAGCATGCATATGACTGAACAAAAAGTCAATTAAGCCTCGATGATCTAAATTGCCTCAGAGTTCTTGTATCATTTTTATGCCTATATTAATTTTGTTTTGTCGCAAGCATGATTATGATAGTTATTGCTCCCTCGATTGTCGCTTTCCAGTCTGTTGCTAGCCTTCACTTGTACTGAGTATGAGCTCTACTCGTGCATCCAATTACCAAAAACCAAGTCTTCCAAAGAGTCCACTATAAATTCCTATGCATGGTATTTGTAAGCCATTCCAAGTAAATTTTCATGTGCTACCTTTCAAAACTTTCAAATACTTCTCATTTTGTGCCACTGTTTTTAGCTCATGGGGACGTAGTGGTCGGAATTGCTATCTTCCATATTAAATTAAGTACCCCTCGACTAGGCAGCTTCATCTGCTCGTCATTAATTTTGCAAGGGAGCTGGTCAGACCATTATAATCTTAATTCTGAAAGAAAGAAAAAAGGCACTCCTCCAAAGGAATGTGAAAGTTGGTGGGCACCCGATGGAATCGGTTAGCCATGGTTTGAGAAAGGAAAAAGGTGGGGAGGAGTGCCAAAGCTTTATAAAAGAGCACCAATGTGCCAAATTTCAAAGAACTCGGAACCGCTCTCACTTGTTTATTATGGAAGATAGTAAGTCCCCATTGCTAGTCGTTGACATAGAACAATCACCTCTCAAATGAAACTTTTATCTCTATTTTACAAATGAAAAGCTCTAGCACATGTTAAATCACTGCTTCCCTCTGCGAAGGGCCATTCGTTTACTTTTATGTTGAGTCACCATCTTCTAACTTTAAGCACTTCTTGAGAGCATAGCTGTTATTCTTAGTGTAATGTGCTTGTCCCAGAACACGGTTGATTGTGGTATAACTTTGATGCTTGTATCTTTGATATTTCTACTTCTAGTCTTCCCTTGGACTTCAGAGGTGCCTCAGCATTTATGTTTTGCTCTACAAATAAAGGCAAGTGGGATACCATTCTTTCATATCATTTATGCATATTACAATCTTGAGGTTTCTCATGCACGTGTTACTTGTTATTAGTGCATTGGCACTCTTTCATAGCTTGCTTGACTATGAGGTGACATTAGTTACATATTTCTTATTATGAATTGCCTGAGTACTTGATCACATAGTTAGTATATATACATCATATGAGCAAATGTGTTCGTGAAAGTTTCTTTCATCGCTCTCAGTTGTTAACTGAATTGCTTGAGGACAAGCAAATAGCTAAGCTTCGGGGGAGTTGATACGTCCAAAACGTATCTACTTTCCCGAACACTTTTGCTATTGTTTCTCCTCTAAATTGTGTGTTTTGAATACAACTAACGCGGACTGACGCTGTTTTCAGCAGAATTGCTCTGGTGTCTCGTTTTTGTGCAGAAATTCAACTTCCAGTAAAAATTCGGGAAAAATCATGAAAAATCCTATTTCACCAGAAGACCCACGGAGCCAGAAGACGAGACGGAGAGGGGGCTTGAGGGGCTGTCACACATAGGTGGCGCGGCCCAGCCCTGGCCGCGCCACCCCTGCGTGAGGGAGCTCCAGGCGCCCACTCGGTCTCCCCTCTCGCCTACATATACCCCCTGACGACTTAAGATCGGGGAGACGGCGTTTTTCCCAGATAGACTTCCGCTGCGCCGCCGCCATCAGAAACCGCGATTCGGAACCAGAAACTCCGTTCTGGCACCCTGCCGGGACGGGGATTCGGAGGAGATCTTCATCACCATCACCACCGACGCTCCTCCATCGACCATCCATGACTCCCCCATCCATGTGTGAGTAATTCCCCCGCTGTAGGTGAGGGGATGGTAGGGATTGGATGAGATTGTTCATGTAATTTGATATGAGATTGATAGGGCATAGTGCCTAGTATCTTTATTTAGTGCCTATGACATTGTTACAACTTGTTGTACTTAATGCTTGTCACTTTGGGCCCGAGTGCCATGATTTCAGACCTGAACATGTTATTATTTCTATGATGATACTTGTTGCTTATGGTCTTACCTACAAGTTGTATACACATATTGTTGTCCGGAACCCGAGGCCCCAAAGTGACAGAAATTGGGATAACCGGAGGGGATGGCTATGATGTGAGGATCACATGTGTTCACCGAGTGCTAATGCTTTGCTCCGGTACTCTATTAAAAGGAGTACCTTAATTACCAGTAGTTTCCCTTTAGGCCCTGCTGCAACAGGCTGGTAGGACAAAAGATGTCGTGCAAGTTTCTCCTTGTGAGCACGTACGACTATATACGGAACACATGCCTATGATTGTTTGTACTAGGATGCTTTATCATTATTTATCTGCAATGCCCGTATCTCATTGATTTCATGAATTATCTTATCCATGCAACGCCCGTAATCCATCCCTATGCCTACAGTACTTGTTCCTACTGTTTACAACTGTTACTATTACCGCTGCTATTTTACTACTGCTGTTACTGTTTCACTGCTGTCACTGCTATAAAACTGTTGCTACTGATAAACCGCTGCGAGTAAGACTGTTTCCAGGTGCAGCTGAATTGACAACTCATCTGTTAAGGCTTACATATATTCTTTGGCTCTCCTTGTGTCGAATCAATAAATTTGGGTAATACTTCCCTCGAAGACTGTTGCGATCCCCTATACTTGTGGGTCATCATGGCCGTCAACGTCGCAAAGAGCACAATGGGGCGGGGCCTTGCAATTTGACTGGTAATGCCCCGGCAAGGAGCAGTTGAAACAGGTGATAACTGGCTTAGAAGCTACGGGCTCAACCTCGAGCACGTCGGATTGCGAGGAGGCCCCATGGGAGGGAAGTTGCGAGGACGATGCCGGCGTGTCCGACACAGGACGCGGCTTTGGCTTGCTGGACACCACCTTACGTTTCACCGGCTTCCCACCACCCCCGGCTCTCGGGTAGGCGGGACCTGGAGCAAAACGGCCGGTTTCTCCCTCGAAACGGCCGGAATCCAAGAGGCGCGGAGGAGATCTATCGCCTTGTCGGCCTCTGCGGCGATTAGCATCAATCTGGCGCTCCAGCAAGATACGCAGCTCGGATTCAGAGAGTGAGTCCACCCTGCGCTCCTCTAGCGGCAGGGTTTCCTCGAAGGGTCTCTTGAGGTTCTGGCGGTTGTCCCAGTTATCCCGGTCGTCCCTACAGCTGAAATTTCAGAGCGACTTGTTACTGACTTTTATGTAGATGTGTGTTTAATGAATTTGAAATGCTTCAAGGAACGAATTGTCTCTTTCTATTGATATTTATCCTGCCAGGCAATGGTTGCTCCCTTAACAATCACTTAAGCTATTCGCAAAAAAAAAAACTATCACTTAAGCTTACAAGGAAAACAGAGTGCGAGTCTGTATTCTGTATTATTCTGTGAACAGCCATATTCAGCATAATGGTGCATAATTGGTCGAATGAAAAGCAAGCCATGTAAACTGTTTTGTGCAGAAAACAAAAACAGGATTTGTCAAATTGAAGCTTATTTTTTATATATAAAAAAAATCTTCCGTCCGATCGCCTGCGGTGCTAATCAGGTGTGCTTGGTAGTTCTTAACGTATTCGGCAGGGTTTGAAGTTTGAACTCATCGTGACGATTATGTGATGATCTGAAGTCAACAGTAGCTAGAAGAATCTGCAAAGAAAGTGACACATTTGTGTAGATTGTCAATATAGGCCCACCATGGTCACATTCCACAGTGAATTAGACTGCCTAAAACGTCCACCATTTGCTTGCCATTAATTTCCACATTGACTGAGAAAACGTACACAACAGGCCAACTGGTCTTTCACGCTACGCGGCGAGACCATGGCATCCATTTATACAGCACGATACCTTAAAATCTGATCTCTACAAGGTGAAAACAAAAAACAGCTTCCTTCTTCAGCCATTCAGTCTCGACCTAACGTTTTTCAGGATGGAGGTGGTTTTGTCTGCGGCTGCAGGGGACCTTGTTAGCAGATTTTTCTCCTTTTTGATGAGCAAGTGTTCGGACATCGCATGCTCGGAGGAGAAGCATGCGGAGAGGCTGCAACAGCTCCTGCTAAGAGCTCACATGGTTGTCGAGGAGGCCGATCGGCGGTACATCACCAACTCTGGTATGCTTTTGCAACTGAAGATGCTATCTAGAGCTATGTACCATGGCTATTACGCACTAGACACCCTCAGATGCAACCAGCTAATCAAAGATGGTTCTAAGGAAGTGATGACTACTGACTTGTTTGCATCATATCTTGACACTCCCCTGAAACGCTTCCGTGCAAATGGTAGTACATCAAATCCCAAAGGTTATAACAGATGTGATCTACAGGATGCCGTGTTAAAATTAGAATCCGTCATTTCTAATATGACTGAGTTTGTTATACTTTTGAGTGGATGTGAACCCATGATGTTTCGCAGACCATATGACACCTATCTTTATGTCGACAACTTCATGTTTGGTCGTCAGAGCGAGAAGCAACAAGTCATCAACTTCTTGTTACAACACAACCCTCTTGGTTCTCCACCTGTGCTTCCAATCATTGGTGGCAGCCTAGTCGGGAAGAAAACTTTAGTAAAGCATGTATGTAATGACGAGAATGTCCGTAATTACTTCTCCTCAGTTTTGCACTTCAATGGAGACAACTTCCAAAGGATAGACAATGAAATTACATCAGGGAGAACACTGGTTGTTGTCACATTTGTTTCAGATGTCGATGATGGGGAGTGGAAATCTTTTTGCCGGACAGTGGCATGCATAAGCAGCGAGATTAAGGTTATAATCGTAAGTAGGATGGAAAATTTGGCAAGATACGGTACCGTGAAGCCAATCAACCTAACTAGATTACAAGATGAGGAATTCATGTACCTCTTCAAGACACTAGCATTTGGAAGTGCACAAGCTCAGGACCATCCAAAGCTGACATTATTGGCAGGAGAGTTCGTTAAAATAATGGGTGGGTCATTTGTGGCAGCATATCCATTTGCATATACATTGAGGAGGGATCTAAGCCTTCGATTATGGCTTAGAACGTTGAACATATTGAAAAGTGTGACAAAGAACAACTTGTCTGTGTATGGTGAGCATTTGTCACACCCTTATATACCACATTATCCAATAGACTTGACTGCCTTTCTACCACCTCCCGCTGCTCCACTACACATTATGCCTCCTCGAACTGAAGCAGAAGTTTCCCAAAGAAAACTACTCAAGATAAGTATTGAAGATATTATTGTGAATCCTTCCCTTCGTCCCAAAGGTGACTTTGATTTAGTGACATGGAAATCACCGATACCTCCTTATTCCGAGTTTTGTTACCATGTTCCGTCTTGTGCTCAACAGAACCCTATAAAAACCTTCCGGAGGAAGCGTGAAGCAACTCTTTGTCTATAGTGTTCTTCTGCATCTAGCTCTTCATGTTACTCTTTTTTGGTTTAGTGGAAATTATTGTAATATAACTTCAATAATCAAATAAAAGACTATGTGTATCATTTGATGCAAAGGCAACACACTTCACCTCTTTTTCGGAGAAAATATTGCAGGAACTGTATGTGTGAAGTTTGCTTTATGTGCTACCTCATCTGTCCCGTTATATAAAATGTTATTACAACCTGCTAACTCATGTATTGGTTGTAATAACATCTTGTATTATGGGATAGAGAGAGTACTTCCTGTTTTTCAACAAAGGGAAAATTTTAATATCAAAATGATATGACTACATCCAGCCTCTACACCAAAACGATATCAAGTTCTAGTCAAGAAACCGAGGATTTAGAATAGCAAAAAGGCTATCAACAACAAAGACTGCAGCAAACGATAGCATCAACCATCACCGATTGCAACTCGAGGGTAACAGGCAAGGTGCTCCACCCACAATGCCTTCAAGAAGGGAACGACACACACCACTGATGTCGTTGGATTCGACCACATAGGTATATCATGAGTTTTCACCTAAAGAGGAGTCTGCCTTCAACCATCACTGATTGCAACTCGAGGGTAACAGGCAAGGTGCTCCACCCACAACGCCTTCAAGAAGGGAACGACGCACACCACTGATGTAGTTGGATTCGACCACAGAGGTATATCATGAGTTTTCACCTAAAGAGGAGTCTGCCTTCAACAAGAGAACTCCGCGTAAATGCCACTATTTCCAGATTCAACCAATAATGGTCAGACCTAGAGCTTTCACCAGGGAACTCGAGACCCGACACACAAGCTCTACTAGACCGTAGTTGCCATGTATTTCCACCACTTGCTAATCCATCATCGCACAACCACACACGCACGGCTATGATTGGACTTAGCCACACAACTAGAACCATGCACACATAATAGGTTGCCGAACAACACCTAGGGCGTTCGACATCAATACCGGCCCCCTGCTGTTGTCGAGGGTCCATCAACGTAGAGGCAGTAGCACTACAAGAAAAACTACACAACACAAAGCTCATGGGCACAGTGGACAAGGTCGAACCAACACATCAAGAAAAATAAAGTTGTCAGATCTGACGTTGCAGATAGGCTATGTCAAGCACTCTAAGGTGCACCTTCAATTTTTTATATATGTTATTTTTTTCCACTACATCTATGTCTGTACCAAATGAGATCTTCATAAAAATATACACCGGATGATGGTGGAAGGCGGGGCCGAGCGGTAGTGGCGAGACCAGCCCACTTTGCCAAGGTGGGGCAGACTTAACTTGGGCTAGGCTTCTTTTTAAAAATTCCCTTTTTCTACAGAAGACATATGGGATGGGACAAGTTTTAGGGTGGGGCCCACCCCAGCCTTTCACCCCGTCGGACCACGTCGAGAGGAGGGAGCGGGCATTGCGGACAACGCCGAGAGGCGGACACGGGCATAGGGCAGGAAGACAAAGAATGATGAGGAGGTTGGCTCAGTTTTAGGTTATATCTAAGTTTTCCTCACATTTCATTCAATTTTTTAATTTACAATAAAATTTAAATATTTTTTAAATTATGTTTAAACTTAGACGTCTCTGTAGGGTCACGGCTGGGGAGGGGCGTCGCGACAAGTGCCGGCGCCCTCAGTCGATCGATCTGGCGTGTTTGTGGGACGTTATTTGGGGGATGCGACTGGTTCTAATACTTTGAGGTAGAAGTGCAAACTGAACAACAAAAGATGAACGTGCAAAGTTTATTCGGATCTCGGTCTAGCCGTTGACTTTGAAACACTTTCCCAAGTTTTGAAATAGTGAAATGTCGTACACATCTTTCCACTTTTCTTGATCCTAACAGTCTAAGAGCATCTCTAGCTCTCATAATATGTAAAATAACTTTGAGGTATTCAGATATTTGTTTTGGGGTTTCAAATGTGTCTGCCAAACTAGATACTAAAAACGCATAACGTAAATTGAAAAAAAACTATTTGCGCCAGAATTTCCTAGAGGATTTAGCATAGTTCACAGTTCATCATCATCTAGTTCAACATCAACATAATTTACATAATAAAAGTAAAATATAAACTATTTGGGTAACCCTAACCCTAGCCGGTGTAGCAGTAGTGGAACAATGCGACGGTGCAGCGCATCACATCAGCAGGTCAAGGTGTCTAGGTCTTAGTGAGAAGGGTATAGATAATAGAGCCCGACAGTTGAGTACCCCTGAGGCCCGTTAAGCTAGGCCCAATTGTAACGTTAGTCGAAATACGAGTTCATATCGTATGTCGATATTGTAATCTGTGTCGGATCCCACCCGATCCCTGAGACCTGGCCACCTATATATAGGGGTCAGGAGGGGACGGTAAGGGACAGATTGAAAGCAAGCCAGGTTTACACCCACGTTTACTTTCGATAGACACCTTGTTTGACTGATTTTACCTTCGAGTTCATCCGACGCCCTATCTCCCCGATCCTAAGTCCTTCATCTAGGACATTTGTCGAGTTAACCCTCGTCACTTAGGGTGTGTTTGGTTCGGATTTTCCTACCAGATTCACGTTCTGAAAGCTACAATCTAAACCAAACGTGTTCCGCGAGACCCCTAGATTCTTGAACGCAGCTGATTCTCGATGTGTAAAATGAAATCTGCCTAGCACCCAGATTTCACTGCGTTGCATCCAGCGGAAGGGAAGGAAATTACCTACCATGCCATCCCGAAGTGAGAAAATGAACGGTTTGACTTTTCCTTCTCTCTCAAACCCAAACAGTTCCTCCCGTGCGTTTCGTTTCCCCGTCGATCGCATCAGGAGAAGGAAACTGAGCTGCTAGGGTTCTGCCTCGCCCCCAACTCTGGTGGCCACCGGCGGCACGCTGAACGGAAATCACGTCACCTCTTTTTTCATAGCATCTCCCCCTTTCCTCCCGTCTCCAGCCCCGCGAGAATACATGTGCCGGTCCCATTGCCACTTCGCGAGCCGCCGTCGGCGCCAGCAACCCTGCCCATCGTGCTGCCCCTCTAGGAATGCGCTCGCCGCCCGACGGGTGGAGGTAGACGCTTGATACGTCTCAAATGTATCTATAATTTTTGATGCTCCATGCTTCTTTTTACACCATTTGCTTAGTGTTTCGTTACACTTTGTGGCATTTTTATGCATTTTCGGAACTAACCTATTAACAAGATGCCACGGTGCCAGTTCCCAGTTTTCTGTTGTTTTTGTGTTTCAGAAAAGTTACACAGGAAATATTCTCGGAATTGGACGAAACAAAAGCCAAACATCCAGAAATTTACCGAAGCTTCCAGAGAATCGAAGAGGAGAAGGAGAGGGGCCATAGGCCGCTCACACAATAGGGCAGCGCGGCCCAGGCCCTGGCCGCGCCCCTTATGTGTGAGGCCGCCTCGGTCCACTTCTGACGCCACCCCTTCGCCTATAAAGACCCCCGACGGGAAAAACCTAAGTACCCGATCAATTTTCTAGAAACACATCGCGATCCGCCATCGTCGTCGACCCGAGATCGGGAGGGTCCAGAAGCTCTTCCCAGCACCCTGCCGGAGAGGGCAATCGCCACCGGAGGTCTTCTTCATCGCCATGCTTGCCTCCGGCGCGATGAGTGAGTAGTCTACACTACTAGGAGAAACCCTATCTGTGGAGCACCATTTTGGGGCTTAGTGGCGCACCTAGCATGCGCCACGCATATCAAGCCACAGGTAATTTTTACCTGTGGCGCACGCCCATATGCGCCACAGATATGTGTTATACCTATGGCGCACCCTAATACATGCGCCACGCATAATATCTGCTGCGCACCCCATTTAGGTGCGCCACGGATAGGGTGCGCCACTAACATTAAAAATGGTGCTCCACTGATATGTTTTCCATTTGTATTTTTTTCGAGAATACAACAGAAATACACAGTATACAGCAGAAAATATACAGTATATAGCAGAAATGCAAAGATATACACATCAGTAACACAGGAATTTACCGAAATACATCAATATGAAGTCAAGTGTCAAAAGACATCAATATGAAGTCAAGTGTCGAAATACATCAATATGAAGTCAAGTGTTGAATCATTAGACAAGTTAAGTACAACTTTGATCATTACATATTATATATGGAGTTACATATTACCTAGACTACTATATGAACGAATAGATCACACCGGCGACGACGATGAGCAAGATCGAGACCATGATTAAGAACTTCATCCGGTTCTTCTTCCACACGTGTCTCCTCCACTTGGAGACCGCAAGCTCTCTTGTCTTGTACCCTTTGTAGCAGTTGCCGCTAAAGTTGGTCACCTATGCCTGGCAGTCCTCCCACTCCTCGTAGACTCCTGGAACCCGACCACTGTACACCACGTACCACTTCGCCATCTCTCTATAGACATGTAGTATATATGTTATGCAATGAAAGGAATGACAAAGTGCAAACATGCTTGCATGATCACAAATACTATGCCAAGGATTCATAAGCCTAGAATAAAACATAGCATGGATGACGATCGATCATATATAAGCAAGTCCAACATCGATCGTCAAGGCATTACGAGCCTCGGCAAGTTAAGGTTTACACACACATGTCCAACAATAGTTCGGAAACAACACTAGGATATTAAAGTTTACGATACATCGACCTAACACCACTAGCTAGCCACAGACATCATGTAGTCCTCGCCTGGAACGGGCGCACGCCCTCTCTCGTCATGAACGTCCTTGTGTCGCGCTGCCTGTCGAGGCGCTCTTCGATCTCGCGGTTAGTCAACGCTACGCCACAATGCATGACCCCCCCCCCGGTTGAGTTGACATCTTCATGAAGGACTTGCGCGATCTGAGTCTGGATGCGCCAGAAATCTTCCATAAGGTCCGCATCATCGATCGCCACAAACTTTTTGGCCCATTGTCGAAGATTAGTTGGTAGTGCTCTAATCCGTGAATCGCGGACGATCCCCTTCAGGTGATGGAGGGCGTAGAAGGCCTCCTTCACACTGCCAGGCGGCTGCTTGACGCATGGAAACTTTGTGTGGTGCATAAAGATATGCTTGCCATTCTTGACTCTCTCGCCACCCTTGGTGAATTTGCCCCCCTTGTCGACGTAGAATTGTAGAGCATTATCGAGCACACTCTTGATTCGGCCATAGTTCTTCATCGGCTTTGTGTCACTCGATGAGTCGAAGTACGTCGCTTGCGACCACCTTGGGCAAATGGATATGAGTGAGCAGTATATGCCTCTGCGCAGCACAATTAAAAATAAATTGTTGTAAGAGGACCAACCGGAGAATCTAAGAAAGAAGTTTTCACGGCGGTGTTCACTTACTCGGGAAAGCAAGGCAGAAGTGAAATAGCATGTGCCCCCATGTGTGGTTTTGGTAATTAATGACAATCCCTATGGACTAATGATTGCATTGAGTTATATTTGTAGGACATGTCCATAGATATTGTTTGAGCCATATGTTGGCTTCAAGGTTGTAATTTGAAGAATGAAGTCGTGTTTGATCAACACATCTAGAAGACTATGAAGTGCAAGTTCAATATGATCCATCTCGGAAGATATCATTTGATTGAAGCTTGCAATGGATTAATGAAGATTGAGCTAAGCAAGGCTCTCCTATATTGGTGTATGGGGGAGTATTTTGAGATGTCTTCATGAAGCTCGTGCAAGCAAGCATGATCAAGAAAGGTGTTCAATCTTGAGGGTGTCAAGACCGTCATCATCCAGCTCAAGTGGATTGCACAAGGAAAAGGTTTGTTCTTGATAGGTTTTCTCTTCTACCGGTCTCGTGTGTTAGTTTGGAGACCGGGTTATAGGATTGGTAGCCGTACTATCAAGAGGGGCTCTCGAGTGAGTAACTTAATCATATCGTTCGGAGAGAGCTCAAACCTTTGCATACTTGGCATTATCTTTCTTGGTTCTTATTTGGCTTTTATCCATGTGAGGTTCTAGAGCTTGTGGTTGTTTCCATGACAAGCTCTAGCTCATCAAAAACAGATTTCGTATGGAACTCTAATTGCATTTTTGGTGTCTAGAGGTTTTACCGGTTCATCTTTATAGCTAAGTCAAAACTTTTATCATTTGGTTTCATCCTCCTTTGTTGTACTATGATATTTCTATGGATGATGTTGTAGAGCTCATTGTGGTGATTCCAACGACCCCAAGAACATCGAAAACGGAGTCCGGATGCAAAAGTTATCACTATTTTCGTATTGCTCGCTCTTCCTGGGCGGATTATCCGGCCCAGTTTTGAAATATCCGGCCGAAATATCCGTCCTTAAATCTGAGTGATGCGCACTTTGCCAACTTTTGGTCCTTAGCCATTTTCAGGGGTGGCCGGATTATCTGGCCCAGTTTTGAAATATCCGGCCGAAATATCCGGCCCCAAATCTGGACGACGCGCGCGAAGTCCTTAGCAGTTTTGGGGGGAGGGCGGAATATCCGGTCCAAACTTGGACCGGAATATCCGGCCCTACAGTACAACAACAGCTACATTCCCGGGAGGGGTATAAATACCCCTCCCCTTCTTCAAGCTTGGGTAAGCTCGTTTTCCCCTCTCTCTCTCCCTCCATTGTTGACCTTGGAAAGCTTGCCCATCTCTCAATTCCTCCCATGATTCTTGCATATCTTTGAGGGAAAAGAGAGAGGAGATCTAGATCTATATTTCCACAAATCACTTTCTCCTCTTTGTGAGGGGAACCCATTGGATCTAGATCTTGGAGTTCTTTGTGGATTTCTTCATTTGTTCTTCCTCCCATATCCCTCCATAGCATTTGTTGCTTTAGTAGGATTTGGGAGAGAAGGATTCGAGCACTTCGTGTGTTCTTGCCATTGCATTTGGTGCATCGGTTTGAGTTCTCCTCGGAGATTCGGTAGTGAAAGTTCGTTGAGCTTTTTACTCTTGGGTTCTTGGAACCCTAGACGGCTTAGTGGCTTAGTGGTTACTTGGGGACCTCCAATTGAGTTGTGGAGATCTTCCCAAGCTTTGTGGTGCCTCCGTGGCAATTACTTGGGGACCTCCAATTAAGTTGTGGAGATCTTCCCAAGCTTTGTGGTGCCTCAGTGATGATTCTTGGGAGCCTCCAATTGTGTTGTGGAGACTGCCCCAAGCTTGTACGGGTTCAGTGACCGCCCTCAAGTGTCCCATGGTGGTCGGGTCTTCCATCTTGGTGGGAGGGCTCGAGGAGATTACGGTGAGCCTCCGTTGCGTTTGGGAAGCCTTGTGCCTCCACACCGCTCCAACGGAGATTAGCACTCGCAAGGGTGTGAACTTTGGGATACATCATTGTCTCCGCGTGCCTCGGTTATTTCTATACCCGAGCTCCTTTACTTATGCAATTTACTTTGTGATAGCCTTCGTGCTTGAAGTTTATATATCTTGCTATCATTTAATTGCTTATCTTGTCTAGCATAAGTTGTTGGTGCACATAGGTGAACCTAGTTTGTTTAGGTTTTGTATGCTTGACATATTAAACGTTAGTTTTATTCCGCATTTGTCAAGCCACTCATAAAAGTTTTAAATCGCCTATTCACCCCCTTCTAGGCGACATCCTTATCCTTTCAATTGGTATCAGAGCAAGGTCTCTCATTTTAAGGCTTCACCGCCTTGAGAGCAAAGATGTCGGCTAGGGGATTAGTGCACAATGACACCTTTATATTTGATGGCACTAATTATGATATATGGAAAATTTGCATGCTTAATCATTTTCGTGATATGGACCCAAATATAGAGAGAATTTTAGATATGGGTTTCTCTCCTCCAAAGGATTCCCAAAGTCTATCTTTAGAGGAGAAGACAAACTCTTATCTTAATTCTCAAGCTTCTAATGTGCTTGTTGATCTTGTGAGCAATGCAGTTATTCTTGCAATCATGCCTTTCCGTAGCGCTCATGAGTTTTGGACAAAGATTCAAGAAGAGTATGATGTGTCCAACACTATTGAGGATGATTGTATTCCCTCCACTTCCGGCCGTGATAAACTCTCATCCACCTCACCAATGTGTGACAAGACACAAGGTAACGATATGGTGAGTGGCGATGAATATTGCAATGTTGATAGTAAGCTTACTTATGATGACCGTTCATCTCTATCTCATTGCAATGCTCCATCTTTGTACTTTAACACTTCTAGCACCATAAATGCTTTACATGCTGATGTCTACGCACGCGTCTGTTCTTGTAGACAGTGTTGGGCCTCCAAGTGCAGAGGTTTGTAGAGCAGCAGCAAGTTTCCCTTAAGTGGATCACCCAAGGTTTATCGAACTCAGGGAGGAAGAGGTCAAAGCTATCCCTCTCAAACAACCCTGCAATTACGATACAGAAAGTCTCTTGTGTCCCCAACACACCCAATACACTTGTCAGATGTATAGGTGCACCAGTTCGGCGAAGAGATAGTGAAATACAAGTGGTATGGATGATTATGAGTAGTAAATGCAATCTGGAATAAAAATGGCAGCAAGCAAACAAGTAATAAAACAGCAAGTAAACGGTGTGCAAAGCTTGGAAACAAGGCCTAGGGATCATACTTTCACTAGTGGACACACTCCCAACAAATATAACATAATTGAACAAATAAACAACTTCTCTTCACTATGGTACTCTGAATTACTCTCCTATTGAATAACACTAATCATTGCGTAGTGGCTACAGAAGCACCCCTTAAAGTTCATCAAGTACTTGACAAACACCACTCATAGAGATATCCAAATCAAAGCACAACTCAACATAGATATTATTGCAACTTAGACCAAGTACTAACAAGGTGCACACACTGTCAACATTACACCATGAAAGGAGGAATAGATCACTTCAATACTATCATAGCGATAATTATTCTCATAATCCATAAGAGATCACAATCGTAGCCTAGACCAAGTACCACCACGATGCACGCACTGTCACCGTTACACCATGGCAGGAGGAATAGATTACTTTAATAACATCACTAGAGTACACATAATATCTGAATAATAACATCTACTTGTTCAACATGATACAAAGCTCACGATCACATAAAGATCACATCATGGGAGAGAGAGGTGAACCACATAGCTACCGGTAGAGCCCTCAGCCCCAGGGATGAACTACCCCCTCCTCATCATAGGAGACAGCAAGGTTGATGGAGATGGCGGTGAGGTCGATGGAGACGGCGGAGACGGCAATGGAGACCGATGGAGATGGCTCCGGGGGCACTTCCCCGTCCCGGTAGGGTGCCGGAACATAGACTTCTGTCCCCCAAAATTTGGCTTCGACGGCGGCGGAGCTGCGGAACTGTTCTGGAAAAATCGTCGACTCCCCTAGGGTTTTCTGTCCCGAGGCTTCTTGTAGGCGAAGGGGCATCGTCAGGGGGCAGCCAGGGGCTCCTCACACCAGGGTGGCGCGGCCAGGGCCTGGGCCGTGCCACCTATGTGTGAGGGCGGCCTCTGGCCCCCCTCCGGCTCTCTTTCGGTCTTCGGGAAGCTTCCGGGAAAAATAAGACTTCTGGAACTTGTTTCGTCCAATTCCGAGAATATTTCCTGTGTAGCTTTTCTGAAACACAAAAACAGCAGAAAATAGGGAACTGGCACTGTGGCGACTTGTTAATAGGTTAGTTCCGGAAAATGCATAAAAGTGCCACGAAGTGTAACGAAACATCGGGTAAATGGTGTAAAAACAAGCATGGAGCATCAAAAATTATAGATACGTTTGAGACGTATCAGCATCCCCAAGCTTAACTCCTGCTCGTCCTCGAGTAGGTAAGTGATAACAAAAGAAATATTTTTTGAGGTGACATGCACCTACACAATCTTGATCATATATGTAAGCATTTGTGAGCTGGGATCATAAGAACTTAAAACATGGGCATGAAAGATATAATTTTGACAATAAGAACTTAGCAACCATGTTGTAAACATGCAAATGAACACAAACAAAAGATCATGAAAAGGAAACAATAAAAGTCAAATGTGTGTTCAAATCATAAGGAAAAACATACAAATGGTTTTCAGCTTGTCCTTCAAAGAGAGCAAAACATAAATGCATAGGACACCTTCAAGTTTAAGAGGGCGACTAGATACAAGTAATTTAAGAACAAGTGAAACCAACAATATGAGTCAATCAATGAAAACTTTGGGACAATGCACATTATACTCAGAATGACAACTATGCTCTCTTAGTGGTGCATAAAGATAGAAGGTGGTGACTCAACATAAAAGTAAAAGAAAGGCCCTTCGCAGAGGCAAGCAGTGATTAAACATGTGCTAGAGCTTTTCATTTGTAAAACAGAGAGATAAAAATTGGTTTTGAGAGGTGGTTGTCTTTGTCAACGACTGGCAATGGGGTTCTTACTATCTTCCATACAAAAATGAAGCAAGTTTTTGAGAGAGAGATTGGCACTTTTGTGCTCTTTTATAAAGCTTGGCACTCCTCCCCACCTTTTTTCCTTTCACAAACCATGGCTAACCGATTCCATCGGGTGCCCACCAACATTCACATTCCATGGAGGAGTGCCTTTTTTCTTTTCTTTTTTCTCTTTTTTTTCTTTTTGGAATAAGCAATATGGAAGATAGCAAATCCGACCACTACGTCCCCATGAGCTGAAAACAGTGTCACAAAACGAGAAGTGTTTGGAAGGTTTTTGAAAGGTAGCACATGAAAATTTACTTGGAATGGCTTGCAAATACCATGCATAGGAATTTATAGTGGACACAATGGCAAACTTGGTTTTTGGGAGTTGGATGCACGAGTAGAGCTCATACGCAGTACAAAATGAGGGCTAGCAAAAGACTGGGAGCGACCAACTAAGAGAGCAATAACGGCCATAATCATGCAAAGCGACAAAGCAACATTAAAAGAAGCATAAGATGGCATCAAAAGTCAAAAACTAAATGATCATAGAGGCTATTGGCGACTTATTTTGTAGTCAACATGGTGTAAGCATGTGCCAAGTCAACCCAAATAAAGCATCAAAGGAGAAAACCAAATAAATGCTTCCATATAATAAAAACAACGCATGATTTTCAAAGGCTCATTAAACAATCTCAGTTATTTGAGACAAGTCATGCTACAGCAAAACCACTAAGCATACTATCAAAAAGACATCAAGCACGACATGCAAAAGCCTAGGCCGCAGTCTACACAAGCTCCTTCTTGTACCACTTTTTTTGCATAAAGCTTTTTCTCTTTTCCAACACCATTTGAAATTTTTATAAACACCTCTTTTGATGAAAACCAATGAAGATCAGAGGCAAAAAAAATACACCTTGATTAAAAGATATGACAAGGTCTGAACACAAATCAAGGCGAAAACGAAAACCAAAAGCAGTAGCAGAAAAAGAGAACACTCGTTGAACGATAAGAGTGAAAACTAGAGTGTTCTTGGCAAATGAAAAGCGAGTTCATCTCCTCCAAAAGAAACATGATGTGATCTAACCATTTATTGCAGCAAACAAAACAAAACTAACTAATAAAACTAAAACAACTGACGCTCCAATAAAAACACATAGTGCATGAAGCAATAAAAATATAGTGTCTTGAAAGGTGACCTGATTTTTGCCGATGTAGAAGGGGGTGCCTCGGGGGCATCCCCAAGCTTTGACGCTTGTACTTCTTGGATATTTCTTGGGGTGATGCATGGGCATCCCCAAGCTTGAGCTTTTGTCCATTCTTCAACTCATCTCATCATTCTCCAATCCCTACACTTGAAAACTTCCTTCATACAAAACTAAACACAAATCTATTAGCAACATTAGTGTAAGCATAACATATAATCAACCTCTTTTTGCTTTAGGTTTCAACTCAAAACGACCACATATATAGCAAATACTACTGTAGCAACTTCCCCAAAAGTTCCGTGATCAAAAGAAAGCGATAAAGCGGCAAAAACGAATAGTGGCAGAAATCTGTCAAAACAGAACAGCTGACAAAGGCCGAATTTTTAAGGGGTTTTATGTTGCTCAAATCAAAAAGTGTTCAACTAATGAAAGTTTGGATATAACCTGGGGCATATGCACAAGAAATCGCAGGTCCAAAAGATATACAGAGAATTTTCACGAATTTTTACGGTGCAGCACCGAAAACTGTTTCAGGACAGCAACATCCCCAAATCTTTACCTCACTCGAATTAGAGGCTTCTCTTGGCACAAAAACAAAATAAACAAGATAAGGAGCGGTCATTACAGTAGTAATGACTTCCAAGACTCAAATAAAATAAAATAAGTACTGGAAATAAAACAATGGGTTATCTCCCAAGAGTGTTTTCTTTAACGCCTTTGAGCTAGGCGCAGTAATTTGCAAAGATGCTCATGTGGGCGCCATATAAGAGCTTGAGGCAAAGGCGCCATATAAGAACTTAAAGCAATAGAGAGCATAAAAAAGCAAATGTGGTACACATTTAAATCTAAACCACTTCCTATGAAAAATAGTCTTGTAAAGAGACAAGTCATGAAAGCGCAAAGCAAAAAGCATAGGAAGGCAAAACAAGTACAACTTCAAGAATTGCAACATAAAGAGGGGAAACTTAATATTGTTGAGATCCATCAAACCATGTTTCCCTCTCTCATAATAACTTTCAGTAGCATCATGAATAGAACTAACAATATAACTATCACATAAAGCATCTCTATCATGAGCCACATGCATAAAAGAATTAATACTCACCACAGGAACAATAGTAGTAGGAGCGAATTCAATAGAATAATTATTCTCATCACCATAATCATCATAAATAGGAGGCATATTGTAATCATAACTAATTTTATCCTCAATAGTAGGTGAACTGAAAATATTATACTCATCATCATAGCCATCATAAACTAGAGGTTTAGTATCATCACAAGCTAAAGAACAACTATTTCGCAAAGCATATTCTTCAAACATATCATCATAAGAAGGAACATGGATAGCACTAATGGTACAACAATTATTAACCTTAGAATTGGTACCAAAAAGATTTTCAATATCAAAAGTAGAGTGCTTTTCCCAATCATGATCACTAACATAGGTAATAGGCATAGGAACATCATCCCAATCAAAATTATCATAATCTATAGCAGGATCATAACGCTTAGGGGAAGATACCATGTCCTCTCGCCTTTTACTCCTCTTCTTCTTCTTCATACTCTTCTTACTCTCTCCTTTAGGAGGGAGAGACTTGAAGGGCATCTTCTCCACATATTCTCTAGGAGGGAAAGGCATCTTCTCCACATAATCTGGTTTGCTGACAGGAACAACAGAAGAAACTTTGGAGGATTCTTCCTATCTATTAATAAGATTGAAACATCTATTAGTCCTGTCATAGCTTGGCAAAATATCATGTTTTATAAGATCTTGTAAGTAAGTATTTGCGAGGCAATCTTTAGCACAATAGAGACGACAACCATGAAGGGTACTATTAATATCGGCATCTCTCATATCAACCAAAGAAATCTTTCTAGATATCTCTTCACAATTCAAAAACAAGGTAAGCTCATCATGTTGATTGAGAGTAATCTTATCATCACAATACAAATTTGCGGTACTTGTTCGATTAATTGGTCATTGAAAATTAAAGTGACCCTTTTCACCGCAAAATTCACAAAGAAAAGGATAAAGCTCACAAACCCTTTCACCAAGCACATCTAGATCCTTGAGCCACATACTGGTTTCTTCATTTGCGTGGGTGATACAATAATCTTCCTTGTTGTAACTCTGTTCACAAGGTCTATGTACTCCACAAAAATTAACATGCTTATAAGAAATAGGACTTTTAGAAGTTTGAGCATGTTTATTGCAATCATCAATAACAATATCACTTTCTATGCAGGTGTCCTTAAAAGGTTCATGATACACGTCCCCATTTCCTTTAGGAACATTCATATGTGAAGCAAAGGCTTTAAAGCAATCAACCATAATTTGAGGATCAAGACCATATTTAGCACTAAGCTCTTGAAAATTAGCAGTTTCCGCGAAAGACTTAATGCAATCAAACTCGTAATTCATACCTAATCCTTTACCTTTGTCGCTATCCCAACCTTCAATATTGTTTTGAATTGTCTCAAGCAGACCCCACTTGGTGTCGACATCCTTGCTTGTGAAAGACCCATCAAAGCATGCATCTAGATATAGTCCTTGTAATATCCTGAAAGCCTTGCATAAAAATTATTAATAACAATATTACGGGGAAGATCATGAATAGGACATTTATGCATTAGTAACTTCAATCTTCCCCAAGCTTGGGCAATGCTTTCTCCCTCATGCGGATGAAAATTATAAATGTAATTCCTATCTTTATAAACCTGACTAGAAGGATAGAATTTAGAATAAAAGAGAGGTTCAATTTCCTCCCAATCAATAGATCGGCCATCCTTCAACGTTTTATACCATTCCTCAGCTCTGCCTTTCAGCGAAAAAGAGAATAGCTTCTTCTTAACTTGGTTCATTGAAATACCTGCACACTGGAACAACTCGCATAATTCATGTATAAAAAGCAAATGGTCACCAGGATGGACAGTTCCATCTCCTAAATAGCAGTTATCCCTAACATGTTCAACAATCTTCGTAGGTATTTTAAAAGGATGAGGAGCACAAGCATCACTAGAAACATCACATATGGGAGATAAAATATTATCAGAACAGACCTTCTCCACTAAAGCTGGGGGACTAAAAATATCATACTTAACAAAACCAGCTTCCCCAAGCTTAGACTTTTCTATAGCATTAGCATTAACGTTATTCAAAGCATTCGTACTAATAACATTGCTATGTGAAATAAGCTCCAAAGGATTTTCAATTTTCTCTTCAAATCTAAAATCAGGAAAAAGACTAAAGAACTCTTTGTTTTCCATTAAGCCTAACTAGTGAAAATAAAAACAAGAAACAAAAAGATGTAATTGCAGAATCTAAAGGAAATAACTCCGAGCACTCACACAGGAGGATGCGAGTACCTTTTACCTTACCTCCCCGGCAACGGCGCCAGAAAAGAGCTTGATGTCTACGCACGCGTTTGTTCTTGTAGACAGTGTTGGGCCTCCAAGTGCAGAGGTTTGTAGAGCAGCAGCAAGTTTCCCTTAAGTGGATCACCCAAGGTTTATCGAACTCAGGGAGGAAGAGGTCAAAGCTATCCCTCTCAAACAACCCTGCAATTACAATATAGAAAGTCTCTTGTGTCCCCAACACACCCAATACACTTGTCAGATGTATAGGTGCACTAGTTCGGCGAAGAGATAGTGAAATACAAGTGGTATGGATGATTATGAGTAGTAAATGCAATCTGGAATAAAAATGGCAGCAAGCAAACAAGTAACAAAACAGCAAGTAAACGGTGTGCAAAGCTTGGAAACAAGGCCTAGGGATCATACTTTCACTAGTGGACACACTCCCAACAAATATAACATAATTGAACAAATAAACAACTTCTCTTCACTATGGTACTCTGAATTACTCTCCTATTGAATAACACTAATCATTGCGTAGTGGCTACAGAAGCACCCCTTAAAGTTCATCAAGTACTTGACAAACACCACTCATAGAGATATCCAAATCAAAGCACAACTCAAGATAGATATTATTGCAACTTAGACCAAGTACTAACACGGTACACACACTGTCAACATTACACCATGAAAGGAGGAATAGATCACTTCAATACTATCATAGCGATAATTATTCTCATAATCCATAAGAGATCACAATCGTAGCCTAGACCAAGTACCACCACGATGCACGCACTGTCACCGTTACACCATGGCAGGAGGAATAGATTACTTTAATAACATCACTAGAGTACACGTAATATCTGAATAATAACATCTACTTGTTCAACATGATACAAAGCTCACGATCACATAAAGATCCCATCATGGGAGAGAGAGGTGAACCACATAGCTACCGGTAGAGCCCTCAGCCCCGGGGATGAACTACTCCCTCCTCATCATAGGAGACAGCAAGGTTGATGGAGATGGCGGTGAGGTCGATGGAGACGGCGGAGACGGCGATGGAGACCGATGGAGATGGCTCCGGGGGCACTTCCCCGTCCCGGCAGGGTGTCGGAACAGAGACTTCTATCCCCCGAAATTTGGCTTCAACGGCGGCGGAGCTGCGGAACTATTCTGGAAAAATCGTCGACTCCCCTAGGGTTTTCCGTCCCGAGGCTTCTTATAGGAGAAGGGGCGTCGTCAGGTGGCAGCCAGGGGCTCCTCACACCAGGGTGGCGCGGCCAGGGCCTGGGCCGCGCCACCTATGTGTGAGGGCGGCCTCTGGCCCCCCCTCCGGCTCTCTTTCGGTCTTCGGGAAGCTTCTGGGAAAAATAAGACTTCTGGAACTTGTTTCGTCCAATTCTGAGAATATTTCCTGTGTAGCTTTTCTGAAACACAAAAACAGCAGAAAACAGGGAACTGGCACTGTGGCGACTTGTTAATAGGTTAGTTCCGGAAAATGCATAAAAGTGCCACGAAGTGTAACGAAACATCGGGTAAATGGTGTAAAAACAAGCATGGAGCATCAAAAATTATAGATACGTTTGAGACGTATCACATGCTTGTGTTGATAGTCCTTGCATATCATGTGTATGCTCCTTGAACACATCTCATAAAAATATGCTTACTTCATCTTGTTGCCATGATATAAATGCCTCTAGTTCCTCTAGTTGTTGTGTGTCTAACAATGTAGAGGAAACCGGAAATTCTATTGGCCAAGACATGATCTCGCTTGGTGCTTCAAGTATTTATTCATCATCATCAATTGCTTCCCACATTTGCCTTATGGCTAGGGCTTCAAAGGTAACTCATACTTTGGAACCCAATATATCTAGTGATGATGAGAATGAGGATAATGAAGAAGAAGATGATGATCTTGCTTCTTTATTTGAGAAGAGTGAAATGTTTTTTCATGCTATTCGTCAGAATAAAATTGCTTGCTCTTACTTCTATAAGATTTTGGCTATTGCCACCGAGAGCAATAAAATTATTGAGGAGCATGAGAATACCATTTTTAAAATGCAAGGTCATGCCTGATGCTCCTAGTTGATGTGGGAGCTTGGCAGTCCTTGTGCGTGGTGAATAACCAGCCCGTTGGGAACCCCAAGAGGAAGGTGTGATGAGTATAGCAGCTGGTTTTCCCTCAGTTAAGAAACCAAGGTTTATCGTTCTTGGAGAGGAGAGACAAACGACTGAAGGTGATGCTTGCTAGCTTGCGACAGCTTCGGACAACTTATATATGGCGCCTCGTCCAAGCTTTGCTTGCTAACTGCAACGCGGAACCTGCACACAACACAACCAAGTACTTCGTTCCCAACTTGCGATGAGGTTGTCAATCTCACCGGTTTGCTTGAAACAAAGGTTATAAGCGTATCGAGTGGAAAACAATAGAGTATGCGAGTAAAGTAAACAATGCGAGTAAAGTAAACAGGTGATAGCAATATGATGGAAATAGGACCGGGATCCACAGTTCACTAGTGGTGTCTCTCCATAAGATAAATAACACATGCTGGGTAAACAAATTACAGTTGGGCAATTGATAGAATAAAGATAAACGTGATATGTCAAGAAGATCACTATGAGATTTACTCTGGGCATTACAACAAAATACATAGACCGCCATCCAACTGCATCTATGACTAATAATCCACTTGTGGTGAATCAATCCGAGAACTCCACAAGTATTAAGTTGCGAACAACAGATAATTGCATTAAGCAAAGTGTGTAATGTAAACAAAGCATATGCCCTTGAGCATATGAATGTTGTTTTCTCCCTAGTAGCAATAGCACATCTACAACCTTAGAGGTTTCTGTCACTCCCCCAGGTTAAATAGAGGCATGAACCCACTATCGAGCATAAATACCCCCTCTTGGAGTCACTAGCAACTACTTGGCCAAGATAGCTACTAACAATGGAGAGCATGCAAGATCATAAACAACATAGAGATAACAAAAGATAATATTCAGTACAGCAACTCAATCATAAACACCAATATTCATCGGATCCCAACAAACCAAACATGTAGAATTACATAACGGTGATCTCAATCATGTAGGGCAACTCATGAGATCTAAACATGAAGCACATGGCCATCTAGCTACTGCTATGGACCCATAGTCCAAGGTAGACTACTCACTCATCGCTCCGGAGGCAAGCATGGCGATGAAGAAGACCTCCGGTGGCGATTCCCCTCTTCGGCAGGGTGCCGGGAAGAGCTTCTGGACCCTCCCGATCTTCGGGTCGACGGCGGCGGCGGATCGCGATGTGTTCTGGAAAAGTGATCGGGTACTTAGGTTTTTTCCGTCGGGGGGTCTTTATAGGCGAAGGGGCGATGTCAGAGGAGGGGCCAGGTGGCCTCACACCATGGTGGCGCAGGCCAGGGGCTGGCCGCGCCACCCCTGTGTGTGGGCCCCTGGTGGCCCCTCTCCTACTCTCCTTCGGATCTCTGGAAGCTTGTGGGTAAAATAAGACTTCAGGAACTTGTTTCGTCCAATTCCCAGAATATTTCTTGTGTATCACTTCTGAAACACAAAAACATCAGAAAACAGGGAACTGGCACTGTGGCAACTCGTTAATAGGTTAGTTCCAGAAAATGCATAAAAGTGCCATGAAGTGTAACGAAACAGTAGGCAAATGGTGTAAAAACAAGCATGGAGCATCAAAAATTGTAGATACGTTGGAGATGTATCAATGCCCGTGATTACGCGTATGAGATCGCGTATCTAAAAGAAGCTCTAGAAGAAGAACAAACCACCAAGGAATCTCTTGAGGAGACCTTTACTTTAGAATTATTTAAAATAAAGAAATCCTATGATAGAACTCTTGTGGTGGCAAATGATTTTGAAACTAAATATGAAGAGCTTGTAGTTACTTATGCTAAACTTCTTGAGAATGTTGTGCTTCTTAAAAATGACTCTAGGGTCATTTCGAGTGATCTCATCATTCTCACCGAGTCGCATGAGCAACTTAAAGCTTCAAATTCAAATGAGCTTACTAAATTGCCTTCTCCGCTTTCCATTAGTGATGATGCTTGTGCTACTAACTCTACTTCTTGTGAAGCATCCATCTTGAAGGAGAATGTTGAGCTAAGGGCTCAACTTGATTTGTGAACTAGCAATTATGAGAAATTGGATGAAAATCATGGAAAGCTCTCTAGCTCCCATGAGGATCTTCTAGCTTCCCATGATAGACTAAAATTAGCTCATGAGGCTATTATGTCAAAGGTAACATCTAGTGAGCCTCATGTGGACTTTTGCACTACTTCTCAAAATGCCATATTGCCTTGTGCTAGTCCTAATAATTCATCCACTCATAACATTGCTACATCTTGTGATGAATTACTTTCCTTGCCTTGTTGCTCTAACAATGAAGCTTCTATTTCCTCTAGTACTTGTGTTGTTACTAACCATGTAGAGGAAATCGAAGAGCTCAAGTCCCAAGTCTCTTCTTTGAAGAAAGACTTGGTAAAGAATCATGAAGGAAAATCCAAACTCGACAATATGTTGAGTGTGCAAAAATCCCCCAATGACAAGAGTGGACTTGCGTTTATCTCCAACAACAACAAGAAGTCCACGTTTAACAAGAAGAAGAAGGGCCAAGGACAAGTCAAAGATCCGGCCAAGATTGTTTGCTTCAAGTGCAAAATTGAAGGGCACCATGTTAGATCTTGCCCTTTGAAGAAGAAGGCACTAGTTGAGAAGCAACAAGGGAAGTGGCCTCAAGGTTAAGGTCATGCTCAACCTCGGGTTGAAGAAAGGCCACTTCCCAAGAAGAACCAAGCTAATGCTCCCATTGTGGAGAAATCAAGTGAGAAGAAGGAGAAGAAAAGAACATGCTACACATGCCGTGAGAAGGGCCACCTATCTTCGTCATGCACTATGGGTAACTCATCCAACCCTATCATAATTTATGATGCTTATTCACTTTACAAGGATATGGTTGGCAATGTGTTTGCCAAATTTATTGGTACTCAATGTGGTGTCAAGAAAAGAACCATTTGGGTGGCCAAGCCTATTGTGACTAACCTCTTAGGACCCAACTTGGTTGGGGACCAACACACCAAAACTTGATCAATAGGTGTTTGTTGGAGGGCATTGAAGACTTGGCTATATCATGAAGAATTAAGGGATCTTCATCAATATATTGTCTCAAGTCAAGTCAATTGGATTATCTTGTTTATATCATATATCCAATGTTCCTCTTTGCGGTAACATGTACTCAACTTATCTACATTGAAAGTTACTCACCCCTTTTGCATATGTTGGTTGTGTTCCATTACATGTGTTGGTATATGTTGTGCTACCTACTTGTTTTATTTTGATTAATCAAGTATGTACTTGTGGGTTTTCACACCATGTATGTGTGTTTGTGTTTGAGCCTATATTGCATCTTCTTTTATATTATTTGGCTCTTTTGAGAGACTAATGGACTATCCCATTTTGGGGGAGTGATATGCTTTGGCACTTCACAATCCTAAATATGTGTGCACATGAGGAATACCACTTAGTGTTGATATTTGAATTTATCTAGTCTCTATGTGGTATGTCATGTTCATGAGAAATTCAAATTCTATAATGTTCATTAATCTTCTCATATTGGATTTTATTTGCCTCTTGTGAAAATAAATGCTTTATCACATTATGGGGGAGTAATATGCTTTGTGCATACTACAAACCAATAAAATGTGTATATTTGAGGTTGTGTCACATAGTGTTGATATTGCAAATTATCTTTCTTCTATGTGACATGTTTGCTCAAACAAGTTTCAATTTGCCAAATTGTTTTATTGCCCTTGTTTTGGATCTTGTTTGTGAGATACATTCTTGGTAGGGTTTTCCTAAAATGTGGAATTCTACATCAAAGTTGGAAAACCATTTGCTTCAAGTTATCCTAATCATTGATTTGCGTGATTGTTTAACTATTTGAGTCTATCAAGAATATCTTCTTTAGCATGGTGTTTAATTCTTATCCTTTTCATATGCTTCTTGTTGTGAAGATTATCTTGGATTTATGTGTAAAATACCACCGGGAAATTAATAACTCCAAATACCTCTTGTCCTTGGACAATTGGTACTCTATCATGTGGTATATATATATTGATCATCTTTTTATTGGCCATTGCTTTTAATTACCTTATCTCTTGCCAAGGAATGTATTTGTTTTAAATTCCCATTGTCTTCCTTGACTCTTGTGATTCCATTTGATTTTGTTGAACTTGTTTTGTGTTATTCTTAATGTAGGTTGAGATGATGATCCCATCTGTGTGCATTTTGTATTCAAATGCAAAATCATAAATAATGCACTAATCTTGGGGGAGCTCTCCTATATTTGCTATAACATACTCTTGTGGCTTATTTCAATTGGTTTTGGTAATTGTTGGAAGACAAATCTTTTCTTTTTGGTACTTAGTGTGCCATCATAAAAAGAGTGGAGAGTTTAGTTTGTTTATTGGAACCTTGCTCTCTTTGGGAGAATGGCTATCTCTTTTCTTGATTTTGCTCTATATTCTTAAAATGAGATAAGTCATTGGGCATGTGTGCTTTAGTGATCATTTTTTCTCATTGGTGTTTGCTTTGTTCACTTGGTGGACTTTGGAGTCAATTTTGTGTTGAGTTGATTCTTTGATATAATTTTGGACAACCTTTAGTTCTTCACACCTTTGTGTGACTTCTTAGTCTTCTTGGTATTTTATCCAAATTTTATCTCTTTTGGATCTTGAAAGTTTTGTGCGTGCATATTTACTAAATGTATACTCTATGGCATGCTTTGCTTTCTTTGATCCAATATATAGGGTAAACTCCAATAAATCCTAAATCAGCTAAGATGTGCATGAAATTCAAGTTCATTTCTATATGCACATATTTATGTGGAGCTTTTCCTATATATTGTAGTGTCTCTAACTACTTTGGACCCAATGAGTTTGGGGACCATATTGTAATTGAATTTGTTTTAGGTACATCGGAGATATATTGGTGCTTGTCTCAATAATAAGCATAAAGCGGTGACTAGTTGATAATTTGTGGCAAGCTAGGATTATTGAAGAACTCCTATATCTACTACATCCTTCCAATGGTATCTCGGTAACAAGTATCTTATTCATGCATACTTTTCTAGCATCTAACCTTGTGTGGGTCATTTCATGGCATGAAAATCTTTATTTGCAAAGATCTTAATGAAACCTCTCTATTGAAAATGTGAGTAATTTGAGATGAGTGCATATTTTGGGGAATATATAAAATCATGCTCATGATTCACCCTTCCCAAATATATCTATCTAGCAATTTTATTGCATGTCCATTCCTCAAGTTCCTCACATGTACAGTATTGATGAGAGTGCAAATTTAGTTCTTTCTTTTGGTATACTTATTCGTGATACTTGTTGCTTTTCTCAAAACATCCCAACTATCTTCTTTCCCTTGTTGATATTTGTGATGTCTTTGACATGTCTGTGGTTGAAGTTCTTCAATATGCAATAAGATAAATTGAGCCTTTGGCCATACTTTAAAAGTAAAAAATCATTGGTATATTGCATGAACTGGTTTAGATATCATGTTCTTCTCTTTGTGACAAGGGTATAGATAATAGATCCCGTTAGTTGAGTACCCCTGAGGCCCATTAAGCTAGGCCCAATTGTAATAATAGTCGAAATACGAGTTCATGTCGTATGTCGATATTGTAATCTGTATTGGATCCCACCCGATCCTTGAGACCTGGTCGCCTATATAAAGGGGCCAGGAGGGGACGGTGTGGGACAGATTGAAAGCAAGCCAGATTCTACACCCACGTTTACTTTCATAGCCACCTTGTTTGACTGAGTTTACCTTCGAGTTCATCTGACGCCCTATCTCCCCGATCCTAAGTCCTTCATCTAGGACATTTGTCAAGTTTAACCATCGTCAATTGGCGCCGACCGTGGGGACTCTAGGCATTGGAATCATGAATTCGACGGCTTTTTCGCTTTTAGCCAATAGCAATCTAGAAGTCGATGAAAATGAAAAGATGGAATTGACGTTCGGAAGTCTAAGCTTCTACATCGGACCTTCGGGTTCAACTCGCCTTTCGGATCTGACGAAATCAGTTCCGTCGGTGGGCAAAACAGAGAGGATGACAGCATCTGCATCATCTGTAGGCTCTTCTAGCGAAGCAAACTCGCCAGTCAGCTTAATAACAGCAGAAAATTTGCAGGAAAAATTAGAGGAACCCGACGAAACCGGGCAAAAGACCATTGAGGAAGCAACAGTGGACAAATCAAGGGATATCGCCAGCAGAAGCAGCAACGTCTCCAGGAGCATACACCAATTATGCGTTATCATCACTGAAGCAGCAGAAGAAGAAAACAATCACGCCGGCAACAAGGAGGTCGATATGTAAGTCGACAAGGCAAGGAGCAATGGCAAGAAAGAGAAGGAGAAAGTGCACGTTTCCGCCGGAGAGTGGAGAATGATCATGACAGCTGTTAACCACGGGACTGATGTACCCGCAGATTCACGAAGAGAAGTTTTAATGGGGTACCAATACGCGCTACACCAGCGCAGGAAAAAGCTAAGGCAGGAAAGAGATATGATTATGAGAAGCCCAGATCACAACAACACACCAAGTGAAGGATATTGGAGCGAATATACCAACTCATCAGAATCCATCATGGAGAGGCACAAAGACCCGAAGCACAATAGAAGGACAATAGCACGTGTAGTAGAAGAAAGCTAGACAAGAAGCCCATGCGCGAACCAACCAGAAGAGGAGGAAGAATTCATGCAAGAAACACCAGAAGCAGCATTGATAGCAGCACATGCATACCTACTAACCACGCAACCAAAACCTGGTGACCCACGGGAACAAATGCATCAAGCCGCGATACAGAGCCTCGGGTTAGTAGAAGAAAAGCTAAAGGGAAATATTTTAGAGAAAAAGTCGACTCACCGCTGCTACTCGTGTGATGGCGCCAGAAAAGACTGTGGCGTTTAGTTGACGTGGGAGCAGTAAGTCCTTGTGCGTGGTGATGACCAGCCCGTTGGGAACCCCAAGAGGAAGGTATGATGAGTGTAGCGGCTAGTTTTCCCTCAGTTAAGAAACCAAGGTTTAATGTCGATCTTGAAGAAGAGAGACGGTGACGACTGAAGGTGATGCGGACTGGCTTAATAACACTCCAACAAGGGCGCCGTTTACGACACTTGTTGACTCGTCTTCGGCCAGCAGCAACACGGAACCTGCACACACACAACCAAGTACTTTGTTCCCAACTTGCGATGAGGTTGTCAATCTCACCGGTTTGCTTGAAACAAAGATTATGAGTGTATCGAGTGGAAAACAGTAGTAATATGCGAGTAAAGTAAACAGTGCGGGAAAAGTAAACAGGTGATTGCAATATGATTAAAATAGGACCGGGGTCCACAGTTCACTAGTGGTGTCTCTCCATAGATAAATAACATGCTGGGTAAACAAATTACAGTTGGGCAATTGATAGAATAAAGATAACGTGATATGTCAAGAAGATCACTATGAGATTCACTCTGGGCATTACAACAAAATACATAGACCGCCATCCAACTGCATCTATGACTAATAATCCACCCCCGGGGATATCATCCGAACACCCTAGAAGTATTAAGTTGCGAACAACAGATAATTGCATTAAGCAAAGTGTGTAATGTAAACAAAGCATATGCCCTCGAGCATATGAATGTTGTTTTCTCCCTAGTAGCAATAGCACATCTACCACCTTAGAGGTTTCTGTCACTCCCCCAGGTGAAATAGAGACATGAACCCACTATCGAGCATAAATACCCCCTCTTGGAGTCACTAGCAACTACTCGGCCAAGATAGCTACTAACAACGGAGAGCATGCAAGATCATAAACAACATAGAGATAACAAAAGATATAATTCAGTACAGCAACTTAATCATAAACACCAATATTCATCGGATCCCAACAAACCAACATCATAGTATTACATAACGGTGATCTCAATCATGTAAGGCAGCTCATGAGATCTAAACATGAAGCACATGGTGGAGAAGACAACCAGCTAGCTACTGCTATGGACCCATAGTCCAAGGTAGACTACTCACTCATCGCTCCGGAGGCAAACATGGCGATGAAGAAGACCTCCGGTGGCGATTCCCCTCTCCGGCAGGGTGCCGGGAAGAGCTTCTGGACCCTCCCGATCTTCGGGTCGACGGCGGCGGCGGATCGCGATGTATTCTGGAAAACTGATCGGGCCCTTAGGTTTTTCTCGTCAGGGGGTATATATAGGCGAAGGGGCGATGTCAGAGGAGGGACCACGCCCCCTCACACGGGGCTGGCGCGGCCAGGGGGGTGGCCGCGCCGCCCCTGTGTCTGGGGCCCACGTGGCCCCACTCCGTCAGGTCTTCGGATGTCTGGAAGCTTCCCCGTGAAATATGACTTCAGGAACTTGTTTCGTCCAATTCCGAGAATATTTCCTGTGTATCACTTCTGAAACACAAAAACAGCAGAAAACAGGAAACTGGCACTGTGGCACTTCGTTAATAGGTTAGTTCCGGAAAATGTATAAAAATGCCACTAAGTGTAACGAAACAATAGGCAAATGGTGTAAAAACAAGCATGGAGCATCAAAAATTATAGATACGTTTAAGACGTATCAAGCATCCCCAAGCTTAACTCCTGCTCGTCCTCGAGTAGGTAAGTGATAACAAAAGAATAATTTTTGAGGTGACATGCACCTACACAATCTTGATCATATATGTAAGCATTGGTGAGCTGGGATCAATAGAACTTAAAACATGGGCATGAAAGATATAATCATGACAATAAGAACTTAGCAACCATGTTGTAAACATGCAAATGAACACAAACAAAAGATCATGATAATGAAACAATGAAAGTCAAACGTGTGTTCAAATCATAAGGAAAAACATACAAATGGTTTTCAGCTTGTCCTTCAAAGAGAGCAAAACATAAATGCATAGGACACCTCAAAGTTTAAGAGGGCGACTAGATACAAATAATTTAAGAACAAGTGAAACCAACAATATGAGTCAATCAATGAACTTTGGGACAATGCATATCACACTAAGAATGACAACTATGCTCTCTTAATGGTGCATAAAGAAAGAAGGTGGTGACTCAACATAAAAGTAAAAGAAAGGCCCTTCGCAGAGGGAAGCAGTGATTGCAAGTTTTATAACCTTCAAAAATTATGGTACTTACCGGCTTTGAGCTCTCATTGCCCCCATCATAAGCATCTTGAATGGTTAAAGTTAATGCGAGAACAATTATGATGCATATGCTTGACAAATCATAAGTTGAAGACCTCGTGTCCCGTGAATACGAGTACCCAAACCATGCTAATTTACTTAGAGTCCCAAGCAAGGCTCTTGTCATTGTAAGTATATGCATATCATTGAGAACCGCCAATGGGGTACCTCCGTGCCCGATGACATGGAACAAGCCCACACCAAAATGACAGGACAAGCAGACAATGAACACCTCGACATCTCTTTTATTTGCTATATTGTTTAGCTTTTTATTGTGAGATGCGTCGTCGAATGTTCACCATGGGTATGCTGCAAATTTCCACCATGAATTATGCATGACTTAGATTGGCGGCCCGGCATTTCCCTAACACATATAAAAACTCCATGATCCTCACAAGATTCCCAATTCATTTCACACAGCGGGCATCCATAAACAAAAGATCACGATATCAACTCAAAAAGAAGTGCAATGTTGAAAGCTTGCCCCATGACAGCATGGCTGGGCTAGAATCCAACTTACAACTTGCAAGCATAACAACTCAGCATAAAAGACCACAATGTCAAATTTTTAAGAACAGGAAAAAGTAAAGTGTGCCTTCCGGTTCGTGAGAGCTTTACTGACCGAATTTCGCATAACACTGGTAAGAGTTTAATTTGAAGAGAATATAAAAGCAAGTCAAATTTACTTGGAATAGCAAATTGCTAGTAGGTATGTATGGTGGACACTTTGGACAACTTGGCTTTTAGGAGTTGGATGCACGAGTAGAGCTCATACTCAGTACAAGGCGAGGGCTAGCAAAAGACTGGGAGCGACCAACTAAGAGAGCAATAATGGCCATAATCATGCAAAGCGACAAAGCGACATTAAAAGAAGCATACGATGGCATCAAAAGTCAAAAACTAAATGATCATGAAGGCTAATGGCGACTTTGTAAGAGTCTAACATGTGTGAGCATGCGCCAAGTCAACCCAAATAAAGCATCAAGGAGAAAACCAAAATAATGCTTCCATACAATAAAAACAACGCATAATTTTTTCAAAGGCTCATTAAGCAATCTCAGTTATTTGAGACAAGTCATGCTACAGCAAAACCACTAAGCATACTATCAAAAAGACATCAAGCATGACATGAAAAAGCCTAAGCCGCAGTCTACACAAGCTCCTTCTTGTACCACTATTTTGCACAAAGCTTTTTCTCTTTTCCAACACCATTTGAAATTTTTATCAACACCTCTTTTGATGAAAACCAATAAAGATCAGAGGCAAAAATACACCTTGATGAAAAGATATGACAAGATCTGAACGCGAATCAAGGCGAAAACGAAAACCAAAAGCAGTAGCAGAAAAAGATGAACGCTCGATTTTTAATAAGATTGAAAACTAGAGCATTCTTTGCAAATGAAAACGAGTACATCTCCTCCAAGGAAATTTGTTGGGGTCCAACCATTTATTGCAGCAAACAAACAAACTAAACAAACTAAGAAAACTAAAACAACTGACACTCCAAGAAAAACACATAGTGCATGAAGCAATAAAAATATAGTGTCTTGAAAGGTGACCTGATTTTTGCCGATGAAGAAGGGGTGCCTCGGGGGCATCCCCAAGCTTTGACGCTTGTACTTCTTGGATATTTCTTGGGGTGATGCATGGGAATCCCCAAGCTTGAGCTTTTGTCCATTCTTCAACTCATCTCATCATTCTCCAATCCCTACACTTGAAAACTTCCTTCATACAAAACTAAACACAATTCTATTAGCAACATTAGTGTAAGCATAAAATATATTCAACCTCTTTTTAGCTTCAGGTTTCAACCCAAAACCACCACATATAAAGTATATACTACTGTAGCAACTTCCACAAGAGTTCCATGATAAAAAAGAACTCAAAAGAAAGCAATAAAGTGGCAAAAACAAATATTGGCAGAAATCTGTCAAAACTGGACAGCTGATAATGGACGAATTTTTGAGGGATTTTCTGTTGCTCAAATCAAAAAGTGTTCAACTAAGAAAAGTTTGGATATAACCTGGGGCATATGCACAAGAAATCGCAGGTCCAAAAGATAAACAGAGAATGTTCACGAATTTTTACAGTGCAGCACCGAAAACAGTTTCAGGACAGCAATAACCCCAAATCTTTACCTCACTCAAATTAGAGGCTTCTCTTGGCACAAAAACGAATTAAACAAGATAAGGAGCGGTCATTACAGTAGTAATGACTTCCAAGACTCAAATAAAAGAAAAAGTACTGAAAAGTAACAATGGGTTATCTCCCAAGAGTGCTTTTCTTTAACGCCTTTGAGCTAGGCGCAGTAGTTTGAGAAGATGCTCACATAAGAAATATGAATTGAAGCAAAAGAGAGCATCAAGGAGCAAATATAAAACACATTTAAGTCTAACCCACTTCCTATGCATAGGAATCTTGTAAGAAAATAATTCAAAGAAGCACATAGTAACAAGTATGGGTAGATAAAACAAGAGCAACTTCGGAATTTCCAATGTAAAGAGAGGTGTTTTAGTAACATGAGAATTCCAACAACCATATTTTCCTCTCTCATAATAATTTTCAGTAGCATCATGAACAAACTCAACAATATAAATATCACACTCACCCTCCTTTGTTAAGCATGGAGGGTGATCAAATAAGGTATTAGTTAAAGAGTTACTCTTATTGGGAGGTAGACATGGGTAACTCCATTCTTCCTCCTCTTGATGATCACTCTCCTCCTCTTTTTCATCCAATGAGCTTCCAATTTCTTCTTCCATAGGCTCCTTCAAGGCATTAGTCTCTTCCGTTGGAGAGCATCTATTAAGATATTTAAGAATATAGCCATTTCCTTCCTTGTAATTATCAAAGCAAAATGTGAGTATATCATAAACCTCATATTTATAAGGTGCATCATCAGTATTTTCAAGCAAATAAGCAAGTTCGAATGCACCCTTCCAAGAAATAAATTCTTCAATTTGTTCCACATCATAAAAGTCATAATTTCCATTAATATAAGAAGATATGGTAACATCATCATTATACTCACATTGAAAAGGGAGGTGTTTATACCTCCTACAGCAACAAGATTCATCAAAGCAATAAGTAACATTATAAGTAGAGCACACATTTCTAGCAATGATATATAATCTATTGATTTGTTCCTATAAGTGTTTCCCTTTTTGTGACAAGCGGTGTTCATCATAATAATTTTGCTGCTCTTCCGTGAAACCACCTTGCCAAAAAGATTTAGTTTCAAAGAAACCAACCATTGATAGAAAGCATGATAAAGCAAGACAAGTAAAAACAACTACAAAGGATTCTAAATTTTTTTGGGTTTTTGATATAGAACGATGCAGGTAAAATAAATAAAGTAAAGCAAAACAAAAAAAATAACAAAGTAAAGGATGTGCGTGCGAAGAACTCCCCTCGCAGAAGTCTTCTCTCTTCCTCGGCAACGGCGCCAGAAAAGAAGCTGCTACTCGTGTGATGGCGCCAGAAAAGACTGTGGCGTTTAGTTGACGTGGGAGCAGTAAGTCCTTGTGCGTGGTGATGACCAGCCCGTTGGGAACCCCAAGAGGAAGGTATGATGAGTGTAGCGGCTAGTTTTCCCTCAGTTAAGAAACCAAGGTTTAATGTCGATCTTGAAGAAGAGAGACGGTGACGACTGAAGGTGATGCGGACTGGCTTAATAACACTCCAACAAGGGCGCCATTTATGACACTTGTTGACTCGTCTTCGGCCAGCAGCAACGCGGAACCTGCACACACACAACCAAGTACTTTGTTCCCAACTTGCGATGAGGTTGTCAATCTCACCGGTTTGCTTGAAACAAAGATTATGAGTGTATCGAGTGGAAAACAGTAGTAATATGCGAGTAAAGTAAACAGTGCGGGAAAAGTAAACAGGTGATTGCAATATGATTAAAATAGGACCGGGGTCCACAGTTCACTAGTGGTGTCTCTCCATAGATAAATAACATGCTGGGTAAACAAATTACAGTTGGGCAATTGATAGAATAAAGATAACGTGATATGTCAAGAAGATCACTATGAGATTCACTCTGGGCATTACAACAAAATACATAGACCGCCATCCAACTGCATCTATGACTAATAATCCACCCCCGGGGATATCATCCGAACACCCTAGAAGTATTAAGTTGCGAACAACAGATAATTGCATTAAGCAAAGTGTGTAATGTAAACAAAGCATATGCCCTCGAGCATATGAATGTTGTTTTCTCCCTAGTAGCAACAGCACATCTACCACCTTAGAGGTTTCTGTCACTCCCCCAGGTGAAATAGAGACATGAACCCACTATCGAGCATAAATACCCCCTCTTGGAGTCACTAGCAACTACTCGGCCAAGATAGCTACTAACAACGGAGAGCATGCAAGATCATAAACAACATAGAGATAACAAAAGATATAATTCAGTACAACAACTTAATCATAAACACCAATATTCATCGGATCCCAACAAACCAACATCATAGTATTACATAACGGTGATCTCAATCATGTAAGGCAGCTCATGAGATCTAAACATGAAGCACATGGTGGAGAAGACAACCAGCTAGCTACTGCTATGGACCCATAGTCCAAGGTAGACTACTCACTCATCGCTCCGGAGGCAAACATGGCGATGAAGAAGACCTCCGGTGGCGATTCCCCTCTCCGGCAGGGTGCCGGGAAGAGCTTCTGGACCCTCCCGATCTTTGGGTCGACGGCGGCGGCGGATCGCGATGTATTCTGGAAAACTGATCGGGCCCTTAGGTTTTTCTCGTCAGGGGGTATATATAGGAGAAGGGGCGATGTCAGAGGAGGGACCACGCCCCCTCACACGGGGCTGGCGCGGCCAGGGGGTGGCCGCGCCGCCCCTGTGTCTGGGGCCCACGTGGCCCCACTCCGTCAGGTCTTCGGATGTCTGGAAGCTTCCCTGTGAAATATGACTTCAGGAACTTGTTTCGTCAAATTCCGAGAATATTTCCTGTGTATCACTTCTGAAACACAAAAACAGCAGAAAACAGGAAACTGGCACTGTGGCACTTCGTTAATAGGTTAGTTCCGGAAAATGTATAAAAATGCCACTAAGTGTAACGAAACAATAGGCAAATGGTGTAAAAACAAGCATGGAGCATCAAAAATTATAGATACGTTTAAGACGTATCAACCGCAGTGAAAGGAAAAAAGAAGAGGTCAAGCGCAAATCTTCGCGGAATGAAACTAGCGAGTCCTCAGAAGATGAGAAACACCAAAAGAGGAAGGAGGATGCAAGGAACATAATAGCACAAGCAAGGGTAAATAACTCACGTTATGCGTGGAGGGAAGAAAACTACAAAGACAACGAAAAAGAGATGGGCGCGCTATGCTTTACCCACAGGGTTCGCACAACGCGAGTACCCAAAGGATTTAAGTTACCACATGATCAGGAAAAGTATGATGGGTCACAGGAACCAACGCTATGGTTGTCAGACTATCTACAAGCAGTACAAATACTAGGGGGAACAAGAGCAACATCAATGCAAAGTTTGTAGCTACACCTCACCGGCGCAGCGCGGTCCTGGTTAAATACCCTACCCAACGATTCCATCGGAAGTTGGGGGGAACTAGAAAGCCAATTCGCAAGAAATTTTCGCTCAACATACAAGCGATCAGCGTCATTGGAAGAAGTCAAATCGTGCATACAGGAAAGAGACGAAACTCTGCGCTCTTACATATAACGCTGGAGTGTCACTAAAAACTCCGCAGAAGACGTCTCCGATGAAAGAGCAATAGACGCCTTTTCAGCCGAACTTCGTCGCTCAGACCTCGTGGAAGAGATAGTAAGAATAAAGCCGAGAATAGTTTCAGAACTAATGGAGATAGCTAACAGATTTGCCGACGGAGAAGACGCGTATAACAACAAAAGGGGATGCTCACCGGAAGTCGACAAATCCAGCAGGCAAAGGCGATGGTACCGCAATGGCGACAACCACGGAAGGCGAAATCAGATAGCCGCAGGATATGATGGAAGGAACGAGGAAGGCTACGAAAACAAAGAGTTTTATGCAAGAGATAGCAGGGGAAATGAGAAACCAAGGTACTCGGGGTCCTTCAGCAGAAGATATGCTATATGGTCCTTGTCGCATCCATTACGCGTACTTGGACGGGAAAAGAGTCTCCAACCACCAGATGAAAGATTGCAGAACCTTCCTAAGGTTACAAAACGCCATGGATTCAAACCAAGGGACACGACAGGGAGGAAAAATCACGAGTCAAGGATATCAAATGCAGCGACTCGCAAAGCAACTGGAGTCGAAGATATATATATTAGCAATGATTCAACCAGTGCCAAAGTCAAAAAAAGAGAGGAAGAGCATATCAAGACAGGTCAACCTGGCAATATCGTCGCCACCAGCTACTACAGAGTATCTAAAGTGGTCCGATCAACCAGTTAAATTCAGTAGAGCAGACCACCCAAGGAAAGTTCCCAGGCCAGGGCATGCACCAATGGTACTAAAAGCACAAATAGGGGGATACGACATTGGGAGAGTATTCATGGATGCAGGAAGTGATGTCTACACACTTCTATTCTTGTAGACACTTGTTGGGCCTCCAAGTGCAGAGGTTTGTAGAGCAGCAACAAGTTTCCCTTAAGTGGATCACCCAAGGTTTATCGAACTCAGGGAGGAAGAGGTCAAAGCTATCCCTCTCAAGCAACCCTACAATTACGATACAGAAAGTCTCTTGTGTCCCCAACACACCCAATACACTTGTCAAATGTATAGGTGCACTAGTTCGGCGAAGAGATAGTGAAATACAAGTGGTATAGATGATTATAAGTAGTAAATACAATCTGGAATAAAAAATCGCTGCGAGCAAACATGTAACAAAATAGCTAGTAAACGGTGTGCAATGCTTGGAAACAAGGCCTAGGGATCATACTTTCACTAGTGGACACACTCCCAACAATATAACATGAATGAACAAATAAATAACTTCTCTCCACTATGGTACTCTGAATTACTCTCCTATTGAACAACACTAATCATTGCGTAGTGGCTACAGAAGCACCCCTTAAAGTTCATCAAGTACTTGACAAACACCACTCATAGAGATACCCAAATCAAAGCACAACTCAAGATAGATATTGTTGCAACTTAGACCAAGTACTAACACGGTGCACACACTGTCAACATTACACCATGAAAGGAGGAATAGATCACTTCAATACTATCATAGTAATAATTATTCTCATAATCCACAAGAGATCACAATCATAGCCTAAACCAAGTACCACCATGATGCACGCACTGTCACCGTTACACCATGGCAGGAGGAATAGATTACTTTAATAATACCACTAGAGTACACATAATATCTGAATAATAACATCTACTTGTTCAACATGATACAAAGCTCACGATCACATAAAGATCACATCATGGGAGAGAGAGGTGAACCACATAGCTACCGGTAGAGCCCTCAGCCCCGGGGATGAACTACTCCCTCCTCATCATAGGAGACAGCAAGGTTGATGGAGATGGCGGTGAGGTCGGTGGAGACGGCGATGGAGACCGATGGAGATGGCTCCGGGGGCACTTCCCCATCCCGGCAGGGTGCCGGAACAGAGACTTCTGTCCCCCGAAATTCGTCGACGGCGGCGGCGGAGCTGCGGAACTGTTTCTGGAAAATTGCCGACTCCCCTAGGGTTTTCCATCCTGAGGCTTTATATAGGCGAAGGGGCGTCGTCAGAGGGGGAGCCAGGCGCCCTCACACGGGGCTCGCGCGGCCAGGGGCCTGGCCGCGCCACCCCTGTGTGTGGGGCCCTGGTGGCCCCACTCCTTCTCTCCTTCGGATCTCTGGAAGCTTCCGGGTAAAATAAGACTTCAGGAACTTGTTTCGTCCAATTCCGAGAATATTTCCTGTGTATCACTTCTGAAACACAAAAACAGCAGAAGACAGGGAACTGGCACTGTGGCAACTTGTTAATAGGTTAGTTCCGAAAAATGCATAAAAGTGCCACGAAGTGTAACAAAACAATAGGCAAATGGTGTAAAAACAATCATGGAGCATCAAAAATTATGGATACGTTTGAGATGTATCAGCATCCCCAAGCTTAACTCCTGCTCGTCCTCGAGTAGGTAAGTGATAACAAAAGAAATAATTTTTGAGGTGGCATGCACCTACACAATCTTGATCATATATGTAAGCATTGTGAGCTGGAATCATAAGAACTTAAAACATGGGCATGAAAGACATAATCTTGACAATAAGAAACTTAGCAACCATGTTGTAAACATGCAAATGAACACAAACAAACGATCATGAAAATGAAACAATGAAAGTCAAACGTGTGTTCAAATCATAAGGAAAAACATACAAATGGTTTTCAGCTTGTCCTTAAAAGAGAGCAAAACATAAATGCATAGGACACCTTCAAGTTTAAGAGGGCGACTAGATACAAATAATTTAAGAACAAGTGAAACCAACAATATGAATCAATCAATGAACTTTGGGACAATGCATATCACACTAAGAATGACAACTATGCTCTCTTAATGGTGCATAAAGAAAGAAGATGGCGACTCAACATAAAAGTAAAAGAAAGGCCCTTCGCAGAGGCAAGCAGTGATTAAACATGTACTAGAGCTTTTCATTTGTAAAACAAAGAGATAAAAATTGGTTTTGAGAGATGGTTGTCTTTGTCAACGACTGGCAATGGGGTTCTTACTATCTTCCATACAAAAATGAAGCAAGTTTTTGAGAGAGAGATTGGCACTTTTGTGCTCTTTTATAAAGCTTGGCACTCCTCCCCACCTTTTTTCCTTTCACAAACCATGGCTAACCGATTCCATCGGGTGCCCACCAACATTCACATTCCATGGAGGAGTGCCTTTTTTCTTTCTTTTTTTTCTTTTTCTTTTTCTTTTTGGAATAAGCAATATGGAAGATAGCAAATCCGACCACTACGTCCCCATGAGCTGAAAACAGTGTCACAAAACGAGAAGTGTTTTGAAGGTTTTTTGAAAGGTAGCACATGAAAATTTACTTGGAATGGCTTGCAAATACCATGCATAGGAATTTATAGTGGACACAATGGCAAACTTGGTTTTTGGGAGTTGGATGCACGAGTAGAGCTCATACTCAGTACAAAATGAGGGCTAGCAAAAGACTGGGAGCGACCAACTAAGAGAGCAATAACGGCCATAATCATGCAACGCGACAAAGCAACATTAAAAGAAGCATAAGATGGCATCAAAAGTCAAAAACTAAATGATCATAGAGGCTATAGGCGACTTATTTTTGTAGTCAACATGGTGTAAGCATGCGCCAAGTCAACCCAAATAAAGCATCAAAGGAGAAAACCAAATAAATGCTTCCATATAATAAAAACAACGCATGATTCTTTCAAAGGCTCATTAAGCAATCTCAGTTATTTGAGACAAGTCATGCTACAGCAAAACCACTAAGCATACTATCAAAAAGACATCAAGCATGACATGCAAAAGCCTAGGCCGCAGTCTACACAAGCTCATTTTTGTACCACTTTTTTGCATAAAGCTTTTTCTCTTTTCCAACACCATTCAAACTTTTTTAATCCAACTCTTTTGAAGAAAACCAACATGGTCCAGAGGCAAAAATACACCTTGATAAATAAATATAAGAAGATCTGAACGCAAATCAAGGCAAAAACGAAAACCAAAAGCAGTAGCAGAAAAAGAGAACACTCATTGAAACGATAAGAGTGAAAAACAGAGTGTTCTTGGCAAATGAAAAGCGAGTTCATCTCCTCCAAAAGAAATATGATGTGATCTAACCATTTATTGCAGCAAACTAAACTAAACTAATACTGAAAACTAAAACAACTAACGCTCCAAGAAAAACGCATAGTGCATGAAGCAATAAAAATATAGTGTTTTGAAAGGTGACCTGATTTTTGCCGATGAAGAAGGGGGTGCCTCGGGGGCATCCCCAAGCTTTGACGCTTGTACTTCTTGGATATTTCTTGGGGGTTGCATGGGCATCCCCAAGCTTGAGCTTTTGTCCATTCTTCAACTCATCTCATCATTCTCCAATCCCTACACTTGAAAACTTCCTTCATACAAAACTAAACACAAATCGATTAGCAACATTAGTGTAAGCATAACATATAATCAACCTCTTTTTGCTTCAGGTTTCAACCCAAAACCACCACATATATAGTATATACTACTGTAGCAACTTCTCCAAAAGTTCCATGATAAAAAGAACTCAAAAGAAAGCGATAAAGTGGCAAACACAAATATTGGCAGAAATCTGTCAAAACTGAACAGCTAACAAAGGTTGAATTGTTGAGGGATTTTCTGTTGCTCAAATAAAAAAGTGTTCAACTAACAAAAGTTTGGATATAACCTGGGGCATACGCACAAGAAATCGCAGGTCCAAAAGATATACAGAGAATTTATACGAATTTTAACGGTGCAGCACCGAAAACTGTTTCAGGACAGCAACATCCCCAAATCTTACCTCACTCAAATTAGAGGCTTCTCTTGGCACAAAAACGAAATAAAAAAAGATAAGGAGCGGTTATTACAGTAGTAATAACTTCCAAGACTCAAATAAAAGAAAAAGTACTGAAAATAAAACAATGGGTTATCTCCCAAGAGTGCTCTTCTTTAACGCCTTTGAGCTAGGCGCAGTAATTTGCAAAGATGCTCATGTGGGCGCCATATGAGAGCTTGAGGCAAAGGCGCCATATAGGAACTTAAAGCAATAGAGAGCATCAAAAAGCAAATGTGAAAGACATTTATATCTGAACCACTTCCTATGCATAGGAATCTTGTAAGAAAATAAATCAACGAGGCACATAGTAGCAAGCATGGTTAGATAAAACAAGTGCCACTTCAAGATTTGCAACATAAAGAGGGGAAACTTAATATTGTTGAGATCCATTAAACCATGTTTCCCTCTCTCATAGTAACTTTCAGTAGCATCATGAATAGAATTAAATATATAACTATCACATAAATCTTCCCTATCGTGAGCCACATGCATAAAAGAATTAATACTCACCACAGGAACAATAGTAGTAGGAGCAAATTCAATAGAATAATTATTCTCATCACCATAATCATCAAAAATAGGAGGCATATTGTAATCATAACTAATTTTATCCTCAATAGTAGGTGAATTGAAAATATTATACTCATCATCATAGCCATCATAAACTAGAGGTTCAGTATCATCACAAGCTAGAGAACAGCTATTTCGCAAAGCATATTCTTCAAACATATCATCATAAGAAGGAACATCACATATGGGAGATAAAATATCATCAGAGCAAACTTTCTCCACTAAAGCTGGGGAACTAAAAATATCATGCTTAACAAAACCAGCTTCTCCAAGCTTAGACTTTTCTATAGCATTAGCAATAACGGTGTTCAAAGCATTCATACTAACAACACTATTAGCATGCAAATTAAGCTCCAAAGGTTTTTCAATTTTCTCTTCAAACACTTCATATCTAAACTCAGGAAAAAGACTACAGAACTCATTGTTTTCCATTTAAGCCTAACTAGTGAAAATAAAAACAAGAAACAAAAAGATGTAATTGCAGAATCTAAAGGAAATAACTTCGAGTACTCACACAGGAGGATGCGAGTACCTTTTACCTTACCTCCCCGGCAACGGCGCCAGAAAAGAGCTTGATGTCTACGCACTTCTATTCTTGTAGACACTTGTTGGGCCTCCAAGTGCAGAGGTTTGTAGAGCAGCAACAAGTTTCCCTTAAGTGGATCACCCAAGGTTTATCGAACTCAGGGAGGAAGAGGTCAAAGCTATCCCTCTCAAGCAACCCCACAATTACGATGCAGGAAGTCTCTTGTGTCCCCAACACACCCAATACACTTGTCAAATGTATAGGTGCACTAGTTCGGTGAAGAGATAGTGAAATACAAGTGGTATAGATGATTATAAGTAGTAAATACAATCTGGAATAAAAATCGCTGCGAGCAAACATGTAACAAAATAGCAAGTAAATGGTGTGCAATGCTTGGAAACAAGGCCTAGGGATCATACTTTCACTAGTGGACACACTCCCAACAATATAACATGAATGAACAAATAAATAACTTCTCTCCACTATGGTACTCTGAATTACTCTCCTATTGAACAACACTAATCATTGCGTAGTGGCTACAGAAGCACCCCTTAAAGTTCATCAAGTACTTGACAAACACCACTCATAGAGATACCCAAATCAAAGCACAACTCAAGATAGATATTGTTGCAACTTAGACCAAGTACTAACACGGTGCACACACTGTCAACATTACACCATGAAAGGAGGAATAGATCACTTCAATACTATCATAGTAATAATTATTCTCATAATCCACAAGAGATCACAATCATAGCCTAAACCAAGTACCACCATGATGCACGCACTGTCACCGTTACACCATGGCAGGAGGAATAGATTACTTTAATAATACCACTAGAGTACACATAATATCTGAATAATAACATCTACTTGTTCAACATGATACAAAGCTCACGATCACATAAAGATCACATCATGGGAGAGAGAGGTGAACCACATAGCTACCGGTAGAGCCCTCAGCCCCGGGGATGAACTACTCCCTCCTCATCATAGGAGACAGCAAGGTTGATGGAGATGGCGGTGAGGTCGATGGAGACGGCGGAGACGGCGATGGAGACCGATGGAGATGGCTCCGGGAGCACTTCCCCGTCCCGGCAGGGTGCCGGAACAGAGACTTCTGTCCCCCGAAATTCGTCGACAGCGGTGGCGGAGCTGCGGAACTGTTTCTGAAAAATTGCCGACTCCCCTAGGGTTTTCCGTCCTGAGGCTTTATATAGGCGAAGGGGCGTCGTCAGAGGGGGAGCCAGGCGCCCTCACACGGGGCTCGCACGGCCAGGGGCCTGGCCGCGCCACCCCTGTGTGTGGGGCCCTGGTGGCCCCACTCCTTCTCTCCTTCGGATCTCTGGAAGCTTCCGGGTAAAATAAGACTTCAGGAACTTGTTTCGTCCAATTCCGAGAATATTTCCTGTGTATCACTTCTGAAACACAAAAACAGCAGAAAACAGGGAACTGGCACTGTGGCAACTTGTTAATAGGTTAGTTCCGAAAAATGCATAAAAGTGCCATGAAGTGTAACGAAACAATAGGCAAATGGTGTAAAAACAAGCATGGAGCATCAAAAATTATGGATACGTTTGAGACGTATCAGGAAGCGGCATAAATCTGATATATGCGAGAACTCTAAGGGCAATGTGCATTTCACTGGAAAGTTTAAAGCCAACGGATTACTCTTTCCATGGAATAGTACCAGGAAGCGCAAATTACCCTCTCGGGAAAGTAGAACTCGACGTCTGCTTCGGAAATAGCAACAATTATCGCAGAGAAAAGCAAGAATTCGAAGTTATGGATTGGCCTTCACAGTATCATGCAATCCTGGGGCGCCCAGCATTTGCAAAATTCATGGCAGTACCTCACTACGCATATCTCACACTTAAAATTCCGGGACCCAAAGGAACAATCATGGTACAAGGCTGTTTCGGAGTATCCAACACCTGTGACAAAGAATTCAATAGACTGGCGCAAACCTTTGGCATGACAGCAGAGTACGCGAGACTAAAAGGTGAAACCGACCACAACGTGCTACCTGACGTCGGGCGATCCCTGCCAGACCAAGCTTTTGATGCAACTCAAGACTCGAAGAAAATCCAGGTCCACCCTACGGACCCAAGCAAAACTACCTCTATAGCAGTAAACTTGGATCCTGCATAGGTAAGCGCGCTTGTCGAGTTCCTCCGTGAGCACTGGGAAATCTTCGCCTGGTGTCCTTCAGACATGCCAGGGGTTCCCAGGGAACTCGTCGAGCACGCACTAAACGTCGATCCCAAAGCAAAACCAGTCAAGCAACCATTGAGAAGATTCGATGAACCCAAAAGGAAGGCAATAGCATCGGAACTGCACAGGCTAGAAAATGCAGGGTGCGTCCGGGAAATCAAATTGTCGACTTGGGTATCTAATCCAGTTATAGTCCCCAAGAAAAACACGGATGTGCAAAGAGTGTGTGTTGCTATACGTCTCTCAACAAGCACTGCCCAAAGGATCCCTTCCCTCTACCTCGCATTGATCAGATAATTGACTGAACAGCAGGGTGCGAAAGGCTTTCCTTCCTGGACGCATATTCTGGCTACAACCAGATCAAGTTGAAGAAAGAAGACGAGGAAAAAACAGCTTTCATAACACCTTACGGCGTGTTCTGCTACCAAGTCATGCCTTTCGGCCTAAAAAACGCAGGAGCAACCTACCAAAGGATGATTCAAAACTGCCTCAGAAATCAAATAGGACGAAACATCCAAGTCTACATCGATGACGTGGTTATCACCATGCAAAAAGAAGAGTCACTAATCAGTGATTTAGCAGAAACTTTCGACAACCTAAATAGATACAAACTAAAGCTCAACCCAACAAAGTGCTCTTTTGGGGTATCTGCAGGGCAACTCCTCGGGTTCCTGGTATCCGCAAGAGGGATAGAGGCAAATCCAGAGAAGATCCAGGCAATACTAACGATGGGGAAACCAACAAAACTGCACGACGTACAGAAGCTCGCAGGACGCGTCGCGGCTCTAAGTCGATTTGTGGCACGGCTAGGGGAAAAAGCACTTCCCTTCTATGCACTGATGAAAAAATCAGACGATAAATTCGAGTGTACGGAAGAAGCAGACATAGCTTTCACACAATTAAAAAAGTGCTTTCCACACCGCCGGTGTTGGTCGCACCAAAGGAAAAGGAGCCATTGTTACTCTATATTGCAGCAACACATCAGGTGGTAAGTACAGTATTAGTAGTCGAAAGAAGTGAAGAAGGAAAAACCCATGGAGTTCAGCGGCCAGTATATTTCGTCAGCGAGGTGCTATCTCCAACAAAGCAAAGGTACCCGCACTATCAGAAACTTGCATACAGCGTATTCACATCAGCACGAAAACTACGGCAATATTTCACGGTACACCCGATCATAGTGGTCAACGAAGCACCACTATCCAATATATTGAATAACCCTTCAGCAACAGGACGTGTCTCCTTATGGGGAATTGAGTTGTCACCCCTGGACATCACGTATGAAAAGCGAAAGGCGATCAAATCACAAGTGTTACCAGACTTTACAGCATAGTGGCTGGAATTGCAAAACACAGGACCACCAGACCTATCGAGTGTATGGACAATGTACTTCGACGGATCAAAAAGGGTCCAAGGCGCAGGAGCAGGTAGTCCTGATATCACCACAAGGCGACAAGTTGAAATATGTGTTAAGGATGAGTTTTCCCCAAGCCTCCAATAACAAAGCTGAATATGAGGCGCTAGTCCATGGGATGAAAATGGCCAAGGCATGCGGAGCAACTTGACTGAAAATATTTGGAGACTCGAACCTCGTCGTCCAACAAGTGATGAACAAGTGCGATGCCATCAACGACAATATGACAGCATACAGGAACTTATATTATTATCTTGAGGGAACATTTGACGGATGCAAAGTTTAACATATCAGTAGAGCAAGCAACGAGGAAGCCGACAATTTAGCAAATATCGGGTCCCAGTGTTTACCCGTACCACAAGGAGTCTTTTGGGAGGAAATCGTAGAAAGATCAATAAAAGGAACCAAAGTTTCGACTATAGGAGAGCAAGCCCAGCATCAAGCAACAGGCTTGGGGGCTGGTAGCAACGGGACAGCTGAACCCGAAGAAGTCATGATGATCGAGGAAACCTGAATGCAACCATACTTGGCATACATGGTAAATAAAACACTACCCGAAGACACAGTACAAGCGAAAAGGATAATACGACGATCTAAGGCTTTTGTCGTGCTGCAAGGAAAATTATACAAGAGAAGTATAACAGGCGTCTTACAATGATGCGTCACCCCTCAAGAAGGGCAAGAAATTTTAAGAGATATCCACGTAGGAGTATGCGGACATCACGCTAGCAGCAGATCTATCGCAGCCAAAGCTTTTCGTGCAGGATTTTATTGGCTAACAGCCATTGAAGACGCAAAAGACATAGTAAGAAAATGCGAGGCTTGTCAACGCTTCGCATCTCGACCGCACGCGCCAGCAGCAGAGTTGCAATCAATACCATTATCTTGGCCCTTCGCACATTGGGGTCTCGACATGGTCGGGAAACTACATAAATCTTGGCCAGGAGGGCATGTTTATATGCTGGTAGCAGTCGACAAATTCACCAAGTGGGTAGAAGCAGCCACAGTGACAACTCAAGATTCCACAGCTGCGATTAACTTCATCAAGTCCATAGTTTTTCGCTTCGGAGTACCACATAGCATAATCACAGATAATGGGACAAACTTCACGTCGAAAGAGTTCAAGAGTTACTGTGAAGGTCTGGGAATTAAATTGAAATTTGCATCTGTGGCGCATCCAAAGTCAAATGGGCAAGTCGAGAAAGCCAATGGCTTAATATGCAATGGGATAAAGAAAAGTCTACTAGCACCACTCGAAAAAGCCAAGCACACTTGGGTGGATGAGCTACCCTCCGTACTCTGGAGTCTACGAACTACACCTAACGCAGCTACTCAAGAAACCCCCTTTTTCCTGGTCCATGGCGCAGAAGCCGTGCTTCCAGTTGAAATAACTCATGAAGCTCCAAGAATCGCGGCATATGATGAGGCAACTTCTACAGAAGCACTTCAGGATGATGTTGATACACTTGATGAAGCAAGAGATGTAGCACTCGCTAGAGCTACTCAATATCAGCAAAATCTACGAAACTACCACAATAGTCGAGTTTGTCCACGATCTTTCGTGGTGGGAGATCTAGTACTACGACTAAAGCAAGATGGCCATGGAAAATTAGAGTCCCCATAGGTGGGACCTTACATTGTGACAAAAGTAATACCAGGAGGAGCTTATCGACTACAAGACAAGAAAACGGGGAAGGACGAGAGTAACCCGTGGAATGCAGAGCAACTACGACGATTCTACGCATAGGCGAAATAAGGCGACTAAGGAGTTTTTCGAGTTATGACCCTCTGAATCCAGAACATGAGGCCATAGGGCTGGTTCATTGGGTCAAATCGACAATGTGTGTAAATATTTTACTTTATACTCGGGGGCTAAGACCCTCGAGTTGTACGAAATAATATTAACAAGTCTTGTGACTATCGGCGATATACTACAAGGTTGATTGCAACCCGATATTTCGACAGCACCATATACGGTTCACAGGAACCTGATAAAATATTAATGCACATACCTCGGAACCATGATTCATTCCCATGGTCTATTCATAAACACATAATTCCGATACGATTATTTATTACAAATAAGCACGACAAAAAAACAACTGGATTACATAAAGGAGAAACTACATTTTGGCTTCATACTCCTTCTGGCACTGGGTGCCGTCGTAGATTCTCACGTCAAACTTCGACGTGCGAACATGGAAATCAAAGGTCATGAAGAACCCCTGTTGGAGGTCATGATCCTTCGCAAATCGCGACCAGCCGCCCTTGAAGAATTGTTCACCAGCGTCGTCGTACCACACCTCCACTTCGTATGGGGTTCCTCCACCAGAGTGTTCACGGAGAACTGCTTCACGCAGTTCTCGCCCATCCATGAATTTAGTAAATTTCAGTGGCAGACGCTGAATTTCGCGGCACTGCACGTTGCAGATGTAGAAGAAATAATAGATTCGGGGCGAAGAAGAAGGAGCGTCAGGGGAAGGAGCACTTGAACCTGGCGCAGCAGAGGGCACCTTGTTTTTATTCTTGCTTCCGGCCGGACGGCTGGGGCGCCGCTTCCCGAAAGCAGACGACGATGCTACCGCAGTTGCAGCGATAGTCTTGTTTTTACTACCGCGAGGACGGCCACGGCCCCGTATCTCCACCGGGGCGCCAAGGTTCAAGCAAGAACCACTTGCATCGGCCATGGAGACAAACGATAGGGACGAAAAACCCTAGATGGGTTAAGGAAGAAGAAGACGATGCGGCGGAGGAAAGCACTAGTGAAAGGATTAGGGTTTTTACCCTGGTCAAAGCATGCTTTATTTATAAGCACGTGCTAATGGGCCTTTGGAGCAGCAAGGCCCAAAGTATACTTTTGGGTTTTTTCAGTGCAAAATAGTACAGAAGAATTAAACGTATCAAGGGAAAAGATGCGAGCAAAAAATAAAGAAAGCAGGGAATAAAAAAGTATCTGTCAAGAAACACAAGTTTACCTCATCTTCGACTCGGGGGCTTGTGTTACGAAGAGGGAGGAAACCCATTGCAAAGGTGAAGAAAGTCGACAAAATTATGTGAAAAAGAAATATAAGGAACAGGTTTTATCTATTTTCTTGAGCCTATACCCGAAAATTTCAGCTATAGCCTCGGGGGCTACTCCCATCGGGAGCGCTGTCGCGCACCCGATAGAAAGAACACGACAAAAAAGGATGGAAAGAAGTGGAAATAGGTGACAAAGAAAAAAGTTGATGAACTCGAGGTGTATGTATAATCGGTTGCTTTTTGTTAGCAAAAAAAAAACTTCGACTACACTGTCGACGAAATAAGATGTCGATTACTCCCATCGGGAGCTATTCATGAGAAGATAACTCGAAAAGTTATGTATATTGAATCAGTAAAAGAAGGCTACGAAATATAATTCTCGAGTTGCGTCATCACAACAAAACTCGAATGCCGTGACTGAAATATCTCACGAAGGTAAGACCCCAGGATCCGTCCTGTGTGGCCCGGTATACGCACATGGATGCGCTTTGCTGGTATGCATCCGTGTCTACGACGCGAAGAAAAATCCTGGTGGACGCACTGGGTACCCTGAGAACCATTGGGACTCATTCTTTGTAAGTCCTAAATGCGGCAAAAGAGTGGGTTTGACCGGTTTCCCAAATTCAAGTCCAAGGGGATTGAATTTGAAGTAGGTGGCAAGTGTCTGTTCCGGCAGTTAACTGACCTCTTGATCCGTCAGAGTTGTCAGGCTTGTTCATCAAAGCCCCTTGCGAGATATTATAGAAAAAGATAAGTCGAAAGACCAAGTCGAAGATTTCAAGATTTGAAGAAGTCAAGTATTGATCAAGTCGAAGAATTGAAGATCTGAGATTCAACCCGAATCTGCAATTCTGGTAGAATCTCGGGGGCTACTGACAAGGGTATAGATAATAGAGCCCGTTAGTTGAGTACCCCTGAGGCCCGTTAAGCTAGGCCCAATTGTAATAATAGTCGAAATACGAGTTCATGTCGTATGTCGATATTGTAATCTGTATCGGATCCCACCCGATCCTTGAGACCTGGTCGCCTATATAAAGGGGCCAGGAGGGGACAGTGTGGGACAGATTGAAAGCAAGCCAGGTTCTACACCCACGTTTACTTTCATAGCCACCTTGTTTGACTGAGTTTACCTTTGAGTTCATCCGATGCCCTGTCTCCCCGATCCTAAGTCCTTCATCTAGGACATTTGTCGAGTTTAACCCTCGTCACTTTGTATCTATTTTATGTGTACATGTTTCTTTGTGATAATTATCTTTGTGATGTTGTCTACTTAGAAACTTATACACATAAATGATATCTCCTTAATTGATATCTTATTTATTCCTTGTGTGTTGGGATGGAATGCTAAGTGACAAGGGTATAGCTAATAGAGCCCGTTAGTTGAGTACCCCTGAGGCCCGTTAAGCCAGGCCCAATTGTAATGATAGTCGAGATACGAGTTCTTACCATATGTCGATGTTGTAATCTGTGTCGGACCCTACCCGATCCTCGAGAGACATGGCCACCTATATATAGGGGCCAGGAGGGGATGGTGTGGGGCAGATTGAAAGCAAGCAAGGTTCAACACCCAAGTTTACTTTTGATATACACTTATTTTGACTAATCTTACCTTCGAGTTCATCCGACGCCCTATCTCCCCGTTCCTAAGTCCTTCATCTAGGACATTTGTCGAGTTAACCCTCATCAATTGGCGCCGACCGTGGGGATCAAGGACGTTGGAATCATGAATTCGACGGCTTTTTCGCTTTTAGCCAACAGCAGTGCACGAACCAACGGAAATCAAGAGACGGAGTTGACGATCGGAAGTTTAAGCATCCTAATCGGACCTTTGGGTTCGACTCGCCTAACAGATCCGATGAAGCCAGATCCATCGGCAAGCGAGCCCGCGATAGTGGCAATTATGGAATCATCTAAAGGCTCTTCCAGCGAGATAAACTCGCCGGTCAGCTTAGGAGAAGCACAAGTAGCAGAAGTCGATGAAATCCAGGAAAAACTCGACATGGAAGTAAAAGTGGTTAAAACGCACAATAGTACACGGGACTTCGCCGCTGAAAGTAGTGGCGTCTCCAAAAGAGTACACCAGTTATGCGTCATTATCACTAAAGCAGAAGAAGAAAACAATAACGAGGGAAATGAAGGGGTCGACAGGCAGGTCGACAAAATGAAGGAGCACAATAAAAAGGAGAAGGAGAAAATTCACGTCTCAGCCGGAGAGTGGAGGATCATCATGTCAGCTATCAATCATGGCACAGAAGTACCCGAAGGCACAAGAAGAGAAGTTCTAATGGGATATCAATACGCATTACACCAGCACAAGAAGAAACTGAGAGAGGAAAAAGACATGCTTCTGAGAAGTCAAGATAATAACAGTATGTCGAGGGAAGAGTATTGGGATGATTACAGTGATGATTCAGAGTACAGTAGGGAAATGCGTGGAGACCCAAAACACAACAGAGGAACAATGGCGTAGAGTAGAGAGGAAAGGTACTCGAGAAGTATTACTCCACAGCCAGAGGAGGAGGAAGAAGATTTCGTTCAAGAAACACCGGAAGCAGCGCTGATAGCAGCACAGGCATACCTACTAACCACACGGCCAGAACCCGGAGATCCGCGGGAAGACATGCACCAAGCTACAATATGAAGCCTCGGGATATTGGAAGACAAGATCAGGGGAAAAGGTCCAGAAGCGAAGTCGACAAGCTACAAGGAGAGGCGAAAAGAGAAGTTCAAGCATAAAGTCACACGAAACGAATCTAGCGAGTCATTAGAAGAAGAAAGGCGACAAAAAAGGAAGGAGGACGCAAGAAATATAATAGCACAGGCTTGAGTAAATAAATCACGCCACGGCTGGAGAGAAGAAAATTATGAGGACGACAAAAAGGAGATGGGCGCGTTGTGCTTTATCCGCGGGGTTCGCAAAACGTGGGTACCCAAAGGATTCAAGTTACCTCATGACCAGCAAAAATATGATGGGTCGCAAGAACCTACCTTATGGTTGGCAGATTACCTGCAGGCAGTACAGATATTAGGGGGAACAAAAGCGACAGCAATGCAAAGTCTGCAATTACACCTCACTGGCGCAGCACGGTCCTGGTTAAACACCCTACCCAATGAATCCATCGGAAGTTGGGGAGAACTCGAAAAACAATTCATAAAAGATTTCCGCTCAACATATAAGCGCCCAGCGTCACTGGAGGAAGTCAAGGCGTGTGTGCAGAGGAAAGGAGAACTCTACGTTCTTATATACAACGATGGAGTGTAATAAAAAACTCAGCAGAGGATGTCTCCGACGAAAGAGCAATAGACGCTTTTTCGGCTGGCCTTCATCGCTCAGACCTCGTGGAAGAGATAGGAAGAACAAGGCCAACAACAGTAGCCAAGTTAATGGAAGAAGCCAACAGATTCGCTGATGGAGAGGACGCATATAATAACAAAAGAGGACATTCACCAGAAGTCGACAGAACAAGTAGACAGAGGAGACGACACCGCAGCAGGGATAACCAAGGAAGGCAAAGTCAAGTAGCCGCGGGATACGAAGCAAGGGAAGAGGAAGGTTATGAAAATAGGAAGTTTCAAGCAAAAGGAGCAGAAAAACCAAAATACTCCGGCCCCTCGGCCGAAGACATGCTATATGGGCCTTGTCGAATCCACTACACATATCTTGATGGAAAGAGAGTTTCGAACCACCAGATGAAGGATTGTAGAACTTTTATCATTTGGTTTCATCCTCATTTGTTGGACTATGATGTTTCTATGTATGATGCTTTAGAGCTCATTGTGGTGATTCCAACGAGCCCAAGATCATCGAAAACGGAGTCCGGATGCAAAAGTTATCACTGTTTTCGTATTGCTCGCTCTTCCTGGGCGGATTATCCGGCCCAGTTTTGAAATATCCGGCCGAAATATCCGGCCTTAAATCTGAGTGACGCGCACTTTGCCAACTTTTGGTCCTTAGCCGTTTTCAGGGGTGGCCGGATTATCCGGCCCAGTTTTGAAATATCCGGCCAAAATATCCGGCCCCAAATCTGGACGACGCGCGCGAAGTCCTTAGCAGTTTTTGGTAGGGAGGGCGGAATATCCGGTCCAAACTTGGACCAGAATATCCGGCCCTGCAGTACAGCAACGGCTACATTCCCAGGAGGGGTATAAATACCCCTCCCCTTCTTCAAGCTTGGGTAAGCTTGTTTTCCCCTCTCTCTCCCTCCATTGTTGACCTTGGAAAGCTTGCCCATCTCTCAATTCCTCCCATGATTCTTGCATATCTTTGAGGGAAAAGAGAGAGGAGATCTAGATCTATATTTCCACCAATCACTTTCTCCTCTTTGTGAGGGGAACCCATTAGATCTAGATCTTGGAGTTCTTTGTGGATTTCTTCCTTTGTTCTTCCTCTCATATCCCTCCATAGCATTTGTTGCTTTGGTAGGATTTGGGAGAGAAGGATTTGAGCACTTCGTGTGTTCTTGCCATTGCATTTGGTGCATCGGTTTGAGTTCTCCTCGGAGATTCGGTAGTGAAAGTTCATTGAGCTTTTTACTCTTGGGTTCTTGGAACCTTAGACGGCTTAGTGGCTTAGTGGTTACTTGGGGACCTCCAATTGAGTTGTGGAGATCTTCCCAAGCTTTGTGGTACCTCCGTGGCAATTACTTGGGGACCTCCAATTAAGTTGTCGAGATCTTCCCAAGCTTTGTGGTGCCTCAGTGACGATTCTTGGGAGCCTCCAATTGTGTTGTGGAGATTGCCCCAAGCTTGTACGGGTTCGGTGACCGCCCTCAAGTGTCCCATAGTGGTCGGGTCTTCCATCTTGGTGGGAGGGCTCGAGGAGATTACGGTGAGCCTCCGTGGCATTTGGGGAGCCTTGTGCCTCCACACCGCTCCAACGGAGATTAGCACTCGCAAGGGTGTGAACTTCGGGATACATCGTTGTCTCCGCGTGCCTCGGTTATTTCTATACCCGAGCTCCTTTACTTATGCAATTTACTTTGTGATCGCCTTCGTTCTTGAAGTTTATATATCTTGCTATCACTTAATTGCTTATCTTGTCTAGCATAAGTTGTTGGTGCACATAGGTGAACCTAGTTTTTATTATGTTTTGTATGGTTGGCAAATTAAACGTTAGTTTTATTCCGCATTTGTCAAGCCACTCGTAAAAGTTTTAAATCACCTATTCACCCCCCCCCTCTAGGCGACATCCTTATCCTTTCAAGAAGAATGGAGTCGATGGTCGGGTTCTCCACAAAGATATTCCCAAGGTACTCCTTCACCGTTGCCCGGTCCGCCTCGTTCGCCAAGGCAACGTCACGCATGAAGTAGGGGTCTACTATCATGATGCCTTTGGTCTTCTCCCTCTTCGCCTTCAACGCCATATGAAGCGTGTATAGACGGACCAAGTTATAGTCCAGGCGGTTGGAGTGCAGCAGATTGTAGATGTCCTCGTACCGCACGAAGAATATTTCAGCAGGTGATCGATCAACGAAGCCATGGCCCTCTGGCACCTTGATTGTGTAGACCGGGTACCCGGGATTCTTTTCTTTAAGAAGGCGCTCCTCGAGATACTGGATGCTGTCGTGCAAATTCACGATCGCTCCACCCGCGTTGGCGAGCATCTCCTTTGCCAGCATCGGCTGACCCGCTATGTGCATAGGGAAATCACGGGGCTCTTCTCGCACGCCGTCCTCAGTCTGGAGTATCTTCCTCGGAGACAGCTGGCTCGAAGCCTTCTTGCTCCGGCTATGCTTCCGGCCCTTCTTCTTCTCCTCGATAAGAGCTCTGGATTGCAACTTATCCGGCACGGAAGCAGCAGATTTCAACTGCTCATCGACCGCCTTGTGGAGTGTGGTGGGGCTGATAACATTGGCCGGATTGGGTTGTGTGGCTGCGGCTTCCGGAGGTGTCTCCTGAGAACCGTCGCCAAACCGCAGACGCTGTGTGCATGACAGGGGATGACCGGCTTATTGACCACGGGAGGCTGGATCTCCAAGAGGAGGCATGTAGATTCCTTCGTTGGCCCCGGTGTCGAGGAAGCCGTCAATTTCATCACCCTGATCATCGCCGCGGTTAGGTGCAGCGTCCACGTGCTCGGGTGGAGGTGACGGCATGTGCGCGGCTAGCTGCTGATGCCTCTTGGTGGTGGGGACAAACACCGGTGGCCGTGCCTTTTTAGCGGGGGCAGCCGCGGGGTGCTGATCATCCTTTGCAAGGCGAATCTGTGACTTTGGCCATAGCAAGGGCCAGCCGACGCAACCTCCGAGAGAGTAATGCTCATCGGCTCCATGAGGTTGCATGGGAGGATCAATGCCGTCGCAACCCTTCAAAGGACGCACCAGGGCGACCCTGAACATGCCAGCCGGGATGGGCAAGTTGTGCATCAGGGGGTTCTTCGGTTGGCATATGGTACCCTTGCCTACATCCTTCAGCACGCCGTTCACATAGTGCAACTAGTGTCCTGCGGGAGAACATGTTGGGCATCATTATCAGATGGTACTCATCAAAAAGGACGGCAGAGTATGAAGTCAAGCCTATGATTAGTTACCTTGGTAAGGGCGTCGAGGTCGGCTAAGGTGGACACGCAAGGCTGCGTGGGCTGCGGTGGAGGCGGCGGCTGCACGTTGGTGTTGGGCGGTGGCTGCATGTTGGTGTTGGGCTGCGGCAGAGGTGGCGGCCGCGTGTTGGTGTTGGGCTGCGGCAGAGGTGGCGGCCGCGTGTTGGTGTTGGGCACTGGCGCCGGCTGCGTGTTGTTAGTGTCGGCGGCCAGCGGGCTCAGCCCCGTGAACGGGTCTGCCGATGGGTAGGAGGGCGGGGTCACCATGTTCGGCGACACATGTTGGGCCGAGTTGCTGCCGGACACGCTGGGCACCGGTATCGGCCCAACTCCACCAGCGGCATTCCACGCCGCTAGACCCTCCCACAGTTGAGGAGGAATGACCTGGCGCAACCTTCCTTCGAACTTCTCCTCCATCTGCGCCGGCAGCGCGGCCACTTGCACCTTGAGATCTGCAATCTCCTGCCTCTGCGCCTCCTCCACCTTGCTTCTTCTCTCCTTTCTAGTCTTTGATTCCTCTTTGAAGTGGACGCCGACTTTCATGGTCAGCCCAAAGCCGGAAACACGTCCAGCGGACGTCATCTTCTTATGCTTGGGCCTCTTCTTCATAATATTCGTCGCCCTGTTGAAAGGAGTGTCCCAAGGCTCTGATAGCCCTTGGGTGGAGCAAGCTGCCTCGACCGCTATTTCAGCTTCCTGCAAAAGGATTCATGAACCCAATTAGAATCATTGGTTCATTATTGATTACAAATCGACTTGAGATCCGCGGTAAGTTGCTTACCACGAGTTTCTCAAATTCTTGCACAGCCTTCTCTGAGGTTTTGAATTCCTTTGTCTTGGGGCACAGGTAGTAGCGGGCCCGCACAAAGTTTTGGACCTACGGGTCCGTGAATTTGTCAAACATGTTGGGCTTGCCAAGACGAATAAGCTCGGCGTCCTCCTTGTCCCACACTTCCTAGATTCCTCTGTAACCACCACTCCCAAGACGGTGGTGACCTAAGTTCTGTTCATACATCTTCTTCCCCAACGCCGACAAAGCTTTGAAGGTATCGGTCTCCAACTCCTCCTTGAAAAGAACATAGTCGTCGTGTTCTAGAAGTGGCTCATGCTTCTTATATCTTCCCAGCTTTCCTTCTTGTCAATCCGCTTCTTCACCCGGGTTCTCCAGCTAGCCAAGGTCATGCTCATCTTCGTAAGGGCCTGCTGGTTCACCTTGTTGTCTTTGAGGTTTAGGTTCTTGTACTCCTCCGGGAAATCGTATCGCTCCGGAAGCTTCTGTAGTAGGAGCTGGACAAGATGCGCATTGCCGAGATCTCGGAGGTTCCTCGTGTTGATCGTCACGGTCTCCCGGATGATGCAACTGGTCTGCATCTCGTATCCTGCGGCAAGGGCTTTAGGCCCCACGGGTACGCCGTTTTCATTCACTTGGGTGAAATCCTCGTGTTTTGTGCCAAGCGTCGACGGGTTCTGATCCTTCCTGATGGCCTTCTTCTTCTTAGCGGCCGAGGCAGATCCACCATCCATCTGTTCGCCAGCATCGGTGGTGTCATCCTCGGCGCTATCGGTGCGCTCGCCGCCAGCATCGGTGGTGTCATCGTCGCCGGAGTCTCCTTCTCCACCCTCGAATCTCCGTCTCCATCCTCGGAGTCATCGTTGACACCCTGATCATCTCCACCTCCGTCTCCGTCCATGACGTCTATTTCCTTCTCCTCAGCCGCCCTCTGGGATTGCATCCAAAACGGCAAGTTGGCCGCCCGGGCTTGTTCTTCGACACTCATTTGATTAGAAGGGCCAGCGCTGTCGTTGACGTGTTCGGTCGACATGTTTGCACTAAACAAAAGGAGAAAAATGTTTAGTACAAAAAAAATCGATCAGAAAATTCGGCAGCACCTCCCCTATAAATGGCTACCTAGGAGTGCCTATTTCTCACCGAAACAGAAATCAATCAACATTTCGGGAGTAACAGGCACTCATTTTTAAGTACCTGCAACAATTCACACAAAAAAGCACAAAATGTGCCTTTCCAACACAGATTTGTCGACAACATACACAGATCTACTCGTTGCCAAGCCAATCACAGTATTTCTTACTGAAACATACACATGAACTTAACAGTCTGATACATACGAAGCAAAGTGACAGCAATGATGATACACATGAAGTAATGATACATATGAAGCAAAGTGACAGCAATAATACATAAGTGACAGCAATGATACATATGAAGCAAAGTGACACCATGCTAGATGTATATAAGCTCCTATTGATGCTCCTAGTGACAGCAAAGTCACAGCTGTTGCAACAACACATCCTGCAGACATTCAGTTTTGAACAGAACATACAAGGCCTAAGAAATCTGGGGCATGTTCATTGACACAAAAGCATGCAGAAACTGAAAAATGCTCACGGTAAAATGCTCACAGTAAAATGCTCACAGTAAAATGCTCAAAATTATCTAAATGCTCACAGTAAAATGCTCAAAACTGAAAAATGCTCATAGTAAAGCATGCAGAAACTGAAAAATGCTCACAGTATGCTCACAGTAAAATGCTCAAAATTATCTAAATGCTCACAGTAAAATGCTCAAAATTATCTAAAGGTTACCAGAACATGCAGAATAATAAGAACTAGTGTAATCCATTATCGAAACAGTGGCATATAAAGTGAATTAGAGAACTAGAGATTAGCAAATTAGAACTCTAGAAGGAGAAAGTTAATTCATTTCCAGATTTTGTTGTAGTTTCTCTTTTAACTACTGTTAAAATTGTTTCTATTCAATCATCGAAATGAAGTACTTACTAATAATCCACAGTCCATGTACCCCACAACCATTTAAAGCAAAATATCACAAACTATAGCAAGGAACTACAGGTTTAAGAATCAATCTACAGCATTCATTAAATTAAGGCCAATAGATGTTAAGTATATCTTGAACATGTAGAATAATAAGATAAAGTAAGCCAAGAGATTTAACTTTCATTTTGAAGAAGCAGTACCGCCTTTATTTTTCTCTCAATGAAAGAAGTACATAACTATAAATGCCAAGTTAAGAAACATGCAATAATCATCACAGTGAATAAGTTCCTTGTCTCATAACAAATTTATAATAAAGCAGCAGGTGTTAGGCATCCTCAAAGATTGATAACGACATTATTTACAAAATCAAAAAGCTGGCAGAATCATAATTCATAGTGATGCATGACTGTGAAGCATAAGTTAAAAGGAAAAAATATATGAGGATGTACTAAGAATTAATCAAAGTCACCCCCAAATATAAGTGGAAGCTGAATCCACTGTGAACAATGCAGACCAAGCTGAATCCACTGTGAACAATGCAGGCACAAATCCACTGTGAAATCAAAATCCACTATGAACAATGCTTGGATCAATGTCTAGGTAAATAGTGTAAAATGTTGAGTTTGACTTGGATTAAGCCTCACTAAATGGTGTAAAGTGCTAAAGCATACACTTCCTAAAGCATTACGTTTTAAGAGATGACTTTTTCATAAAGATGAGCAAGCAAGCATTTGTGTAATTTTCAGATCAACTATTGTGTTAAAACAAGTTAAGAGATGATTTTTTTTTACAAAAAGCAGCTTGTCAACATAAAATTATTTTAAGGAGTGGATCAGTCAACTTCTGCTCGTAAGATCAAAGTGATTCATTCATCTAAAAAAATCAAAGAGATCCTTCTCTTTAGCATATGCATCTTCTTAGTTCTCAGTCCGCATCTTCTAAGAGATATGATGACGCATACTAAGAATATAAGAGCTGCCAAATTCGTGCAACTTACAGATGTACTGCACTATTATCTCATATATAAGCATGTACCGCACTATCATCTCATAGGCATCATAACGCACGAACTTACAGGATTATTCCACTCATTTACACGAATAATTGCAAAATGAAAATTTCTCTGCAATTCCTACGAAAACCGCCTTCCATAGAGGCCAGATAACAAAAATCAATGTGACCATTTCTCATGTCTCACACAAGCTTCGAATTCAGCAACATATACCATCAATCGGTGGGTGTTCTGTCAGCTCGAAATCACAATGGCAAACCCAAAAATGTCAAGGCATGAGCTAATTACAAGTTTACGACCTTCCCAAGTTCAGAACACGGTTACTGAGTTGATCACCAACAGGGAGGAGCAGGCAGAAAATTAAGGAGCAGATCAAGCAGCGTACGCGCTGGTAGTACGAACCTGGGAGGTGAGCGACTTAACGGGGTCCCGGCACCTCGGGGTGTCGCCGCCGTCCCGTTCCCGGCCGCCGCTCCTTCTCCTGGTGGTCGCGCTCCTCCTCCTGGTGGTCGCGCTCCTCCTCCTGGTGGTCGGCGAGCGAGGCAAGCGCAGCAAATCGAGCGCAAGCGGAGGCGGCGGATCGAGCGCGAGGCGAGCGAGGCGAGCGGAGCAGATCGAGCACGAGGCGAGCGCGAGCGGAGGCGGCGGCACGCTAGGCGAGGCGAGCGCGAGGCGAGCGGAGGCGGCGGAGCGGTTAGCTAGGGTTTGGCTTTGTCGTCATGGTGAAACAACATAAGCCATGGGATGGCTTAAATGGGGGCCGAACTAGATGCTGGAGGATTCGGGGGAGGGGAACGAGCTGAGAAGCACGACAGAAAGAGACACAGATCTACCCAGGTTCGGGGCTCTCGTGAGGAGATAACACCCCTACTCCTGCTCTACTGATTATATATTTGGATCGATGGAGTACACAACAATGGTGCTTCCAAGCTCTCTGCTAGAGGAGGAAGATAAACTGCTAAGTGTAGGAACACTGAATGACCAACCCCTTACTAGGGCTCCCTGTGCCACCTTATATAGTGGTGGCCAGGGTTACAACGGTCACATGAGACCAGGAGACACCAACTACACTCCAAACAGGACATGCTGACGATGGCTGAGACCCTTGACTTTGCCCCTGATTTCTCTCGATGGGACTCCACATCCCTGTACCTTGTACTTCTTGGACTGTGACCTTACCTCTGTGAGGTAAGGGTTGTACTTGTGCACAGTGAGGGTAGGTAAACCACCACTATGCACCCTGTCAACATGATCTCCCTCCATACTTGGCAGAATCTCTCCTTGATTGTAGGGACATGACACCTTGGTTGACTTATATATCCCGGATATGACCGTTGGCCATATCCTGGACCTATATACCGGACCAACGACCTATGAAGGTCAGGTAATCCGGCCTCCCTGCTCCTGCACATCATATCAAATAAGTTAGACCGGCATATCTATGCATATGCCGGCACTCCTCAACAAGTATCCCGGTTATACCGGCATATCTGAATAGCGGCCGGGATACACTTATATGTCGGTCTGGCTGACACTCTTATATTCCGGCCAGACCCCATCTTGGTCAACCGACATAAAGTCAATCATATTCCTTGTATCTTTCTAGTCTCTTGACCCTACCGGGGGTCATCCCCCGACACTAGTCCCCGAAGCTGTCGAGGTCCCCAGTCTTAACTGAGGGGCCTTGGCAGGTTCAACATGATATCTATGTCGGGGGGATGACCCCCGGTAGGGTCAAGAGACTAGAAAGACACAAGGTCTATGGTTGACTTTTATGCCGGTTGACCAAGAAAAGGCCTGGCCGGAATATAGGAGCATCGGCCAGGCCGGCATATGTGTGTATCCCGGCTAATACTTGGATATGCCGGTATAGCCGGAATACTGGTATATGTGTGCCGGCATATACTTAGATATGCCGGCCTAACCATTTGGTGTGTTGTGCAGGAGCAGGGGAGGCCGGATTACCCGACCCTCGTAGGTCGTTGGTCCGGCATATAAGTCCTGGGTATGGCCAACGGTCATATCCGGGATACTTAAGTCAACCAAGGTGTCACATCCCTACAATCAAGGAAGAAAACATCCAAGCATGGTAGCAGAGTAAGATGGCAGGGTGCACAGTGGAGGTTACCTACCCTCACTGTGCACAAGTACGAGCTTACCGCACAGAGGTAAGGCCACAGTCCTGGAAGTACAAGGTACAGCAAGGGGAGTCCCATCGAGAGCAATCAGGGAGAAAGTCATGGGCGTCTGCCCTCGACAGCAAGTCCTGTTTGGCGTGTAGCTGGTGTCTCCTGGTCTTCTATGACCGTTGTAACCCTGGCCACCACTATATAAGGTGGCACAGGGAGTCCTAGAAGAAGGTTGAAGGTTGAAGGTTGAAGGTTGGAGGTTTGTTGGTCACTCTGTGTTCCTACACTTAGCAGTTCATCTTCCTTCTCTAGCAGAGAGCTTGGAAGCACCATTGTTGTGTACTACATCGACCCAAATATACAATCAGTAGAGCATGAGTAGGGGTGTTATCTCCTTACGAGAGCCCCGAACCTGGGTAGATCAGTGCCTCTTTCTGTCGTGCTTTTTAGCTCGTTCCCCTCTCCCGAATCCTCCAGCATCTAGTTCGGCCCCCATTTAAGCCATCCTATGGCATATGTTGTTTCACCACGACGACATTTGGCGCCCACCGTGGGGCAGATCGATATGCTGGGCGGAGTGTTCATTCGGACGGGGTCTGTGATAGCAGCTTCGGGAGTGCGCGTGGTCTCTGGCCTCGTCCAGAGGCTAGGCTCGCTCAGTTTCGTCAGTGACAACGCCGGTTGTCTCGGTGGCCGGCCGTTCCCCAGGGATGGCCGGATTATGTCTTTCGGTTCCCACGAGGTGTACGTGGGGACTGAGAGAATTTGCAGGAAGGAGGTGCTGGTGGCGTCGGATCCTCCGTCACATCGGCTGGCTCAAGCTGGGCGTAGCGCTCGCTCAGTAGAGCCGGCTGAGGTGATAATGGCCGGCACATCCGTGCCGCCGGCGGAAGATGCCGGCAAAGCAGCAGCGGCCGGAGCTTCTCCTCCGGAGCCGCCGAAGGTCAAGAGGTCGGCGCGTCCTCCGTTGGAGCGTGCGGAGAACCTGGCCGGCATTTCCGGTGTGCCGGCTAGGGGTGAGGTTCTTCTTCCCATCATCGACCGGCTTCTCGAGCCGGTGCGATCCGGCATTGATCCGGAGCAGACAAGGGAGGTCCTGGAGGGATCTCGTCAGGCCCTCGTCGACGAGGCCCTGGCCATGAACCAGGAGCGCGAACGGTTTAACCGGCAACTCCGTGAGTATGAGGCAGCCCATGGTTTTACTCCTGTAGTAATCCGGCCTAGCCGGATAGAAGAGGTTAGAACTGCGTGAGCAGCAAGCCCGGCTTAACCAACTTTTGTCTAAAGCTACAAAGCAGCAGGAGGCCTTTAAGAAGGCAAACCCGGGTGCCGGGGCGTCTCAGTACATTGTGTCGGCGGGAGGTGCCGGCGCGAGGTCGAGGGGCCAAGCCTCGTCCCCGCATCCTAGCGCCTGGCGTGCCGGAAGTGTGACCTCTGGCCGCCGGGACAAGCAGATCCAGGTGTACGAACCGGCTGTCGCCGGAAAGCAGGCGATGGTGCAGAAGAATGTCGGCGGAGCTGACAAGTATGTCGGCAGCAAGAAGCCCGGCCAGAGTGTGCCGGCCGGGCATGAAGCAGGCGCGGCCGGTGGTGGCCGGAGTAACAGTGCAGCCCGGCGTCAGCAACAGGGCGCCGGAGGTGCAGCGCAGCAGCAGGGTGCAGGCCATCCGGGACATCGAGAGGATGACGGCAATTCCGCCCTTGCCAGGGCGGGATATCAGCAGCAGCACCAGCAAGGCCGGCATAGTGAGCAGCATCAGCCGGAGCAGCAGCAGCAGATGATCGCAGGCCCAATAGCATCCCGGCTTGGACCTCGGTCCTTGGAAGCCAATGATGCACGTTTCAAGCTAGACAAGATCCACCAATCAGAGTTGGTGGAGAGACAAGGAGCTCCGGGCCCTATGTGTTTCGGACCCCGGATTATGGGGGAACCGGTGCCTTACTTCTTCCAGCTCGCGCGTGGCGCGAGGACATATAATGGCAGTACGAAGCCGGAAGATTGGTTGGAGGATTACTCCACAGCGGTGAACATCGCCGGAGGAAACCTCAGATGGGCGGTACGATATGTGCCGCAGATGTTGGAAGGTCCAGCCAGGATATGGCTGAATAATTTGCCGGCCGGGAGTATCAACGGCTGGATTGATTTCGAAGAGCAGTTTGTGTCGAACTTTACCAGTACATACAAGAGGCCCAACCGTCTGCAGCAGCTGGCTAACTGCCGGCAAGGAGTGAATGAGACTGACCGTGACTATCTGACCAGGTGGTGCACGTTGCGCAATTCCTGCGAAGGAATCAATGAGCAGCAGGCCATCATGTGGTTCGCTCATGGGTGCCAACATGGCACCATGCTGTGGCAAAAGCTTCAGAGGCAAATGCCGGCCACGCTGGCCGAAACAATCAAGATCGCTGATAGTTATGCTCTGGGAGATCCCATGCAGCCCAGTCTCGATTCACAGGGACAGGGGCAGACCCAGCGGAACAATAGCAATGCCGGTAGACCGGGGCAGTTTTATCGCCCGGATAACCGGAATAAGAGGAGAGATGAGCGGCCGGATTATCGGTATGGCTCGGCACAAGTTGCAGCTGTGGAGGAAGAGCAAGGGGGCGCCGGCAGTAGCCAGCGTCCGAGATATGAGGGCTATCAGCAGCCTCAGCAGCAGCCGCAGCAGCAAGCACAGCCGTTCCAGAAGAAGAATGTCTGGACCAACAAGAATGCCGGCGAAGCCGCCGGCCAAAAGAAGCAGTGGCCGAAGTATACTGTGGGTCTTGCCATGGACAAGCCTTGTGTGTTCCACACATTCCAGCCGGGAAAGCCGGCAAACCATTTGACAAGGAACTGTTCGTGGCTGGACGACATATTAGCAGGTCGTGCAGGTCCCTGGGGACCGGCTAGACCCTCTGTCCCGGCAGCTCCATCGCCGTTGACAGGTGCCAATACAATTGCAGTCCCACCTAGGCCGGTTAATCCTGGGAATCAGAGCAACGCCGGAAATGCCGGCGTAAATCAAGTTGACCAGAGCTATAATCCGGAATATAACGCCGGAGGCCCAGGAGCGGGCCGGAATGAGTACAAGGAGTATGATCAGAGCTATATGGTCTTTGAGACCGAGAGAACAGACAAGCAGAGCTTGTACCGGCGGTGTCTGGAGGTGAATGCCGTTATGTCGGCTGTGCCAAAGCTGATGTACTGGTCTGACCAGGCTGTTGGTTGGGACAGGGCAGATCATCCCCGGATCATGCCAAATCCCGGCGGATATGCTCTGGTGATGGATCCGACATTCGTCGGGCCGGCTAATAACGTAAGATTCAGCAAGGTCCTCATTGATAATGGAAGCAGCATCAACATCATGTATCGGGATACGATGGAGAAGCTGCTAATCAAGGAAAATATGCTGGAACCGAGCAAGACCACGTTCCACGGCATTGTGCCGGGACTTTCGTGTGCGCCGATGGGCAAGATCCGGATGGATGTGATGTTTGGCAGCCGGGATAACTGCAGGGTGGAAAACCTCATGTTCGAGGTGGTTGATCTGGAGAGCCCCTACCATGCTTTGCTGGGTAGACCGGCACTGGCAAAATTCATGGCCTCTACGCATGTGGCGTATCTGAAGATGAAGATGCCGGGACCCAAAGGAGTGATCACCATCATTGGTGATTACAAGCGTTCGATGGCATGTGCCACCGCCGGATCCAATCTGGCCGAGACTATGATCATTGCAGAGGAGAGGAAGAGGCTCAAGCGAGCAGTGGAGATTGCTGAGACGGTCATGGCCGGCAAATCTATGTCGGGCATGACAAATCCCGGTGGCAGCGTTTCTTTTCAAGTGAGTAAGGAAGTCAAAAAGGTGCCTCTGGATGAAGCTTTCCCGGAGCGCCATGCCCTGGTTGGGGCAAGTTTGGATCCCAAATAGGAAAGCGAGCTCATCAGCTTCCTCCGTGAGAATCGGGATATCTTTGCATGGTCTACTTCGGACCTGCAAGGTGTGCCGAGGGAGCTGGCTGAGCACGCATTGCACGTGAGACCCGATGCTAAGCCAGTGAAGCAGCCGCTCCGGCGGAATGCCGGCGATAGAAGGAAAGCCATATGGGAGGAAGTGGCCAGGCTCTTAGCCTCTGGCTTTATAAAGGAAGTACTTCATCCGGATTGGGTGTCTAATCCGGTTTTGGTGGAAAAGAAGAAAGACGAGCCCGCCATAGTGAAAGTATGGCGGATGTGTGTTGATTACACCAACTTGAATAAGGCATGTCCTAAAGATCCATTCCCGCTCCCTCGGATCGATCAAGTGATTGATTCCACAGCCGGATGTGAACTGTTATCATTCGTAGATGCCTATTCTGGTTTCCACCAGATCCCTTTATATGAGCCAGATCAAATAAAGACATCCTTTATTACCCCGTACGGGGCTTATTGCTATCTCACTATGCCGTTCGGTTTAAGAAATGCCGGCGCAACTTACCAAAGGTGTATGCAAAAGTGTTTGCACGATCAGATAGATAAAAATGTGCAGGTATATGTCGATGATATCGTCATAAAAACCAAGGAGAGCAAGACTCTCATAGATGATCTCCGGGAAACCTTTGGGAACCTGAGGAGATTCCGGATGAAGTTGAATCCGGCTAAGTGCACCTTTGGTGTGCCGGCGGGCAAGTTGCTCGGTTTCCTTGTTTCCAGCCGGGGTATTGAGGTGAATCCCGGCAAGATTCGTGTCATAGAAAGGATGAAGCCGCCGACAGATTTGAGGGAAGTACAGAAGTTCACTGGGTGCCTCGCATCCCTGAGCCGCTTCATAAGCCGGCTGGGAGAGAAAGCTCTGCCGTTATATCAGTTGATGAAAAAGTCCGACACATTTGTCTGGACAACGCAAGCAGATGCAGCTTTCAAAGAATTGAAACAGTTGTTGTCAACAGCGCCGGTATTAGCGTCTCCGATGCCCCGGGAGCCAATGTTGCTCTATATAGCGGCAACCAACCGAGTTGTCAGTGCTGTGGTGGTAGTAGAGCGAGAGGAAGGAGGCAAAACCGTGCAGCGGCCGGTATATTATCTGAGTGAAGTCCTCTCCACCTCAAAGCAAAACTACCCCCACTATCAGAAGATGACCTATGGTGTCTATATGGCGGCCAAGAAGCTCAAGCATTACTTCCAAGAGCATCCAATCCGGGTAGTGGCCGAGGCCCCTATCTCGGAAATTATAAGCAACAAAGATGCCAGCGGCCGGATAGCAAAGTGGGCAATAGAGCTTTCACCATATACACCGCAGTACGATAAGAGGGATACAATCAAGTCCCAGGTCTTGGCTGATTTCTTTATTGACTGGGCCGAGATACAGTATGAGCCACCATTGCCAGATGCCAATTATTGGAGGATGCATTTCGATGGGTCCAAGACAATCCATGGCTTGGGTGCCGGCATAGTTCTCAGTTCACCAAAGAATGACCAGCTGAGATACGTCCTGCAGATTCACTTTGCAGCATCAAATAATGTGGCGGAATATGAGGCACTTGTGCATGGCCTGAAGGTGTCTAAGGACATAGGAATTCGCCGGATTATGTGCTTCGGTGATTCTGACTTAGTGATTCAGCAGTGTTCCGGCATATGGGACGCGCATGATGCTAACATGGCATCATACCGTTTCCTAGTGCAGCAGTTAAGTGGTTACTTTGAAGGTTGTGAGTTCCGGCACGTTCTCCGGGCTCAGAACGATGCAGCCGATGCATTATCCAAGCTGGGGTCTTCCCGAGATTCAATCCCGCCCGGCATTTCGCTGGAGCATCTGAGGAAGCCATCGATCAAACCCTCGCCGGAGTCATCCTCCATTTATGTCCCGCCAGGTCCAGACGAAGCAGTTCCAATGGAGATAGATGCCGGAGCCAGGACGGATAACCCGGGGACTGTTTCCTCAGTCCCGGGGACTGGGCCGGCATATGCTGTTAGTACAGTATTCCGGAGCAAAACTAAAGGCAAGGGTAAAATGTGCCAAGAGGTTGTGCCGGTTTACCCGGGGACTGCTCCGGCATACCCGGGGACTGATTCTTCAGTCCCGGGGACTTCGCAGCCCATGGAGATCGATTATGTGTCGGTCGAAATGATGGAAATAGATCAGGCAGTGTTCACTGTCAGGGAAGTGCCCTCATGGGCACGTCCTATCATGAACTTCATGGTGGATGGTCAAGTGCCGGCGGATGAAACCGAGGCCCGCCGGCTTATAAGGAGATCCAAAGCGTATACCATCATCAACAAAGAAATATACAAGAGAAGTACCACCGGAGTATTGCAGAGATGTGTCGAATCTGCGGAGGGTCTGGAGATGCTCCGGGAAATTCACCAGGGGGAGTGTGGTCACCATGCTTCGTCCAGGGCATTGGTGGCAAAGGTATTCCGGCATGGCTTCTATTGGCCAACGGCACTGCAAGAGGCAGAAAACTTGGTCCGGAAATGTAATGGGTGTCAAAGATATGCCCACCAGATTCATCAGCCGGCATCTGCCCTGAAAACTATCCCAATAACCTGGCCCTTTGCTGTTTGGGGCCTGGATATGGTCGGGGCTTTTAAGCCGGCCAGAGGGAAAATGACCCATATCCTGGTCATGGTGGACAAGTTCACCAAGTGGATTGAAGTGAAGCCCATAAGCAAGTGTGATGGTCACACAGCAGTGAAATTCTTAAAGGATATAATCTTGAGATATGGTGTTCCTCATAGCATCATCACTGACAATGGGTCAAACTTTGCCCAAGGGCCATTTGCCAGATTTTGTGAGGAAGTGGGAATCCGGCTGGACGTTGCGTCGGTTGCCCACCCTTGTGCCAATGGCCAAGTAGAGAGATCGAATGGGCTAGTATTATCCGGCATAAAACCCCGGCTGATAGAGCCCCTGGAGAAAACTCCGGGATGTTGGCTAGATGAGCTGCCAGCAGTGCTGTGGAGTTTAAGAACAACTCCGAATAGATCAACAGGCTACACACCATTTTCCTGGTGTATGGAGCAGAAGCTGTGCTTCCAACAGATGTAATACATGATGCACCAAGAATAGTGCTATATACTGAGGAAGAGGCTAAAGAAGCCAGAGAAAAATGATGTTGATCTGCTAGAGGAAGCAAGGGAAATAACTCTGTCAAGAACAGCAGTATATCAGCAGAACCTCAGACGCTATCATGCGCAGAAGGTAAATCCAAGGAGATTTCAAGAGGGAGATCTAGTACTCCGGCTAAAGCAAGGAACAGAAGGCCGGCATAAGTAACTCCTCCATGGGAGGGGCCATTCATTGTGAGCAGAGCTCTGCACAATGATGCCTATTATCTTATAGATGCGCAGGACCCCAAGAAGAATAAGGCGGACAGGTCCGGAGAAGAAACCAAGAGGCCATGGAACATAGCTCTACTGCGCCCCTTTTACTCCTGAGCAACACAATGTATGTATTTCCATATTTTCCTTTGCATGCCGGCGTGTTGTGTCGGCACAAGACTAATGAATGAAATATCGGCATCCCGAAGAAGCCGGGTAACTAGCTCCGAGGTATATTTGTTGTTTATTTACAGTTTTTTGTTATATGCCGGCTGGCTTTATTTGAATGTTTCCTATGTCGGCCTAGTAATGTGTCGGCACCAAAGGCCACTCTTCGACTCAGCTGCTGTCCGAAACCCGGCTTCATGGCTAGCAAGAGTAGATGCCGGAGATTGTCTACACATGGAAAACGGCTAAGGAAATACAAAGCAAGCGAACCGACATTTTCGTTAAAGCTAAAGTTAAAATTTAAAGTGTCGGATGATTTGAAGTCTAAGTCTCAAAGTTAAAGTACTGTATGTTCGAGGAAGCAACCTTGAGACTCATACGTCGAAAGCCAATTGAGGTAGACAAGCAGCCAAGGTTGTGAAATTGAGGAAACAGGAAAACAACTCGGTGACTTAGCCAAAAGATGATCCGGCATTAGTAACAAGCAAACCAAGATAAAACTTGTTCAGGAAGCAAACCAAAGGAAATTAAACGTGTATATTACATCTGCACCCGGCATACCGGGGATCTGATAAAACTTAAAGTGTTTGTGCTGCAAAGTCAAGGAGCAGCGGCAGAAGCAGAGGCGCCGGCTGGTGAGCAGTGGCGGTGGAGATGTCGGCTTCAGGAGTGCCGGACCCAGCAGATGGAATGGAGCCATCACCTCCGCCCGGGGCAGATGCCTGTTCCGGACATCAGTGTCGGCCTCTTCAGCTTCATCATCATCCTGGCTGGAGTCGGAGCCCTCAGCAGCGGCGGATGTCCCGGCATCGTCCTTCTTCTCCGGCTCACGGATATCCCGAACGAAGGCGTCGGTGTCGGCATAGTCCACATAGCTGTGGGCCAACTCTCGCCGGCGCCGGATATGTTCCGGATCCGTGGTCCAGATGGATCCTTCGCGCACAGTGCGCAGAGTCTCCAAGTCAGCCTTTTCATACCAGGACAAGAAGTGGCTGAGAGCTTCGTCAGCTCCAACCCTCGCGCCGGAATCTTGCCACTCCCGGAGGCGAACCTTGGCCAGCTGCAGATCGTTGCCGAGGTCGACGGGATCAGTGGGAGTCCTTTGTCCCGGCCAGAGGGCAGAGAATGCCTCCTGGGCGCCATAGAAGAGTTCTTCAGTGTAGAGCGTCATGGCGTTCTTCCGGGACTGCAGAGCCAACAGCTGCTCCGACATGTCCCAGTTGGGCGAGTCAACCGAACACCCCGGTTTTCTCGATCCAACTGCAAAGCCCTCTCAACGTCTTGGACGGAAGCGGGAAACATGTCTGAGGAATAGAAACAATGTTAGCAAAAGGAGAATATGCCGGAGAGAATTACACTATGTCGGGAAGGATAAAGGGAAAGGATTTGAAGCTTACTGGCAAGGTCGGCATTCAGCTGTGCAACTGTAACCTCCCATTTGGTGGCCTGCTCCTTCAGGCTATCCAGTTCAGCGTGGGCGTTGGAGGCATCAGTCTCGGAGGGTGACAAGCAGGGACTGGGTTTTCTTCAGTAGGCCCTCCCTCTGTTCCTTTCGTCCAGAAGCTCGGTGATCCGGCCCTTCAGCTGCTCTATCTCGGCCTTGTGAGCAGCATCCCGGTCGTCCAGTTGCTTGGCTACATCCACCGAGGACACACAGTCCTGGTGGCGTGCAAGATTAAAGGATTTGAAGTACAGAAGGATTTGAAGAAAGAAAAACAGTGAAAAGATTAAAGGATTTGAAGTACAGAAGGATTAGTCCAAGGTTAAGAGGATCCGGCATACCAGTAAGCTCTTTCACCCTCGTAAGAAGCGCGGCGACTTGTTCTTTAGTGCCAGCTGCAGAATGTCGGCACAAGTTATGTGTCGGTAAGAAGAAGTATTGCAAAGTAAAGAGAGGAAAGATATCCGGCATATAGCGGTATGTCGGCAAAAAGATTACCTTTCTTGGACAGCTCCAGCTGAAGCTTGCTATGCTCGTCGGATAACTTCCGATGCTCGCATACCAAGTTATGATACAGGTCGGCCCGGGTGTTGTTCATGCGCTGCAGAAGTGCCCGGATTTAAAATATCAGCAGAGAAAATGCGGCATGGAAATTAAGTTGAAAATTCTATCAAGTGATCATTCTACTGAAGACCCGGCACAGGTGAATGCTCAACCTATCCCGGCTCTCGGTGACTAGGATTTGAAGCTCGAATCGAGCTTATATCTCGGTCAGGAGGATTGATAAAATAATTGAGATGTGAAATTGTAGAGACCCGGCACAGGTGCTGCGCACCTATCCCGGCTCTCGGTGACTAGGATTGAAGCTCGAATCGAGCTCATATGTCGGAAAGTTCATTGCAAAAGCAGCTAAGTGCAAAAGGTCTTGGAAAATCCCGGATGTCCGTATCCCGGACAGCCGACATTTTCGGGGACTGGGGATATCTATATGTAAAGGACTTACGTTGGTTGCATCGGCCAGGCGATGAAGTCTCTGCTGGAGGCTGAGGAGCTAGCAGGCGATCGGTAGGGGCCTTCGCGGCCAGGCTATCTGCGGGGCTTGCCAGTAGCCGCGGCTTCGGCCTTCTTCTTGCGCTGGAGTCCGCGGNGAGGCTCACCGGCGGCGTTAGGGTTCCAACGAGATCCGGCTCGGCTTCGAACGGTGGTGGCGCTGCAGTGCTCCCGAGGTCCAACAGAGACGGCGACGGCCTTCAGCGGGCGACGGCGAACTCATGGGTGGTGGGGGCGAGGTGATTGCGGCGGCGGCGGCGTGCAGAGGGGTGGCTGGTGTGCGCGGCTGCTGCGGGCGTGCGCGGTGCAATTCCGACGGCGTGGCCGCGTGCGCGAGGTGGTGACGGGGTGCGGAGAGAGAGGGGGTGCGGGGGATTTTATAGGCGGCCTCGGCTTGGGCGAGGGGCTAGGGTTAGGGCTCGTCGGTTTGATCCGACGGTGGCGTGGAGAGGCGTGGCCGAGGAGGTCTCGAGGTGGGGGATGACAAGTGGCCCCCCACCTGTCAGCGGGTCACAGCGGCGCGACAGCGTACCGCTTCGGCCGGGGCATTCGCGGGCTGGGCTGGGCTGGCTTCTCAACTTGGGCTGATTTGGTGCCCCCGGCCCCTTTCTATTTTTTATTTTTCCTTTTTTTCCTTTTCTTTCCTATTTGAATTCAAAAACCGAATAAAGTCTCTAAAAGTCAAAATTTTGAATACTTTCAAGTTTGCAAACTTTCTATAGAGATAGAGGAGATGAGGTGGTCCAGAGAAACAACTAAGAAGTAGGTTTGAAAAGTAAAGCTTTGGAAAATAGAGGATCACATGTTCACATGAAATGATAGTACTTCACATGCAATGATGCAAATTTAAAATATTAAAGAGACTTTTATTTAGAAATTCTGTTTGAAAACAACAGCAGGCATGGTTTTATGATGAAATGCAAATGATGCTTATGTATGCATGCTGATTTTGAATTTTTTTAAATCTAGGGATGTTACAGAAAGCAAGCTCCAAGAGGTCAAAAATAGTGGGAGAAAACTTGCTTAAGAGGTGGGGAACCATTGGGGAAGAAGGCCGCTTAAATAGGTCCCCCAAACTCGAACCGTTGCAGCCAAAACGCGTTCAGAAGCGGTACAACCAGAGGTATAACAGGTCCTACGAAACTATCGGGGCACTACCAGGTCAATACCGCTTAAGATTCAGTACATTCGCGACCCCTAAGCGGTAGTAGGGCGGTAGTGGACTGGTACTATCGCTTAACTGAAAAACTGAAAACAGCACGATACAAAAACTTCAAGAACTTTTGTATCCGGACTCCATTTTTTATGATCTTGGGCTCGTTGGAATCACAATGCCGAGCTCTACAACTTTATGTTGAGAAACATCATAGTCCAACCATGGAAGGTAAAACCAAATGAAGAAAAGTTTAACCTCTCTATAAAAGACAAAATGTTAAAACCTTCAACACCAAAAACTCAACAAGTCTGTCATCCAAAAACCATTTTTTGATGAGATTGGGATTATCGTGAAGACAATCAAAAACTCTAAAACCTCACATTGAGAAAATCCAAATAAGAACCAAGAAAGATGATGCCAAGTATACAAAGGTTTGAGCTCTCTCCGAACAATACGATTAAGTTACTCAATCGAGAGCCCCTCTTGATAGTACGGCTACCAATCCTATAACCTGGTCTCCAAACTAACCTCAAGAGACCAGTAAGAAAGAAACCCTATCAAGATCATACATTTGCCTTGCGCATTCCACTTGAGCTAGATGATGACGGTCTTGACTCCTTCAAGTTGGAACATCTTTCTTGATTGTGCTTTCTAGCACATGCTTGATGAAGACCTCTCAAATGCTCCCTCGTACCCCAATATGGGAGAGCCTTGCTTAGCTCCATATACATGAGTCCATTGCACTATATTGACTTCGTTCTTTGCACATTGACTTGATCAACATTGCACTTCATCTTCTTTCTCCATAATGATGATGTCTTGAGAATGCACATGAGTGCTCACTCCATATTATTCCTGAAGACATACCCTATATAGGCTCAACTCCCTTATAACCAATCTTCGGATCACTCCTTGAATAACACCTTGGTCATAGAATAATCTTCGGTATTTTCATCTTCTTACAACCTTGAAACCAACATATGGCTCAAGCGTTGTCTACGGACAAGTCCTACAAATAAAACTCAATGCAAACATTAGTCCATAGGGATTGTCATTAATTAACAAAACCACACATGGGGCACATGCTCTTTCAATCTCCCCCATTTTGGTAATTGATGACAATCTCTTTGAGAGGGTTTATATAATGAATTTAAAGAACTAAGATGGTTACACTAACATCAAATACTACAAAAGTATGTGATCTTAGTAGAACCATCGTATATAGAGCAAACTCCCCCACAATCTATGCACGTGTGAATGAACTTGAATTTCATTGCATATATTACCAACCAATGTTGTTAGTGGAGTTTCCACTATATACTCAACCATGCAAGGAAAATGCTTAAGAACAAAACCAAAGCATAAAGCCCAATTCCCTTCAAATCCTCGAAACTTCTCCCCCATTGGCATCCATTGCCAAAATGGGCAAAAAAGGCTTAGAGGACCAATATAGTGAGTGTCCCTCCATAAGATGTGCAAACCCAAAAAAACAAAGCTCAGAGGAAATCAAACTATATTGAGGATCAAAGATTGCAAACAAAATAAGATGAAATGATGGTTAAACTTCCAACAAATGAAGAGAGCGATCAAAAGATCAAAATAGCAAATTGAATAACGATATTATGATAAGACCAAAACAATGCTCTAAATAATATGAGGAAGCTCCCCAAGGTTCGTGCACAAAATATTCTATTTGAATTGAAGTATAAGGTGCACAAACATAGAATCATCACTCCCTCAATATTATTCAAAACAAAATGATACCAAGTGAAATCAAATACTATGATAACCGCAAAGTGGTGCTTGAAATGAAATGAGGAAGCTCCCCAAGGTACGTGCACAAGATAGAATGTTTGCATTTGAATACAATTTGCACAACATGGAATCCCCACTCTCTCAATACCATTTAAAATGCAACCATATGCAAGAGATCATAGAAAAGAAATTAAGCTTAACACTTGCATCAAAGAAATGGCTGAGCAACAAGTAAGGAAAAGACATATTAAACGGCTCAACCAAAGGATGTGTGATAAAGCATATTATAAGACTAGTACAAGGATGAACATATATCATCCACATCATCCTCAATGAATGATATTGCTTAGCATTCCATCCCAACACACAAGGTTCAAATAAGATATCAAATAAGGAGATATCATCTCTCATGTGTATACGTTTCTAAGTAGACAACATCACGAAGATAATTATCACAAAGAAACATGTACACACAAAATAGATACTAAGAATAGAACATGATATCCAAACAAATTCATGCAATATGCAAATGATATTTTTGCTTTTAAAGCATGGCCAAAGGCTCAATTTATCTTATTGTATATTGAAGAACTTCAACCACAAACATGTCAAAGACATCACAAATACTAGGGAAAGAAGATAGTTGGGATGTTTTGAGAACATCCAAGTATCACAAAGAAGGATGCCAAAAGAAATAAGTACATTTGCACTTTCATCAATATTGCACATGTGAGGAACTTGAGGAATTGATATGCAATAAAATTACTAGATAGACATATTTAGTAAGGGTGAATCATGAGCATGATTTTATATATTCCCCATAATATGCACTCATCTCAACTTACTCACATTTTCAATAAAGAGGTTTCATAAAGATCTTTGCAAAGACCATAAGATTTGCAAATAAAGATTTTCATGCCATGAAAAGACCCACACAAGGTTGAATGCTAGAAAAGTATACATGAAGAAAATACTTGTTACCGAGATATCATTGGAAGGATGTAGTAGATAGGAGTTCTTCAATAATCCTAGCTTGCCTGAAATTATCGACTAGTCACCGCTTCATCCTTATTATTGAGACAAGCACCAATATATCTCCCATGTACCTAAAACACATTCAAGTACAATATGGTCCCCAAACTCATTGGGTCCAAAGTAGTTAGAGACACTACAATATATAGGACAAGCTCCACATAAATATGTGCATATAGATATGAACTTGAATTTCATGCACATCATAGCCGATTTAGGATTTATTGGAGTTTACCCTATATATTGAATCAAGGAAAGCAAGGCATGCCATAGAGATACATTTAGTAAAGATGCATGTACAAGACTTTCAAAAGCCAAAAGAGATACAATTTAGACAAAACACCAAGAAGACCAAGAAGTTACACAAAGGTGTGAAAAACTAAAGGTTGTCCAACTTATATCAAAGAATCAATTCAACACAAGATTGACTCCAAAGTTCAGCAAGTGAACAAAGCAAACACCAATGAGCATAAAGGATTACTAAAACACACATGATCAATGACTTATCTCATTTGAAGAGTATAAAACAAAATCAAGAAATAAGATAACCAACTCCCAAAGAGAGCAAGGTTCCAACAAACAACCAAACTCTCCACTCTTTATGATGTCACACTAAGTACCAAAAAGAAAGATTGGTCTTTCAACAATAACCAATACCAATGAAATAGCCCAAGAATATGTTATAGAAAATATAGGAGAGCTCCCCCAAAGATTAATGCATTATTTATGATTTTGCATTTGAATACAAAATGCACACAAATGGGATAATCATCTCTACCGTATATTAAGAAGAAAAAAACAAGTTCAACAAAATCAATGGAATCACAAAGTCAAGGAAGACAATGGGAAATAAACAATACATTTCTTGGCAGAGATAAGGTAATTAAAGCAATAGCCAATGTAAAGATGAACAATATAAATACCACATGATAAAGTACCAATTGTCCAAGGAAAAGAGGTATTTGGAGTTATTAATTTCCCGGTGGTAATTTTCACACAATCCAAGAATCATCTCACAACAAGAAGCATATAAAGGATAAGAGTAAACACCATGCTAAAGAAGATATTCTTGATAGACTCAAATAGTTAAACAATCACGCAAGCAATGATTAAGGATAACTTGAAGCAAATGGTTTTCCACTTGATGTAGAATTTCCACATTTGGGAAAACCCTACCAAGAATGTATCTCACAAACAAGATCCAAAACAAGAGCAATAAAACATTTTGCAAATGAACTTGTTGAGCAAACATGTCACATAGAAGAAAGATAATTGCAATATCAATACGATGTGACACAACCTCAATATACACATTTTATTGGTTTGTAGTATGCACAAAGCATATTACGACCCTCCCCATAATGTGATAAAGCATTTAATAAGAAGGCAAATAAATCCACATGAATGATTAATGGACATTATAGAATTTAAATTTCTCATGAGCATGACATACCACATAGAGACTAGATAATTTAAAATTGAACACTAAGTGGTATTCCTCATGTAACACACATTTTTAGGGTTGTGAAATGCCAAAGCATATCACTCCCCCAAGATGGGATGATCCTTAATCTCTCACAAGACCAACAAGATACAAAGAATATGCAAAAGGCTCAACAATAACACCCGTACATGGTGTGCAAACCAACAGCACATACTTGATTACTCAAATAAGCAAGTAGGAAGCACAACATATACAAACACATGCAACAGAACAAAACTGACACATACAAAGGAGCGAGTAACTTTCAATGTATAGAGGTTGAGAACATGTTACCGCAAGGAGGAACAATGGATATAGGATGTAAACATTATAATCCAATTGACTTGACTTGATACAATATAATGATGAAGATCCCTTAATTCTTCGTGATATAGCCAAATATTCAATGCCCTCCAACAAACACCTATTGGTCAAGTTTTGGCTTGTTTGGTCCCCCAACCAGTGGGTCCTAAGAGGTTAGTCACAATAGGCTTGGCAACCCAATGGTTCTTTTCTTGACACACTTTGAGCACCAACATATTTGGCAAACCATTGCCAACCATATCCTTGGAAAGTGAATAAACATCATCAATTATGATAGGGGTTGGATGAGTTATCCATAGTACCTGAAGAAGAAAGGTGACCCTTCTCACGGCATATGTAGCAAGTTCTTTTCTTCACCTTCTTCTCACTTGATTTCTTTCTCGCAATGGGAGCATTAGCTTGATTCTTCTTGGGAAGTGGCATTTCTTCAACTCGAGGTTGAGCATGACCTTGAACTTGAGGTCGCTTCCCTTGTTGCTCTCAATAGTGCCTTCTTCTCAAAGGGCAGATCTAACATGGTGCCCTTCAATTTTGCACTTGAAGCAAACAATCTGGCTGGATCTTTAACTTGTCCTTGGCCCTTCTTATTCTTGTAAATCTTGGACTTCTTCTTATTGTTGGAGATAAACCCAAGTCCACTCTTGTCATTGGGGGATTTTTGCACACTCAACATATTGTCGAGTTTGCATTTCCCGTCATGACTCTTTAACCAAGTCTTTCTTCAACGAAGAGACTTGGGCCCTAAGCTCTTCATTTCCTCTACATGGTTAGTAACAACACAAGTACTAGTAGAAGCTTCATTGTTAGAGCATAAGGCAAGGAAAGTAATTCATCACAAGTGTAGCAATATTATGAGTGGATGAGTTACTAGGACTAAGCACACGGCAATATGATATTTTGAGAAGTAGTGCAAATGTCCACCTGGGTGTCACTAGATGTTACCTTTGACATAATAGCCTCATGAGCTAATTTAGCCTATCATGGGAAGCTAGAAGATCCTCATGGGAGCTAGAGAGCTTTCCATGAGTTTCTTCCAATTTCTCATAATTGCTAGTTAGCAAATCAGTTGAGCCCTAGCTCAACATTCTCCTTCAAGATGGAGCTTCACAAGAAGTAGAGTTAGTAGCACAAGCATCATCACTAACGGAAAGCGGAGAAGGCAATTTAGTAAGCTCATTTGAATTTGAAGCTTTAAGTTTGCTCATGCGACTCGTGAGAATGATGCTCACACGAATGACCCTAGAGTCATTTTTTAAGAAGCACAACATCTCAAGGAGTTTAGCATAAGTAACTACAAGCTCTTCATATGTTAGTTTTCAAAATCATTTGCCACCAAGAGTTCTATCTATAAGGATTTCTCTATTTTAGATAACTCGAAAGTAAAGATCTCCTCAAGAGATTCCTTGGTGGTTTGTTCTTCTTCTAGAGCTTTTTTTAGATCTGCGATCTCATCCGCGTAATCACGGGCATGACCCTTGCATTTTAAAAATGGTATTCATGCGCCTCAATAATTAGGGATTTCCATTTTCGTGCCTCGGGTCCTAGTTGTGCTCAGTTTTCCCCAGCCGCTTAGTTTTTCCTCAGTTTTGCCCAAGCCCTTGTCTGAAACTCTCACAAGGAGCTCGGATGGAGAGAATCCCGTGTAAGTTGACCGTTGGTTGGTGCGGCAAGTGGGACCGCTGTTGTGCCCCGCAGTGGACACGCCTGCACTTATCCAGATCATCGGGGACCCACAACTTGTCCACGTTAGCGCGCCAGACCCACAGCTTACCCAGGTGCCCGTTGCAAAATGGGGAGCCCGAGCCAGCCCCCACGCCCGGGCCGTGCCATTGCTTCCCCCTTCTTCCCCATGCCCCATTGTTCTTCTTCTCCGCCAGCGGCAGCCCTTCTTCGGTAGGTGGGTGATGTCTAGTTTCTCTTCGACCTCCCGTTCTTCATGGCCGCAATATGGACCCGTGCCTTTGACAGATGCCCTGACTGCCCACGCCAAGAGCCTCTGAAGCGATCGATCTGTAAGACGAACGACAATGGCAACCGTGGATGTGAGTTCCTTGCATGCGAGAGCTTGCCATATAGAGAGGAGGATAAGGTTAGATCTCGCTCCAATTGCTCTGTTTCTCTCGATTTTCTTGTTATTCCCTCGAATTTGGGATTTAGGGTTCACGTTTTTGTTTTCAGATCCTGAAGAAATGCAGGTATTTCGAGTGGATCGATGTGTACGTTCAGAGGCTTAAATTGCAGGAATCAATTGGCGTATTGGGGAGCGCAATTTGGGAGGGGGGACTTGCTGTAGAGAATGCGACGGAGAGAGGGGCCGTTCCAATTATGCCTAATCTCCCAATGCAGAACTGGTGGAAGTGAAGGGAGAACTGAAGAAAATGAACAAGCAGTTAAAGCAACTGATCGAGTTGAAGAAGCAAGCTAATCTGATGGCTGGTTGTTTTTTTGTTATATAATTGCGATCAGATTCTTATCATTGCTCACAAGCGCTAGAAGTTGTTATAAGGGATCCCTTGTTACAATCCATTATTCAGTTACATGTACTTGTAGTTGTTTTTCAAAGTTAGTGTGTGCATTCACCGAAATTACCAAAAAATAATAAGTGTTAGGGAATATAGGAATGCTAAAGATAGTTGATAATTGTTGAGGGGTGACAAATATGCATTCACCAAAATCCCACAAATATGTATGTCTCATATTTATAACCAAAATTATACCACTTTTTGGGACATTTCAATAACCAAACTATATCCCAAACTATATTCCCTAAAAAAAAGGAATGCTAAAGAAAGTTGATAATTGTTAGAGGGGTGATAAATAATCCATTCACCGAAATCCCAAAAATATGCCAAATATGGATGTCTCATGTTTCTACCAAATTAACCACTTTGGGCCATTCAAATTGCCAAAACTATATTCCCTAAAAGAAAAGGAGCTAAAGATAGTTGATAATTGTTAGAGGGTGATAAATAATTCATTCACTGAAATCCCCCAAATATGCCAAACATGTATGTCTCATGTTTCTACCAAATTATACCACTTTTGGCCATTTCAAATTACCAAACTATATTCCCTAAAAGAAAAGGAATGCTAAAAGATAGTTGATAATTGTTAAGGGGTGATAAATAATCCATTCACTGAAATCCCCAAATATGCCAAATATGTATTATCATGGTTTCTACTAACCAAATTATCCACTTTGGGCCGTTTCAAATTACCAAATCTATATTCCCTAAAAGAAAAGGAATGCTAAAGATAGTTGATAATTGTAGAGGGGTGATAAATGTATGTCTCTTGTTTACACCAAAATAACTACTTTTTAGTTTAACATTTTTAATCATGGAAAATAATGCATAAATAGAGGGAATATAGTTACGTGGCAAAATAATCCATAAATGCACACAGATCGACTCCACCAACCATTGATCCACCGACAGAGAGAGAGGGGTGGCCATGAAGAGAGAGAGAGAGGGTGGCCATGAAGAGACGGATAGGGTATACTGCCCGTTAGATCAGTGGATCAACGGTTGGGTGGAGTCGATCCGTGTGACAACTTCCAACCAATCAGGATAAGTTTGGGTTTTTGTGAGCATTTGTGACAGTACTTGAGGGCAAAACTGAGTAGTACTAAGAAACCAAGGGCACGTAAATAGTAAATAGACTAAGGGATTCAAACAAAAGAATTGCAAAATGAAAAATGCGTGTTTTGTACAATATAATTCATATTGGGCTACATCAAATTATTTGCAATTCAAATATACATGAGTGTGACAATTATGGCCTCATTTAGACAAACTATATTTGGGGAAGAGTTTTTAAAGGGGTTTGAGTGGAAACATGCATCTTCATAGCTACTAGTGATTAAGAAGTGGCAATTTGTGGTAAAACATGATTTATCTATGTTTGTTAAGGTGGCAGGTTGCGTAGTAAGACTCCATGAGTAGGTGCCACTATGTTTTATTTTTTTGGATTTTTTTGCGCATGAAATGACTCAATTAGCTATGTTAATCTCATTTGTTGACTCTCTGTTGACCAGCTACTTGAGGGTAGAACTGAGTATATTGCACTTGCTAGTCTAAGCACTCGAGGGGAAAACTGAGTACAGATAAAATTTCTGTATAAGGCTCGAGGCTAGAACTGAGTACAACCAAACGTCGAAGGGTTAGCCTCGTGTCGCGGTGCACGCTGCAGCCGTGCATAGCAGACCGCGTGTTGCGGTACACACCAAATGCCACCTTCGTCTTTATAGAGCCCCTCTTTCTCTCTCTCGATGCTCGCCACTCTCTCATTCTCACTGCAACTGCCTCTCCTGTCCCATCATCTTCTCCACTTCGCGTCGAAACCCCCCCCCCCCCAAAACCCTGGCGATAGAGAAGAATGAGATACCCATTGTCGGTGCTTCCGACGTAGCCGCCGGCGCATCGGCCGCCGGCGCATTGGCCGCCGCCCCCGTCCCCCTGTCGATCTTCGAACGTAGCCACCGGCGCATACAGCCGCCGGTGGATCGGCCGCCGCCCCCGTCCAGGCCCCCATCGCTGCTTCCGACGTAGCCGTCGCTCATCAGCCGCGGCGCATCGGCCGCCGCCCAGTCCAGGCCCCGTCCAGTTCCCCCTCGATTGGGACCCGTACGAACAAGAGCCGTACGTCGCCCCAGAGAACCCCTACGACACCAGCATCGTCAACGACGAGGAGGTAACCCTTTGTTCCCTTGTTCTAATCCCATTTCAATTCTTTTTGTGTTAGATCTTTTGTTATTAGGTTCCTCTGTTCCTAGTTTCTATAATTTTGTGTTAGATCTTGCGTTATTAGGGTTCGTCTATTCCTAGTTCAATCCTTTTGTGTTAGATCTTGCGTTATTAGGGTTCATCTATTCCTAGTTCTAGATCTTGTGTGTTAGATCTAGCGTTATTAGGGTTCGTCTGTTCCTAGTTCTAGATCTTGCGTTATTAGTGTTTGTGATTTGCTTTTGTTTAAGATTCGGTTAACTTATATGAGTAATCAATCCCATCCGGTTAATTTGTGCCGATGAGATGATATTGGGCACAGATTGATTCAGGGTTTGGTCTGTGAACAATTGGGGTGTACAAATTTGTTGTGCATGATCTTTGGTTCACTGACCCAAATCCTGGATATAAGTGTGTCCAATGTAACTAAGGCTATCTCTTTTTTTCGTGCCCATATTATCATGCATGACTTTTGTTCACTCTCTGTTCCATCATCGCTGCAATTGACTCCGTGTTTTTCGATCTTTGGTGCTACGTGATAGGTGCAGAGCAGCGACATCGAAGACGACGACGAGTCCTTCCACACCAAGACTCGTCACGTCCTCCGGAGGCTGCAGTCTGGCCATTACGATCGCCACTTTGCTCGAGGTGTTTACAGGTGCCCCTTCTGCACCAGGAGGCTCCGCGCCACCGACTTCAACTGCCTGGTGAACCATGCCGAATCCATTGGCAGAGCCATTGGCGGCGCTAGAGTTGGAACGACCGTGAACGTGCATGCGTTCATGGCCAAACAACAAAGCACTTGGGATTCACCTGCGCAGCCTCCAGGCTTAATCCCATTCATGTAAAATGTAGGTTATGTTGGATCTCGGTCGGTAGTACTGTTAATCTATGCTATGTTGGCTGCTGTTGGTCGGGGGGATGACCCCCGGTAGGGTCAAGAGACTAGAAAGACACAAGGTCTATGGTTGACTTTTATGCCGGTTGACCAAGAAAAGGCCTGGCCGGAATATAGGAGCATCGGCCAGGCCGGCATATATGTGTATCCCGGCTAATACTTGGATATGCCGGTATAGCCGGAATACTAGTATATGTGTGCCGGCATATACTTAGATATGCCGGCCTAACCATTTGGTGTGTTGTGCAGGAGCAGGGGAGGCCGGATTACCCGACCCTCGTAGGTCGTTGGTCCGGCATATAAGTCCTGGGTATGGCCAACGGTCATATCCGGGATACTTAAGTCAACCAAGGTGTCACATCCCTACAATCAAGGAAGAAAACATCCAAGCATGGTAGCAGAGTAAGATGGCAGGGTGCACAGTGGAGGTTACCTACCCTCACTGTGCACAAGTACGAGCTTACCGCACAGAGGTAAGGCCACAGTCCTGGAAGTACAAGGTACAGCAAGGGGAGTCCCATCGAGAGCAATCAGGGAGAAAGTCATGGGCGTCTGCCCTCGACAGCAAGTCCTGTTTGGCGTGTAGCTGGTGTCTCCTGGTCTTCTATGACCGTTGTAACCCTGGCCACCACTATATAAGGTGGCACAGGGAGTCCTAGAAGAAGGTTGAAGGTTGAAGGTTGAGGTTGGAGGTTTGTTGGTCACTCTGTGTTCCTACACTTAGCAGTTCATCTTCCTTCTCTAGCAGAGAGCTTGGAAGCACCATTGTTGTGTACTACATCGACCCAAATATACAATCAGTAGAGCATGAGTAGGTGTGTTATCTCCTTACGAGAGCCCCGAACCTGGGTAGATCAGTGCCTCTTTCTGTCGTGCTTTTTAGCTCGTTCCCCTCTCCCGAATCCTCCAGCAGCTAGTTCGGCCCCCATTTAAGCCATCCTATGGCATATGTTGTTTCACCACGACGACATTTGGCGCCCACCGTGGGGCAGATCGATATGCTGGGCGGAGTGTTCATTCGGACGGGGTCTGTGATAGCAGCTTCGGGAGTGCGCGTGGTCTCTGGCCTCGTCCAGAGGCTAGGCTCGCTCAGTTTCGTCAGTGACAACGCCGGTTGTCTCGGTGGCCGGCCGTTCCCCAGGGATGGCCGGATTATGTCTTTCGGTTCCCACGAGGTGTACGTGGGGACTGAGAGAATTTGCAGGAAGGAGGTGCTGGTGGCGTCGGATCCTCCGTCACATCGGCTGGCTCACGCTGGGCGTAGCGCTCGCTCAGTAGAGCCGGCTGAGGTGATGATGGCCGGCACATCCGTGCCGCCGGCGGAAGATGCCGGCAAAGCAGCAGCGGCCGGAGCTTCTCCTCCGGAGCCGCCGAAGGTCAAGAGGTCGGCGCGTCCTCCGTTGGAGCGTGCGGAGAACCTGGCCGGCATTTCCGGTGTGCCGGCTAGGGGTGAGGTTCTTCTTCCCATCATCGACCGGCTTCTCGAGCCGGTGCGATCCGGCATTGATCCGGAGCAGACAAGGGAGGTCCTGGAGGGATCTCGTCAGGCCCTCGTCGACGAGGCCCTGGCCATGAACCAGGAGCGCGAACGGTTTAACCGGCAACTCCGTGAGTATGAGGCAGCCCATGGTTTTACTCCTGTAGTAATCCGGCCTAGCCGGATAGAAGAGGTTAGAACTGCGTGAGCAGCAAGGCAAGCCCGGCTTAACCAACTTTTGTCTGAAGCTACAAAGCAGCAGGAGGCCTTTAAGAAGGCAAACCCGGGTGCCGGGGCGTCTCAGTACATTGTGTCGGCGGGAGGTGCCGGCGCGAGGTCGAGGGGCCAAGCCTCGTCCCCGCATCCTAGCGCCTGGCGTGCCGGAAGTGTGACCTCTGGCCGCCGGGACAAGCAGATCCAGGTGTACGAACCGGCTGTCGCCGGAAAGCAGGCGATGGTGCAGAAGAATGTCGGCGAGCTGACAAGTATGTCGGCAGCAAGAAGCCCGGCCAGAGTGTGCCGGCCGGGCATGAAGCAGGCGCGGCCGGTGGTGGCCGGAGTAACAGTGCAGCCCGGCGTCAGCAACAGGGCGCCGGAGGTGCAGCGCAGCAGCAGGGTGCAGGCCATCCGGGACATCGAGAGGATGACGGCAATTCCGCCCTTGCCAGGGCGGGATATCAGCAGCAGCACCAGCAAGGCCGGCATAGTGAGCAGCATCAGCCGGAGCAGCAGCAGCAGATGATCGCAGGCCCAATAGCATCCCGGCTTGGACCTCGGTCCTTGGAAGCCAATGATGCACGTTTCAAGCTGGACAAGATCCACCAATCAGAGTTGGTGGAGAGACAAGGAGCTCCGGGCCCTATGTGTTTCGGACCCCGGATTATGGGGGAACCGGTGCCTTACTTCTTCCAGCTCGCGCGTGGCGCGAGGACATATAATGGCAGTACGAAGCCGGAAGATTGGTTGGAGGATTACTCCACAGCGGTGAACATCGCCGGAGGAAACCTCAGATGGGCGGTACGATATGTGCCGCAGATGTTGGAAGGTCCAGCCAGGATATGGCTGAATAATTTGCCGGCCGGGAGTATCAACGGCTGGATTGATTTCGAAGAGCAGTTTGTGTCGAACTTTACCAGTACATACAAGAGGCCCAACCGTCTGCAGCAGCTGGCTAACTGCCGGCAAGGAGTGAATGAGACTGACCGTGACTATCTGACCAGGTGGTGCACGTTGCGCAATTCCTGCGAAGGAATCAATGAGCAGCAGGCCATCATGTGGTTCGCTCATGGGTGCCAACATGGCACCATGCTGTGGCAAAAGCTTCAGAGGCAAATGCCGGCCACGCTGGCCGAAACAATCAAGATCGCTGATAGTTATGCTCTGGGAGATCCCATGCAGCCCAGTCTCGATTCACAGGACAGGGGCAGACCCAGCGGAACAATAGCAATGCCGGTAGACCGGGGCAGTTTTATCGCCCGGATAACCGGAATAAGAGGAGAGATGAGCGGCCGGATTATCGGTATGGCTCGGCACAAGTTGCAGCTGTGGAGGAAGAGCAAGGGGGCGCCGGCAGTAGCCAGCGTCCGAGATATGAGGGCTATCAGCAGCCTCAGCAGCAGCCGCAGCAGCAAGCACAGCCGTTCCAGAAGAAGAATGTCTGGACCAACAAGAATGCCGGCGGAGCCGCCGGCCAAAAGAAGCAGTGGCCGAAGTATACTGTGGGTCTTGCCATGGACAAGCCTTGTGTGTTCCACACATTCCAGCCGGGAAAGCCGGCAAACCATTTGACAAGGAACTGTTCGTGGCTGGACGACATATTAGCAGGTCGTGCAGGTCCCTGGGGACCGGCTAGACCCTCTGTCCCGGCAGCTCCATCGCCGTTGACAGGTGCCAATACAATTGCAGTCCCACCTAGGCCGGTTAATCCTGGGAATCAGAGCAACGCCGGAAATGCCGGCGTAAATCAAGTTGACCAGAGCTATAATCCGGAATATAACGCCGGAGGCCCAGGAGCGGGCCGGAATGAGTACAAGGAGTATGATCAGAGCTATATGGTCTTTGAGACCGAGAGAACAGACAAGCAGAGCTTGTACCGGCGGTGTCTGGAGGTGAATGCCGTTATGTCGGCTGTGCCAAAGCTGATGTACTGGTCTGACCAGGCTGTTGGTTGGGACAGGGCAGATCATCCCCGGATCATGCCAAATCCCGGCGGATATGCTCTGGTGATGGATCCGACATTCGTCGGGCCGGCTAATAACGTAAGATTCAGCAAGGTCCTCATTGATAATGGAAGCAGCATCAACATCATGTATCGGGATACGATGGAGAAGCTGCGAATCAAGGAAAATATGCTGGAACCGAGCAAGACCACGTTCCACGGCATTGTGCCGGGACTTTCGTGTGCGCCGATGGGCAAGATCCGGATGGATGTGATGTTTGGCAGCCGGGATAACTGCAGGGTGGAAAACCTCATGTTCGAGGTGGTTGATCTGGAGAGCCCCTACCATGCTTTGCTGGGTAGACCGGCACTGGCAAAATTCATGGCCTCTACGCATGTGGCGTATCTGAAGATGAAGATGCCGGGACCCAAAGGAGTGATCACCATCATTGGTGATTACAAGCGTTCGATGGCATGTGCCACCGCCGGATCCAATCTGGCCGAGACTATGATCATTGCAGAGGAGAGGAAGAGGCTCAAGCGAGCAGTGGAGATTGCTGAGACGGTCAGTGGCCGGCAAATCTATGTCGGGCATGACAAATCCCGGTGGCAGCGTTTCTTTTCAAGTGAGTAAGGAAGTCAAAAAGGTGCCTCTGGATGAAGCTTTCCCGGAGCGCCATGCCCTGGTTGGGGCAAGTTTGGATCCCAAATAGGAAAGCGAGCTCATCAGCTTCCTCCGTGAGAATCGGGATATCTTTGCATGGTCTACTTCGGACCTGCAAGGTGTGCCGAGGGAGCTGGCTGAGCACGCATTGCACGTGAGACCCGATGCTAAGCCAGTGAAGCAGCCGCTCCGGCGGAATGCCGGCGATAGAAGGAAAGCCATATGGGAGGAAGTGGCCAGGCTCTTAGCCTCTGGCTTTATAAAGGAAGTACTTCATCCGGATTGGGTGTCTAATCCGGTTTTGGTGGAAAAGAAGAAAGACGAGCCCGCCATAGTGAAAGTATGGCGGATGTGTGTTGATTACACCAACTTGAATAAGGCATGTCCTAAAGATCCATTCCCGCTCCCTCGGATCGATCAAGTGATTGATTCCACAGCCGGATGTGAACTGTTATCATTCGTAGATGCCTATTCTGGTTTCCACCAGATCCCTTTATATGAGCCAGATCAAATAAAGACATCCTTTATTACCCCGTACGGGGCTTATTGCTATCTCACTATGCCGTTCGGTTTAAGAAATGCCGGCGCAACTTACCAAAGGTGTATGCAAAAGTGTTTGCACGATCAGATAGATAAAAATGTGCAGGTATATGTCGATGATATCGTCATAAAAACCAAGGAGAGCAAGACTCTCATAGATGATCTCCGGGAAACCTTTGGGAACCTGAGGAGATTCCGGATGAAGTTGAATCCGGCTAAGTGCACCTTTGGTGTGCCGGCGGGCAAGTTGCTCGGTTTCCTTGTTTCCAGCCGGGGTATTGAGGTGAATCCCGGCAAGATTCGTGTCATAGAAAGGATGAAGCCGCCGACAGATTTGAGGGAAGTACAGAAGTTCACTGGGTGCCTCGCATCCCTGAGCCGCTTCATAAGCCGGCTGGGAGAGAAAGCTCTGCCGTTATATCAGTTGATGAAAAAGTCCGACACATTTGTCTGGACAACGCAAGCAGATGCAGCTTTCAAAGAATTGAAACAGTTGTTGTCAACAGCGCCGGTATTAGCGTCTCCGATGCCCCGGGAGCCAATGTTGCTCTATATAGCGGCAACCAACCGAGTTGTCAGTGCTGTGGTGGTAGTAGAGCGAGAGGAAGGAGGCAAAACCGTGCAGCGGCCGGTATATTATCTGAGTGAAGTCCTCTCCACCTCAAAGCAAAACTACCCCCACTATCAGAAGATGACCTATGGTGTCTATATGGCGGCCAAGAAGCTCAAGCATTACTTCCAAGAGCATCCAATCCGGGTAGTGGCCGAGGCCCCTATCTCGGAAATTATAAGCAACAAAGATGCCAGCGGCCGGATAGCAAAGTGGGCAATAGAGCTTTCACCATATACACCGCAGTACGATAAGAGGGATACAATCAAGTCCCAGGTCTTGGCTGATTTCTTTATTGACTGGGCCGAGATACAGTATGAGCCACCATTGCCAGATGCCAATTATTGGAGGATGCATTTCGATGGGTCCAAGACAATCCATGGCTTGGGTGCCGGCATAGTTCTCAGTTCACCAAAGAATGACCAGCTGAGATACGTCCTGCAGATTCACTTTGCAGCATCAAATAATGTGGCGGAATATGAGGCACTTGTGCATGGCCTGAAGGTGTCTAAGGACATAGGAATTCGCCGGATTATGTGCTTCGGTGATTCTGACTTAGTGATTCAGCAGTGTTCCGGCATATGGGACGCGCATGATGCTAACATGGCATCATACCGTTTCCTAGTGCAGCAGTTAAGTGGTTACTTTGAAGGTTGTGAGTTCCGGCACGTTCTCCGGGCTCAGAACGATGCAGCCGATGCATTATCCAAGCTGGGGTCTTCCCGAGATTCAATCCCGCCCGGCATTTCGCTGGAGCATCTGAGGAAGCCATCGATCAAACCCTCGCCGGAGTCATCCTCCATTTATGTCCCGCCAGGTCCAGACGAAGCAGTTCCAATGGAGATAGATGCCGGAGCCAGGACGGATAACCCGGGGACTGTTTCCTCAGTCCCGGGGACTGGGCCGGCATATGCTGTTAGTACAGTATTCCGGAGCAAAACTAAAGGCAAGGGTAAAATGTGCCAAGAGGTTGTGCCGGTTTACCCGGGGACTGCTCCGGCATACCCGGGGACTGATTCTTCAGTCCCGGGGACTTCGCAGCCCATGGAGATCGATTATGTGTCGGTCGAAATGATGGAAATAGATCAGGCAGTGTTCACTGTCAGGGAAGTGCCCTCATGGGCACGTCCTATCATGAACTTCATGGTGGATGGTCAAGTGCCGGCGGATGAAACCGAGGCCCGCCGGCTTATAAGGAGATCCAAAGCGTATACCATCATCAACAAAGAAATATACAAGAGAAGTACCACCGGAGTATTGCAGAGATGTGTCGAATCTGCGGAGGGTCTGGAGATGCTCCGGGAAATTCACCAGGGGGAGTGTGGTCACCATGCTTCGTCCAGGGCATTGGTGGCAAAGGTATTCCGGCATGGCTTCTATTGGCCAACGGCACTGCAAGAGGCAGAAAACTTGGTCCGGAAATGTAATGGGTGTCAAAGATATGCCCACCAGATTCATCAGCCGGCATCTGCCCTGAAAACTATCCCAATAACCTGGCCCTTTGCTGTTTGGGGCCTGGATATGGTCGGGGCTTTTAAGCCGGCCAGAGGGAAAATGACCCATATCCTGGTCATGGTGGACAAGTTCACCAAGTGGATTGAAGTGAAGCCCATAAGCAAGTGTGATGGTCACACAGCAGTGAAATTCTTAAAGGATATAATCTTGAGATATGGTGTTCCTCATAGCATCATCACTGACAATGGGTCAAACTTTGCCCAAGGGCCATTTGCCAGATTTTGTGAGGAAGTGGGAATCCGGCTGGACGTTGCGTCGGTTGCCCACCCTTGTGCCAATGGCCAAGTAGAGAGATCGAATGGGCTAGTATTATCCGGCATAAAACCCCGGCTGATAGAGCCCCTGGAGAAAACTCCGGGATGTTGGCTAGATGAGCTGCCAGCAGTGCTGTGGAGTTTAAGAACAACTCCGAATAGATCAACAGGCTACACACCATTTTTCCTGGTGTATGGAGCAGAAGCTGTGCTTCCAACAGATGTAATACATGATGCACCAAGAATAGTGCTATATACTGAGGAAGAGGCTAAAGAAGCCAGAGAAAATGATGTTGATCTGCTAGAGGAAGCAAGGGAAATAACTCTGTCAAGAACAGCAGTATATCAGCAGAACCTCAGACGCTATCATGCGCAGAAGGTAAATCCAAGGAGATTTCAAGAGGGAGATCTAGTACTCCGGCTAAAGCAAGGAACAGAAGGCCGGCATAAGTTAACTCCTCCATGGGAGGGGCCATTCATTGTGAGCAGAGCTCTGCACAATGATGCCTATTATCTTATAGATGCGCAGGACCCCAAGAAGAATAAGGCGGACAGGTCCGGAGAAGAAACCAAGAGGCCATGGAACATAGCTCTACTGCGCCCCTTTTACTCCTGAGCAACACAATGTATGTATTTCCATATTTTCCTTTGCATGCCGGCGTGTTGTGTCGGCACAAGACTAATGAATGAAATATCGGCATCCCGAAGAAGCCGGGTAACTAGCTCCGAGGTATATTTGTTGTTTATTTACAGTTTTTTGTTATATGCCGGCTGGCTTTATTTGAATGTTTCCTATGTCGGCCTAGTAATGTGTCGGCACCAAAGGCCACTCTTCGACTCAGCTGCTGTCCGAAACCCGGCTTCATGGCTAGCAAGAGTAGATGCCGGAGATTGTCTACACATGGAAAACGGCTAAGGAAATACAAAGCAAGCGAACCGACATTTTCGTTAAAGCTAAAGTTAAAATTTAAAGTGTCGGATGATTTGAAGTCTAAGTCTCAAAGTTAAAGTACTGTATGTTCGAGGAAGCAACCTTGAGACTCATACGTCGAAAGCCAATTGAGGTAGACAAGCAGCCAAGGTTGTGAAATTGAGGAAACAGGAAAACAACTCGGTGACTTAGCCAAAAGATGATCCGGCATTAGTAACAAGCAAACCAAGATAAAACTTGTTCAGGAAGCAAACCAAAGGAAATTAAACGTGTATATTACATCTGCACCCGGCATACCGGGGATCTGATAAAACTTAAAGTGTTTGTGCTGCAAAGTCAAGGAGCAGCGGCAGAAGCAGAGGCGCCGGCTGGTGGAGCAGTGGCGGTGGAGATGTCGGCTTCAGGAGTGCCGGACCCAGCAGATGGAATGGAGCCATCACCTCCGCCCGGGGCAGATGCCTGTTCCGGGACATCAGTGTCGGCCTCTTCAGCTTCATCATCATCCTGGCTGGAGTCGGAGCCCTCAGCAGCGGCGGATGTCCCGGCATCGTCCTTCTTCTCCGGCTCACGGATATCCCGAACGAAGGCGTCGGTGTCGGCATAGTCCACATAGCTGTGGGCCAACTCTCGCCGGCGCCGGATATGTTCCGGATCCGTGGTCCAGATGGATCCTTCGCGCACAGTGCGCAGAGTCTCCAAGTCAGCCTTTTCATACCAGGACAAGAAGTGGCTGAGAGCTTCGTCAGCTCCAACCCTCGCGCCGGAATCTTGCCACTCCCGGAGGCGAACCTTGGCCAGCTGCAGATCGTTGCCGAGGTCGACGGGATCAGTGGGAGTCCTTTGTCCCGGCCAGAGGGCAGAGAATGCCTCCTGGGCGCCATAGAAGAGTTCTTCAGTGTAGAGCGTCATGGCGTTCTTCCGGGACTGCAGAGCCAACAGCTGCTCCGACATGTCCCAGTTGGGCGAGTCAACCGGAACACCCCGGTTTTCTCGATCCAACTGCAAAGCCCTCTCAACGTCTTGGACGGAAGCGGGAAACATGTCTGAGGAATAGAAACAATGTTAGCAAAAGGAGAATATGCCGGAGAGAATTACACTATGTCGGGAAGGATAAAGGGAAAGGATTTGAAGCTTACTGGCAAGGTCGGCATTCAGCTGTGCAACTGTAACCTCCCATTTGGTGGCCTGCTCCTTCAGGCTATCCAGTTCAGCGTGGGCGTTGGAGGCATCAGTCTCGGAGGTGACAAGCAGGGACTGGGTTTTCTTCAGTAGGCCCTCCCTCTGTTCCTTTTCGTCCAGAAGCTCGGTGATCCGGCCCTTCAGCTGCTCTATCTCGGCCTTGTGAGCAGCATCCCGGTCGTCCAGTTGCTTGGCTACATCCACCGAGGACACACAGTCCTGGTGGCGTGCAAAGATTAAAGGATTTGAAGTACAGAAGGATTTGAAGAAAGAAAACAGTGAAAAGATTAAAGGATTTGAAGTACAGAAGGATTAGTCCAAGGTTAAGAGGATCCGGCATACCAGTAAGCTCTTTCACCCTCGTAAGAAGCGCGGCGACTTGTTCTTTAGTGCCAGCTGCAGAATGTCGGCACAAGGTTATGTGTCGGTAAGAAGAAGTATTGCAAAGTAAAGAGAGGAAAGATATCCGGCATATAGCGGTATGTCGGCAAAAGATTACCTTTCTTGGACAGCTCCAGCTGAAGCTTGCTATGCTCGTCGGATAACTTCCGATGCTCGCATACCAAGTTATGATACAGGTCGGCCCGGGTGTTGTTCATGCGCTGCAGAAGTGCCCGGATTTAAAATATCAGCAGAGAAATGCGGCATGGAAATTAAGTTGAAAATTCTATCAAGTGATCATTCTACTGAAGACCCGGCACAGGTGAATGCTCACCTATCCCGGCTCTCGGTGACTAGGATTTGAAGCTCGAATCGAGCTTATATCTCGGTCAGGAGGATTTGAAAAATAATTGAGATGTGAAATTGTAGAGACCCGGCACAGGTGCTGCGCACCTATCCCGGCTCTCGGTGACTAGGATTTGAAGCTCGAATCGAGCTCATATGTCGGAAAGTTAATTGCAAAAGCAGCTAAGTGCAAAAGGTCTTGGAAAATCCCGGATGTCCGTATCCCGGACAGCCGACATTTTCGGGGACTGGGGATATCTATATGTAAAGGACTTACGTTGGTGGCATCGGCCAGGCGATGAAGTCTCTGCTGGAGGCTGAGGAGCTCGCAGGCGATCGGTAGGGGCTTCGCGGCCAGGATATCTGCTGGGCTGCCAGTAGCCGCGGCTTCGGCCTTCTTCTTGCTGCTGGAGTCCGCGGTGTCCATGCTGCCGGCGTCGTTCCACTTGGTGCAATGCTCCTTGAGAGACCCGAGGCTTTGGTCACTCTTTGTCACCAGGGGGATGATGCCCTCAAGTTCTGGCATGTCGAAGAAGTTGCGCCGGTAGCCAGGCCGGGCTGCTGCCCTGCCAAGATGCAGGGCCAGAGCAGAGCTGGTCCGAGGCGGTGCCTTAGGAGGAGCAGTGGCGGCGGATGGAGTGCCGGACTTGGTCGGCTGGATCTTCAATGTGCCGGACTTGGCCGGGGCAGAGGTCTTGGCCGGCGCCGTGGTCTTGGCCGGTGCAGGAGTCGTTTCAGCAGAAGGAGTTTTGGGCACGGGCTGTTCCGGTGCGGCCGGTGCATCTTGGCCAGCAGAGGCAGGATCCAGAATAGTCCGGACTTCCGGCACTAAAGGGCCTTTACCCTTGATGTCTGCTCCGGCGTCTTTAGTTGTGCCGGCGTCGCTGGTGGGCGCGCCGGAGTCTGGTGCTTCTTGGTGGGCTCCTGTGTCCATGTGGACATCAGGAGCCGGAGGTTCCTGTTGAGCCCCTGAGTCCATGTGGACGTCGGGGGCAGAGGTGTCTTGTTCCGGCGGAGGAACGTCCTTCGCCGGGGAGGAGGTCTTGTCGGGCGCAGGCGAGGATGCCGGCGCCGGGGAGGTCGTGTGGCTGGCAGAGGGTATGTCGGAGGTAGCAGTGGCCGCGGGCTTGGTAACTTTCGGGTCGCCACTCGAGCCAGAAGCTTGTTCCGGCGCAAGAGGAGCTCTGAAAGAGAAAAAACGCCAACTCAATAATGCAAGCAAGAGATATGTCGGAAATGAAACAAGCAGAAGGAACTTACCCCGCGGCGACAGGTCTTGGTTTCTTCGGTAGGGGCACGCCGACCTTCTGCCTCTTCGACTTCTGAGGTGTGTCGGACGGGGGCTTCACCCCTCGCTTCCGGCCGGCACGTCCGCCGGTGGAAGGAGGTCCCTGGTTCAGAGGGGCGGCGTCGATAACCATATCGTCCGGGATAGCTGAGGACGGCATTGCAAACTCGTAAGCAATAGGTGTTTCTGGAAAGGCGTACGCAAGTGGCATCGGGTCATAGTATAGCAGGATCTCCTCGTCAGAATCAATCTCACTCCGGTCTTGAGTATAATGCCGGGATGAAGAGCCCTTACCCATGGCAGCTGCAGCACGGGTGCTCCTGGGAAGCTTATCCCAATGATCCGGATCTTCAACATCCGCAACAGTGCGGTCCGCCGCGATCTTGATCCGGGAGTTCTCAATGGCTTGGAAGCTGAATTTCTGTATAAACAGCAAAGTCAAGTATTCAGACAAGGAAATATGCCGGTGGAAGAGGTATGTCGGATCAATATGATATGTGTCGGCAAACAGACATGTGTCGGCTTAAGTATCTATGTGCCGGACATGACTTTAATGTATCGGATAAGATGGTTTACCGTTGGGGCGGGCCTATCCCGGTTGTATGTTCTAGCCCCAGGCAAAAGTGGCCTGAGAGGACTTGCAGACATCCTTAATCCGGCGCAGAATGTCGGCCGGAGTCAGCTCGTGTGTGGAGTGCCGGTTGGGGTCCATTGGCCCGCTCATCTGGCAGATCTTGTGCGGCCGGCGCTGCAGAGGGAGACGCGCCGGCTTATATAGCAGGCCACCAGGTCTTGAGGAGTAAGACCGGCATCCAGGAGCTCGCCCTTAACCCGGTGAAGCGCATTCACCGGCATCACCGAATTCTTCGGGTTGTAGGTCCAGTTCGTCATAGCCAAGGGTGGGCTCGTCCACAAATGGCGGCAGGTTGAGCAGATCCTCGTCGGTGGTGTTCTTGACGTAGAAGAAGCTTTTCTGCCACTTCTTGCAAGATTCCAGGAGTTCCACCTTGGGGAAGTCCGAGCCCTTTCGGGACATGATGGTGGCCGCGCCGCAGAGGGTCATGGGGCGGTCCTTCTTTTCCTGGGCCGTCTCCGGCGGGTCGTCCTTGCTCCGGGGCGGCTCTTGGACGACTTGCTTCCGCAGTTGGAAGTACTTCGCCCAGCCTTGAGTAAGGGGCACTATGCCGGCATAGCCCTCGCAAAAAGCAGCGAAGGCGGAGAGGATCATCACGGCATTGGCCGGGATATGATGAGGTTGTAGGTCGTAGGTGTCGAGGAAGTCCCGGAAGAAGTCCGATGCCGGCAGGCCGAAGCCACGCTCGAAGTGGGCGATGAAGACGACGCGTTCGCCAGGTTCAGGTGCCGGCATAGTTTCTCCCGCTGGTAGCCGGCATGCTACGCCCTCCGGGACTCTCCTGGTGGAGGTGACCCACGATATCTCGGCCGGAGTGACCTCCGACCCCTCCCAGCCGGAGCGTCCTTGGGTTCGGGCCGAGGTATCTTCCTCAGAGGCCGAGGTGCCCGTCATGCTTGAAGATGCCATCTTAGTGGCCGGGACAAGGCGTGAGAGCCGGAGTCCCGTGATGATATTCCTATCAGGGCCGGAGAAAAGAGGGAGGTTAGTCTCTCCGGCATACCACTCTCCCCAAGGTTAGCAGAAATCAAAGATCTACCGAGCCAGTTAAAGCAGGAAGCAAATAAGTGTAAAAATTCTAAGGAAGAACACCTGTGAGCGCTGTTAGCAATGCTAGTCGAATCCAGAGAGGAACTGCACTAGATCTACGCGGATATGGCTACCAATGAGAAGCTATGAAGAAGCATCAAAGAGGAAGAACAGAGGGAGGTCTCACCGGAGCTTGGCCGGCGACAATGGAGCGGCGGCGAGCGTGCAGGAAGAGTTTCAATCTCCCTGCAATGTCGCGGAGGAACGGTGCGGCAGCGGCGGCGTCGTCGACGGAGATGCAGGGCGGCGTCGTCGACGGAGATGCAGGGCGCCGTCGAGCGTCGGCGTCGGCGGGGAGCAGGACGGCTGCGGCGGAGATGCTGTTCTTCGGACCGGCGGTGGAGCGCAGGAGGCAAAGGAGCAGGCGAGGAAGACGATGGTGGGGGGTAAAAAGATAAGTTTACCCCCGCCGCCCTATTTATAGGTCTACCAGGTCAGGGTCGTGGGGATCGTGGGAGTGTTCCACTCCCCCGACCGTTCCTGCAGAGAGTCGCCACGTGGCGGCACGGAGTGGGGCGGCGGTTCCTGTAACCGTGCCATGACGCAATGATGGCGAGGAGTAACTGCACTGTGAACCGTCACATCGTGGGTGACCGTTCGAGGTGGCAGGGCAGTTACAAGTTTCGATGCAAAGCTGTCAGGCATGGCTTCTCGAGGAAGACTCGTCTATATGTCGGATTAATTGCCCGATGTATATGTTCCGTCCGGAATACCCTCGGGACCGGCCGGAATAAGTTTTGGAACAGGAACAGAGGCCGGGATATGTGCAGATGTGCCGGCATATAAATCTGATCGTCGGGGCATAATGAAGAAAGGTATGTTGAACCTGTCAAGGCTCCACAGTTATGACTGGGGAACCTCGGCAGCTTCGGGGACTAGTGTCGGGGGGATGACCCCCGGTAGGGTCAAGAGACTAGAAAGACACAAGGTCTATGGTTGACTTTTATGCCGGTTGACCAAGAAAAGGCCTGGCCGGAATATAGGAGCATCGGCCAGGCCGGCATATGTGTGTATCCCGGCTAATACTTGGATATGCCGGTATAGCCGGAATACTGGTATATGTGTGCCGGCATATACTTAGATATGCCGGCCTAACCATTTGGTGTGTTGTGCAGGAGCAGGGGAGGCCGGATTACCCGACCCTCGTAGGTCGTTGGTCCGGCATATAAGTCCTGGGTATGGCCAACGGTCATATCCGGGATACTTAAGTCAACCAAGGTGTCACATCCCTACAATCAAGGAAGAAAACATCCAAGCATGGTAGCAGAGTAAGATGGCAGGGTGCACAGTGGAGGTTACCTACCCTCACTGTGCACAAGTACGAGCGTACCGCACAGAGGTAAGGCCACAGTCCTGGAAGTACAAGGTACAGCAAGGGGAGTCCCATCGAGAGCAATCAGGGAGAAAGTCATGGGCGTCTGCCCTCGACAGCAAGTCCTGTTTGGAGTGTAGTTGGTGTCTCCTGGTCTTCTATGACCGTTGTAACCCTGGCCACCACTATATAAGGTGGCACAGGGAGTCCTAGAAAAGGGTTGAAGGTGGGTTGGTCACTGTGTGTTCCTACACTTAGCAGTTCATCTTCCTTCTCTAGCAGAGAGCTTGGAAGCACCATTGTTGTGTACTACATCGACCCAAATATACAATCAGTAGAGCAGGAGTAGGGGTGTTATCTCCTTACGAGAGCCCCGAACCTGGGTAGATCTGTGTTCCTTTCTGTCGTGCTTTTTAGCTCGTTCCCCTCTCCCGAATCCTCCAGCATCTAGTTCGGCCCCCATTTAAGCCATCCTATGGCATATGTTGTTTCACCACGACGACAATCTGTTTCCTTATATCCCGGCTCTTGATCATACACCGGCGATCACACTATATGCCTGGCTCCTCTATCTTCTCCAAAAGTTAATCCGGCCAGTCCCGGGGGTATTCCGGACAGAACTGTTCCAGGTCCGGTCATGGCGGCACATAATTAAGGCTTCCTCGAGAAGCTAAGTCTGACAGTTTGCATCGAAACTTGCAACTGCTCTGATGCTACGAACGGTCACATGAAGTGACGGTTCACAGTGCATTTACTGTGTACCATCATTGCCTAGTGGCACGGTTATACAAACCGCCGCCCCACTCCATGCCACCACGTGGCGACTTCCTGCAGGAACGGTCGGGGTAGTGGAGAACTTACCACGATCCCCACGACCCTGGTCCTGCGGTATAAATACGGGGGCGGGGGTAAACTTGCTCTTTTTACCCCACAGTGTCTTCTTCTTCCTCCGCTCCTTTGTCTCTTGCGCTTCACCGCCGGACCGAGGAACAGAGAAGGAGCTCCGCCGCCGTCGCCCTCCTGCACGCCGGCGCCTCTGCTCGCCGACGTACGGCATCTTCACCTTCATCGTCGCCGCCGCTGCTCCTCCTCTGGCCATCACCGGGGGAGATTGGATCTTCGACTGCAAGCTCACCGTCGCTCCATCGCCGCCGCTCGAACTCCGGTAAGCTTTTCCTTCTCTGTTCTTCCTCTCTCATGCTTTTCTGTAGCCTTGCGCTGGTAACATTGCCCGCTTAGATCTTCAGTAGTTTCCATACTTAGTATCTCATTGACTCGATTAGCATTGCCAGTGATGTTCTTTGGTAGTTCACAGATGTTCCTCCGTAGGATTTATTTCCATGTTTATTTCCGATTTTAACTGCGTTGATAGATCTTCTTTTCCTGCTAACTTCTGTGAGAGTAGTATGCCGGAGAGACTAACTTCCCCCTTTTCTCTGATCTTGATAGGACTAACATCACGGGACTCTGGCTCTCACGCCTTGTCCCGGCCACCAGGATGGCTTCATCGAGCATGACGGCTACCTCGGCTTCGGAGGAAGATAACTCGGCCCAGCTCCAAGGACGCTCCGGCTGGGAGGGGTCGGAGGTGACCCCGGCCGACATATCCTGGGTTACCACCACCAGACGAGTCCCGGACGGCGTGGCATGCCAGCTACCGGCGGGAGAGATCGTGCCGGCACCTGAACCCGACGAACGCGTCGTGTTCATTGCACACTTCGAGCGGGGCTTCGGCCTGCCGGTGTCAGATTTCTTCCGGGACCTCCTCGACACCTACGATCTGCAGCCTCACCATATCCCGGCCAACGCGGTGATGATCCTCTCCGCCTTCGCTGCCTTCTGCGAAGGCTTCGCCGGCATAGAAGCCTTCACCCAAGCTTGGGCTAAGTAATTCCAACTACGGAAGCAAGTTGTCCAAGAACCGCCCCGGTCCAAGGACGACCCGCCGGAGACGGCCCAGGAGAAGAAGGACTGCCCCATGACCCAATGCGGCGCGGCCACCATTATGTCCCGGAAGGGCTCGGACTTTCCCAAGGTGGAACTGCTCGAGTCTTGCAAAAAGTGGCAAAAGAGCTTCTTCTACGTCAAGAACACCACCGACGTCGACCTGCTCAACTTGTCCGCCATTCGTGGACGAGCCACCACTGGCGATGAAGAACTGGACATATAACCCAAAAAACACTGTCGGGCCGGTTAACGCCCTCCACCGGGTGAAGGGCGAATTGCGGGATGCCGGCCTCACTCCTCAAGACTTGGTGGCTTGCTTTATCAGCCGGCGCGTCTCTCCTCTCCAGCGCCGGCCTCACAAGATATGCCAGATGAGCGGGCCCATGGACCCCACCCGGCACTCTACACACGAGCTGACTCCGGCCGACATCCTATGGCGGATCAAGGACATCTGCAAGTCCTCTCAGGCTACCTTTGCTTGGGGGCTAGAACCTTACAGCCGGGATCGCCCCGCACCGACGGTAAACCCCTTTCGCCGACACATAAGCTCTTGCCCGGCATATAGATACCTAGGCCGACATACTTCTATTTTCCGATACTTATCATGCTTGATCCGACATACTTCTTGCACCGGCATATTTCTTGTTTCTGACTGACAAGGGTATAGTTAATAGATCCCATTAGTTGGGTACCCCTGAGGCCCGTTAAGCTAGGCCCAATTGTAATGATAGTCGAATACGAGTTCTTACCGTATGTCGATATTGTAATCTGTATCAGACCCTACCCGATCCTCGAGACCTGGCCACCTATATATAGGGGCCAGGAGGGGACGGTGTAGGGCAGATTGAAAGCAAGCCAGGTTGAACACCCACGTTTACTTTCGATATACACTAATTTCGACTAACCTTTACCTTCGAGTTCATCCGACGCCTTCTTCCCCCGATCCTAAGTCCTTCATCTAGGACATTTGTCGAGTTAACCCTCGTCAATTGGCGCCAACCGTGGGGATCTGGGCGTTGGAATCATGAATTCGACGGCTTTTTCGCTATTAGCCAACAGCAGTTCAGAACTCGACGGAAGTCAAGAGATGAAGTTAACAATTGGAAGTTTGAGCATCCTCATCGGGCCATCGGGTTTATCTCGCCTTTCGGATCCGACGAAACAAGATCCGTCGGCAAGTGAGCCCGAAACAGTAGCAATGATAGAATATTCTGACGGCTCTTCCAGCGAGGTAAACTCGCCGGTCAGCTTAGAAGAAGTGCAAAAAGGAAAGATCGCAGAAGACAAAGAAGCAAGGGAAAATTTCGACATAGGGGTCCAACTCGACGATCTCATGATCTGCCTCGACGATATCTCGGACAAATCAACAGACACATGGAAGACAGGGCTAGAGCTTTCTGAAGACGGTGACTCGATCTTCTCAAGCTTCAATGGTAACATCGGCAAACAATGCCAGGTGCTCGCCATTGTGGGAGATAACTCAGAAGAATTCGACGAAAACAACAATCCAGTGCTAAACCCAGCAAATATCGACAGAGGAGCAAATCACCTAGCAGAAGGGCAAACAGCAGAATCCCTCACAACCAGGCAAAAAATTCGACTATCAGTCGACGAATGGAGGATAATAAGAGAAGCCGTAGAACACGGCACGCCGATACCATCAAATTCTAGCAAAGACATGCTTTTGGGGTATCATTATGCCCTAAGGCAGCAGGCAAAGCAATTAACACAGGAGAAAATAGAGATACAGAGAAGGAAAGACTCAGCCATTGCAGCTAGCAACGCCGCTCGTAAAGCGCGAAGCGACGCATCATATAGTAACGCAAGGAAAAATCGTCGACATGGTTCAAGGTACGATAACCTCGAGTACTCCGACAGGCAAAGCATTTCCAGAAATCTCGACTCATCCTTTTTATCGGTCGACGAACAAGGAAACATCATACCAAAAACTCCTGAAGCAGCATTAGTGGCAGCTCAAGCTTATCTGCTCACAACTCGACCAAGCCCGGGAGATCCTAGAGAACATATGCACAGAGCAGCATTGAACGGACTAAACATGGTGGGCCACAAGCTATCAGCAAAAGGAGAGGAAGCACACCACCATAAGGAAACGCACAGGCCAAGATCACCTCGCCGTCACAACAGTCCTCGGCACAGCAATCAACGATCTCGATCGCCATCACCAAAACAACACGGAGGAACCCGAAGATCGCGATCCCCAAATGAAAAACGCGACTATGAAGACGATGAAAAAGAGATGGGGGCATCGTGCTTTACCCGCAGGGTTCGCACCACTCCAGTTCCTAAGGGATTCAAGTTACCTCATGATCAGCAAAAGTACGACGGATCACAGGAACCACAATCATGGCTCTCAGATTATTTACAAGCAGTACAAATATTGGGAGGAACCAAAGAAACAGCAATGCAAAGTCTGCAACTACACCTCACCGGCGCAGCAAGGTCATGGTTGAGCAAACTAGAGAAGGAAACTATTGGAAGCTGGGAAGACCTCACAAAGCAATTTACAAGCAACTTCAGGTCGACATACAAGCGGCCAGCATCAATAGAAGAAGTCAAAGCATGTGTGCAACAGCGCGACGAAACACTGCGGGCATACATCCAAAGATGGAGTCTTATCAAAAATTCAGCAGTCGAAGTTTCAGACGAAAGAGCAATAGATGCGTTCATCATTGGATTAAGGCGAAGAGACCTAGTCGAAGAGATGGGCAGAATCAAGCCAAAAACAGTGTCAGACCTCATGGACGCAGCAAACAGATTCGCAGATGGAGAAGATGCATGCAACAACAAGCGGACGCGGTCCCCAGAGGACGATAGAAGAAATAGATATGGGAGTCAAAGGAGACGGTCCCAAAATTACGACAACTATGGCTCCCATAGCCAAATCGCCGCAGGATACAAAGACAACAGTTATCAAGGAAGTGATCGCAGAAGCTCGGGATATCGAAGCTACGGGAAAGAGGACTACAAAAAGTTTCCCACGAGAGAACCTAGAGAGTACAACTCGTCGCTAGAAGACATGCTCAACGGACCCTGTCATATACACTCAGCGTTCGTCGATGGGAAGCGAGTATCAAGACACGCAATGAAAGATTGCACAACATTCTTAAAACTACAAGAGGCAGCACTAAACAAGCAAACCGAAGCAAGGCGACAAGGATTTGAAGGAAGCAACAATCCTCTGACAAAACATCAAGGGAATAACGGAGCTCCTCAAGGACAAGACCAGCAAAACCAGGGACACGATGATGACGAAGGGTACGTTCCATCAAAAGGACACATCACAGCAATGATACAACCTGTGCCCAAGTCGAACAAAGAAGAAAAGAGTATCACTCGACAAGTCAACCTAGCAGTCATTTCACCTCCAGCCACAACGGAGTATCTGCATTGGTCAGAGCAACCAATCGAGTTCAACAGAGAGGACCACCCTATAACAGTACCTCGGCCAGGAAACGCGCCTTTGGTACTCAAAGCTCAAATCGGCGTGTATGATGTTGACAAGATATTCATGGACGCAGGAAGTGGAATTAACTTGATATACGCAAAAACACTCAGAGCAATGCATATATCACTAGAGTTCCTGAAACCAACGGATTGTTCCTTCCACGGAATCGTACCAGGAAGTGCCAATTACCCACTGGGTCGAATAGCACTCAATGTTTGCTTCGGCAACCGACAAAACTACAGGAGAGAAAAACTGGACTTCGAAGTCATGGATTGGCCATCTCAGTATCATGGAATCCTCGGGCGACCCGCGTTTTCGCGATTCATGGCAGTGCCTCACTATACATATCTGGTACTCAAAATGCCAGGACCAAGAGGAATAATTATAGTAAAAGGAAGTTTTGAAGTCTCAGATCTCTGCGACAGGGAGTTCCACAAGATGGCGCAAAACTTTGGCATGATAGCCAACTATGCAGAAAAGGCAAAAAAACACGACTACAGAAGGCGTCAAGCTACTCGAAGGACGCGTTGCGGAGCCCGAGATGAAGAAACCACGAGTAGGAGCATCAAGAGAAGACAAAGATACAGGAGAAGAAGAGAAAGCCATGATGGCATAAGCATCAAAGAACAATAAAGTAGAGTAGAAGAATAAGGCTGTAAAAGCCACGAGTTATACCAGGGGCAATGCCCTCTAGATCCAGAACACAGGTCATAGGCCGGATCTCTCGGGTCACCCCATGTATCTTACATTACAAGTATAATAAAGACAAAACGTTCCTCATATTCGAGTCTATGAGTCTTTCAAAGGGAAAATGCGGCAAACGCACGAATCATACAAAAATGCTCTGAAAATATATTTCAGACATACAGTCGCGAAATAAGAAATTCTTGCGTTTCACATAAGTATTACAACATCGGGTTGTCAAAATCATCTACACCCAAAGGGTCTAAATAGTGAAACTCGCAGAAAAACGCGGCATCTTCTTGCAACAGCCTGGCTATAATTCGTCGGGCAGGCTGCAAGGTACTCTCCAAGTGTACTCGAAGGCTAGCTCCACCTGGAGGGTAGCTCAGCGACATAGAACTATAATTGAGTCTTGGTTGCCACTTGCGTATCCACCCAAGAGCAAAATTGGCACCTGCCACTAAGTTCAGTTCTATCAATCGATGAATTCGCTGGCTGGATCTAAAAGTATCAAGAAGTAGTGGGAAAGTCACAGGCAGAGGATTGCGAGGAAGCATAACCGAGTGCATAGTTACGAGAGATCTTCTGCAGCCATCCACCGCTTCGCCAATGTGCTGGGCACGGTCCTGAAGCAATACAACAGCACTCCGGCGTCGAGGATCAGACCACAAATTTTCAACATCCGCGGACATTTTCTCTAGGGCCGCATTTCGCTCGGTAACCCGACGATCTTCGGCAGCGAAATCTAAACAAGTGCCTATGAGGGCAAAGGATATCATAAAAGCAGCAGTGGAACAAAAAGAGAAAAAGATAAGTCGAAAGGAAACTTACATCGCAACATCTCACAGGCGGATTCGATAATGCCAAGGAGAAAAGAATTGCATTCCTCGTGATGCAAAATCTTTGCCGTCAAGCTGGACACCTTATCATCAAGAATAGATACCTGCTTCGTCAAATTAGAAGTTTTGCTAGCTTTATCAAATGCCATCTGAGCTTGGCGTTTGGCTAAAGTCAAGCGAGCCTCAAGATCAGAAATCCTTGAAGAGTACTCTGCGCATTGACTGCATCGACTAGGAGGCAATGAAATCGTCGAGCCGAACGTGCGGGCAGAGGAAGGAGCAGGCCCGCAAACCAAAGGATCATTGATGTGCATCGACTGGAAGTGAAAGAGAAGAAAGGAGAAACATTTTAGAGAGGCAGCACAAGATTTCATGAGAAGGAAATATATTTACATAAGTGCAAAACCCTTTGGCTAAAGTTCTCGGGTTGCACGCGACTAAAGGTTTTTACACTCAAAAGGAGAAATTGAAAGCTACAAAGGAGCCGAAGTCTACGCCACCTCAGCATTTTGCTCCGTGGCAGAAGAGGGCATGACAAATCCGTCGCCAGAAGTCGACGGAGGTGCAGGCTCTTCTGTCGTTGGGGCCGGCGCAGTAGATACCGCGGAGGCTGTAGAAGGAGAAATAATCGCCGCCAGTGCAGGCGCCAACTTCTTCGCCTTCTCGAAGAAAACCTTCATCTCATCGCGGGTGCGGCCATGGGGAGAGCTCATCTTCTCCCAGTCGAAATCCGCACCATGTGCAAAAGAAAGTGCAATAGCACCCTCAGCACCGTGCTTCAGAGAAAGCCCCTTCAGCTGGAGGGTCGGGTCCTCAATTGTATCGAAGGACTTGGCAAGATTCTCCAAGTTATCCTTCGGGACTTCTGCCTTTTTCTTCGGCCACAACCCGACAAACAGCCGCGACAGAACGCGGCTAACCAACTCAAAGGTCTCCTGGGCAGATATCCAGTGTGCCTCTAGTAGGTTAATCACAGTCATCAGGGGGTCATCGCCCGACGGCAAAGATGAAGAAGACACCTTGGTAAATCCTGCGCGACAAAGGAAGACAAAAAGAATGAAGGAAGGGAAAGCATTAGCAAAGTTCAACAATATAACAGAAGTCGAAATAAAAGGCAAGATGAAACATTTACTTTCAGCAGAGGTAGACATTGTGTGAAGGCGCTCCATTACGGCCTGCTCTCGCTGAGCGTGCTCCCTGTTGGCATCGGCCAAAGCTTTTTCAGCCTTTTTCGCCTTACCAAGCGCTGATTTCTGAGATTTCTCAGCACTTGCTTTGGCAGCGACTGCAACGTCATAGGCCTTCTGCGAGGCACTAAGCTCGGCTTCTAGTGACGCAATTCGATCATTGGCTGTTGCTAGAGCAACTGCAGTGAAAGAAGAAAGGAAGTCACGTAAATAAATACAACAAAGGAAAAATAATAACTGAATGTTGAATGTACCTTCGGAAGCTTTCGCAACCTTTAGGTACCCAGCGCATTCAGTGCCCAATGCGACGAATCTCTTCAACAAGGCCTGGGAGAAAAGGCGTGTAAGAGCACAAGTGTATGAAAAGAAAACAACCAAAGGGAAGTTACTCACATCATCGGGGGAAACCGTAGATGCATGGGCTTCAAGAGAAACGTCGACTTCCTTGGCCTTCTTCGAGCGTTTGAGGCTTCGGGTCTGAGGAATCTTCTTGACAGAAGCCCTGGTAACCCTAGCGCAACGTCTGGTTCAGCTGGCTCATTGACAATCGCAGGCAAAATCGAGGGAGCGGCTGTGCAATCTTTTGGCGACTCCTCGTCATCTCTACAAGAAGACAAACAAGCTATGAATAACTCGACAAAGCAGGTACGGCGCAAGCGAGGAACTAGAAGAAAAAACTTACGATGCCAGGAGGTCGAAGACTTCCATATCTCCTGCAAGAGCAGGGGCCTTATCAGCCGCTGCAGAACTCGAAGAAGCAAATTCATCGACACGCTTCCTTTTCTTGTCGACACCAGTATCTTCAGCAAGCACAGGAGGAGGCGATGTCGACGAACTAGTATCTTCTTATGATTCTTCGGCATCATCTTCGTCCTGACTCTCTTCAGCCTCGGGGGCTTCAGACACAGAAGAGGCCAGATCAGCCGGAAGAGGCCCTGCCTTTGGAAGAGGAGGGCGCGAAATGAGGAATTGGTGCTCCTGCACACGAGCAAGTCAACAGATGGAGAAAGGCAAAGAAAAACATAACTCGAAGCAAACGAAATTTGACAATACATGAACAAAAAGAGATGTACCTCAGGTAGGGGGTGCACGGAGTCGAAGTAATCAGCGGTCAAGTCAGCAACCGCATGATCCTTGGTGAGCTTGGTAAGGCTCCTAACTCGCCTGTCAACGTCTTTCTTCTCTATCAAATCTTCGGAGATGCGAGTAGGATCTTCCAAGCCAGAATAGCTCTAGAGCTTGGTAAGGCGATGCTGCAGGGGTTGAACTCGACATTGCACAAAGAACGCCATGAGTTGAATACCAGACAAAGCACCTCCCTGGCCTCCTTTCAGAGCTTGAATATGAGAGAGAAGAGGAAGAACTTGTTGAACTTCCGCATCTAAGGGAAGCGCATCCCACGACGCCAACTTCTTCACTTCCTTGGATGCTTCAAAAGGGGCTAGACCATATTGGTCTTCAGGAGAGGCTTTGCGATCTTGGATATAGAACCATTTGGTTCCCCACTCCTGGACAGATGCAGCAAAGGAAAATTCGAGGTACTGCGCCTCAGGGCGCACAGAGACAACGGCTCCGCCCAATTCAGGCTTTCTAGCCAGAGCAACATTGGGGAGAAGCCGAAAGATTGACCTCCAGAGAAGAAAGTGGGGCTCAATGCCCAAGAATGACTCGCAGAGAGTCACGAAACAAGCAATGTGCAGAAGTGAATTCGGTGTGAGCTGGTGGAGCTGCACACCGTAGACAAAGAGAAGCCCACGGAGAAACTCGTGGGCAGGAAGAGAAAGGCCGCGAAGGAGGAAGGCAAGGAACATTACCCGATAACCGCTCGGGGGCTCCGGGATCCGCTCAGTGCTTGGAAACTTGATGGAATCCTGGGCGGAGATGAGGCCGTCCCCCTTGGCTTTCTCCACTTCCTTCTTCGTGATGGCGGAGCGCACCCAGCTGGTGGCAGAAGAGGTCTTGGCCATGGTGTTCTTGGTGGCTAGGTGTTTCACGCGCATCTAAACGCGGTGCGCTTGGGGGCTATGTGCGAGAGGAGGAAGAGATCAGCAATGGAGGCGGCGGAGGGAACGAGCTGGTAAACAGTAAAATCCCCCACTACGCCCCTTATATACCTTCTGGGAGAAGGATCGTGGGCTGAGACATGGCGCACGAAGCGGAAATGGCAGCCCACTAATGGTCAAAAATTGAGAAAATTACAGTGCTGCCCATAAAACGGTTTGCACTCATGCGGAGTGACGTATTCATTGACGTCATAAAGAAGATGATATAAGAAAGAAGAAAGGTGGCGCTGACAAGTGCAACTATCTATAGGCAAGATTATATATGAAGGATTTTTTATTATAGCCTTGGGGGCTAATATTTTCAGGAATATTGAATGCAACTTTTAACTGGAGTGATGGACTACACTATATTTTGAGCCTATACTCGAAAAAGTCTTTTTTCGACTATAGCCTCGGGGGCTACTCCCATCGGGAGCGCTGAGCGCGCACCCGACGATATTTCTTGGTAAAGCATTAGAGAATGAGAAGTGGAGGAGTATTACTCCCATCGGGAGCGAGTTTTATGGTTGTTGAAACCCGAATATTTTCAGTCAAAATTTGACTGCGACATAAGATTCTCGAGTTATGTTATCGCAACGCAACTCGAATGCCGTGACCTGTCACGAAGGTAAGACCCCGGGATCCGTCCTGTGTGGCCTGGTATACGCACATGGATGCGCTCTGCTGGTATGTATCCGTGTCTACGACGCGAAGAAAATCCTGGTGGACGCACTGGGTACCCCTGAGAATCACTGGGATTCATTCTTTGTAAGACCTAAATGCGGCAAAAGAATGGGTTTGACCGGTATCCCGAATTCAAATCCAAGGGGATTGAATTTGAAGTAGGTGACAAGTATCTGTTCCGGCAGTTAACTGACCTCTTGATCCATCAGAGTTGTCAGGCTTGTTCATCAAAACCCCTTGCAAAAAAATATCATGAAAGTAAGTCGAAAGACCAAGTCGAAGATTTGAAGATATGAAGAAATCGAAGAAATTGATCAAGTCAAAGATTTGAAGATTAGAGATTCAACCCGAATCTGCAATTCTGGTAGAATCTCAGGGGCTACTGACAAGGGTATAGTTAATAGATCCCGTTAGTTGAGTACCCCTGAGGCCCGTTAAGCTAGGCCAAATTGTAATGATAGTCGAATACGAGTTCTTACCGTATGTCGATATTGTAATCTGTATCGAACCCTACCCGATCCTCGAGACCTGGCCACCTATATATAGGGGCCAGGAGGGGACGGTGTAGGGCAGATTGAAAGCAAGCCAGGTTGAACACCCACGTTTACTTTCGATATACACTTATTTCGACTAACCTTTACCTTCGAGTTCATCTGATGCCCTCTTCCCCCGATCCTAAGTCCTTCATCTAGGACATTTGTCGAGTTAACCCTCGTCACTGACCCATTGTCTTTGCCCTATGCAGAAGTTCAGCTTCCAGAAGATGGAGAACTCCCGGATCAAGATCGCGGCAGACCGCACTGCTGCAGACGTTGAAGATCCGGATCATTGGGACAAGCTTCCCAGGAACACCCGTGCTGCCTCTGCCGCGGGTAAGGCCTCTTCATTCCGGCATTTCACTCAAGACTGGAGTGACGATGATTCCGATGAAGACTGCCAGATGTTTATCTGCCCGACACCTCTTGCTTATGCTTTTCCAGAAACACCTCTTGCTTATGCCTTTCCAATGCCATCCTCAGTTATCCCGGATGACATGGTTGTCGATGCCGCCCCTCTAAACCAGGGACCTCCTTCCACCGGCGGGCGTGCCGGCCGGAAGCGAGGCGTGAAGCCCCAGCCCGACACACCCCAGCCACCGAAAAGGCAGAAGGTTGGCGTGCCCCAGCCAAAAAGGCAAAGACCCGTCGCCTCTGGGTAAGTTTCTTTCCTTTGCACCATTTCCGATATATTTCTCTCTTTGATTACTGACTTGGTGTTTTCTCTCTTTCAGGGCTCCTCTTGCGCCGGAACATGCTTCCAGCTCAAGTGCCAGTCCCAACATTGAAAAGCCGGTGGCCACAGAGACCCCTGACATACCATCAGCCAGTCACACCACCTCTCCGGCGCCGGCATCTTCGCCTGCGCCTAACAAAACCACTTCCCCGGCGAAGGATGACCCTCCGCCGGAGCAAGACAACTCTGCCCCCGACGTCCACATGGACTCGGGGGCTCAACAGGATCCTTCGGCTTCTGATGTCCACATGGACACAGGAGCCCAACAAGATGCCCCTGACGCCGGCGCGCCCACCAGCGGCGCCGGGACTACTGAAGATGTCGGCGCAGGTGACAAGAGCGCCGGCATGGATAAAGGCAAAGCCCCTGAAGTGCCGGAGGTCCGGTCTGATCCGGCGCCTACCTCTGCTGGCCAAGCTACATCGGCCGCGCTGGAACAAGCAGCCCCTAAAACTCCAGCAACTGAGAAGACTTCTGCCCCGGCCAAGCCTGCTGCCCCGGCCAAGACCTCTGTCCCGGCCAAGTCCGGCACTCTCAAGATCAAGCAGACCAAGTCCGGTACACAATCCGCTGCTACTGCACCTGCTAAAGCAGCAGCCCAGCCCAGCTCTGCCCTGGCACTCCATTTTGGCAAAGCAGTAGCTAGGCCCAGCTTCTTTGATACGCCGGAACTTGAGGGCCGCGTCTCCCTGTTGACGAAAAGTGACAAGAGCCTTGGATCTCTTAAGGAGCACTGCATCAAGTGGAATGACGCCGACAGTATGGACACTGCTGACTCCAAGAATAAGAAGTTGGCCGAAGCTTTGGCTACTGGCAATCCTGCTGATATCCTGGCCGCGAAGCCCATTCCTATTGCCAGCGAGCTCCTCAGCATCCAGCAAAGACTTCACCTTCTGGTCGATGCCACCAATGTAAGTCTTTTCTATATATATATCCCCAGTCCCCGAAAATGTCGGTTGTCCGGGATACGGACATCCGGGATTTTCCAATACCTTTTGCACTTAGCTGTTTTCAAATTAACTGTCCGACATATAGGCTCGATCCGAGCTTCAAATCCTAGTCACCGAGGGCCGGGATAGGTGCGCAGCACCTGTGCCGGGTCTTCAACAAACTAACATCTTGAGCAATTTTCAAATCCTCTTGACCGAGATATAAGCTCGATTCGAGCTTCAAATCCTAGTCACCGAGGGCCGGGATAGGTGCGCAGCACCTGTGCCGGGTCTTCAACAGAATGAACATTTGATATAATCTTCAATTGAACTGATATGTTAGACTTCTCTCATAACCTTTCAAATCCTAACACTTTTGCAGCGTATGAACAACGCTCGCGCCGATATGTACCATGACCTGGTGTGCGAGCATCGGAAGTTATCCGACGCGCATAGCAGGCTCTGGCTGGAACTGACCCAGAAAGGTAAGATCAGTCATCAAACTATTACATGCCGGATTATTCTTCTTCATACTTCTTTTGCCGGCACACCTTAATATGCCGACACATAACCTTTTACCGGCATTTTGCAGCTGCTGTTGAAGAACAAGTTACCGCGCTTCTCCAGAGGGTGAAGGAACTGACCGGTATACCGAATTCTGCTGACTTTTTACTAATCAACTTGTACTTCAAATCCTTTAATTCTTGTCGCTGTTTTCTATCTTCACGTTCTTTTAACTTCAAATCCTTGCAGATGAGAAAGCTGCACTGAAGGCACGCCACCAGGACTGTACTCCCTCAGTGGATGTGGCCAAGCAGTTGGATGACCGGGATGCCGCCCACAAAGCTCAGGTGGAGTAGCTGAAGGGCCGGGTTGCTGAGCTTTTGGAGGAGAAGGAACAGAGGGAGGGCCAACTTAAGAAGGCCCAGGAGCTGCTCGTCACTTCAGAAGCCGACGCATCCAACGCCCACGCAGAACTGAATGGCTTGAAGGAGCAGGCCACCAAATGGGAAGTTGATATTGCCCGGCTCAACGTCGATCTTGCCAGTAAGCCTCAAATCCTCTTCTGCCCGACACATCTTGTCCGATACATCTTTTCCGGCATAATCTTTATGCCGACACATATTCCTTTTACTAACCTGCTTGCCATCTTTCAGACCTATTTCCTGCTTCCGTCGAAGACGTTGAGAGGGCTCTGCAGGTGGACCAAGTGAACCGGGGTGCCCCAGTGGACTCTCCCAACTGGACTATGTCAGAGCAGCCGATCGCACTGGAAGCCCGGAAGAACGCCATGACCTTCTATACTGAAGATCTCTTCCTTGGTGCCCAGGAAGCATACTCCGCCCTCTGGCCTGGGGCAAAGGACGCCCACTGACCCTGTTGATCTTGGCAATGATCTGCAGCTCTCCAAGGTTCGCCTTAGAGAATGGCGGGATTCCGGGGCAAGGGTGGGAGCCGATGAAGCTCTCACATACTTCCTCTCCTGGTATGAAAAGGCCGACTTAGAGACTTTGCGCACTATGCGCGAAGGATCTATCTGGACCACGGATCCGGAACATATCTGGCGTCGGCAGGAATTGGCCCACAGCTATGTGGATTATGCCGACACCGAAGCCTTTGTCCGGGACATCCGCGAGCCGAGAAGAAGGAGGACGACGCCAAGGATGCTGCCGACGCTGAGGGCTCCGACTCCAGCCAAGACGAAGAAGAAGCTGAAGAAGCCGACACAGAAGTTCTGGAACAGGGATCTGTCCTAGCCGGAGGTGATGGCTCCATCCCATCTGCTGGATCCGGCACACCCGAAGCCGACGTCTCTACTGCCACAGCTCCACCCGCCGGCGGCTCTGCTTCCACTCCGGCGTCTTGAACTTTGCATCAAAAAACTCTAAGCTTTATCAGATCCCCGGTATGCCGGGTGCAATTGTAAGATATACATTTAATTTCCCTTTTGTTTGCTACCTGAACAAGTTTTAACTTGGTTTGCTTGGTTTATCAATGCCGGATCATCTTTTGGCTGAGTCACCGAGTTTGTTTTCCTGTTTCCCTAACTCCACAACCTTGGCTACTTGTCTACCTCTTTTGGCTTTTGACTTATGAGTCTCAAGGTTGCTTCATTAAACATACAGTACTTAAACTTTGAAACTTAGACTTCAGATCATTCGACACACCCAGTTTTAACTTGTGTGGTAAAGTAAATGTCGGTTCGCTTGCTTTATCTTTCCTTAGCTGTTTTCCATGTGTAGACAATCTCCGGCATCTACTCTTGCTAGCCATGAAGCCGGATTCCGGACAGCAGCTAAGTCAAAGAGCGGCCTTTGGTGCCGACACACTACTAGGCCGACATAGGAAACATTCATTAGTCTTGTGCCGGAGGCAATGAAAAACTGAATTTGAACAACATATTTATACCGGAGGCAATTCCCGAACTCCTCGGGATGCCGACATTTCATTCATTAGTCTTGTGCCGACACATAATGCCGGCACACAAAGCAAAATGGAAATACATACATTATGCTGCTCAGGAGTAAAAGGGACGGAGTAGGGCTATGTTCCATGGTCGCTTGGTTTCTTCTCCGGACCTGTCCACCTTGTCCTTCTTCGGGGCATGTGCATCTATAAGATAGTAAGCATCATTGTGCAGAGCTCTGCTCACAATGAATGGCCCCTCCCACGGAGGAGTTAGCTTATGCCGGCCCGCTGTGCCTTGCCTTAGCCGGAGCACTAGATCTCCCTCTTGGAATCTCCTTGGATTCACCTTCTGCGCATGATAGCGTCTGAGGTTCTGCTGGTATACCGCAGTTCTTGATAGTGTTATTTCTCTTGCTTCTTCCAGCAAATCAACTTCATTTTCTCTGGCTTCTTTAGCCTCCTCCTCGGTATATAGCACAACCCTTGGTGCATCATGTAGTACATCTGTTGGGAGCACAGCTTCTGCTCCATACACAAGGAAAAATGGCGTATAGCCTGTTGACCTATTTGGAGTTGTCCTCAAACTCCAAAGCACTGCCGGCAATTCATCTAGCCAACATCCCGGAGTTTTCTCCAGTGGCTCTATCAACCGGGGTTTTATGCCAGATAATACTAGTCCATTTGACCTCTCTACTTGGCCATTGGTACAAGGGTGAGCGACCGACGCAATGTCTAGCCGGATTCCCACCTCCTCACAAAATCTGGCGAACGGCCCTTGGGCAAAGTTAGACCCATTGTCCGTGATGCTGCTATGAGGCACACCATATCTCAAAATTATATCCTTTAAGAACTTCACTGTTGTGTGGCCATCACACTTGCTTATGGGCTTCACCTCAATCCACTTGGTGAACTTATCCACCATGACCAGAATATGGGTCATCTTTCCCCTTGCCGGCTTAAAAGCCCCGACCATATCAAGGCCCCAAACAGCAAAGGGCCAGGTTATCACGATAGTCTTCAACGCTGACGCCGGCTGATGAATCTGGTGGGCATACATCTGACACCCAGTGCATTTCCGGACCAAGTCTTCTGCCTCTTGCAGTGCCGTCGGCCAGTAAAACCCATGCCGGAATACTTTTGCCACAAGCGCTCTGGATGAAGCGTGGTGACCACACTCCCCCTGATGAATTTCCCGGAGCATCTCCAGGCCTTCAGCAGATTCAACACATCTCTGCAATACTCTGGTGGCACTTCTCTTGTATAATTCCTTGTTTATGATGGTATACCCTTTGGATCTCCTTGTAACCCGGCGTGCCTCTGTCTCATCTGCCGGCACTTGACCATTTACCAAGAAATCCATGATAGGACGCGCCCATGAAGGCACTTCCCTGACAGTGAACACCGCCTGATCTATCTCCATCATTTCGACCGACACATAATCGATCTCCATGGGCTGCGAAGTCCCCGGGACAAGTGGATCAGTCCCCGGGTATGCCGGAGCAGTCCCCGGGTATGCTGGCACAATCTCTTGGTACATTTTGCCTTTGCCTTTATCTCTGCTTCGGTATACTGCACTCACTGTATATGCCGGAGCAGTCCCCGGGTATGCCGGAGCAGTCCCCGGGTTACCTGAACTGGCTCCGGCATCTATCTCCATCGGAACTGCATCCTCTGGGCTTGGCGGAACATATATGGACGATGACTCCGGCGAGGGCTTTATTGATGGCTTCCTTAAATGTTCCAGCGAAATGCCGGGCGGAATTGAATCTCTGGAAGATCCCAGCTTGGACAATGTGTCGGCCGCTTCGTTCTGAGCCCGGGGAACATGCCGGAACTCACAACCTTCGAAGTAACCACTCAACTGCTGCACCAGGAAACGGTAGGAGCCCATGTTTGCATCATGTGCATCCCATATGCCGGAACACTGCTGAATCACCAAGTCGGAATCACCGAAACACATAATTCGGCGAATACCTATGTCCTTAGACACCTTCAGGCCATGCACAAGTGCCTCATATTCCGCCACATTATTTGATGCTGCAAAGTGGATCTGCAGAACATATCTGAGCTGGTCATTTTTGGGTGAAGTGAGAACTATGCCGGCACCCAAGCCATGAATTGTCTTGGACCCATCGAAATGCATCCTCCAATAGTTTGCATCGGGCAACGGCGGCTCATATTGTATCTCTGCCCAGTCAATAAAGAAATCAGCCAACACCTGTGACTTGATTGTATCTCTTTTGTCATATTGAGGGGTATATGGTGACAACTCTATTGCCCACTTGGCTATCCTGCCACTGGCATCTTTGTTGCCTATGATTTCCAAAATAGGGGCCTCAGCCACTACCCAGATTGGGTGCTCCTGAAAATAATGCTTGAGCTTCTTGGCCGCCATATAGACCCCATAAGTCATCTTCTGATAGTGTGGGTAGTTTTGCTTCGAGGTGGAAAGGACTTCACTTAGATAATATACCGGCCGCTGCACGGTTTTGCCCCCTTCCTCTCGCTCCACTACCACCACTTCACTGACAACTCTGTTGGTCGCCGCTATATAGAGCAACATCGGTTCCCTGGGCATTGGAGATGCCAACACCGGCGCTGTTGACAACATCTGCTTCAGCTCCTTGAAAGCCGCATCTGCTTGCGTTGTCCAGACAAATGCGTCGGACTTCTTCATTAATTGATATAACGGTAACGCTTTTTCTCCCAACCGGCTTATGAAGCGGCTCAGGGATGCAAGGCACCCAGTGAACTTCTGTACTTCCTTCAAATCCGTCGGCGGCTTCATTCTCTCTATGGCGCGAATCTTGCCGGGATTCACCTCAATACCCCGGCTGGAGACCAGGAAACCGAGCAGCTTGCCTGCCGGCACACCGAAGGTACACTTAGCCGGATTCAACTTCATCCGGAATCTCCTCAGATTCGCAAAGGTTTCCCGGAGGTCATCTATTAGAGTCTTGCTTTCCTTGGTCTTTATGACGACATCGTCGACATATACCTGCACATTTTTAACTATTTGGTCCTGCAAGCACTTTTGCATACACCTCTGGTAAGTTGCGCCGGCATTTCTTAAACCGAACGGCATAGTGAGATAGCAATAAGCCCCGTACGGGGTAATAAAGGATGTCTTTATTTGATCCGGCTCATACAAAGGGATCTGGTGGAAACCAGAATAGGCATCTACAAATGATAACAGTTCACATCCAGCCGTGGAATCAATCACTTGATCGATCCTAGGGAGCGGGAATGAATCTTTAGGACATGCCTTGTTCAAGTTGGTGTAATCAACACACATCCGCCATCCTTTCACTATGGCGGGCTCATCCTTCTTCTTTTCCACCAAAACCGGATTAGACACCCAATCCGGATGCAGTACCTCCTTGATAAAGCCGGCAGCTAGGAGCCTGGCCACTTCCTCCCAAATTGCTTTCCTCCTATCGTCCGCATTCCGCCGGAGCGGTTGCTTCACCGGTTTTGCATCCGGTCTTACATGCAGTGCGTGCTCAGCCAGCTCCCTCGGCACACCTTGCAGGTCAACAGTAGACCATGCAAAGATATCCCGATTCTCACGGAGGAAGCTAGTGAGCTCGCTTTCCTATTTGGGGTCCAATCCTGCCCCGATGAGGGCATAGCGCTCTGGGAAAACTTCATCCAGAGGCACCTTTTTGACTTCCTTGCCCACTTGAAAAGAAGCACTACCACCTGGGTTTATCATGCCCGGCATAGATTTGCCGGTCGCGACTGTCTCAGCAATTTCCACTGCTCGCTTGAGCCTCTTCCTCTCCTCTGCAATGATCAGAGTCTCGGCCAGGTTAGACCCGGCTGTGGCACACGCCATTGAGCACTTGTAATCACCAATGATGGTAATCACCCCTCTGGGCCCCGGCATCTTCATCTTTAGGTAGGCCACATGAGTAGAGGCCATGAATTTGGCCAATGCCGGCCTGCCTAGCAACGCATGGTAGGGACTGTCCAGATCCACCACCTCGAACATGAGGTTCTCCACCCTGCAGTTATCCCGGTTGCCAAACATGACATCCATCCGGATTTTGCCCATCGGCGCACATGAAAGCCCTGGCACAATGCCGTGGAATGTTGTCTTGCTCGGCTCCAGCATATTATCCTTGATGCCCAACTTTTGCACGTATCACGGTACATGATGTTGATGCTGCTTCCATTGTCAATGAGGACCTTGCTGAACCTCACGTTGCTTGTCGGCCCGACAAATGTCGGATCCACTACTAGAGCATATCCACCGGGGTTTGGCATGATCCTGGGATGATCTGCTCTGTCCCAGCCAATGGCCTGGTCAGACCAGTACATCAACTTCGGGACTGCCGACATAACGGCGTTTACCTCCAAGCTCCGCCAGTACAAACTCTGCTTGTCCGTTCTTTCGGTCTCAAAGACCATGTAGCTCTGATCATGCTCCTTGTATTCATTCCGGCCCGCTCCTGGGCCTCCGGCACAGTACTCCGGATTATAGCTCTGATCTACTTGATTTACGCCGGCATTTCCGGCATTGCTCTGGTTTCCTGGATTAACCGGCCTGGGCGGGACTGCAACTGTATTTGCACCTGTCAACGGCGATGGAGCTGCCGGGATAGGTGGTCTTCCCGGCACAAAAGGACCTGCACGACCCGCCAATATGTCATCTAGCCATGAACAGTTTCTGGTCAAATGATTCGCCGGCTTACCCGGCTGGAATGTGTGAAACACACAACGTTTGTCCATGGCCAAACCCACTGTATACTTTGGCCATTGCTTCTTCTGGCCGGCGCCGCCACCGGCATTCTTGTTGATCCAGACATTCTTTTTCTAGAAGGGATGTGCTTGCTGTTGCGGTTGTTGCTGCTGCTGCTGCTGAGGCTGCTGATAGCCCTCATATCTCGGACGCTAGCTACTGTCGGCGCCCCCTTGCTCTTCCTCCACGGCCGCTACCTATGCCGAGCCATACCGATAATCCGGCCGGTCATCTCTCCTCTTATTCCGGTTATCAGGGCGATAGAATTGCCCCGGTCTCCCGGTGTTGCTATTGTTCCGCTGGGTCTGCCCCTGTCCCTGTGAATCAAGGGTGGGCTGCATGGGATCTCCCAACGCATAACTGTCGGCAATCTTGATTGTTTCGGCCAACGTGTCTGGCATTTCCCTTTGGAGCTTTTGCCACAACATGGTGCCATGCCGGCACCCATGAGCGAACCACATGATGGCCTGCTGCTCCACAACTCCTTCGCAGGAATTGCGCAACGTGCACCACCTGGTTAGGTAGTCACGATCAGTCTCATATTCTCCTTGCCGGCAGCTAGCTAGTTGCTGCGGGCGGTTGGGTCTCTTGTAAGTACTGGTGCAATTTGACACAAACTGCTCTTCGAAATCAACCCAGCCATTGATACTTCCGGCCGGCAAATTATTCAGCCATATCTGGGCTGGCCCCTCAAGCATCTGCGGCACATATCGTACCGCCCATCTGAGGTTTCCTCCGGCGATGTTCACCGCAGTGGAGTAGTCCTCCAACCAATCTTCCGGCTTTGTACTACCGTTATATGTCCTCGCGCCACGCGTGAGCTGAAAACAGTAAGGCACCGGCTCGCCCATAATCCGGGGTCCAAAGCACATAGGACCCGGAGCTCCTTGTCTCTCCACCAACTCTGACTGGTGAATCCTGTCCAGCATGAAGCGCGCATCATTTGCCGCCAAGGACCGAGGTCCGAGCCGGGACGCAATTGGGCCCGCGATCATCTTTTGCTGCTGCTGTTTCGGCTGACACTGCTCATTCTGCTGGCCTTGCTGATACTGCTGTTGATATCCCGTCCTTGCCACGGCGGAATTTCCATCATCTTCACGGTGTCTCGGCTGACCCGTACCTTGCTGCTGCACCGCATGTTCGGCGCCCTGCTGCTGACGCCGGGCTGCACTGTTACTGTGGCCCCCACCGGCCGAAGCTGCTCCTTGCCCGGCCGGCACATTCTGACCGGCTTTCTTGCTGCCGACATTCTTGTCAGCTTGGCCGGCACTCTTCTGCACCACCGCCTGCTTTCCGGCGATTGCCGGATCATACACCTGGATCTGCATGTCCCGGCGGCCAGAGGTCACACTTCCGGCGTGCCGGGCGCTTGGATGCGGGGACGAAGCTTTCCCCCTCGACCTTGCGCCGGCACCTCCTGCCGACACAACGTACTGGGATGCCCCGGCACCTGGGTTTGCCTTCTTGAAGGCCTCCTGCTACTTGGTAGCTTCAGACAAAAGATGGTTAAGCCAAGCTTGCTGCTCACGCAGTGCTTCGCCGGATAAATTAGATAGGTCCTTAGCTACCTCTGCTGCTGCTCTAAGGTTTTTCACTAGAGAGCTATAAATTACCTTAGGTACAGTACTAGTTGCAGTATGACCCTTATCACTAGCACCTTTTTCTAGATCAGTGTTGAGATCTCTACCTCTAGTTCTAACCTCATCTATCTGGCTAGGCTGGGTTACCACAGGATTAAAACCATGGGCTGCCTCATACTCACGGAGTTGCCGGTTAAACCGTTCGCGCTCCTGATGCATGGCCAGGGCCTCATCGACGAGGGCCTAACGAGATCCCTCCAGGACCTCCTTCACCTGCTCCTGATCATCGCCGGATCGCACCGGCTCAAGAAGCCGATCGATGATGGGGAGAAGCACCTGGCCCCTAGCCGGCACGCCGGAAGTGCCGGCCAGGTTCTCAACACGCTCCAACGGAGGACGTGCCGACCTCTTGGCCTTCGGCGGCTCCGGGGGAGTATCCGCTGCTGCTGCTTTGTCGGCACCATCTTCCAGCGGCACTGATGTGCCGGCCATCATCACCTCTGCCGACTCTACTGGGCGAGCGCTACGCCCAGCACGAGTCAGCAGATGCGACGGAGGATCCGCCGCCACCAGCACCTTTTCCCTGCAAACTCTCTCAGTCCCCATGTACACCTCGTGGGAATCGAAAGACATGATCCGGCCATCCCTGGGGAACGGCCGGCCGCCGAGACATCCGACGTTGTCACTGATGAAGCTGAGCGAGCCTAGCCTCTGAACAAGGCCAGAGACCACGCGCACTCCCGAAGCTGCTATCACGGACCCCGTCCGAATAAACACTCCGCCCAGCATATCGATCTGCCCCACGGTGGGCGCCAAATGTCGTCGTGGTGAAACAACATAAGCCATGGGATGGCTTAAATGGGGGCCGAACTAGATGCTGGAGGATTCGGGGGAGGGGAACGAGCTGAGAAGCACGACAGAAAGAGACACAGATCTACCCAGGTTCGGGGCTCTCGTGAGGAGATAACACCCCTACTCCTGCTCTACTGGTTATATATTTGGATCGATGGAGTACACAACAATGGTGCTTCCAAGCTCTCTGCTAGAGGAGGAAGATAAACTGCTAAGTGTAGGAACACTGAATGACCAACCCCTTACTAGGGCTCCCTGTGCCACCTTATATAGTGGTGGCCAGGGTTACAACGGTCACATGAGACCAGGAGACACCAACTACACTCCAAACAGGACATGCTGACGATGGCTGCGACCCTTGACTTTGCCCCTGATTTCTCTCGATGGGACTCCACATCCCTGTACCTTGTACTTCTTGGACTGTGACCTTACCTCTGTGAGGTAAGGGCTGTACTTGTGCACAGTGAGGGTAGGTAAACCACCACTATGCACCCTGTCAACATGATCTCCCTCCATACTTGGCAGAATCTCTCCTTGATTGTAGGGACATGACACCTTGGTTGACTTATATATCCCGGATATGACCGTTGGCCATATCCTGGACCTATATACCGGACCAACGACCTATGAAGGTCGGGTAATCCGGCCTCCCTGCTCCTACACATCATATCAAATAAGTTAGACCGGCATATCTATGCATATGCCGACACTCCTCAACAAGTATCCTGGTTATACCGGCATATCTGAATAGCGGCCGGGATACACTTATATGCCGGTCTGGCTGACACTCTTATATTCCGGCCAGACCCCATCTTGGTCAACCGACATAAAGTCAACCATATTCCTTGTATCTTTCTGGTCTCTTGACCCTACCGGGGGTCATCCCCCCGACAGGCTTCGTGGCGCGGCTAAGTGTGGGAGAGAAGAAGAGAGGCGCCGGCAGGCCCCTAAGTGTCGAAGGTGCGTGGCGCATCCCAGAGAGGTGCGCCATGGATAAGTTAACCGTGGTGCACTATTTGGTGGTGCACCATAGAATATCCATGTATACTTCAAAAGCACGCGCGGTGCAATGTTGACAGCAACACTCACACAGCGTAGCGGTTAGTCTGTTTCATTTGAATCTGGAGGTCCTAGGTTCGAACCCTGGGCCTCCCACCTTTTTTTTTGTTAGCCAAAATACATTTTACAAAGTTTGAAACTACTAAATTGTAACAAATAAAATGCAAGAAATTTATTAGACAATAAACCATCCATCATGTATATGATCATTGTTACAAAAAACTATGAATCATATATATGATCATTGTTACAAAAAACCAAAAATCATTTATATGATTGTTCCTCAAAAAGTGACACATGTTGTGCGATGTCGATTCCGAACGAGCTACCGTCGTCGACTCGTCACGATCTTCTAGCCCTTCTTCGTCGCGGTTGAATAATTGAGCCCGGAAACATGGGGATTTCTTCTCGTGTATGGGCATCCTTTAGCGGGTAGGGTGGTCTTCCTTCTTCTAGCGGCATCACTAGGCCTGTCGAAGTACTTGTCGAATTCCTCTTCTATCTTGGGATTGCCGTACTTGTCTAAGTCTTGCTCGATGGCCGCTCCCTCCATTCCGATGATGCTCCTTTTTCCCATCCTAACGACAACGCGGCTAGGCCTTACCGGGTCGGTAATGAAGAAGCATTGATCAACCTGGCTCGCCAGTACCCATGGCTCATTTTTCGCCTGGACGTTCGTGCTGGATTTGGCTTCGGGTATGACCATGGTGGTGAAGTACCGGCCTTCTTTTTTGACGTTCTTGGCCCATCTGATCTAAAACATCGGCATCTTCTCTCCACAGTAGTTGAGTTCCCAGATCTCCTCGATCCTCCCGAAGAACCTTTCATTGACGGTGGATTCCTCGTCTGCGTAGGACAGCATCGTGACCCCCGAGTTCTGGTGTTCGCTGCTATGGTCCTTTTTCTCGGTGTAGAATGTGTAACCATTGATGTCGTACGCCTGATAGGTCCTCACGTTCATCGCGGGGCCCTGTGACAAGACGAATAAGAGTTTTTCCTCTTCCGTGGAAGGCATGTTACCATGATGAAGCTGGAGTAGCTTTTCCTTGAACCAGCGCGTAAAGCTGGAGTTGTGCTCTCTAGTTACGTCTCCCTTCGTCCTCCGTCTGCCCGTGTCACTAAACTTCTTCTCAGTGAAGCTTTTGTGCTCTAACACCCAAGGTGCGACCAATTCAAGGTGTTGTAGCGCGACTCGGTGTGCCCTGTCAAAGTCTGGTTGTCGGGCTTTGAAGACGACGTGCATGGGGACGAAGCCATCGTGGTGACCAAACCCATGGATCCTGCCGAGGTGCCTCCTGATTGGCAGACCAATAGGGACGTCCTCATCCTCGTTTTGTAGATAATTCTGGCAGAACGATATGCACTCGTAGGACAGGAAGCCCTTGGATATGCTTCCATCCGGACGCGCCCTATTGCGAACGTAGCCTTTGAGAACGCCGTTCAGCCTTTCGAACAGCATCATGTTGTGGAGGAATGGCGGCCCGAGGTGGATGACATCATCCACCACGTGGACGAGCAGATGCACCATGATGTCGTGGAACGCGGGGGGGAAGTAAATCTCAAGCTCGCATAGTATCATGACGATCTCACCTTGTAGCCTTTCGAGCTGCTTCATGCCGATCGACTTCCTAGAGAGGATGTCAAAAACGTTGCAGAGGCCAAACAGCGTCTCACGTACGTGCTCGTCCATGATCCCTCGGAGCGCTACTGGAAGTATCTGCGTCATCAGCACGTGGTAGTCATGAGATTTCATCCCGGAGAACCTCTTCTTCGTTTCGTCCAGGTATCGTGATATCTTCCCTCCGTAACCGGTAGGAAGCTTGACTCCGAGGAGGACGCTGAAAAACTGGTGGAGCTCCGGCTCACTAAGAGTGAAGAAGGAAGGTGGGCAGTAGTAGTCGTTTCTCTTAGCCTTTTTGCGCATATGACCTTGAGTATCCGCCTGCGTCTCATCATCATCAGCGTCATCGGGGCATCCTCCATGAAGTTCTTTCCTGATTTCCATCTTGATCAGGTCGTTTCTTGCCTTTGGCCCATCTTTGGTTTTCTCTGGCATGTTGACGATAGTGGCAACTAGACTCTCACACACGTTCTTCGTGATGTGCATGAGATCAAGGCTATGAGGCGTGTGGAGGTATTTCCAGTACGGCAGGTCCCAAAAAATGGACCTCGCTTTCCATACACCTCGCAGCGGCTTTACCCTCGGACGCTTCTTTCCCGGCGCGGGGCACGCTTCCCATTCTTCTAGCAAATCATTGATATCCTATCCATTATAAATAGGTGGGGATGTTTCGATCTCCTCACTACCATTGAACAGATCTCCGCATTTTTTCCAAGGATGATCGGCGGGAAGCCACTTTCGAATGCCAGGGAACACGGTTTTCGAAGAACCGGGGTCCTTCGGTAGCTGGACATCCGACATTTTATCCATGCACCTCACACATGCATTGTGTCCATGGGCCACCTGGCAAGAGACATATGCGTATCTAGGATAGTCCTGCACCGTCGTGAGCAACGCGGCTCTCAGACCAAAATACTCTCCTTTGTAGGCGTCCCACATACGTACTGGCGTCTCCCACAACATGGCTAACTCCTCTTTCAACAACTCGAGATACAGGTGCATGTCGATACCCGGTTGTTTCGGCCCCTGAATAAGAATACTCATGTGTACGTATCTCTACTTGGTGCACAGCCAGGGGGAAGGTTGTACGGCCATACAAAGATGGGCCAGGTGCTATGCGTGCTACTCTAGTTGCCGAAGGGATTGAGTCCATATGTGCTCATACCCAGCCTAACGTTCCTGGCATCGTCCCCGAAACCGTCTTCCATGTCCAACGCGAGCCACTGGCTAGCGTCCGCAGGGTGTGTCAGGATTGTGCCCTTCTCCGGATCATCTTTGGGCTTCTCCCTTTTCGCGTGCCATTGCATGAGCTTCGCTTCCTTAGGGTCTACGAAATACCGCTTCAGACGGGGGGTGATAGGAAAGTACCATACCACTTTTCGAGGAACTTTCCTGCTCCCTCTCTTGTATCATGATTGGCTGCCCCCCTGCATGTGGTTAGTTCCTTGTACTCGTCCTGATAAAGTGCACAATCATTGATGCATGCGTCGTACTTCACGTGCGGTAGATTGAGAGGACAAACGACTTTCTTGGCCTCCTCGGTACTCCTTGGCAATGTGTTCCCCTCGGGAAGCTTCTCGTGCCAGTATTCCAGGTTATCATCGAAGCTAACGTCGGTCCATTTGTGTTGCACCTTCATCTCCAAAGCTTTGAGGGTTACGTTCAGGCGTGTATCCCCGGGCCGGTACCCAGGATACAATGGAGTTTTCCCGTCTTTCTCCATTTGCTCAAGCTTGTCTTTCTCACGGGCAGTAGCTTTGGCGTTGCTTGTCTCTTTGAGGAGCAGTTCTTGAACATGAGGGTCCCGCAAGGCTGAAGTTAGCGGTGTCTCCGTGTCTGCGTCTTCTCCACCACCATCGGATCCGGTGTCATCATCATGATCATGTCCCGCATCTCCTTCATCATCTCTGGGTGACTCTTCGCCTTCTCATCGGCCTCCCACGTCACCATTTCCTGCCGGCGGGGGCCCGTTGTTGACGTCCTCATCATTGTAGCCTTTCATGAAACCACTCATGAGCAAGTGCTTCTCCAATGTACCGGAATCAGGCTTGATTAGGGCCCTGAGGTTGCATCTATGACAAGGACATCTTATCTTGGACATGTTGTTCCGAATCATGACGGCCATCGCGCGTTCCTTGTATCTAGCCACCATACCTTCGCTCATGTGGCGCACCATCGTTGCCTGCACGGTATGGAGCAAATGAGAATATTTAGAATAATTTATGGTCATCGCCGAAAAAATTCGGCATGACCTTCCCTATAAATAGGACATATGGGTAGTGCAAAAGTTTGCCGAAATAGAAATTAATCAACATTTCGGCAAACATCCATGCACCACGCGCCGGTACCTGCACAAACCATACACAAGCATCCATATGCCCCTCTCGATCACATGCAAAACACATATGCCATATATATCTCACATAACACACCGCCATACGTGTCGTGCGTCGGCCGCCACAAGGAAACAAGCAAACATGTTTTCATCCAACCATATACTCACCTATTAGACAAGTTACTGACGAATCCGTGAGCGGAGAGCCAAACTTGAGGGAGACAAGATATGTGCTAGCTAGTGGGAGGAGTAGAGCTAGATATATGTGGGAGGGGAGGAGGAGGAAGTCAACCCTTACATATCTATCCAATCCAAGGTTTTGGCTAGCTACCTAAAATGGAGAAATAATTAAAGAAAATGGGGGTGGAGAGGAAGAGGAACTAGAGCTAGATCTATGGGAGTGAGGGTTTGGAGTGGGAGGTAGGGGGAGATGGCACCTTTATGGTGGTAGGTACGACATATCCGTGGCGCACATCATTAAGGTGCTCCACAAAACTCTACATCAGTGGCGCACCAAATGGCCGTGCGCCACGGATATGCCTGCCACCTTTTCCAGAGGATGGGCCCACATATATCCGTGGCGCACGCGTCTGTGGTGCGCCACTGATCTCTACCATATGCGTGGCGCACTCCCAATTCATGTGCCACGGATGTGTGGGCCTGACACCCCTGGCCCTGGTGCTTGTTGGGGCCCACATATGCGTGGCGCACCTCCTGTTTGGTGCGCCACGCATAAGGTGATATCTGTGGCGCATAATACATGGTGCGCCACGCTTACATATCCGTGGAGCACCGAAATATAGTTCGTCGTAGATAATGGGCCCATGGATAAGGGTTTTCCTAGTAGTGCTACTTTGGACTATGGGTCCATAGCAGTAGCTAGATGGTTGTCTTCTCCACCATGTGCTTCATGTTTAGATCTCGTGAGCTGCCTTACATGATCGAGATCACCGTTATGTAATTCTACATGTTGTGTTTGTTGGGATCTGATGAATATTGGTGTTATGATTGAGTTGATGTGCTGAATATTATCTTATGTTATGTTGTTTATGATCTTGCATGCTCTCCGTTGTTAGTAGCTATCTTGGCCGAGTAGATACTAGTGACTCCAAGAGGGGGTATTTATGCTTGATAGTTGGGTTCATGCCTCTATTTAATCTGGGGGAGTGACATAAACCTCTAAGGTTGTAGATGTGCTGTTGCCACTAGGGAGAAAACAACATTCTTATGTCCAAGGGCATATGCCTTGTTTACATTACACACTTTGCTTAATGCAGTTATCTGTTGTTCGCAACTTAATACTCAAGGGGTTCTCGGATTGATTCCCCGTGGGTGGATTATTAGTCATAGATGCAGTTGGATGGTGGTATATGTATTTTGTTGTAATGCCCAGAGTAAATCTCATAGTGATCCTCTCGACATATGCACGTTGTCTTTATTCTATCAATTGCCCAACTGTAATTTGTTTACCCAGCATGTCATTATTTATCTTATGGAGAGACACCACTAGTGAACTGTGGACCCCGGTCCTATTTCCTTTATATTGCTATCACCTGTTTACTTTACTCGCACTGTTTACTTTCTCGCATACTACTATTGCTTTCCACTCGATACGCTCATTCCTTTGTTTACAGCAAACTGGTGAGATTGATAACCTCATCATAAGTTGGGAGCAAAGTTCTTGGTTGTGTTGTGTGCAGGTTCCACGTTGCTACTAGTTGAAGACGCGCTAACACGTTATCGTTAACGGCGCCCTTGTTGGAGTGTCACTAGGCTAGCAAGCATCACCTTCTAGAGTTTGGCTTTTTCCTGGACTGACAAACCTTGGTTTCTTACTGAGGGAAAACTCGCCGCTGTACTCATCAAACCTTCCTCTTGGGGTTTCCAATTGGACGGTGATTTACACTATCACACACCGCCACAGCAAAGATTTTTCTGGCGCCGTTGCTGGGGAAAAAGAAGACTTCTGCAAGGGGAGTTTCGCACGCACATCCTTTACTTTGTTTTAGTTTTGCTTTTATTTTATTTTTACTTGCATCGTTTTATCAAAAAAATTCAAAAAAATTAGTTTCCTTTATAGTTGTTATTTCTTTACTCTTAGTTCATTATGTTGTTCCCTAAGTACGTTTTGGAGGACCTCTCAGTAGGTAGTGGTTCTATTATTGGGAAAAGTAACATCGAGGAGTTGTTTAATCATATTAGTATGCATAAAGATGTTGAGGAAAAGTCTTTGGCTGAGCTTGCTCCTAGTTATGAAGTTGCTTATGCTTATTTAGTTCACATGTTAGAAGCTAGGTTTGCTAGCCTTAATCCTTTTATGCAACACATGTTTCTTAAGCTTCATGATATTGAAGACCCCAAAAAGAAAGCTTTTATCCTGGAAACTTTGCGTAGAGAATTTAGGGGTGTTGCCATTGAAGCTAGGAAAGTTCTAAAGCGTTTTAATAAGCTTGACTCGCATATAGAGGTTGTTAGTACAAACAATGAAGAAACCCAAGTACCAATACCTAGCAAACTCTTGGGATTGCATGAGGCTTTTGAAAACAATTTTGATTGGATATGTCCTCAAAATCTTTTTAGTGATTTGAGTGAACCAAAGCGTGATTACAAGGGATACTCAAAAACTCATTTGGACACAATTCAATTTATTGTTGAAAAGACTTCTGCATTGGATCTTAATGCTTCTTTCGAAAATACTTGATTCGCACTTTCTGCGCCTAGCTCAAAGGCGTTAAAGAAAAGCACTCTTGGGAGATAACCCAATGTTTTTACTTTTAGTTCTTTTCCTTTTATTTGAGTTTTGGAAGTTATTACTACTGTAATAACCTCTCCTTATCATTTTTATATCGTTTTTGTGCCAAGTGAAGCCTCTAATTTGAGTGAGGTAAGATTTGGGGATGTTGCTGTCCTGAAACAGATTTCGGTGCTGCACCGTAAAAATTCGTGAAAATTCTCAGTATATCTTTTTGACCTGCGATTTCTTGTTCATATGCCCCAGGTTATATCCAAACTTTAATTAGTTATACACTTTTTGATTTGAGTAACATAAAACCCTTTAAAAATTCAACCTTTGTCAGCTGTTCTGTTTTGACAGATTTCTGTCACTATTTGTGTTTGCCTCTTTATCGCTTTCTTTTTGAGTTCTTTTGATCACGGAACTTTTAGGGAAGTTTCTACAGCAGTATATTCTTTATATGTGGTGGTTTTGAGTTGAAATCTGAAGCAAAAAGGGGTTCATTCATTGTTATGCTTACACTAATGTTGCTAATAGAATTGTGTTTAGTTTTGTATGAAGGAAGTTTTCAAGTGTAGGGATTGGAGAATGATGAGATGAGTTGAAGAATGGACAAAAGCTCAAGCTTGGCGATGCCCACGCACCCCAAGAAATATCTAAGAGGTACAAGCGTCAAAGCTTGGGGATGCCCCCGAGGCACCCCTTCTTCATCGGCAAAAATCAGGTCACCTTTCAACACACTATATTTTTATTGCTTCATGCATTATGCGTTTTTCTTGGAGCATCAGTTGTTTTAGTTTTCAGTTTTGTTTTGTTTTGTTTGCTGCAATAAATGGTTGGACCCCAACAAATTTCTTTTGGAGAAGTTGCCTTGCTTTTCATTTGCCAAGAACACTATGTTTTTCACTCTTATCGTTCAACGAGTGTTCTCTTTTTCTGCTACTGCATTTAGTTTTTGATTTTTGCCTTGATTTGTGTTCAGATCTTGTTATATCTTTGCATCAAGGTGTATTATGACCTCTGGTCCATGTTGGTTTTCATCAAAAGAGTTGTTTCAAAAAGGTTCGAATGGTGTTGGAAAAGAGAAAAAACTTTATGCAAAAAAGTGGTACAAATGGAGCTTGTGTAGACTGCGGCCAAGGCTTTTGCATGTCGTGCTTGATGTCTTTTTGATAGTATGCTTAGTGGTTTTGCTGTAGCATGACTTGTCTCAAATGACTGAGATTGCTTAATGAGCCTTTGAAAAATCACGCGTTGTTTTAATTATTTGTAAGCATTAATTTGGTTTTCTCCTTTGATGCTTTATTTGGGTTGACTTGGCGCATGCTCACACATGTTAGGCTCATACAAAGTCGCCATTGCCTCTATGATCATTTAGTTTTTGACTTTTGATGCCATCTTATGCTTCTTTTAATGTCGCTTTGCATGATTATGGCCGTTATTGCTCTCTTAGTTGGTCGCTCCCATTCTTTTGCTAGCCCTCATTTTGTACCGAGTATGAGCTCTACTCGTGCATCCAACTCCTAAAAACCAAGTTGTTCTAATGTGTCCATCATACATACCTATTAGCAATTTGCTATTCCAAAGTACATTTGACTTGCTTTTATCTATCCTTCAAATTAAACTCTTTTTGGTTTTATGCAAAAATTGGTCAGTATAGCTCTCACGAACCTGATGGCACACTTTACTTTTCTCGTTCTTAAAAATTTGACATTGTGGCTCTCTTATGTTGAGTTGTTATGCTTGCAAGTTGTAAGTTGGAAATTAGCCCAGTCATGCCGTCATGGGGCAAGCTTTCAACATTGCACTATCTTTCATTTGAGTTGATATCATGATCTTTTGTTTATGGATACTCGCGATGTGAAATAAGTTGGGAATCTTGCAGGATCATGGAGTTTTTATATGTGTTAGGGAAACGCCTGGGCCGCTAATCTAAGCCATGCATCATTCATGGTGGAAATTTACAGCATGCCCATAGTGGACATTCGACGACGCATCTCAAAATAAAAAGCTATACCAATGGTAAATAAAAGAGATGTCGAGGTGTTCATTGTCTGTTTGTCTTGTCATTTTGATGTGGGCTTGTTCCATGTCATCGGGCAGGAGGTACCTCGTTGGCGGTTCTCAATGATACACATATATTTACAATGACAAGAGCTTGCTTGGGACTCTAAGTCGAGTAGCATGAGGTTTGCGTATTCGTACTTCACGGGACACGAGGTTTTCAACTTATGATTGTCAAGCATATGCATCATAAGTGTATTCGCATTAACTTTAACCATTCAAGATGCCTACGATGGGGGCAATGAGAGCTCAAAGCTAGTAAGTACCATAATTTTTGAAGGTTTATAAAACTTGCAATCACTGCTTCCCTCCGCGAAGGGCCTTTCTTTTACTTTTATGTTGAGTCACCACCTTCTACCTTTATGCACCGTCTAAGAGAGCATAGTTTTCATTCTGAGTATAATGTGCATTGTCCCAAAGTTTTCATTGATTGATTCATGATGTTGCTTTCACTTGTTCTTAAATTATTTGTATCTAGTCGCCCTCTTAAATTTGAAGGTGTCCTATGCATTTATGTTTTGCTCTCTCATGAAGGACAAGCTGAAAATCATTTGTATGTTTTTCCATATGATTTGAACACACATTTGACTTTCATTGTTTCATTTTCATTATCTTTCTTTTGTGTTCTTTTTCATGTTATAACATGGTTGCTAAGTTTCTTCTATCAAGATTATATCTTTCATGCCCATGTTTTAAGTTCTTTTGATTCCAGCGCACAACGCTTACATAGATGATCAAGATTGTGTAGGTGCATGTCACCTCAAAAATTATTTCTTTGTTATCACTTACCTACTCGAGGACGAGCAGAAGTTAAGCTTGGGGATGCTGATAGCCTGATACGTCTCAAATGTATCTATAATTTTTGATGCTCCATGCTTGTTTTTACACCATTTGCTTAGTGTTTCGTTACACTTCGTGGCATTTTTATGCATTTTCTGGAACTAACCTATTAACAAGATGCCACAGTGCCAGTTCCCTGTTTTCTGCTGTTTTTGTTTTTCAGAAAAGTTACACACGAAATATTCTTAGAATTCGACGAAACAAAAGCCAAACATCCAGAAATTTACCAAAGCTTCCAGAGAACCGAAGAGGAGACGGAGAGGGGCCACAGGCCGCTCACACAATAGGGCGGTGCGGCCCAGGCCCTGGCCGTGCCCCCTATGTGTGAGGCCGCCTCGGTCCACTTCTGACGCCGCCCCTTCGCCTATAAAGACCCCCCGACGGGAAAAACCTAAGTACCCGATCAATTTTCCAGAAACACATCGCGATCTGCCGTCGTCGTCGACCCGAGATCGGGAAGGTCCAGAAGCTCTTCCCGGCACCCTGCCGGAGAGGGGAATCGCCACCGGAGGTCTTCTTCATCTCCATGCTTGCCTCCGGCGGGATGAGTTAGTAGTCTACCTTGGACTATGGGTCCATAGCAGTAGCTAGATGGTTGTCTTCTCAACCATGTGCTTCATGTTTAGATCTCGTGAGCTGCCTTACATGATCGAGATCACCGTTATGTAATTCTACATGTTGTGTTTGTTGGGATTTGATGAATATTGGTGTTATGATTGAGTTGATGTGCTGAATATTATCTTATGTTATCTCTATGTTTTTTATGATCTTGCATGCTCTCCGTTGTTAGTAGCTATCTTGGCCGAGTAGATACTAGTGACTCCAAGAGGGGGTATTTATGCTCGATAGTTGGGTTCATGCCTCTATTTAATCTGGGGGAGTGACAGAAACCTCTAAGGTTGTAGATGTGTTGTTGACACTAGGGAGAAAACAACATTCTTATGTCCAAGGGCATATGCCTTGTTTACATTACACACTTTGCTTAATGCAGTTATCTGTTGTTCACAACTTAATACTCAAGGGGTTCTCAGATTGATTCCCCATGGGTGGATTATTAGTCATAGATGCAGTTGGATGGCGGTCTATGTATTTTGTTGTAATGCCGAGAGTAAATCTCATAGTGATCCTCTCGACATATACACGTTGTCTTTATTCTATCAATTGCCCAACTGTAATTTGTTTACCCAGCATGTCGTTATTTATCTTATGGAGAGACACCACTAGTGAACTGTGGACCCCGGTCCTATTTCCTTTATATTGCTATCACCTGTTTACTTTACTCGCACTGTTTACTTTCTCGCATACTACTATTGCTTTCCACTCGATACGCTCATTCCTTTGTTTACAGCAAACCGGTGAGATTGACAACCTCATCGTAAGTTGGGAGCAAAGTTCTTGGTTGTGTTGTGTGCAGGTTCCACGTTGCTACTAGTTAAAGACGCGCTAACACGTTATCGTTAACGGCGCCCTTGTTGGAGTGTCACTAGGCTAGCAAGCATCACCTTCTGGAGTTTGGCTTTTTTCTGGACTAACAAACCTTGGTTTCTTACTGAGGGAAAACTCGCTGCTGTACTCATCAAACCTTCCTCTTGGGGTTCCCAACTGGATGGTGATTTACACTATCACACATCGCCACAGCAACGCTCGCCACCTGAAGATATCATCTCCCGTTCTCTCTGCCCTCCTCCCTCCTTGATGTCTTCTTCCTTCTCGCTCCAATCCTCTGTCCCCTATTACTTCTTGTGTTTTCAGATTTCTGTGATGACTGTCCTAATGATTATTGGTATGTGCAATGTACAATTTGTCTAAATGATTACTTTGTTTTAAATTTGTGATGATGGCATTCATGTGGAACGTGGTTTGCACTTTGCTTGTAAGGTGTTTGTGAAAATGCGTATAGGAAGAAGAACTCTTCTTTTATAATCTATATATACATTAGCATTTTGATGTCATATTTTACAGAATATTGTTGTCATGATATTGTCTCATAAATAGCTGGAGTAATTGACTTTTGTGTAATTGAAATATGGGTAAGATGGTGTATAAATTCACAGTTGACAAATTCATTAAAAACAAATGTGATGAAGATGAGGATTATATGCTCGAAGTGACACAAGTAGTATCATAATCACAATTGACAAATGCATTCAGGACCATTCTCAAAATGGTCATTTGTATATCTAACGGTGTATAATTAGTGTTCTACGAGTAGTTGGTATATAAAACTCGTTCAGGGCTCCAAGGAGAATCCACAGTTGACAGTTGTTTCAACCAAACAACTTTCAGCTTTCTCACAGTTGTCAGCTCACAGCAGATTCTTCACAACAGATTTCTCACAGCTGATTTTCAGGAATCTGCAGTCCAACTAAACACACCCTTAGTGGGTCAAAGAGCTCCGCTCATTTAGACCATGTGTGGTTCTACTCGAGATCGGAGTATCCCTTTGCAAATGGAGAATTTTATCTCTATGACTCCTGGGTTTTGGGAAGCTTAATTTCATGTGTGGCACCATGATTTAAAAATGCTTAATTACTTTAATCACCTGTTTTTGAAAAGAAAATCTATTTTCAAATTTTTATATCTGCAATCAGTATGTTGAGTATGATTTATCGTACTTACCCCAGCTCTCCATACTTTTCAGACGTAGATGCGAAGATGTTCATTAAATTTTAACTTGGATCACTGAGTGGGAATCGACTTAGAGAATTTATATTTATTTACAAATGTGAAGAAACTTGTAAAATGGATGTACATGAGATTCTCAAGATCTACTACCGGTTTATGCCTGCTAAATCTGGTCGATTTCTGGCTAGAGATGTGGGGATTTCTCGTCGAAAGTGTGGATTCCGGCAGAGGGGGCTCGGGGCTTGATACCCTAAATTCCCCTTCAGCCTGGTTATATAGGTGTTCGGCGGGTGTAGCCGGAGTTTTCCGTTTTTAGGCCATTATATCCGGGATCTGCTAGGTAAGAGATGCTCTAAGTAGCATTGCACAATGTGAACTTCACGTATGAAATTACCCATGCCTTACAAATTTAGCTGCCATGGCTAGAGGTAGAGATGCTCTAAGTAGCATTGCACAATGTGAACTTCAAGTATAAAATTACCCATGCCTTACAAATTTAGCTGCCATGGCTAGAGGTAGAGATGCTCGAAGTAGCATTGCACAATGTGAACTTCACGTATGAAATTACCCATGCCTTACAAATTTAGCTGCCATGGCTAGAGCTTTACGTCGCAAATGGCAAGGCAATATTATATACTTATCTCAATTATTCCAATTCAGCTAACTTCTCGCAGTACTAGGACTAAGACTCCACTTCGATCGAGCTAACGCACAATCTTCATCGGCCTCATCATCTCGTTGTCTTCGTGGTCCAAGATCTGCATCCCATTAGTCAATCATGTCAAGAAAATGCAAGATAAATCGATCGATGAGCAAAGGTTTCAGCTTCAAAAGCTTACATGGCAATGGTAGACGTAGCCCGGGCCAGCGGTGACGTCGAAGGGGAAGCGGCCGCTCCTCCCTTCCGCCTCCTCATCCTCCTCCTCCTCCTCCAGCGGCCTGAACCTCACGAGCAGCGTGGTCACCGTGCTGGGCTTGACCTTGAACACGTTCTTCCACCCGCGCTCCTGCCTTGGCACGACGTGCCTCCGCCCTCCGGTGAGGTGCCGCCGCAGCCCGCACGCCTCGGCGTCGTTCCGGCCCCCCGCGCCGCCGCTCGCGCTCCCCCTCATGCACTCCCTGAACTCGTCGACGCGCCGCAGCGACCGCTGCTCCAGGGCCGCGAACACCGCCAGGTGCACGTGCAGCGGGTGGTTGTCGTCCGTCAGGTTGATCACCTCCCACAGCTCCGAGGTGCCCTCCCGCGGCGTCTCCGTCACCGGGTCCGTGTACGCCCGCCCGTTCAGGTACAGGTGCGTCGGCTCGTCCGTGCCGTTCTTCGTGTACTCGTACATGGCGATGTGCCGCGTCACCACCGCCTCCCGCCTGTCCGGCCTCGGGTACCGCGCCATCAGCGCCGCCGGGACGGTGGACGGGTCGCGCTCCGGCTTCCTAGCCACCACGAACTTCATCACCGCCACCGTGTCCGTCTTCTCGCCAGGGTCGCCCGGGTACGGCGCCGGCGCGTCGGACCGCAGCACCACCGCTTCGGCGGCTTTCGCCGTCTGGGAAAAGTCCACGACGACGTCGGCGATCTCCGACGGCGCCAGCAGGAACTCGTCAGTAGCCACCGGCTTGGCGAGGTACACCGAGTCCGACCCGACGTGCACGAACCGCAGCCCGCCGGAGAGCGACAGCTTGAAGAACCTCGCGTTGCTGGCGTTGAGGATGCGGAACCGGTACCGGCGCCGCCTGACGCGGAGGAACGGCCACGCCTTGCCGTTAACCACCACGACAGCGCCGAAGTACTCCGGCTGCCACTGCGGGTGCACGTCGGGGTTGTTACCGGTGGCGTTCATGAACAGCGCGCCGGCGCTGGTGAAGTCGCGGTCGAACAACACGAGGTTCCTGTCGAACTCCCCGCCACCGGACGGTATCCCGAGCTTGGCCTCGGCCGCCGGGTCGGAGACGCGGTAGGCGCCGAGGAGGCCGGCCAAGATGTTGACGCGGGTGAGGCCCATGGCGTGGTCGTGGTACCAGAGATTGCCTGGCGGCTGCTCATTCGGGTACGAGTATGACGGGGACGAGAAATGGGGCCCCGTGGAGGCAAACTCAGAGGTGAACCAGGCCATGGAGTGGCCGTCGGAGGTGGACTGCTGCACGCCGCCGTGGAGGTGGACGACGACTGGGACGCCGGTGGCTGGGCGGGCTGTGGGGAGGGAGCGGTCCCACGGCAGGAAGTGGCGTGGCGGGAGGTGGTTGGTCCACGTCACGTGCGTAGGGACGCCACGTGTAGCCGCGATGGTGGGGCCCGGCACGGTGGCCGTCTCCTTGCTGGCGCCGTAGGCGAAGACCCTCGTCGCCGGTAGGTCGCGGTGGAATTTCTGCTCAGAGAAACACGCAATATTATTATTTCTGACTAGCCAAGTTCAAACTTTTAACTGTAAATTCAATACGTATTACTTCAGGCTGAGCGAGTTCAAAAGTTCAACTGTAAATTCGAAACAGTTCAGAACGTCAAAGTTTTAGAATTTAGCCGTAAATTCAGAAACATTATAGTTATCCTTCGCTCCAACTACATTCAGTCATTTTTTAATATCCAAACTCTAATGTAAGCTCAAAACTTAGCAGTAAATTCCTTGTAATGCTGATGGTTCCTACTAGTTTGAGGTTAGCCATTAGTGCATGCATTGGCTGCATTGCGACGACGCTGACACATGAGTGCCCATGTCAAGAAAGTCTCCCAAAGGTGGCTACGAAAATCAAGTTGAAATGGATCCCCAAAAGCTCTGAATTATTGTCTGCCATTCGGCTCCAAAGGTGATAAGGTAGTCGGGCCCATGAGCTAGACTGCCCACAATTCCCAACATGAGTACAGTGCTACTGAGATCAGTCGTAGCTAGGGTAGCCCGTGAATTCTATGCACAGAGATGTGGACGGAAAGAATCGAGTGAGAAGTGAGAACACACCTGCTGAACTGAATTTTGTGTGTGAAACAAGTTCAAGCAAAGCCCTGAAGTGGAAGAGTTCAGAGGATGAACTGAACTGAAGCTGGTACTGATTTTATATGCAGAATTGGCATCACCATCTTGGGCTTTTCTTGGAGGAAAGACTTTAGCACTTTAGCTCAGATTAGTTCAGTGTTCCCACTATGGAAGAGAGGTCCCTCTACTCCACTGTGTGTAAAGGAACTCTGCATGACAGCACAGACTCCTCTTTGATGAAAACATCTTCTAACTAGTGTGACGAGCTGATAAGCTTAAAAACAAAAACTAGTGTGCTTTCAGGTACATAGCCGGAAAAAGACATGGTTTGTTCCTTTGTTATTTCGGCAACGGCATCTCTGAACTAGTGACCGTGGTGGTTGCCAGTGGATTATTTCAAAATGGAGGCTTCTATCGCACGATCAAACAAAATATGGTCGAACATGATGATGAGCCGCAAATACATGCTCTAACTAAATGCAAGTTCAAAATGATCAAATATTAATTTGAGCATGAGTGCGTCTGTGCATGCATTGTCTTTTGACCGAACATGCATGCGCTACGAGATATTTGCAGATTGAATTTGCACGGCAGGACATCTCTGAAGAAACGAAAATTTTCAGATGTCTGAATAGCCGGACACTGAACGATCACCTCCAAACAATGGCGCGCGTCACGGCGCGTCGTCAGGCAGGCGGTAGCATCCAAGAGCGCGCCGCCCACGAAGAAGAAGACGGAAAGGCAAAAAACAAAGACTTGTGCGCACACTGACGTACGTACCCACGTGGTGTCGTACATGCCGACGGTGAGCTCGCCGGCGACGAGCATGCCGCCTTCCGCCACGCCGTACCCGCGCAGCACCGGCATGTCCGGCAGCTCGTCCACGAACTTCTCCAGCCTACCGGCGTCCAGCAGCCGGACGGCCTGCTTCAGCTCCTCGCCGCCGCCCTCACCGAGCACCGCCGCCTGGAACACGAGCGGCCACGCCGCCGCCACGAGCAGGCACGTGCCAAGAAACCTGCTCGCCTCCATTGCCGCGAGCACCGTGCGTGACTAGGCCCTTGGATTTCTCCGGCGAGAGACAGGAGGACAGGGACAGTTGACAGCTCGGCCCTCTCGGCCTTGTGGTTGTCCCCTGGTTTTGGCTCTGCTCCTCTACTTATCCCTCCTTCCTAGACACAGAAAGAAACAGATTTCAGAGCGAGCGAGAGACGGAACGAATATCTTTGGCCACTGATGAAGGCGAAATTATTGGCGTAAAAATCTTCACTTTCCAGGCAGAGCGATGTGGCCTCCTACTCTCCCATGAAAATCGATCGGTTCCTTGTTTTCAAGCACGGAAAAGGTAGTAACTTGGGGTGATTCGATTATGAGATTCTGTCAAATGAATTGATCCCTTATTTTCTTGCAGCTTCCATAGATGCGCCCCGGATTAATGGCAAAAATTTATGAGCCACGAACTGTCGCGTCGGAACGATCGGGGATTATTAGCTCGTCACGTCTAGAATAAATTCCATTCGGCTTCCTTTTGTTTTATGTTGCTTGTTTGTTTCGTTTTCTTCTGTAGTCGTCAAAAAATTGGGAATGGAAATGAATATATTTGTTTGTAAACATTGTAATGGATGTATAGTTACTTTTACATTTTATGATAAAGTGTGCTTTATTACTTCTCTCGATTCTCCACACGCTGTAGACAACCATAAACAGAGAACATTGGTACACCGATAAATAATTTGCAAAAGAGAAGAGTTTTATCATTAAACACTATCATTTTTACATAGCCATAGCAGCTAAATTATGGCAATAGCTCTCATCCTAATATACTTTTTAAACCTACTAGTTGAATGCCCGTGCGTTGCCACCTATGTATAAATATATTTATCTTCTTGTTTCATGGGATTTCACCTCATCCCTCTCTTTTTACTTTGACCTTGCAAGAGGGTGTCGTCTACCTCCTCTATCCGCTTCACCTTTACATGTATCCCCAAAACAATAGCATCCAAAGCAATATATTCACTTTAAAAAAATCAAGAGTGCAAAGGTCATATGACACATCGAATTTCATTTAAATCAAGCAGTTTTTTTGGTAATATTTAAATCAATATGCTACAACAGTATAAGACAGCATCCTAACGGTTAGAGATGAGAATCGTAGGGCTATGGTTATATAATGATGTGGCTAGGCTGCATGTTAAGATAGACAATATAATTGGGTCTCTAGTGGGGTTTTGCTTTATAAGAAGTATAGATTCCATTCGGCTTGCTTTTGTATTCTGTTGCTTGTTTGTTTCGTTTTCTTTTGTAGTCATCAAAAAATTGGAAATAGAAATAATTATATTTGTTTCTAAACATTGTAATGGATGTATAGTTACTTTTACATTTTATGATAAAGTGTGCTTTATTATTTCTCTTGATTCTCCACACGTTGTAGACAACCACAAACAGAGAGTATTGGTACATCGATAAATAATCTGCAAAAGAGAAGAGTTTTATCATTAAACACTTTATCATTTTTAGATAGCCACAGCAGCCAAATTATGGCAATCGCTCTCATCCTAATATAATTTTTAAACCTATGATTAATATCATGAAGCCAATTCCCAAAAATATTGATAATACTATGTGAAGGATACAAGGTTGAAGCTAATTGGATAACTGACCATATAGATCTGGCAAAAGAGCATTGGAAGAATAAATGTTTTATTTTCTCGTCTTGAAGACGGAAAACATATTTCTTACTAACTTGCCAGTTTTGATTTGCAAAGTTATCTTTGGTGAGAATTACCCTATTCCGGAGGTAACATCCGAATACCTTGATCATAAAAGGGATTTTCAACTTCCAAAGTTTATTGTTACTATTATTATCGATTAGAACATCAGGTTGAATTAACGCTTTGTACATGGAATTGACAGAAAAAATGCCATTCTTGTGAAGATTCTAACAAAATTCATCACATCCATCTTGTAGATGGACAGTAAACGTTAAAGTAAGGCATTTCAAGATACAAGTCTTTGACCTGATAAATTGCTTCTAAACATCATATTTGGAGGGGAAGTCTCCATTACCTTAGCGATGGTATCATTTTTGTGATGACCAATATGGTGTACTGTTCACAAAGAGTGGTAATACCTAGCTACCTGTCCTTCCAGAACCGAATCTCCAAACCATCTTTAACGAAAAATGTACCAAAGTGAAAGAAATATTTCTTCGTTGCCATCAGTCCGTCCCAAAAATGTGAATCACCTGATTTCCAAAGAGCCTATGATAATGCCTTTGAGCCGACATATTTCCTTTTTAGAATAGTTTGCCAAGTCTCATCCTTATTAAGTAGCTTGAATAACCATTTACCCAGTATAGTTATATTTTTTTACCTCTAAGTCATGAATGCCAAGCCCATCCTGGTCTTTGGGATGGCAAGCGACACTCCATTTAGCCAATCGATACGTTTTTTCTGGCTGTCCCTTGCCAAAAGAATAGAATACCGGCTATAATCCGGTTTATGTATGACTCATTTTGGTAATAGAATGAATGAAATCGTATACATTACCATATTAGTTAGTATTGAATTTATGAGTATCAATCTTCCTCCCAAGGATAGTAGTTTACCTTATCAACTGCTATGACGCTTGTGTAGTCTTTCATCGACTAGCTTCAATTCGGCAATTGTGAGTCTCCAATAATGAATCGGAATATTCAAATACCTCATAGGAAATTGTCCCTACCCACAACCACACAAGTCGACATAAACATTGACCTCGTCTTGAGACTCGTCAAAACAAAACAACTCACTCTTATGGAAATTAATTTTTAGATCTGATAGCTCAAAACCTGAAAGAATCAATTTCAGGTTTCTTGCTTCCTCAAAGTCATGTCCCATAAAAATAATAGTATCGTCAGCATATTGAAGGATAGAGAGTCCCCCATCCACAAGATGTGGGATTACTTCTTCAATGAGACCATCAACTTTTTGCGCGTTCGATCATCATGGCAAGCATTGAAGGAAATATGCCCTAGAGGCAATAATAATATTGTTATTATCATATTTCTTGTTCATGATAATGTTTATACTCCATGCTATAATTGTATTAAGCGGAAACATTAATACTTGTGTGGTTTATGAACAACACCGTGTCCCTAGTACGCCTCTACTAGACTAGCTCATTGATTAATGATGGTTAAGGTTTCCTAACCATAGACATGAGTTGTCAATTAATAATGAGATCATATCATTAGGAGAATGATGTGATGGACAGACCCAAATAAAGCAGAGCAATTAGATCGTGTCATCGTGTTCATCTTTGCGAAGCTTTTCTTATGTCATGTATTGTATTCCTTAGACCATGAGATAATACAACTCCCTAGTATCGGAAGAAAGCTTTGAAGTCATCAAACGTCATCCTATGTGAGGGTGATAATAAAGGTGTCTCTCAGGTGATCGGAAAGTATTTGTTGGGTTGTATGTATCGAGATGGAATTTGTCCCTCCCAAGTCGGAGAGATATACTTCGGGCCCACTCGGTAATCGATATCAACACCGCTTGCAAGCATGTGGTTAAGGAGTTAATCACGAAGTGATATCGTATTACGGAACGAGTAAAGTACTTGCTGTGAACGAGATTGAACTAGGTATGGCGATACCGACGATCAAATCTCGGGCGAGTAAAATATCGTGTGACGAAGGGAATACATATACGGGATTAATTGAATCCTGACATCGTGGTTCATCCGATATGATCATCGATGAATATGTGGGAGTCAATATGGGTTTCCAGATCCCGCTATTGATTATTGATAGAAGATCATGTCTGCATATTCTCGAACCCGTAGGGTCACACACTTAACGTGCATCGACGCTAGGATAGAATGGATAATTGGTTTATGAGTTTTAGTTCGGAGTCTCGGATGAGATCCAGGACGTCACGAGAGGTTCCGGAATGGTCCGGAGAATAAGATTCATATAAAGGAAAGCAGTTTTTGGATTCCGGAAAGGTTTCGGAGTTTATCGGTATTGTACCGGAAGGTTCTAGAAGGTTCCGGAGTGGGACCAACGTGGGCCCACTTGACGGAGGCCTGCGTGGGCCTAAGGGGAAGTGCCCTGGCCGCCTTGGGCCAGGTGCACAAGGCCCCTAAGGCCCAGCCGGCCAAGCCCAAGGGGAAACCCTAAAGGAATCTTCAAATAAGGAAGGGGGGGAAACTTGCCCCCCACTCTTCCTTATCCAAGTCGGCTAGGGATTGGAGGAGGGACCAAGCTGGCCGCCCAGCCCCCCATATAAGGGGGGGGCAGGGGCGCAGCCCTCCCTCACCCCAAGACCCAAACCCTAGCCGCCCCTGCTGCCCTCCCTCTCTCTCTCTCGCGACTGCACGTAGGCGAAGCCCTGCCGCAGAAACTCTCCACCATAAGCACCACGCCGTCGTGCTGCTGATCCAATCTATCTCTCCACCATACTTGCTGGACCAAGGAAGGTGGAGACGTCGCTGCACCGCACGTGTGCAACTCTCGGAGGCGCCGCCACTTGCGGCGTAGGATCGGATCGGATCGCGAGGAGGAGACGGCGAGTACGACTACGTCAACCACGTTCTCTTGAACGTTACCGCTGTGCGATATCTTCAAGGGTATGAAGATCTCATCTACCTCTCTCGTTGATTACATCTCCTAGATTAGATCTTGGCTTTCTTGTTCGCATCCGAAGGAAATTTTTTGATTTACTATGCTGCGAAACCCTTCAGTGGTATCAGAGCTAGATCTATGCGTAGATGTGTTTCACGAGTAGAACGCAACATGCTTGTTGCGGGCGTTGATGTTTTCTGTTGCAAACCTCTTGTTGTGTATCTCTTATGGCGCGGTATAGTGAGATCGAAGCGGTCCAGGCCAACTTTACGCGACCGCGTTCGCGAGACCGGCTCCGCGCTTGACATGTGGCTTGTTCCACACATGCGGCTGGTGGATGCCAGTTTCTCTCACTATAGTAGTCATGGGACTTACATCGGATGTTAGCAACCATAATATCACCGTTGTGGCTTTTCGTAGGTAAGAATCGTTCTTAGCTTGCTACTCCCATAAGCCACGTAAAACATGCAACAACAAAGTAGAGGCGTCTAACTTGTTTTTGCAGGGAGTGTTTTGTGATATGGTATGGCCACAAGATGTGATGTGATATATGTGATGTATGCGATGATCATGTTTTGTAATCTTTCACGACTTGCATGTCGATGAGTTCACAACCGGCAGGAGCCATATGGTTGTCTTTATAATTGTGTATGACCTGCGTGTCAACTTCTTATACGCCATGTAATAGCTTTACTTTATCGCTAAGTAGTTAGCAATAGTTGTAGTTGCTATTCGTGGTGGAGGCAATCATGGTGGAGTGATGGAGATCATGCCGGTGCGCACAAGATGGAGATCATGGCGCGGAGATTGGCTATACCATGTCACATAAAATTATATGCATGTGATGTTTATCCTTTTATGTATCTTATTATGCTTAGATCGCGACGGTAGCATTATAAGATGATTCCTCACTTAAAGATCAAGATAAAATTGTGTTCTCCCCTCGTATGCGCCGTTGCGAAAGTTCGTCGTGTTCAAGCATCTCGTGATGATCGGGTGCTATAAACTCTACGTTCACATACAACGGGTGCAAGCCAGTATTTGCACATGCGGAGATACTTGGGTTTGACTTGACGAGCCTAGCATGTACAGACATGGCCTCGGAACACACGGACCGAAAGGTCAAGCATGAGTCATATGGATGATATGATCAACATGTTGATGTTCACCATTAAAGCTACATCATTCACGTGATGATCGGTCTCGGTGTAGTGAATTTGGATCATGCTTCACTAAACAACTTTGAGGGATGTTGAATTTAGTGGGAGTTCATTAGTAATTTGATTAACTTGAACTAATTATCTTGAACTAAATCTTGTTGTATTTGCATAAGTCGTTGTAGTCTTTGGCACCGTTTCCCACCGACACTTAGCTTAAATTGAGTTAAAAGAAACTATAGAATTCTGGATAATCTTTTTTGGTCTAGTGCCGTTTAGTTAGAATGTCAAGACTAAAGATTAAGTCCTATTGCAAACTTTAGCAAATCTTGCTTGCTTCATACGATTTAATAAATTGTATTAATCTAAGAGCAACGATTCAAGTTTAGTATCTAAAGATCATATGTTTGCCTTCATGATAAATTGATCTTCAAAATTGTTTGAGAATCAAAGTGATCATCGAGCTGAAAGAATTGTTTCAGAAACAAATAAGAAGTGAAAGATATTTGATATCTAAAACTTTGATTGTTTGCAAAATGATGAAGTATAATTTAGTAAAAGAACATATGCTCATATTGTATGACTATGTGCGAAGATTGAAGATGCTAGGCATCCCGATCACCCAAAAGTTTGGGAACTAATATTATACTTGCATTCATCCTTATAAGCTATAGTAGTTTCATCATGAAAGATGTCATGATAGGATGAATGAAAAGGTATTGGCTAAATGGTTTTGCTATACCAAAAGAATACTAAAGAATGGAATCTGGAAGAATACCAATCATATGATGATGGCGATCCACTTCAAAGTGCAAAATCCAAGGCTATTAGTATTTGACTAGCATCCTTTGGACTATGTGTCAAATGATTGATGCCACTATTGATGTCGATAGATTCTTCTAAATAGAGAGGAAATGCTAAATAGGATCTGCAAAATATTTGGTAGAAAAGTAAAAGACTGGAAAATTCCATCTCAGGTATATAAATGATATACATGTTATAGATGTATTCTTTGCTAGTACATAATTCTTGGGTATTGGATACTAGATTGTTGGTATGAAATGTCATACAAAGCAATAATACAAGAACTATGATGGCCTAAGTAACTAGTAAAAGAATATGGTAATGATGCATGTCGAGATACAAATAAAAGTGTTATTGTGCTTCTCGTCGACATCAAACCTAGCCTTCAAGATATTTCATGAACTTAATAATTGTTATTTTGTTCTGGTATTATGAGAGCAATGGTTGTTCAAATTATTACCGTCTTCCATAATCGATGGATAGATTATTATTATCTTGTTGGTGAAATAGACATTTATAACACTGATGCTAAAGGTTGCAAGACAAAACAAATTTCACTTATATGTGACACCGCCGTTTAAGTCATATTGGAAACAAAACATGAAAGAAATTCTATATTGATAGATTTTCGAGTCATTTGATTTTGAATTGATTGACGCTTGTGAAACTTTTCCTAAAGATGATTAAACTCCGTTCATGGGCCATGGACAGAACAAGTGACTAACTAAATGGCGATCATACATGTTGATGTATGTAGTCCATGGTGTGAAGTCAATCATGGTGTATTTTCTATTTCATCAATGACTCGAATAGATGTATGGTATATCTGCTTGATGAGATAGAAGTATGAAACAATTGAAATTGTTCAGTTTATGAAGTGAAAATTGTTGTAACAAGAATATTCAAATAGCATGATTAGATCATAAAGAAGAATATTTGAGTTACAAGTTTAGCAAACATCTAAGAGTTAGAGGAATTGTTCCACAAACTTGCATCATGATAGACACCATATGAGTATGGAGTTTTTGATGGATATAATCAAACCTTGTTTGACATGGTTAGATCAATGATGAAATAAACTACCAATATAATTTGTGGATTATGCTTTAAAGACTACCGCTTTTCACTAAATAGAGCACCATCATAATCCGCTGAAATGACACCATACAAGTTATAGTTGTCTTTTCTTGAATTTTGGTATGCAAGGCATATGTGTAAAATGTTTACAACCAAAATTGGATTAGTAAGTTTTTGTAGGTTATCCCAAAGAAAGTCGATGGGTATTCCTTCTACTATGAACCCAAACACATAGTGATTGTCACTAAAAGAAGTGAATTTCTTATGAAGGAGTTTTTCGCGAAAGGTTTAAGTGGGAGGAAGATAGAACTTGATGAGGTTATTGAATCTGAGCAAGATAATCAGAGTAGCGCAGCACCAGAAAAATGTTCTGGAAGCGGCAACTACATTCATAGCTCACGCGTCTACAATATGTTGTAGTCACGACATCGAAGTTCCTATTTAACCAAGTTGGTCGTAATTAAATAGCAAGATTTGAGGACGAGATATTATTAGATAATAGTAACCAACAATATACAAAGAAGCGATGATGGGCCCTGACTTCGTCATATGAATTATTCTAGCAACAATTACATATTGAGATATGATAGTTGAATAAACGAAACAACGTTCCTCTACTGGAATGCACACCAAGGACGTGTATCTGACACGACCCAATGGGTTTTGTTGATTCAAAGGTTGCTAGATATGTATGCAAACTTCTATGGTAGAAGAAAGCATAGCGAAGTTGGAATCTTCAATGATGAAAATGTTAAAGTGTTAATTTCATCAAGATATTTGAAGATGCTTGTATTACAAGAAAGTAAGTGGGAGCGCTAAGACATATTTCTAATGCTTTATGTAGATGACATATCGTTCATTAGAAATTATGTGTTTTTCTTGATATTGTTAAGTTTTCATTAAAATTAGTTTTTGATGAAAGACTTAGGTAAAACCAGAATATTAAGCATCAATGTCTATACAGATAGATTGAGGCGTTAATATAGTTTTGCCAGAGTACATAGATGAAATATTGAATTTGTTCAATATGGAAACAATAAGAATGGTTCTTGTTGCATGGAAGAGGTTGGAGCAAGAATCAATTGTTTTGACACTTGATGAGTGAAACCACAAGAATGATTTTATCAATCTTGTATACCATGATATGTAGATCCAGATGTGTCCAATGCTCTAAAGGTTATAGCATTTATATGATGATCGTTGGACAATAGTAAAGATATTCTTATGCACTTTTGAAGAAGTAAGAATATGTTCTGTATGCAGAAGTGACAAATGGTTCATTGCAATGAGTTACATTGGCTTTGTCACACATACAAGTAAAATTTTATCTCAATTTTAAGCTATTTGTTTTGAGTTAGAAGGTGGCATAATAAGATGGAAGAAAGTTCCATGATAACTTGGATGAGTTCCAATGTTAATATTGTGGCGGACACTGCAACGAGGGCTAAGTATATAATCGCTTTAGAAGTGGCATAAAAGATGCAAAGTAGATAGTGATAATCCAACTTTTTATGGCACTGTCGTCTAGGTCATATTGGCGTTAAACGCATGAAGAAACTCCATTCTGATGGATTTTTGGAGTCTCTTGATTTTGAATCATTTGACACGTGCAAGCCATGCCTCATGGGCAAGATGATCAAAAACCCGTTCTCCAGAATAATGGAGCGAGCAATGGACTTATTGGAAATCATACATACCGATGTGTGCAGACCAATGAGTATTTCGACGCACGGTGGATATCGCTATTTTTCTAAGTGTGCTAGTACTATGTAGTTCTATTGTATGACAATAGTGACAACATAGTCTCGGCTAAGATACAAAAGTCTCACCAGAAGACTAAGTTTATACGATGCCATCTCATAGAAGATGAGAAATGCGTGCTGACGCAAAATAATATGCAAATACAAACGGACCTGAAAGTGTCAGACCCGTAGATAAGGTTTACCACGTGCAAGGCGTATGAATAACACCGGAATGCCATAGGTGTTAAAGGCGCAAGTATGACTAGATTATTGACTCTAGTGCAAGTGGGAGACTGAAGGAAATATGCCCTAGAGGCAATAATAATATTGTTATTATCATATTTCTTGTTCATGATAATGTTTATACTCCATGCTATAATTGTATTAAGCGGAAACATTAATACTTGTGTGGTTTATGAACAACACCGTGTCCCTAGTACGCCTCTACTAGACTAGCTCATTGATTAATGATGGTTAAGGTTTCCTAACCATAGACATGAGTTGTCAATTAATAATGAGATCATATCATTAGGAGAATGATGTGATGGACAGACCCAAATAAAGCAGAGCAATTAGATCGTGTCATCGTGTTCATCTTTGCGAAGCTTTTCTTATGTCATGTATTGTATTCCTTAGACCATGAGATAATACAACTCCCTAGTATCGGAAGAAAGCTTTGAAGTCATCAAACGTCATCCTATGTGAGGGTGATAATAAAGGTGTCTCTCAGGTGATCGGAAAGTATTTGTTGGGTTGTATGTATCGAGATGGAATTTGTCCCTCCCAAGTCGGAGAGATATACTTCGGGCCCACTCGGTAATCGATATCAACACCGCTTGCAAGCATGTGGTTAAGGAGTTAATCACGAAGTGATATCGGATTACGGAACGAGTAAAGTACTTGCTGTGAACGAGATTGAACTAGGTATGGCGATACCGACGATCAAATCTCGGGCGAGTAAAATATCGTGTGACGAAGGGAATACATATACGGGATTAATTGAATCCTGACATCGTGGTTCATCCGATATGATCATCGATGAATATGTGGGAGTCAATATGGGTTTCCAGATCCCGCTATTGATTATTGATAGAAGATCATGTCTGCATATTCTCGAACCCGTAGGGTCACACACTTAACGTGCATCGACGCTAGGATAGAATGGATAATTGGTTTATGAGTTTTAGTTCGGAGTCTCGGATGAGATCCAGGACGTCACGAGAGGTTCCGGAATGGTCCGGAGAATAAGATTCATATAAAGGAAAGCAGTTTTTGGATTCCGGAAAGGTTTCGGAGTTTATCGGTATTGTACCGGAAGGTTCTAGAAGGTTCCGGAGTGGGACCAACGTGGGCCCACTTGACGGAGGCCTGCGTGGGCCTAAGGGGAAGTGCCCTGGCCGCCTTGGGCCAGGTGCACAAGGCCCCTAAGGCCCAGCCGGCCAAGCCCAAGGGGAAACCCTAAAGGAATCTTCAAATAAGGAAGGGGGGGAAACTTGCCCCCCACTCTTCCTTATCCAAGTCGGCTAGGGATTGGAGGAGGGACCAAGCTGGCCGCCCAGCCTCCCATATAAGGGGGGGGGCAGGGGCGCAGCCCTCCCTCACCCCAAGACCCAAACCCTAGCCGCCCCTGCTGCCCTCCCTCTCTCTCTCTCGCGACTGCACGTAGGCGAAGCCCTGCCGCAGAAACTCTCCACCATAAGCACCACGCCGTCGTGCTGCTGATCCAATCTATCTCTCCACCATACTTGCTGGACCAAGGAAGGTGGAGACGTCGCTGCACCGCACGTGTGCAACTCTCGGAGGCGCCGCCACTTGCGGCGTAGGATCGGATCGGATCGCGAGGAGGAGACGGCGAGTACGACTACGTCAACCACGTTCTCTTGAACGTTACCGCTGTGCGATATCTTCAAGGGTATGAAGATCTCATCTACCTCTCTCGTTGATTACATCTCCTAGATTAGATCTTGGCTTTCTTGTTCGCATCCGAAGGAAATTTTTTGATTTACTATGCTGCGAAACCCTTCAAGCATATCAGCCACTATATTAAATAGCATTGGTGACAGAAGATCACCTTGTCGGAGATCTTTCAATGCCTGGAAGTATTCGGCAACATCATCATTGACTTTGATGCCACACTACCTCCACACACAAAAGAATTGATCAAAGCACGCCAGTTATCGGGAAAAAAATTCTAAGGGTTTGTTGGAGAAAAGACCACTTCAGTTTGTCATAGGCTTTCTCAAAATCCAATTTTAAAATAACCCCATTCAACTTTTTAGAATATAGCTCGTGAACTGTTTAATGCAACGTTACAACCCCATCCGGGATGTTTCTCCCTTGCATGAACGTTGTCTCGGAAGGCCGAACTACCTAATCAACAACATTGTTTAGTCTTATGGTGGCCACTTTCGTGAAAATTTTGAAACTAACATTAAAGAGGCATGTAGGTTTATATTGTTGGATGCTTTCAGCCTCATTAATTTTTGATAAAAAAATTATCTCACCAAAGTTTAGACGAAACAACTCTAGTTGTCCAGCATGAAGACAACTAAACAATTTTAGAAGATCTGAGTACCCAAGAAAATTTGATAAAATTCAGCTGGAAAGCCATCTGGTGCTTTGTTGTGTTCCGTTTTAAAACAGTCTTCCTTAATTCCTCTTCAGAGTATTCAGCAATAAGAAGGTCGTTATCCTCCATAAAAATTTGGGGTATGTCGTCCGTTCGGATCTTATCCATAGAGAAGTTTCCTTCATCCAAAGTCTCAAACATATTTTTGTAGTAATTAGTAATGTAAGACTTGAGGTGCTCCTGACCCTCAATGATACATTTATCTGAACAAGAGAATGAATACATTTCTTCCTATGCCTACCATTGGCAACATCATGGAAGTATCCACTATTCGAGTCTCCTTTAAAAATAAACTTGCTTTTGTACCATTGGTATCATTTGAGTTCCTCCTCCTGGAGCACGCACGCTATCTCAGCATTTGATTGACTGTCACTTAGTTTTCGAATAACAAAAAAAACAATAATGGAGCTTCACAAAAAAACATTGGAAGTGAACCTGTAATTTGTTCATTGCATGTTAGTTGTACTAGCACCACAATAGAATAAAGAAATTATCTTATTCTTACAAATCTCCATTTCCAAAATGTAGAGTGTTTCCATTTGTAAGGAAAAGCTAGTTCGTGACCAACAGCTACGCCATGAGTATGATATTTACAGGTAGGCGTGTTTGTATATGCTTCGTAAAGTACTACTCCTTAATTCAATCAACTTTGTTTATATTTGTACGTGTCTAGCACTAAAATATATCTAAATATATACAAATTTAGATAAAGTTTAATCAATTAATTTGAAACGGATGGAGTAGTAGTGTGCATGCAAATATACTATGATGACAACTGCAGGAAAAATACGAAGTATGTGCATAAAATATCCAGGTTTTCTTTTATTATAAAAATAAGATATGTATGTTTTCGTCAAAAAAAATAGTGGCAGGGATTTCTGGTGTGCAATATATTCATCTCATGAGTTGTGAAGTGCTATCCGTGTCAAGATGCAAGAAACCATTAATGTGATTGGCACTAGTTGGTGTCGACATGTATTTGTATGCTGATGTGGAGCTTCCACTAGCTACCCAATTTAGGCATGCATCTGTTTCGCTCATAATTCGTCATGGAGGGGCACTGGATATTCGTGGACCAAAATATAATATGGATAATAGTGTATACATAGCTTAAAAAGGAATCAAACAGAACACAAACTAGTTGTGAGCAGAACTGGCGAGTTGAGCTGGAGAATGGGGCCACGATTCGGCCAGCAAATTAGGCAAGCGAATAGCACACGGTGTGTTGCTGATTTACTTGGTGAACGCAGCTAGCATAGCTGGGTATGCTTGCTGCGTACTTAAAAAACAAGTGATTAAGCTATGCTTGGAGTTCATTTTCCTAAGTAGGTTTACTTCTTTTGCACAGTAACTGCTTAATTGATTGTCAGTTTGCGGGGGGCAGCGTAATCGTCCAACCTAATTTATTGACATTTAGATGGAGAAAATAGGCTTCGGCTGAGGCATGCCGCGCCCAGCAGTTCAGAGAATAGTTTGAATTTGTCGATGCCTTTAATTTCTAATATCAGAGATTTGCTAGCTGGCTAGACCTCCCTCTGGATTGGAGTTCAAACACGGAATGCATTGTTCCAGTGAAAGGAACGCAAATAGCAGGAAGAAAAAGGGCACAGTAGAACCTTGAACCAGTTGTTCCAGTTAATGTTTACAATGCCCAGATTACAAGATAGTCAAGAGTAACACAAACAAAATCCGACAGAGAAGTTTCTTCCATGAAAAACACTATTGCTACTAGTTGAAATCTTCACACAAATGAATTCGACACTTTTTGACCACACTGACGGGGAGGAAGTAAAATCATTGGGATATAAAAGCAGGCCATGTACAACAATCTGTAGTTGTCAGGTACACATGGCCAGGCAAATCTTCAAGTAGTTAGGATCTGGTGAAGGGAAATACCATCCATTAGTTCGCTCTGTATCATGCATTTGCTACCCTGGCCTTAAAATAACCCCACAAGCTTAACAAAAACATAAACTTTGAGGGCACCTCGATTCCCCAGTTTGGAAGAGATGGATTCATCTGGAACAACATTTTTCCAAATGTTCAGACAGAAACAACAAATGTTGAATGTACATTTCTATGAAAAACAGTGGGGGTGAAGTTTATCATGTTTTCTGATGCCAAGGGAAGATTCAGATACAACCCAGCTCAGAGTTCAGCTTTCTTGAACAGTTTCTGTCTTCCCGAGGTGCTCGTACTGGCTGCAGTCAGCTCCAATGTCCTTCAAAGCTGTGATCAACCGTGGTAAGATTTTACCTAATGCAAGCTTGAAACCCATGGAGCAAGAGTACTCCTTGTTCCTATCAGTGGAGCAGGCATCGTCGTTGAGGGTGCCAACCACATCTCCTTGCAAATAGGCCTCACAAGCTTTCAGAATGTATGGTCCGCGCTTGCAGAAGTGGTTTTTTACAAAATCCTCAAAGAGCTGCAGCAATATAGTAAATGATAAAAATCAGAACGTCAAAGGATTAAACGAAACTATGGCTAACGTTCTATGCAAGAGCAAGGTAATTAATATCTTAGGGTCATCATGGTCCACTAAATTATCATGAAACTATATATAATGATCTACAAAACATGCATGTTGGCTCATGACGGAGAAGTAGAAAGGATAACCATGCTGTTCAGAAAATAGAAGTATCTGTTGGATTAACTACATAATGACAGTATGACACCAACACACTGGTTACCAAGAGAGTGGGTGTATTACCATAGGAGGCCGCCTCAAGATATACAGCATGGACCTCAAGCTCAGCAGATATGTGTTTTCATTGTATGGCAGTGCATTCTTCTCTCCTTCAACAGTACCGACTTGCTTCTCATATCCAGCTTCATTGAAATAGGGCTTTTCATTGAGAACCAGCCCCTGAAGTGAAACTAGTACTTGGAGAATACTAGATGATGATGGATCCCATACTTCATTTCCTCTGCCGCTCCAGGTATTTAAGAGGCTTAGACAAACCTTCCCATCCACGTAAAGGTTTGGGTTTACACGTAAGCCACCAGAATGATAGTACGCTGACTGCAGATTTTGCAACAGATGTTAACAATGGGAAAGTTGCAGGCAGTGCAAGCAGAAAAACAAGCTCTATGGACTGACTTTTAATGTAAACTGAAAGCAGCTGTGGTAACTAAATAAAGACGGAAAACAAAGAAGAATATGCCACATGATGACTATGTAAGATATGTAAGATGTGGCCAGTTGGGATTATGTAATTGTGGTACTTACCGGAGGGGCTTGTGGGAATTCAGGTGGAAGGTGGAAGTCAAAGAAGAATAGGCCATCTTGGTAGGGTGTGCCGCTTGCTCCAATAATCACAGCTCTTAAGAGATCCATACGATCTTCAAATACACTCACATAAATATAATCTACAATTGCAGTAAACAGAGCATCAGCAAAATCTTAAAATGTGTGTACACTTTTTATGGTTGAATCGTGCTACCGGATCAACACGAAACAAACCTGGTAGATTCTTCTCGAGTATGCTCCATTCCTGCTGTACTTTTTTGACCCATTTTCTTCCACCGGTGCCCTAGAACATTATTTAGCTATATTTGTAAGCAAGAAGGAAATACCAACAAAATACTACAGTAGACAAAAACTTACAATGATAAACATGTTCTTCAAAGCAAATGTTTGCCCAAGTTGCAAGACGAGTGTAATGCATGGATGGATGTAAGTAATAAATGAAGAGATATAATAGACCTTACCTGTGCTATGTTTTCAAGGTAATGATGGTCTGGAGGGCACTGCAGAACATCAAAATGTTTCAAGCAATCAGAATCTGCAGGCTCGTCGGCCATAACCACATCTTCGGACTTCTCAGCAGAAGAGTCATTTGTTGTCATCACGGTGCATTCCGATGTTGCGATGTGGTTCTCATCCTCTATTTTATCAGTGTCATCACCAGATTCTGAAACCTCGTTAGACTGGTGAGATTCAACTTCATCCATAGCATCTGAGTTTGATCCATCTAAATGCTTTTTACCTCGGGCGAAGAGCTCACTTGCAATTCGGGTTACAAAGCCGAAAGCAGCAGACAGTGGACCGCTTGCGACAGAACTTTCCTCCTGGGAATCAAATGACCCATTCTCCATTTGAATGCTATTCTCAGCTATATTTTGTGAGTCATCCTGAAACAGAAGGCAGCAATCAATACAGGAACAATAGGAAGCTAAAGGTGCTTCGGAGAGGAATGACTGGACTGAAAAAATATGACAAACTAGCAGTAGAGAATACATTTGCAGAAATTGCTGCAGAATCATCAGGCACGTCCATTTCATTGTCATCAACAGTCTCCCAGCTAGCAGCATCAGAGGCTCCATCATCTAGCGAGCCACCGTCATCGTCTCGGCCAACAACATATATCTCATGAGGCCCAACCTGTAATAACAATAAGAACTCATCAACAATTATACATGTATAATGCATGGAGCAGGTTAGTTTTCTGTGAGTATCAGGTAGAACACTAAGAGGAACATGAGCAAAGCAAACAAAAATAAAGTTACGCTGGACAAGCCTCAACACGGTGACGAAGGCAAAAGTTGATGATCATCAAGTGTCCAGTAGCTGATATGTGGCAAACTGAACTTCCTAATGCTAGTTCATTCACATAAATAATGGTACTTACTACAGTAACAACGCTTATGTAATACCTTTGACAGCGAACCATCACCCCAAGTGACTTCAATCTGACCATCTTGGAAACCCACTATATGTCCAACCCATGAAAGGCCGGTAAATTCTGAACTAGATTCCTTCTGTGAAAGCTGCTCCTCTGCCCCAACATCAGAGGGCACCATATTTGAAGCAGACGATGCTTCTGCAGAATCTGCAGAGGGCACCGTATTGTCCAGTTCCATGGTGCTTCCACTAACAGTTGATTCCAGAGGATGTGAAACTGATGGCAAGCGAACAACGACATCTCCATAGCAATAATCATAGTCTGGGTGGAGATCAAGTTCATATGCACTAACAATTTCAGTACACTCAATTTCCCTAGGCTCCCCCGAGTGCAATGAAGGCTTAAACCATAATACAGATACGGTTCTGTCCTTTGCATTAACATTTCTAACAAGACCCACACGCCGTGTTTCAGACGATCCATCATCATCATCAGATACTTTGTCCACAGCGTACTGCTCTGGGAAGAACTCATGCTCATTTGGACTTTGAATCGGGATCAGTGACGTGGAACTTATTCCGTATTCTTTTGTCCCATCTTGCCATAAGACATCAACCTTGGTATGCGTATCTGCGATCAGCATGGCTCTTTCAAATATCTCATCTCTTCTTTTTGTTCTTTTATGATCCTTCTTTATAGTAAGTTTTCTGTTCTTTTTTCTGTAAGGTGCATTATCCTGCACTCCCTCCTTTGGAGCAGTTGGTACACTAGTGCCTGATTCTGATTCTTTGGCTACACATGTATTATCTCCATCAGAGATATTTGATTGATCAACAGGAGAATCACCATGTTTCTGTCTTTGATTTGCACCCGCTTTACTATCTTCACCCTGAACATCGATGGCAGATTCAGGAGTATCAGATGTTAGACACGAGTGCTCAGAATTTAGCTCTTTTGCATTTGAACATTCCGTTAAAGCGGCATTGGTACATGATGATGTGCATGCCTTAGGAAAACACCACTCAGTCAATTGCCAGTTTGCATATGAAAAACATGACAGGAGAGTCAGATCCTTTGGGTTTTGCTCCTCGGGAGGAACAGATTCTTGATTTGTACCACAGAGTGCAGACGCAATCCAATAGACTATGACTGCAGCAGTTTCCACCTTTGTGATAGTACCATCAATACGACTTGCTTTCCACATTCCATGAAGCCATCTGGATGTTTTGTACACAGATGAATTGGCCGCCTTCACACGCTCTCCTGGATAAAAGGGGCATGCTATCTCTGGATGCATTGCCCCCTTTGCGTTCATCAGGCGCAATGGGTCTGCCCTTGAAACCTTGCAAACAGAACCATCATCAAACAACACAGTAACATTGTCGAACACCTCCTCAACTCGACCAAGCCATAGGCCATTGACAACATGATCACCCACGTTGAATTCCCTGATGCGCCTCAAATCCTTGGCGGACACACCCTTAACAACTTCTCCATTGGCACCTTGCAAATCAACCACGAGATTTACGCGCGAAACGAGCCCCATCTGACCAGTTGGATCCGAGGAAGAGGCAACCATATCTCCATGAAGGAAACTTCTGTCAACGACAACGACGCTGTCAATGTCTTCCGTCATCTTTGCGCCATCGATCCGTAACACCCTAACCTTGTTATCTGGCAGACTGTCAAGATCAGATCCATGACTGCAGTTGTCACCATCAGCACCAGCAGCAGCACCAGCACCAGCAGCAGCAGCACTACCCTTTTCAGTTCTATGAGCACTTCTACGCTCATTCTCCTCGGCATCAGTATCGTCATCGGTAATGCTGCCCTCGGAATCATACTCGCCGGCTACTTCCAACACCAAACCACGGTCCTCCTGGTTTTCTTTCCAGCAAACAACATCTTCTCTGTAGACAAATACGTCTGTTACTTCTTCAGGCTGGCCAGCGTCCACAGACATCTTGTTTTCCTGGTTGTTCTCGGCAGTATCTGGAGAGCTGTTCGGCAGGTCTTCCATGCTTGAACCACGCTATACAGGCAGATCCACCGCAATCGTGAAGCCCTTCTGAAACACAGAGAATATGCTCCAGGGTTAGCACCAAAGAGACAAGCAGAAAACCTTAGAAAAAAACGAGTTTAGAAACAACGTTAGGAATTCAGACAACATGTCTAGCCCAACTAATTAATATTAAATCGGCACACGCAAACTCATCTAAAGTGAAACATTCTCTTGGTGCAAATTCGTCAAGGAAGGAAATACTTCTAGGCTTGTAGCATGTACAAAAAAATGTGTGCCTTCAAGTAGGTACAAGGAATAACCCACTTAAATTCCAACAACAGGGAACACCTCTAGTAGTTCCGAGCACGCTACCAATACACCTCATGGAACCAGTGTGTTGGTATTCTCTACTAACCAAATGTGATCTCTATTTTCTCAATCCTAATTTATTAAATTAACATCCCTGAACGGCACAAATCGCACTGCATGCCAGCTGAACCGTCCTAACTGGGATTACCACGGAAACAACAACAGAAAACGACCGAAAGCAGGTAGAAAACTACGCAGGCAACGGAACATGCCGGAAGCAATAGCTAGCATCGCAGGAGAAGCAACCTCCGGCCTTCTTCCTCCTATAGCAGAATCGATCTAACCTACCGCGACCGGAACGCCTACCCATCAATCGGCGTGGACGCCCACCAATCAATCGGCGTGGACGCCCAGCCCCATCGACCATCGAGCTCCGATAACCGCCACCGCTCGCGACGCGCATACGGACCGGAGCAAGGTCAACTACTCCATCGGCCAGCGGGGATACTACAGACCGTGCAGCGGGGACAGACGCCCTACCCAGCGCGACGAGATCAGGGACGGGCGGGGGCGTACAACGTTACAAGGACAGAGCGCGGCGGGAGGGGGGTGGCTTGGATGCGGGGGACTGACCTGGGGCGATCGGGCGGGAGGGGGGTCGCGGGCGGGCCGCGGGATCCCGCGGCGAACAGCGGCGGGCTGCGGGCGGCGGGCGGCGGGCGGCGCAGACGATGCGGCGCGCGTGCGTGCTTGCCCTAGGGTGGGGCGATAGGAGGTGGGGGAGGGGAGCTGCGGAGACGAGAGGAGAGACGGGGGGACGGAGAGAGCAAGAGAAAGGAAAAGGAGGTTGCACGATGCGATGGTGGTGGAGTGGAAATCGTGTTCGCGTGTGGCTCGGAGGCGGTTCTCTCCCTCTCTCTCGGTCGGTCGGAGTTGGATACGGTTCGTGCCGTTGCTGGGTCGCTGAGCGGTTGCTTGACGTCCACTATCCTTTTTTTTAACAGAAAAAAAAAGGTCCCGAAGGACCTGGAGTATGGGTGCAAATTTTCAAGAAGGACCTTACAGAGATAGAAAATAACTATGGGGTCCCAAGCTTTTGCACGTAGCACCCTATAGAGAATCGAGAAAACACGATCTCCTCCCCACCACCTTTGGAAACCTACGAGCTCCCTATCCCCTTTCCCTCACCTCCACGGCCAGCCGGAAAAGGACAAGGAAACTCCTCACTTGCTGAGAATAAGAGGCCCCACGCGAAAACTTTATTAAAGGATGTGGTGGCCGTCCTCGCCGATGTCAGCACTGACCAGAGGAGCTTGAGCGCCGCAAATATGAACCCTAGAGCCCAGATCTAGCCAAGTCGATTGGGGACTACAGAACCTACAGGGCAAGAAGCCCACTAGAGGCAAACAGTCTACATACCTAAACCTATGGGTGGGCATTCGGTCATGACCGACAATTCGGTTTTTATACTTCAGTCGATTTTAAATTTGGTCCTTTTAGAAATAAAATACCGAAATATACTTGTTTATTTTGCTACCAGAAAAATTCGGGTTCAATCACGACCGAACAATATCGTCGATGTTTCCAACACAAAGCTTGGACATTATTTAGTAAAAAAATATTAGCAGTTCAGCTATATTTAGGAGATTCTTTATGATAATATTGTTAGTAATCGATAGGATAAACATTCAAGAATTGAAACAACAATTGTAACCATGCTATAGATGTTTGATCACCATTCAAAAAGACAATAATTCACACATGTCACACAATTCTAAATATTAGGGTAATATTATATAAATTTTGGTCTATTCAGTTACTCCGAAATAATGAGCAAATTTATGAAACTACATTTGGTCTATAAAATTTGCTACCCCATATGTTAATCGGCCTTTTCGGTCTCGGTCTTTTCGTGTTTGGTTTTTGGTCATTGGTTTTTCTACCCACCCCTAAAACTATCTACTCTCATGCCACTCCCTATCATTCTCCATCCGTCTATTCCGGTGGAAAGGACATGGGAGAGGTGCAGTCTACGGCAAGGCATGCGTAGCTATTGTAGGTGCATGAGAGCGAGAGGGGGGAAGTCAAACCCGTGGCTTTTTCAATAACTGATATTCCATCATCTTTGAAAAACGCACTATGATCTGATTCTTTGCCTTGTGATGTAAGGGTCATGGTGGCCAGCTCTATTGTTGAGCCTAGAATTTAATGGAATCGAGCCGTTCCATTGATACGTCTCAAACGTATCTATAATTTTTGATGCTCCATGCTTGTTTTTACACCATTTGCCTATTGTTTCGTTACACTTAGTGGCACTTTTATGCATTTTCCGGAACTAACCTATTAACGAGTTGCCACAGTGCCAGTTCCCTGTTTTCTGCTGTTTTTGTGTTTCAGAGTGATACACAGGAAATATTCTCGGAATTGGACGAAACAAGTTCCTGAAGTCTTATTTTACCCGGGAGCATCCAGACATCCGAAAGAGAGCCGGAGAGGGGCCAGGGCCTGCCCTCACACTAGGGTGGCGCGGCCCAGGCCATGGCCGCGCCACCCATGTGTGAGGAGCCCCTGGCTGCCCTCTCGCGACGCCCCTTCGCCTATATAAAGCCTCGGGACGGAAAACCCTAAGGGATTCGGCAATTTTCCAGAAGCAGTTCCGCAGCTCCGCCGCCACCACCGACGAATTTCGGGGGACAGAAGTCTCTGTTCCGGCACCCTGCCGGGACGGGGAAGTGCCCCCGGAGCCATCTCCATCGGTCTCCATCGCCGTCTCCGCCGTCTCCATCGACCTCACCGCCATCTCCATCAACCTTGCTGTCTCCTATGATGAGGAGGGAGTAGTTCATCCCCGGGGCTGAGGGCTCTACCGGTAGCTATGTGGTTCACCTCTCTCCCATGATGTGATCTTTATGTGATCGTAAGCTTTGTATCATGTTGAACAAGTAGATGTTATTATTCAGATATTATGCTACTCCTATGCTTAATTATTATAGTGTACTCTAGTGATGTTATTAAAGTAATCTATTCCTCCTGCCATGGTGTAACGGTGACAGTGCGTGCATCGTGGTGGTACTTGGTTTAGGCTATGATCGTGATCTCTTGTGGATTATGAGAGTAATTATTACTATGATAGTATTGAGTGATCTATTCCTCCTTTCATGGTGTAAAGTTGACAGTGTGTGCACCGTGTTAGTACTTGGTCTAAGTCGCAACGATTTCTATCTTGAATTGTGATCTGATTTGGATGTCTCTATGAGTGGTGTTTGTCAAGTACTTGATGAACTTTAAGGGGTGCTTCTGTAGCCACTACGCAATGATTAGTGTTATTCAATAGGAGAGTAATTCAGAGTACCATCGTGGAGAGAAGTTGTTTATTTGTTCATTCATGTTATATTGTTGGGAGTGTGTCCACTAGTGAAAGTATGATCCCTAGGCCTTGTTTCCAAGCTTTGCACACCGTTTACTTGTTGTTTTATTACTTGTTTGCTCGCAGCGATATTTATTTCACATCACGTTTGCTACTTATAATCATCTATACCACTTGTATTTCACTATCTCTTCGCCGAACTAGTGCACCTATACATCTGACAAGTGTATTGGGTGTGTTGGGGACACAAGAGACTTTCTGTATCGTAATTGCAGGGTTGCTTGAGAGGGATAGCTTTGACCTCTAACCTCCCTGAGTTCGATAAACCTTGGGTGATCCACTTAAGGGAAACTTGCTGCTGTTCTACAAACCTCTGCACTTGGAGGCCCAACAAGTGTCTACAAGAATAGAAGTGCGTAGACATCAAGCTCTTTTCTGGCGCCGTTGCCGGGGAGGTAAGGTAAAAGGTACTCGCATCCTCCTATGTGAGTGCTCGGAGTTATTTCCTTTAGATTCTGCAATTACATCTTTTTGTTTCTTGTTTTTATTTTCACTAGATAGGCTTAATGGAAAACAAAGAGTTCTTTAGTCTTTTTCCTGATTTTAGATTTGAAGAGAAAATTGAAAATCCTTCGGAGCTTATTTCGCATAGCAATGTTATTAGTATGAATGCTTTGAATACCGTTAATGCTAATGCTATAGAAAAGTCTAAGCTTGGGGAAGCTGGTTTTGTTAAGTATGATATTTTTAGTCCCCCAGCTTTAGTGGAGAAAGTTTGCTCTGATGATATTTTATCTCCCATATGTGATGTTTCTAATGATGCTTGTGCTCCTCATCCTTTTAAAATACCTATGAAAATTGTTGATCGTGTTAAGAATAACTGCTATTTAGGAGATGGAACTGTCCATCCTGGTGATCATTTGCTTTTTATACATGAATTATGCGAGTTGTTCCAGTGTGCAGGTATTTCAATGAACCAAGTTAAGAAGAAGCTATTCTCTTTGTCACTGAAAGGCAGAGCTGAGGAATGGTATTGGCTGCTTGAAGATGGTCCATCTATTGCATGGGAGGAAATTGTGTCTCTCTTTTATTCCAAGTTTTATCCTCCAAGTGAAATTCATAAAGATCGTAATCGGATATATAACTTTTGGCCTCATGAGGGAGAAAGCATTGCCCAAGCGTGGGGAAGATTGAAGTTACTAATGCATAAATGTCCTATTCATGATCTTCCCCGTAATATTATTATTAACAATTTTTATGCAAGGCTTTCAGGACATTACAAGGACTATCTAGATGCATGCTTTGATGGGTCTTTCACAAGCAAGGATGTCGACACCAAGTGGGGTCTGCTTGAAACAATTCAAAACAATATTGAAGGTTGGGATAGCGACAAAGGTAAAGGATCAGGTATGAATTACGAGTTTGATTGCATTAAGTCTTTCGCTGAAACTGCTAATTTTCAAGAGCTTAGTGCTAAGTATGGTCTTGATCCTCAAATTATGGTTGATTGCTTTAAAGCCTTTGCTTCCCATATAAATATTCCTAAAGGAAATGGGGACGTGTATCATAAACCTTTTAAGGACACTTGCATAGAAAGTGATATTGTTATTGATGATTGCAATAAACATGCTCAAACTTCTAAAAGTACTATTTCTTATAAGCATGTTAATTTTTGTGGAATACATAGACCTTGTGAACAGAGTTACAATAAGGTAGATTATTGCATCACCCACGCAAATGAAGAAACCAGTATGTGGCTCAAGGATCTAGATGTGCTTGGTGAATGGGTTTGTGAGCTTTATCCTTTTCTTTGTGAATTTTGTGGTGAAAAGGGGCACTTTAATTTTCAATGCCCAATTAATCGAACGAGTACCACAGATTTGTATTGTGATGATAAGATTACTTTCAATCAGTATGATGAGCTTACTTTGTTTTTGAATTGTGAAGAGATATCTAGAAAGATTGCTTTGGTAGACATGAATGATGTTGATCTTAATAGCACCCTTCGTGGTTGTCATCTCTATTGTGCTAAAGATTGCCTCGCAAATACTTACTTACAAGATCTTATTAAACATGATATTTTGCCAAGCTATGATAGGACTAATAGATGTTTCGATCTTATTAATAGAGAGGAGGAATCCTCCAAAGTTTCTTCTGTTGTTTCTGTCAGCAAGCCAGATTATGTGGAGAAGATGCCTTTCCCTCCTAAAGAATATGTGGAGAAGATGCCCTTCAAGTCTCTCCCTCCTAAAGGAGAGAGTAAGAAGAGTAAGAAGAAGAAGAAGAAGAAGAAGAGGAGTAAGAGGCGAGAGGACACGGTATCTTCCCCTAAGCGTTATGATCCTGCTATAGATTATGATAATTCTGATTGGGATGATGTTCCTATGCCTGTTACCTATGTTAGTGATCATGATTGGGAAAAGCACTCTACTTTTGATATCGAAAATCTTTTTGGTACCAATTCTAAGGTTAATAATTGTTGTACCATTAGTGCTATCCATGTTCCTTCTTATGATGATATGTTTGATGAGTATGCTTTGCGACATAGTAGTTCTCTAGCTTGTGATGATGGGTATAATATTTTCAGTTCACCTACTTTTGAGGAGAAAATTAGTTATGATTACAATATGCCTCCTATTTTTGATGATTATGGTGATGAGAATAATTATTCTGTTGAATCTGCTCCTACTACTATTGTTCATGTAGGGAGTATTAATCCTTTTATGCATGTGGCTCATGATAGGGATGCTTTATGTGATAGTTCTATTGTTAATTCTATTCATGATGCTACTGAAAGTTATTATGAGAGAGGGAAACATGGTTTGATGGATCTCAACAATATTGAGTTTCCCCTCTTTATGTTGCAATTCTTGAAGTTGTACTTGTTTTGCCTTCCTATGCTTTTTGCATTGCGCTTTCATGATTTGTCTCTTTACAAGACTATTTTTCATAGGAAGTGGTTTAGATTTAAATGTGTTCCATACTTACTTTTTGATGCTCTCTATTGCTTTAAGTTCCTATATGGCGCCTTTGCCTCAAGCGCGCCCACATGAGCATCTTTGCAAATTACTGCGCCTAGCTCAAAGGCGTTAAAGAAAAGCACTCTTGGGAGATAACCCATTGTTTATTTTCAGTACTTTTTCTTTTATTTGAGTCTTGGAAGTTATTACTACTGTAATGACCACTCCTTATCCTTTTTATTTTATTGTTGAGCCAAGAGAAGCCTCTAATTTGAGTAAGGTAAGATTTGGGGATGTTGCTGTCCTAAAACTGTTTTCGGTGCTGCACCGTAAAAATTCGTATAAATTCCCTGTATATCTTTTGGACATGCAATTTCTTGTGCATATGTCCCAGGTTATATACAAACTTTAGTTAGTTGAACACTTTTTGATTTGAGCAACAGAAAACCCCTCAAAAATTCGACCTTTGTCAGCTGTTCAGTTTTGACAGATTTCTGCCAATATTTGTGTTTGCCGCTTTATCGCTTTCTTTTGAGTTCTTTTGATCATGGAACTTTTGGGGAGGTTGCTACAGTAGTATTTGCTATATGTGTGGTGGTTTTGAGTTGAAACTTGAAGCAAAAAGAAGGTTGATTATATGTTATGTTTGCACTAATGTTGCTAATAGAATTGTGTTTAGTTTTGTATGAAGGAAGTTTTCAAGTGTAGGGATTGGAGAATGATGAGATGAGTTGAAGAATGGACAAAAGCTCAAGCTTGGGGATGCCCATGCATCACCCCAAGAAATATCCAAGAAGTACAAGCGTCAAAGCTTGGGGATGCCCCCGAGGCACCCCTTCTTCATCGGCAAAAATCAGGTCACCTTTCAAGACACTATATTTTTATTGCTTCATGCACTATGTGTTTTTCTTGGAGTGTCAGTTGTTTTAGTTTTCATTATTAGTTTTGCTTTGTTTGCTGCCATAAATGGTTTGATCACATCATGTTGTTTTGGAGAGAGACTTATTCCCCTTTTTATTTGCCAAAAACACTCCGTTTTTCACTCTTATCGTTCAATGAGTGTTCTCTTTTTCTGCTACTGCGTTTAGCCTTTGTTTTTAGCCTTGATTTTTATTCAGATCTTGTCATATCGTTTCATCAAGGTGTATTTTGCCTCTGATCTTTATTGGTTTTCATCAAAAGAGGTGTCTTTAAAAATTTCAAATGGTGTTGGAAAAGAGAAAAGCTTTGTGCAAAATAGTGGTACAAGAAGGAGCTTGTGTAGACTAAGGCTTAGGCTTTTTCATGTCATGCTTGATGTCTTTTTGATAGTATGCTTAGTGGTTTTGCTGTAGCATGACTTGCCTCAAATAACTGAGATTGCTTAATGAGCCTTTGAAAAAATCATGCGTTGTTTTTATTGTATGGAAGCATTATTTTGGTTTTCTCCTTGATGCTTTATTTGGGTTGACTTGGCACATGCTCACACATGTTAGACTCTTACAAAGTCACCAATAGCCTTCAAGATCATTTAGTTTTTGACTTTTGATGCCATCTTATGCTTCTTTTAATGTCGCTTTGTCGCTTTGCATGATTATGGCCATTATTGCTCTCTTAGTTGGTCGCTCCCAGTCTTTTGCTAGCCCTCATTTTGTACTGAGTATGAGCTCTACTCGTGCATCCAACTCCCAAAAACCAAGTTTGCCATTGTGTCCACTATAAATTCCTATGCATGGTATTTGTAAGCCATTCTAAAGTAAAATTTTCATGTGCTACCTTTCAAAAACCTTCAAAATACTTCTCGTTTTGTGACACTGTTTTCAGCTCATGGGGACGTAGTGGTCGGATTTGCTATCTTCCATATTGCTTATTCCAAAAAGAAAAAAAAAAAGAAAAAAGAAAGAAAAAAAAGGCACTCCTCCAAGGAATGTGAATGTTGGTGGGCACCCGATGGAATCGGTTAGCCATGGTTTGTGAAAGGAAAAAAGGTGGGGAGGAGTGCCAAGTTTTATAAAAAGAGCACAAAAGTGCCAATCTCTCTCTCAAAAACTTGCTTCATTTTTGTATGGAAGATAGTAAGAACCCCATTGCCAGTCGTTGACAAAAGCAACCACCTCTCAAAACTCAAGTTTTATCTCTCTGTTTTACAAATGAAAAGCTCTAGCACATGTTTAATCACTGCTTCCCTCTGCGAAGGGCCTTTCTTTTACTTTTATGTTGAGTCACCACCTTCTATCTTTATGCACCATTAAGAGAGCATAGTTGTCATTCTGAGTATAATGTGCATTGTCCCAAAGTTTTCATTGATTGACTCATGATCATGGTTTCACTTGTTCTTAAACTATTTGTATCTAGTCGCCCTCTTAAACTTGAAGGTGTCCTATGCATTTATGTTTTGCTCTCTTTGAAGGACAAGCTGAAAACCATTTACTATGTTTTTCCTTATGATTTGAACACACGTTTGACTTTCATTGTTTCATTATTCATGATCTTTTGTTTGTGTTCATTTTCATGTTACAACATGGTTGCTAAGTTCTTATTGTCAAGATTATATCTTTCATGCCCATGTTTTAAGTTCTTATGATCCCAGCTCACAATGCTTACATATATGATCAAGATTGTGTAGGTGCATGTCACCTCAAAAATTATTTCTTTTGTTATCACTTACCTACTCGAGGACGAGCAGGAGTTAAGCTTGGGGATGCTTGATACGTCTCAATCGTATCTATAATTTTTGATGCTCCATGCTTGTTTTTACACCATTTGCCTATTGTTTCATTACACTTAGTGGCACTTTTATGCATTTTCCGGAACTAACCTATTAACGAGTTGCCACAGTGCCAGTTCCCTGTTTTCTGCTGTTTTTGTGTTTCAGAGTGATACACAGGAAATATTCTTGGAATTGGACGAAACAAGTTCCTGAAGTCTTATTTTACCCGGGAGCATCCAGACATCCGAAAGAGAGCCGGAGAGGGGCCAGGGCCTGCCCTCACACTAGGGTGGCGCGGCCCAGGCCATGGCCGCGCCACCCATGTGTGAGGAGCCCCTGGCTGCCCTCTCGCGACGCCCCTTCGCCTATATAAAGCCTCGGGACGGAAAACCCTAAGGGATTCGGCAATTTTCCAGAAGCAGTTCCGCAGCTCCGCCGCCACCACCGACGAATTTCGGGGGACAGAAGTCTCTGTTCCGGCACCCTGCCGGGACGGGGAAGTGCCCCCGGAGCCATCTCCATCGGTCTCCATCGCCGTCTCCGCCGTCTCCATCGACCTCACCGCCATCTCCATCAACCTTGCTGTCTCCTATGATGAGGAGGGAGTAGTTCATCCCCGGGGCTGAGGGCTCTACCGGTAGCTATGTGGTTCACCTCTCTCCCATGATGTGATCTTTATGTGATCGTAAGCTTTGTATCATGTTGAACAAGTAGATGTTATTATTCAGATATTATGCTACTCCTATGCTTAATTATTATAGTGTACTCTAGTGATGTTATTAAAGTAATCTATTCCTCCTGCCATGGTGTAACGGTGACAGTGCGTGCATCGTGGTGGTACTTGGTTTAGGCTATGATCGTGATCTCTTGTGGATTATGAGAGTAATTATTACTATGATAGTATTGAGTGATCTATTCCTCCTTTCATGGTGTAAAGTTGACAGTGTGTGCACCGTGTTAGTACTTGGTCTAAGTCGCAATGATTTCTATCTTGAATTGTGATCTGATTTGGATGTCTCTATGAGTGGTGTTTGTCAAGTACTTGATGAACTTTAAGGGGTGCTTCTGTAGCCACTACGCAATGATTAGTGTTATTCAATAGGAGAGTAATTCAGAGTACCATCGTGGAGAGAAGTTGTTTATTTATTCATTCATGTTATATTGTTGGGAGTGTGTCCACTAGTGAAAGTATGATCCCTAGGCCTTGTTTCCAAGCTTTGCACACCGTTTACTTGTTGTTTTATTACTTGTTTGCTCGCAGCGATATTTATTTCACATCACGTTTGCTACTTATAATCATCTATACCACTTGTATTTCACTATCTCTTCGCCGAACTAGTGCACCTATACATCTGACAAGTGTATTGGGTGTGTTGGGGACACAAGAGACTTTCTGTATCGTAATTGCAGGGTTGCTTGAGAGGGATAGCTTTGACCTCTAACCTCCCTGAGTTCGATAAACCTTGGGTGATCCACTTAAGGGAAACTTGCTGCTGTTCTACAAACCTCTGCACTTGGAGGCCCAACAAGTGTCTACAAGAATAGAAGTGCGTAGACATCATCCATCTCAAAAAAAAATTCGGGTGGAGCCACCACATACCCGTACCCATCTCTTTCCAATCTTACCCGTCACCCGAATCCATCCCATCAACAAGTACAAGTTTTTCCTATACCCTGGTAGTGCGTTTAAAAATACCCATGAATACAACACATCAAATTGGGAAAAAATAATCACAAACGACAACATATAAAAATTATTTATAAACAACAATAGATACTTATAAACTGAATATAATATAAACATCAACACATTCTCACAAACATAACAACAACACATCATTAATGAAAAACAACTCAGAGTCATAAACAATAATAACACATAGTCATACACTTCAACTTTCAAACTCACAACAACGATATAAAGGTAATTTGACTGTTATAAAATAAGCATTACAATAAAGTTAAAATATTAGGAATTCGGATATTATAGAGGCTCACAGATCAAACTATTTTATTAGACGGGTACATGAGTATGCGGGTATGGGTATTACGATCCCATACACGTACCCGTTTCACCCAATGGGTATGACTTTTCTCATTTACATGCGCATAGGTAACTTTTTATCCCATACCCATATTGCTAATGGGATTTTACCTATCGGGTACATGGGTAATGGGTACCCATTATCATTCCTACATGCACTCAATTCTCACTTAGGCTCCGTTTGGCTTCAAAGTATTTTTTTATGAAGTATTCAAAGAATACTTTGGCTTCAAAGTATTTTTGAAGTATTTAGAGAATACTTTGGTTTTTAAATATTGAAGTATTAAATATTTTAAGGTGTTTGGATACAATAAATATTGTGGTTTAAAAACTAAAGTATTCTCAAAACTTTGATTTTTTTTTAAGTATTGGAGAAAGAGTTCTAGCCCTCTTTTTTTCTAAAACTGAGCAATGAAAAAATGTGTGGTATTTGTTAGTCAGGCATTAGAATACTTTGATTTTGGAATACTTTGGTTTATAAATTAATGACCTACCAAACAGAGCCTTAGATAATGTTAAAACATTGTATCCACTTAAAGAATTAACAATGGCATTAATCTATGATCCGAGCACTCCTAAGTTGTGACTTATGATGGTGCAAATCCTCCGCCAAAATAATGCACACTAACGAGACACGCTATATGTTCTAACCAAGCTTTATAAATAATGTTGTATCCTTTAGTGACTGAAAATGCACCAAAAATGTTGTTTTGAAAACTTTGTATTCATCTTTGAATATGCATCACATTTTAGGTTTGGCACGGGAAATGAGAGTGAATATTGATATTTTGATTTGACATGTATGGCAAAGAATGTTCTTAAACATAGTAGACATCGTAGCCACGCACGTGTATTAGGTCAACGGTAAAAGGAAATACATGCGAGAAAAGTAGCCAAAAGATGAGAAAAGTAATCTAAAACTAAGGCTTTTAGTTGAAAGTTTCAGATCAGAATTGAAGTTTCATCCTTTAGATGTGAAGTTTGGAAGCAAACTAATACTCTCTCTGTTTCAAAATATAAGATGTTTTAGCCTTGTGAAGCAAATGTATGTAGACATCTTTTAGTGTGTAGGTTCACTCGAATATACACACTAAAAGGTGTCTAGATACATTTACTTCACAAACCTAAAACATCTTATATTTTGAAACAGAGGGAGACTTCATTTAGTTTTTGCGGATTAAAAAATGTACATCTCGGCTTGCTTTGGTTGCTCGTCTGCAAATTATAGTTTTCACTAAAAAAATTATTGGTGTAACTTGAATGAAACAGATTTTAATAGCCACAGTTTTCTTGTTCTTAAAATTATAGTCTTCATGAAGGAGCTTCATTGATGTGACTTGAATGAAACAAATATGATTGGCGACAATTTTATTGTCCTTAATACTACACAGAACATTCACATTTGTGGATTATTTGAAACTTATGAATTTAGCCTCTTGTTCCCGCCCGTTGAAACCTCATCTTACAACAACCAATCATACAGTCCCTCTTCCAGTTAAACGTCAACAACAACTAGACCGCAGTTAAGAAGTTGATGAAGGCACTAATCAGTGCCAAGGCTACTTCTCCGGGTGGTGCGACAGGACAATGCAAGTACAAACTAAAAAGTGCCGAGACGAGACAGGTAGGGCGCGATTGTTATCATGCATCCCCTCCAAACATGCCCTCAGGATGCAAAAGTCGAACCTCTCGCCTCCACGTGGCGGCTGGGGGGAAACCTAATTCTGCCACAGTCGCCCCCCTCCCCACCTCTCTCTCCTTCTCCCGCCGCCGCCCGAGGGCGCGGCCGGTCAAAACCTGGCCGTTGCCGGCGGCGGCGGGGACTGCTGGTCCCCTCGCGTGCTAGGGATGGCGCGGGTTGTCTCCTTCATCGCGTGGGCATGGTGCGGCCGCCGGGCACCATGGCGCGGCTGCTCTCCGGCGTGCGGCGGCGCGAGCCGCGGCGATCTGGAGCGGAGGCTGCGTGGCGGACGGCGTGGCGGTTGGGAGGCGTGGAGGAGGCAGAGAAGGTCGTGGAGAAGGCCGGAGGCGGCGGCGTGGCCTGCCCTTCATGGCAGCCTCGTTGCATCTCCTAGGCTTGATTCACGGGCCTGATCTGGGGCTACCTTAGGCTCGTCTGAGTCGGAGGTCGCTCCGCTCGATCCGTTCGCCGGGAGCCGGCTGGCGGTGTGGGGACTGCTGGTTCGGCATGAATAAAGGAGGTGGTCCTATGGTTCCTCCTCGCGCCAAGATGAGGATCTACCGGAGGCCCTTCTTCATGGATCTGACAGGAGTGGCGTGTTCCGGAAGGCTCCGCCGGCGAACTCCACTGGGCAATCATGCCTGCAGATTGCTGGATCGGATGGGATTCGGTCGGGCGCACCCATGTTTTTATCTGACCGTTTGGTTTCAGAGGGAGCATTGCGAAGCTCTGCTGACTGTTTCCACCATGCGACGTGATTTCTGGTTCCATGGTGAAGTCAGCTAGCGGGGAATGTCATGGCTGCCAAGTCCAGGAGAATTGCATTGGTGGCCTAAGTCTTTGTGGCAAAGAGGAACTTGCTTCGTGATTCGTGACTTCTAGCAGCGACATGGTTAGTGGGGGCGACAGTACAGGAGAAGTTTAAGGTCCGACCTTGCAGGGTGAAAACCCAAGGTCTGGCCTTAATTGGTTGTGCCTGGCAATTGCCTTGTTGAAGGCATTGTTTTGTGAGCGTGGACTTTTCTCCAGGGTGAAAACCTAAGATCTATGATCGGACGACGACGGTGTTAGTGCACTGTTCTCTTCTTGGAGGCGTTGTTTTTGGAGATGTTGGACTTTTGGTGCTGTCTTGGTGATGTTAGTGTTGATGCTACAAGGAATTTATCACTGTAGCGAGGCTTTTTCTTTTCTGTAATTCTTCTTCTTCTTTTTGGCTGTGTGCATCCGTATTGCTACTAGGGCACTACGTTGTTGCAGAGGCTGAATGTAATTGGTATCATCTTGATATTAATATATATTCTTTATCTACAAAAAGGGATGCAAAAGTCGGCTGATTGGATGCCATGTCGCGGGCTGCGTTGTAACTGGCACAGTGCGTAAAGCACCTCCGGCCTAGGCCCGCCGGATACTCTCGAATCGGTCGTTTCCCCGGGGGCAGGCGCCTGCGGTGCAAATAGTGGGAACGGCGTGCGCGCGGGAGACCTCCTCAAGAGCGTGGGAGAAAGCAAAATCGGCGGCTGCGTTTCGCGGGCTAGTAGTGTCACCTCTCTCTTTTCGGTGACCTCCCAACACAACATCCCCCATACTAGTCTCAACATCGGCGGCTACACAGATCTACTCCATCTCCGGTCGAGGGAGGCTTGGCGGAGGTCTTCTTCAACTCTGGGCTTGTCCAGGAGGCACAGCGGAGGTCTTCTTCAACTCTGGGCTTGTCCTCCAAATCCGCGGCGGCAGTCTCAAATGGTGGAGGTACATCACCATGCCATCCGACTCCTTCTGTCCCTGTAATTGTTGCTTAGCAATGTCGGTAGATTTAGCAGACCCTCATTGTAGATCTATTTGCTTAGGGCGGCCAGATGAGCCTGATCCACCATGCAAGCAACACTAGTTGCTGTGATTCAGGCTTGGATCCTCCTCCTCCACAAATGAGTAGTCATACTCGCAGCGTTTCCACAAGTGAGTTATGGTCCGATGCTTCAACGAGATCAAGAGAGGATTGCCAATCTGAACTACATCTACAATAAGAATGATGTTGAGGTTGTTCAGATGCTTGGGATGAGAAGAGCCTCATTCTATGAACTAGTCAAGAGGTTTAGGGAGAGAGGACTGCTGTCAGATAGCATCCACATGTGTGTGGAAGAGCAAGTTGCTATGTTTCTTCATGTTGTCGGCCATAACCAGAGGTTCAGAGTTATGCACAACACATTTAGAAGATCCATAGAGACTATATCTCGCTATTTCAACCAAGTCCTTTATGCGATTGGGGAGCTTAGGCAAGAGATGATCAAGCCTCCATCTGGTGAAATTCCAAGCAAGATAAGATACAGCAAGAGATAGTACCCGTACTTCAAGGTGAGCTGGAATTCTCATTTGCACACTCTTTTTGAACTCTGTAATGCACATAGGCTTGACTCTATGTCTGTTATTATCATGACAGGACTACATTGAGGCAATTGATGGCACTCATGTCACTGCTTGAGTTTCAAAATCCCAATCAGCAGCATAGAGAGGCAGGAAACACTACACCAGCTAGAATATACTAGCTGCTGTGGATTTTGACCTCAAGTTCACTTATGTTCTTGCTAGTTGGGAAGGATCAGCCCATGATGCCTGCATTCTTAACGACAGTCTGAACGGACCTGATGGCATTCACCTCCCTGAAGGTAAGTTCTACCTTGGAGATCCAGGTTACGCTTGTTGGCCAGGAATCCTCCTCCCCCCCTTTAGGAAAACCCGGTATCATCTGAATGAGTTCTCTTCAAGGAATAGACCACAAAATGCAGAGGAGTTGTTCAACCTTAAACACTCTAGCCTTAGGGTGACCATCGAGAGGGCTTTTGCTGCATTGAAAAATAGGTTCAAAATCCTTGATCATAAACAATTCCACACTTTCCCAACTCAAGTGAAGCTTGTTCTTGCTTGTTGCATCCTGCATAACTGGATCCTGGGCTGGGGCGAGGATGAGTATGTCCCAGATGAGGCTGAAGTTACTCCTTATGGTGTGGACAGTGCACATGGTATCGAGCAGGGCGACATTCAGGCTTGGAGAACAAGAGGCACGACTGGGCTCAGTCAATGTGGTTCCATAGAAATGATGTCTTCTATGGTTGACATTGAAGCAAGAATCTTGCACCCCCTTAGGCCGCCATTGTTGAACTGTTCCCGGGTTTGTAATGTTGAACTGTCATTCGTAAGTAGCTAGGGTTCGAATGCGTGTCATGTTGCTGACATGCTAAACTAGTTGTGCTTAACTGAGTAACTGATATTCGTATGTAGCTAGGGCCCGCTTATATGGCCGTAATTCAAGAACTGTAATTCTCGATGTGTGTTATGAGGTAGTGTCATGGTGGTGTGTTTCGTTAACCTCACCACCGAAGAGAAGAGGTAGCCAGAGCATGAACCAAACAGACGACCCTAAATCTCCAGTTCAGACGATTCTAGCAGCTCACACGGGATACCAATCAACCTGGGTCTTTTGGCTCTCTAGATGCAATGTTGGTCGAACAAAACGTTCTAGTTGGCTTTTGCATCGCACCATGCGCGCAATGAGCTCAAAAAAGGCTGCAGGATACCAATCGCGCCCGTAGACAATGACTCTGGCACACATTACGAATCATTGCAACAAGTAGCAGTACACCTAAAAAGAAGCCTTATCGACCGTGTAAAGTCAGCATTGCCACCGCCATGTTCTTTCCTTCATGGAAGCAAGTACCACTTTTGGGTCCTGTTCTTTCCTTTACCCTCACACCGGGACAAAACCATCTTCATATCCGGAGAAGGATTGAAAAGCATGCGAGAAAACTATATTCCCACCCAGAGAAGGATTGAAAAGCATGGGATACATATCGTATGGACAGACGGTTACAAAACAACACCATGATGCAGCTAGTTTATGATGAAAATACATTGGGATACATTTCGGCGGCAGTGGGATAGTCCTCTAGAAAACAAAAGATATAGGCGTATAATTCACAAAACTCAACCACAAAAAATGTCAGTTATTTAACAGCTACTCCAGGAACCAGGCACAAAAACTCACACCAGCATCCCTGTATCCTTAGGCCCTCACAAAATCAGATGCGTATTCTTCCCAGAGTACAAGAAAAAAATCACAGAGAAATACTAAAAAGAGCTGCCATGGCCTGTAGAAAAACAGCAACCGTAGGGCAATAACAAGCAATATTTATTTTGATCAATACTGAACGCATGCTAACAGATTATGAGCACCTATTGTGGTGGCAGTTTCCAGACACGGACACATGCATCCTCGCCGGCAGTCACCAGAGTATCATTGTCAGCGAAGGTCAGCCCATGGACTCCACCAAGATGAGCTCCCTTGATGGTGATGCGGCTGGATGCTGGCTTGTCTACGTCGTATATGATTGCACAAGTGTCTATTGAACCTGTGGCAACCAAGCGACTGTCGGGTGACCAAGCCAGGGAGTTTATCCGAGCTGTGTGGAACAGCATGTTCTTCAGCTTTATCTGTTGAAGAAAACAATATTAGTTAGATGCAGTGTAATTCAGACGTGGTACAATGAGAGGAACTGCGAGTTTCAGTTGGTTTAAGTATTTTAGGTAAAACAGTAGCGGACATTACTTGACTGAAATGTAAAAGCCATATAAAGCCTCCTATCTCTATCCATGCATAAAGTGAGCATAATATTTTCAGTAAACTGATGTCTAACAGACCTTTATAAAATGTTAATCGTAAGGTAGTTCAGATTGAACTTACCATTTCACAATAATCAAGAATACAAGGTTATGGAGATGAATTAAAAGATGTTATTAATATATAATATTTAACTACTAATACTAAAACATCAACAGAGGTTCCCATAGAAAGGCAAAAACAACAGTGTATGAAGTAATTTCTACTTGAAAGCAGGTACCATCACCAAAAAATCACTAGTTCACTACTCCATCCGTTCCATAATTCTTGACGTGATTGTAGTTCAAATTTGAACTACAGTCACATTAAGAATTATGGAACAGAGGGCATAGAAGCTAGGTGCAGATGGTCTTCTCAGCAGAGACATAATGGTCAACATGGTCAACCGAAGGGAATGGCATATTGAGAACGAGGACAACAAATTGGGTAATATTTGGCTCAAGAAACATTTTGAGGGGCATATCTGGAACCATAGTAGTTATTAGGGGCAAGTCAGGGAAAAATTGATTTTTACATGCAGCCCCACCCCTCCTTTAAGACGGCATGCCAACCACTCCCAAATAAGAAAGCTACTGGACTTGTGCAGTCATATGACAGCCAAGGCAAGGTCCGCCACCTCAAAGATATGTTTTCCTCTCACCACTAAAAACTCTGCGGTTTCTTTCCTTCTGGATGTTCCACATAAGAAAAAATCTCTAAATTTACAAGCTACTATGCTAGATAAGTGTAATGCCTAACAAGTTCTGGCCTAATGGCAAGAAAGTCTAGGATCCACTATTGAGAAAGTATGGTTAAATTAACTATTAGGAAAGTAGAAAATCATACAAGTTATGAAATAACAGTACCTCTCTAGTTGCCCGATCCCATGCAACAGCTTCCCTATTGGCATCAGCAGAAGCAAACATGGAAACATCTGGCGAATAATGTATGGAAGTAATAGCACCCCGGTGTTTTTCAAGTACCGCTTCTTCTGTAACAGTATCCCCACTGATAGAATAAATTCGTAGTTTCCCGTCTTGTGCACCCACGATAGCTTCAGTGCCATCAGGAGAAACAGCAGATGAAGTGATAGTATAACTAACTTTGGTTGTGGAAGTGATTGTCGTCTTATGCAGCAATACGATCGCAGAGTCTGTGGTAATCAGTGCAAATTCAGGTTGTTGAGCAGCAATGTTCAAAGCATTTGGCTGACCTCCTACATCAACTGACTCAGCGTCTCCACACTGATCTCCATTAAGAGGAATTCTGAAGACCTGTTTTCAAGGGGAAAAAACATAAGTTCCTCATCATAACTGAGCCTAACCATTTTCCATACAGAAAAAGAAGGTCTTGAAAAGCTCAAGTCCAGTTGTTAATTTCACTGGTAATGATAAAATAAAACCATACAAGCCACATACCAATAGAAAATATTTGCATTAATGTTTTTGGGCAACTAAGAATTAGGGAACCAATCACAACACATGATCAAGGTAGAACCACAAACTTCATAGGTGTTACTGAACTTGCATTTTCAATCCAGGAACCAAGTGAAATGAACAAATATCCTATGATAGATACTACAGATATCAAATAATGAGATACATATATATTAGAATATTATCATATTACTGAGCTAATATGGGCTAAAAATGCAAGACGTAGTTCTTTTAGTAAGCCTATCATGTAAGTTAAGCGTAGAGACGATGATTACTTCATACGTAGACCTATGCATACCATGAAGAGAAAGTGTACTCAGTGCCGAAAGCTCCCACACATTGTAGGGTCTGGTGAAGGGAATTTCTAGGCAGCCAAATACAAATTTTATTTACTCTAACATATATTCTGATAACACTGGGCATATAGATCACCCACAGGTTTTCTTAGTTCTTACCTTGTTATCATACCCTGAAGTGATCAGCTCCTCTTCTGCTGCGACAAAACATTTGATCTGGGTGTTGTTCTTACGAATCAACCTGCCACCATATCCAACACCTTGTATCCATCTTATGATGACACCATCATAGCTTGTAGATAGCATAGTTCTTGGGTTACTTTGAGGAAAATATACCAGAGAACTAACAGTCTTCAAATGTCCTGCAAATGATACTGCCTCTTTGTCTGGATTGCTTGCCGAGAAGACATTAAATGTCCCACCAAGAGAGACTGTGACGAGATGATCATTCTGCCAGAGGCAACCCACAAGCATGTCATCTACACCACCTATACCAGAACAAACCAGAGTTCTGTTCACTTTTCCACTTGCATCCTCCATGATATCCCATATTTTCGCAGTTTTATCAGCAGAAACTGTTAGAACCTAAAGGTAGGAGCAACAAACAGATTGTCATTAGGAAAAGACCTGAAGGTATGAGCAAAAAAGATGTCGCCATTAAGAATAGATACACATGCCAAAAATAATTACTTAGAGTGAGAGAAACTAATTGATCAGTAAGAAAGATGCATTAATACCATTGAAGTATCCTAGCTAAAGATTAGAGTATAGTTTCAGGTAGAGACAATAATGCATGTGCATCCTAGGTATAAATTTTGTAAGTACAGGATATATAGTTCCAGTTGCAGATATTCTATCAACAATATAGATAGATCATACTGTATGATTAATAGCATTATGTTCTGTGAACTAGGATATATGAATCTGTGGTTGGGTCTGTAATCATGCCTAATGAAGGAACTCAAGCCCAATCTCGATGGACCAGAAACTGGTGACATTTAAGTATGTGTACAGTAACTGATATCAGGGAACAAAAAAAAATACTTGTTTACTGTCAGGACTCCAGCTAACAGCATATATGCTCCCAGTATGACCGTCTTCACTGGATAGCTCTCCAATCTTGTCTCCAGTTTTGCCATCATATATTAAACCCTTCTTATCTGAACTCACAGTGATAAACTTGCTTCCATCAGGTGCATACCGGATACAGTTCACAAAGTTAGAGTGATCCCTGAAATTTAAAGGGAGCAGACAATATGAAATTTATGTCTAGGAGTGCAAGAAAGAAAGAAATTACAAGATGAAGGGTTGGTCCATAACAAATGAAAAACAAATAAAGTATTTGTGAAATATGGAGCCAACATGGTTCCTACATAGCCTGCACTTAGTGAGAAACATCATAAGGGAGCAATGTGTAGAATCTAAGTACTCCAATGCATATCATGTTCTGTCAACATGCTTAAGCAAAGCAAATTCATTGGATTCAGCTGCAACAAGCAAAATGTAATTTGTATGTAGTCCACAGAGGAAACCAACAACAAAATAACTGTCTTGATTGGTGAAAAACGTAGGGAGTGCTACTCAAATCATGGGCTCTGCAACTACATTTAAAAGTATACTAACAAAGACAACTTTATGCTTTGGCCTCGAGTGTTCAGCACTACAGTTCAGATAAGGAAAGTTCTGTAAGGGTATTAAGAAACCATGGGGGAGTTAGGACTAGATATTGTATCGTATGCAGGCGCAAAAACAGCAGTTAGGACTAGATATTGTATCGTATGCAGGCGCAAAAACAGCAGTAGATTTGATATATGATCTTCTTTTATTAAGACATTGTCTATACAGAGGTACCCAGAAGTTTATTGCTTGAAAACATGATGTGTGCCAAATAAATATCCGACTTAAGTGCAATAAAGTTAAAAGGCAGAAGATAAAGCAAACAAACCTTGTGAGCCAAAAAACTAATAAGAATGGCAGAATTCACTGCTTACCTTATGGAGTGCTTAAATTTGAATGGTGGTCCTTCATAGAAGTTCGCCAGAAAATCTTCACCACATGTCACAATGCGAAATGGCCGTGTGGGCTTGAAGTCACAGCTCAAAACTCTCTTCGAGTGCCCATCAAAATCACCGACAGTGCTGCCAGAGTCCCACCTACACATTTCAGAGAACTTAGCATAAGATTCTGTGCCAAGAGTTAATAAACACGTGAGAGCTTCTGGTAGAATGAACTTCTGCATGAAAACTGCCCTCTATGATAGCATGACTTGTATGTCCACCTGATGCTAACAAAAATGAGTATGATCATCAACCACTACCTAGAGAGCTAATCAACATACCCAAAAAGAGGAGGCAGGAGCATATCCCTATTATTTCCATTATTATAAATCACCCTGACTACCTGAAGTTCAAGGAAAATTCTTCACAGGAGACATTCATTCATCAATTGACTTCTTAGTTAGACGTCATGACACAAATTATGTTACCAGCCTTCTGATCATAGCCATCACAGGAATAAAAGGCAGATCGTGGATTACTAGTCAGAGAAACGAGCCTTGAAATATAACGAAATGTCAATGGCAAGCTATCCTTTTCTAATTGGCAGATCATTGCTATCAAATCCCCCCAAATCCGTGTACGATTTGCTGAGATCGGTATGAAATGGGTAGGGGACAGGGTGGCGCGATCCGCTTACATGAAGGCGCGGACAAGGGACTTCCCCTTGCCGTCCCCGGAGACGACGATGCGGAGGCCATCGGGGGACCAGCGGAGGTCGTCGACGCGGCCGGAGATGGGGCGGAACTCGGCCTTGAGGGCGCGGTCGCCGTAGCGGCCCCAGACGCGGACGCAGCCCGAGGCGTCGGCGGAGGCGACCCACTCGCCGTTGGGCGAGATGCGGGCGACGGTGGTCGGGTAGGCGTGCTCCGTGTAGGCCCAGGCGTCGAGCGGCGCGTCGAGGCGGCGGAAGATGACGCTGCGGCCCGCGCAGTAGACGATCGTGTCCGTCTTCGGGTCGCCCCCCAGGAGGATCCCCCGCCCGCGCTCCGTCGCCGGCGAGCACGCGTACGTCTCCTGCAGCTGCGCCATTTTTGGGTCTCTCTCTGTCTCTCGGCTTGGTTTGGTTTGATTGATGGGAGGGCCGCGAGTGGGATGGGAGTGGACGGTGGTTAAACAAACCGGTTATGGCATGGACTGGTGTACGAATGGTGGGGTTCCGTACGGATTTTCCATAAGATTGACAAGTGGGGTTGGATTAATAGGGTCCACTAATCAGTGAGAAGAAGGACGGAAAATATAAAAGAGGAAATTGCACCAGGGTACACCGTACACGGACTTGCGCGATGAGAACGTTTTTATTAGTCGACAAGCTTCCAAAGTACAATGAAACGGTCCACTTAGATCAACTCGCAACTCATGTAAAAAAACAACTCACTTCATTTCAAAATAATTGAAATTCTAGTTTTATCTTGAGTAAAACTACATTAAGTTTGACCAAATTCATAGAAAAATATATCAACGTGTAGAATAACAATTTAGTTTTATTGGAGTCACCATACTTTTTTTTATGATATATAGATTGGATGTTATAAATATTGACAACTTTGTTTAAATCCGCGTTCAAAGTTGAGAAGTTTTACTTGGGACAAAACTAAAACTTCAACTACTAGCTAAATGTTTGTGTGTTGCCACGGGAAAACAAATAAGTGTATCGGCAAGTTCTGTGTCCCTTACTCCTTCCACCCCCTTGGCTTGCTAGCCCATACATAAACCTCTTTGCATTCCAAATCTATTATCACACTCATTTGCCACTTCAACCCTACAATTCACAACACTGCCTTCAGAGATGCCCCTTTTAGTGTGTGAGGCAATGATCTTTTGTGCCTTCGGTTACACCTGCATGTAAACACTTCCCAATAGGTTTAGATGAATTAAGCAACCACAAGGAGAAAAGAGATAGGTGCACATGAGGGCCAAGCTCGCTAGCGATGGTGTTGATGCACCGAAAAAGCGCTCGCCTATGTGGCGGTGAAACCGGGGATGGGTGGTGGTGGTGGGGGGGGGGGGGTCATGCAATTCTAGTGGAGCCCTAGTGTCTGCCAATACACATTGGCGAGCCTCGACCAAGGTCGATGTGTTCATGTGTGGGTGTGGATTAGAGGAATTGATCTAAATCATGAAAATTAGTTGACCAGAACTAATGATTAGGGGAATTGTTAGAGAATAGAGAGGAAATCGATAGGAGCTTACACACGAGGGAGAATTAGAGGCAATGATCATCTAGGAGCCTCTAAGAAGGTTGACCAACCGGTTCTGTGCACGGGGAGATGAATTAGTCCTGGTAAAGGTACATATGTGACATGTTATCTGCGAGGGCATCATCGGAACAGCGCAACATCCGAACCTCGTCATGGTGTGCAGTGGAATCTACACGACAATGGAAAGCAGGAGCGTCCACCACTTGATGGCGTCATGGCCGAACTTGATGGCCAAGTAGAGGTTGAGTGCTGCAAAGAGCACCCACGAGTGGCAAGACAACATGGCAGAAGTAACATCTAACGGAAAAAAATCTAAGTGATCTATTAGCATCCTAAACTCTTGCCCTTTTGGCAAGACAACATGGCAGAAGGAATCCATATGAGGGAATGGAATGGTTGTATGCATGTGTGATCTCCCCTTTTGGAAAAGGAAAGATGAGATATGGAGGAAGACCAGAACTCTTCCCCTGAGTTGGGCTGAATTTGAACAGCACAACCCATCAACCATTTTTGGCCCATTTTCCCTTACCATGCCCACTAGCCTTCTTCTCCAGTGCGCCCCCTTCCTTCCCCTAAACCCCCTCCCCGACCTCCATGGGCGCCCCATGGTAGCGCACTAGCGGCAGCCCGCCCCCACCTCCCGCCCATGGCTCGCCGCCTCCTCGCCCGCCACCTCTCCCAGCACCTCCACCGCGGCGCGCGTTGCCCCGCGCCCCATACTTCGCCGGCTCTCGCCGTCACGCGCTGCCGAACTCGCGGCCCCGCGTCATGTCCCCGGGTCTGGGCTCCCCAAGGTGCGGCTTCTCCGAATTCGATCCCTCATAACACTTCCCCTCCCCCCTCTAGTTATATGATGAACTCCGTGATCTTATTGCGGCACCACCGCCTGCAAATGCTTTCTGAATTTTTTCCCGTGCCGCGCCGTGCCACATATGTGCTGATAGTATGTTCTAGTGTTCTATAAGACATTTCACTTTACTGAACTGTGCTGGTTGGTTGACCTATCCGGTCGAAGCTGATGCCCTGAGCTCTAGGCAGTACAATCTGGACGCCCTATGCCTGAATTTGCCGTCTGCTTGGTTCCGCGTTGTGACTTCTGGTTGGGAAGAAATACTGAAATATGTATAGGTCTGAAGATAACTCAACCCTTTGCGCATTTTTCTGAGCACGACAAATGAAAAGCATACCGTTCGCAAGTTGCAGACGCGAATTATATAACGGATAACCTGAGCACCTACTGGTGAAATGAAAATCGCACATATGATCTTTCATCAATCAATTGGTCTGATAAATTGTCCATTTGTGCATATTTTTGAACTTCTGGTGTTTGTGAATTACCTGGGGCGCTTAGTGCATTTGATAATTTATAAACTAGCATACGCTAACAGCAGGGCATTTATATTGGAAGAAATATGTATCTTCATCATATGAAATCCTGAAGGTACTATGGTGCCATTCTTTTAGTCAGTGCCTGTGATGTTACTCTCTACGAGCCAGTGATTTTATATCGTTTTAATGGTAGTATGGAAGATATGCCTGATGTGGTGCTACCGTACAAAATTATATCATGATCACACAGAAGGTCCTCTGAATGACATTCTTCATGTCATGAATTCATTCATACTGAATCCTTGCTGAGAAGAATTGTTGCCTGCAAATACATTTTACTGAAGTCATTCTCTTTCTCCAGGAATACGATTCTTTGCTGATGATCGTTCACACTATGATCTGTTTGGTAAAAGAAGGCCAGGTGATGAAGGGTTCAGGAAAGCTTGGCAGGAGAATGTTGACGAGGAGGACTGCCTATGGACAGCCAGTGAGGATGAGGATGAGGAGGAAGAGAGTGATACAAAAATCGAGAGGGAGATCAAGAAAGTGAAGAAGCAAGCCAAGGAAAATGCAAACCTTATTGATGGTGATGACAGTGACGAGTTAAGAAGTATCTGCCCTGAGAGTGATGAAGACGATATGAGTCTCTGGAGTGGCAGTGAAGAGGACGATGACAACGATATCCCTACTGAGCCACATCCCAATGAACGCAGTGATACATATATAGATAAGGTGTTTGAATTTGATGAGGCACCTAAATACCGCACAATCTCTGAGCTGTTAAAAGCTGAGAACGAACCACCAGAGCTCTCTCCAGGAAAGCAAGCAAGAAAACTTGCTGTAGAAAATGCTCTCAAGAAGCTGAAGAAAGGACCCGATGGACGCTACATTAATGTATTTGATGTTGTCACTGATATAGATATCCTGATTGGAGCATTTGAGAACATTGTTTCAGGACCAGAATATGCAGAGCTGCGGGAGGGTGGACCAAAGAAGCTCAATATCCAGTTCTTTAAGGATATACAAGCACGCATGAGAGACCCAAATTTCAAATTTTCTCCGGAGTTAAAGCTAAAGCCAAAGAGTAAGTTAGTGCCTAAGAAAAAATGGCAGAAAGCACAGGCAAGGAAGAGGAAAAATGACAAACGTTGAGCTGAGATGACACAACACTCAACAGTAATGCTCTCTTCAAATGGCGGACAAGTTATCTATAGTATTATCCTCAATGAATACCTTTTGTAGCATGGCACAAGTATCTTTGTCCATATCATTTCAATGTATGTTCAGTTTGACAAACTAATGGGCTCTGGATTCAGCAATCTAATTTAATTTAATCAGCATGGAGTGTAATTCTATCCATTTACACTCCTAATAGCTTTAGAGCTAGGTGGGAATGATGTACTCAAATAGCTTCTCTGGCTTACTTCTCTTTTATGTAAGGTAACCAATAAAATTCCTTTGAAATACTTACTCAATATGCGAGTTGAATCAACAATAGTAGTATGAGAGTGCTAATTACTTCCGTCAAAAGTGCTAATTCCTGATGACAACCTGTTGTTGAGGATACCGAGGTCAGACTTTGCAACTCAGACTTGTATTTCTACGGCATTAGAAGCTTGAAACACCTGTCCTCCTTCTTTCATGACAAGTTAACTGTATCACTTGCATAATTGTTCCATATATAGGACATTTATGGTGCTGTTTTAGATTGGAGCTAAGCAGTATGCATTATTTTTCTTAGGCTGCCTTCCTTCTTCTTTTTTTGTATTGATTGGGCCCCCATATGTGGACATTCCTGGGATGAGGAATTTTAGATTTACACCTTATATTTTCTTTTGTTGTACGCCTATGCTCTTGAAAGATCATATGCTTACTATCTGTGCTGCGTTCAAATTCCAAGCAACCTGTTTTAGGTGATTAAAGCATGATCTGATGCCACCTCTTTGATTGGTGTACTGCTGGCGCACATACTAGCCTGCTAATAGCCTAACACTAACCTTGTTGTCAAGGCTGTTGTCATTCCACTACACCATGTTTGATAGGTTGGACACTGGAGAGATTCAGTTTGCATGTTAAAAGAGTTAAGTTATTCTTAGAACAGTCCAAAGCCGCTCAACCTGGCTTGCTTTTAATTTGCTGATCAGATTGTCATACTAACTGTGCACGTAAACACGATGGCGAGTGGTTATAGATGTGCATATCATTCTGTCAGCAACTGAACTTATTAAGCTTTCAGTATGACACCCTTTACTCTCTATTATCTAGTATATATAGAGTTTATGAGAAGTTACCTTCTTGGCATACTTAATTACTGAAATTGACAAGAACAGTTGAAGTTTGAGTTATTTATTTATTTGAAAAATGGAATATATGATCTCGAAGACAATGGGGTTGTCAAAGAGTAACATGCTGAGAGATCACCTGGATTTGTTTAGTTCCGCCTTTCAGGAAGAGAAAGGCCAGGGAAAGGAAGCTTCATGTGGAATCATGCAGGTAATTGCTCGTGCATCCTTGTAGTTAATATTATTCATCCACCCATCTGGCATCAATTATAGCCTTGGCCATATTTAAATGTACCCAAACAGTATTATAACCTTTGCCGTGCTAAGCTTCTTATCTGGAAGCACGGGTGCCGAATCAATATTTAATTTCTTGAGTCTGTCGTTACTGTTCAAATGCTATTAGTAGGGCCTGAAAAGCATATTGTTCAGAAGTTTCCTGGATGGGTACAATGTTCAGCTGGCTCCACGTCTATGCTTACTTTGTCTAAGCTTTTAGACTAGTTTTGTGTAGGTACTTGGTTTTATCTTTCACTTTTACGAGATAAAGCAAAAGTAAAACATGTACCGAAGATTCATCTACATTTTAGGTGAGAAAAGACACATTACTTTTAACCAAGGAAGTCTGTTTTATTAATCCGGACTAGGAGTGCTTTCATCAAGCTCTTGTTGTCCTTGATCAATTTTGGCAAGTACTTTTCCAAGTATGATTTAACCATTCTTGTGGATGCTTATCAAAGGATTTAATTGTTAGGCCTTCTGTTCTGGTTCTTAGTTTTTAGAGGTAGTTTCCCTGGCCCGCCTGGATTTTCAGTTCGTTTGTTAGTTTACTCATTCAAATATCGTGCATTTTTTATCATGTGTTTGCTTGGGGTAGTCGTTCTCTTTAGGGGCCGATTGGTTTATCATTTTTTAGTCAAAATGGACGGAAAATTATATATGGACCTCAAGTGGCCATGCTAAAAATACTGGGCGGGGTGGAAAACCTGGAGCAGGACGGAAATTTACACGATATACCAAGCGGGTCCTTAGTGTTTGGGTGTATTTTTCTCCTTTCCCGTGAGCTTTCATTGTAAGCTGGTATCACCAGGAGCATTTCTTGTGTAACGTTGGCCGTTTGGGCTTTATTAATTTAAAGTTGGGCTTTCGACCCTTTTGTCTAAAATATTGCAAAATTCCAGAAAATGAAACTACATCACTGCATTTCTTATAATGTCGGTGCATAGCGCTTTGAACTTTCCTAGCTTCTAATTTTCACAATTATATAACTTGACAGCTATCACCTAAATATCAAAACTCTGAAACAAAACATTAGCATGGCATGTCTATTCAGGACAATTCTGCATTCCACCAAAGAAACTTCATCACCGAACCCAATGGTTCTCTGCTTTCTTGTTCATGTTGCAGGGGCCAAGTTTTCTTGGTAGCTGCACGCCCCATTTCACTGTGCTCCACAATTGCAGGGTCAAAAAGACATGCCCGAACGGTGCTCCTCGGCAGGCCTGGCTGCCCCAAAGCCCCCTCTTCCCTGAAAATTAGCTACTCCTTTTCATGCCACTGCCTCTTTCCTGTCATCATAATCCCTTGTACTAAAAGCAAGCAACATAACCTAATCTAATGATACACCAAAGCTGTATTGTGCTAAAGTCTAAAGATGGTCTTTTGTGCTTAAGTTTTACTGTGCCTGGCTTTCCATGCCCTCATCAGGCCTCAGCTGAGCTCCAGCTTTTGTCCACTGCCTTTTCTGTTCTGGTCCTTCCTCAGTCCTCACTGCCTGGTTGATGAGAGGTTGGATGTACCCGGGTCTCATGTGTGTGCGTGAGGGAATATTTTGACTGAAATGACGAGAAAGCTTTATCTCAACTCCACCAGCATGGTAGTACTGCTACGATAGTGCCTATCTTTCATCTTTTTTCTATTTGGGAAAAAACTTCTTTCCCACAATGCCAGTGTGTTGGGCACCAATAAGGGAAGTGGTACATAGCTTTCGCTGCATCTCTAGGAAAGAAAAAATGGGGGCTGTGATCTGGATTCGGCTTGCTTGGTGTATGTCTGCACATCGTTTTTGTCCTCTGCCATTTTGATTTAGGACCATCAGTTTGGTGAGATGGGAGTCTGTGCTGGGCAATTTATTAACTTGTTCTTGGGGATCAGTGAGCTTGTTAATAATGTATATATTTTTCAGATAAATTATTTGCTTATATGTTTATCTATATATGTCTTTACCCCCTTGCATTTGCAGTCCAACTACTATCCTTGGAATTTCTTCTCTGCACGTTGGTATTTTTCAGTTACTATTATACTAGGCTAATTTACCCTCGCGTTTGCTCCAGTTCATGGAATTTCTTTTCCTGCAAGGTAGCTTTGCACGTTACAATTCGTCTATGCTGATCCTCTGGATCTTGCTTCAAGTTGACCTTGACCGTCCAAGTTGTGGTTGTGAGTCGCACGCCCATGCAAGTAAGTGTTTGCAATATTATAATTGTCATCGATTACAGTTTAACCCAGACATCGAGGAAAAAACAAATCTATGTAGAGCAATTTTCTTTTCCCTAGAATCCTGTACATTCTTAGGACTCAATTGCCTGCTTTGCACTTCAAAAGTATTGCCTTTGTAGTTCGTACAGTTAGCGAACTACTTGAAAAAAGGATAAACTGTACACCGGAAGTTCTTTCAGGTAGGTGCTTGTACATATCAACTTTTCACCACGCTCACTCCACTCACGAAGATAGTAGTTACGAGTATAATACTGCCAAAATGAAACTAGTAAGCCGGTAATAGCAGCATTAGATCTACAAATTTGCTTTTCTGAACGCTTGTACTCACTATATAGTCTGGCAAAATGGCAAAGAGATAATGAGCAATCAGAATTTATTTTCGTTAGGGACCAATGGGCTCATGAAGGGAGCTAGTACAATCATTCGGGTATGCATTCATTTTCAACCACCTTTACCAGCATAAACTTTAATCATGAAACTTGATCATAATTGGCATCTTTTAGTTTTTAGCTTTTTTTAAGCCTCCAGTGGAATCATAAATCGTTCCTGAATTGATCGACCATGCTGCAGGTTCTGTTTTCTTGGTAAAAGATGTGGAATCTACTTGCAATACTTAACTGCTCTGGTTCTTTCTTTTTTTTGAACGGACTGCTCTGGTTCTTGGAACCTACTACTTGCAATATATAACTGCTCTCCTATTCTCTGACGATATTTCCCACCTAGAACACTGCCCCGAGAATTTGTTTGGTCTAAAATACGGTGTCATGGCTTCAAATTGCCCAGTCCAGTCCTCTGTACTTAAGCTACTAGTTAATGTTTATTTTCTATTCACATGGCATGCTCACCGGCTCCACTCATATGTCATGATCATCTTTAGGTCAGTGTGGGACAATTTCTGCCAGCGATACAGCACCCCAGTATTGACAGCTAACATAACAACATTGGATTAGCCATTCACCATGCGCAGCATGGAAGTCCACAACCTCAAAACACCAAATATACAAGGCATGACAGGCAAGGCAGGGCAAAGAACTAGGCAGTCAAAGGTAATTTACACAACTGTTTAGTCAGGCTCTGAAGTGCCACTGCTTTCAAACACCACATCTAAGTCAACATCCATGATTCATTCTTGATACAAGAGAAAACAATAAAGGCAGTAAAATACTAGTAAAAAAGTAGTACGACTGCATCACCATTCTTCATCACCCAACCCTCTACATTGTAACCTTGCTAACTACAATCCTACATGACAACACAGCCCTTGGTGTTCTCATCACTGAACATGGTCTCGACATCCCCAGTGGCGGCGCCGGCGGGATGGTAAGCAGAGCTGCTGCCTCCAGGTTGCTGGTAGTAGTAGCTGTACGGATTGTAGTAGGCGGTGTACGGGCTGATCTGGGGAGAACGGTGGTACATCATCTGCGGCTGCGGCTGATGCATCATCATGTTGCTGTTCAGGCCCCTCATCATCGCCGCGGCCGCTGCGGGGTTGTTATGGAACCCCGGCATGCTCGCCATGAGGTTGCTGTTTTGCTGCTGCTGCTGCTGGAGGTGTTGTTGCTGAAGCCCTCCATAGCCTGCGGCTGCATAGGATGGGTGGCTGAAGCCGCCTGTGTAGCCGGGAGCAGCACTGCCAGCTCCCAGGCCATGGTTCAGGCCCATCAAGCCATTTATGCCACCGGCGTTCTTCTGAGCACCATTGCCCAGCTTGGCATTCGCTGCCGCCGCCATGTTCATCTTCTGATTCTGGTGGTGGTTGTTCTGATGGTGGTTGCCTGCCACGGCACCACTTCCCTTCTTTCCATTGGCGTTGCTCTGGTTATTGTTGACATTGGCACCATTGCCGTTCTTGTTCTTGGCATTGGCCGCGGCTGCTTCAGTGTGCTGTTTGAGGATGCCGAGCTGGCTCATCTTGTCCCCGAGGAAGCGGAGGTCGTCGTCGTACTCATCATCAAACTCATCGTCGTCTTCGTCGTCATCATCGTACATGTCATCGTCCTCCGAGCTCAGATCAGGGAGCTGGTGCTTGTTGTGCTGGCTCTTGAAGGCCTTGAGGCCCTGTATGAGGCTCCCAACTCCACCATGCTTGCTGCCCTGGTCCTTCTGGCTGCTGTTCTTGTTGTTGCCATCCTTGCTTGGGTTGGCAGCTTGCTTCTGATGCTGCTGCTGCTGGTGCTGCTTCTGCTGGTTGTTGTTGTTGCCCTTGTGGCCCTGGTTGTTGCTGCCGCCCTTCTGATGTGACCACAGCTCTGCATGCTTGCCCCCTCTGGTGAGTTTCCTGATCAGTGTCTCGGAGTCCACATTGCCAGTCACCGTGACCTTGTGATTGTCAACATCTATGGCCACCGAGTAGACGCCTGCAGCAAGAAGCAGAGTGTTACTGTAAAAAAAGAACAAGAAGCAGAGTGTTGTTCACAGGCTGCTCGTGAGGCACTGTAATTAGAGTACTAGTCACCAAAAAAATCACAAGCTTATGCAGTGAGTGGGGTTCATCCTGTGTCCTTTCCTACTAGCCGTTTGTGAGACTTGACACAACAATTACCTCAGCTACAAGGGTGAGTTTTGGCCTATTCACTAGCTCGGTAAATACAGATCAGCTTCAGGTTGGTGAACAAGTAGTTTAGGGGTTCTTGCTTCTCTTCTCCTCAAACACATTTGGCAAGACGCAGGGTTTGCTTTCAGATGCAAGTGGACAAAGCTTCCAAACTTTTATATCCAAGCAACAGATATTTACAGCAAAGCGGGTGCCATGAAAGAAATGAGAGCTACAATCAGTACTACAAGCTTAGACCACTGGAACGGCCACATGTGCAGGAAAGAACCAACAGAAAAACCATGGGAGGATTGGAGAAAAGTGGTGTGTGTGTGTACCTTCAATCTTCTGGAGCAGCTTCTTCACCTTGTGCCTACACCCGTCACAGTGTATGTTCACCCTCAGGACATGGGTCTGCAGGAAGCAAGCAAAACAATCCGAAACAAGAACAGTTGAGCTCTCTCACAAATTCACATACTGCAGAGAGTAAAAACAGAGTGTGCTGAGAGAGGGAAGGAAGGATAGAGAGGTACCTGGATCTTGACCAGCTTGAAATCCTCATCTCTGGTCATCCTGCAGAGCATCCACTGTTTGCAACTTGTGCAAGGCTTGGATGGAGAATGGAGAAGAGAAGATGGAGCTGGAGGAAGAGAAGAGAGAGCGTGTGTGGGAGCAAGGCAGCAGCAGTGGCTAGTGGAGGAGTGGGGAAGTGATGGTGGCGCTGGTGGTGGTTCTTGTACCGTTGCAGGAGGAGAAGCCACCACTTGCCTGCATTTAAGAATGGGTTCTGCCTCCACTCCTCCTGCTCTTCTTCCTACTCTTCTACACCTCCAGCTCTGAGTCTCTCCTCTTCTATATATAATCTCACTCATCACTGGTCACTGCCCCTCTCACATGGGTGAGGGGGCCTTCTCCTCCTGCCCCCACCACTGTGGTAAAAATATGTTGCAAGGCCTGTACTGTACTGCATACAGTTACTGTCCCTCTCTCTCTCACAAGCTCGTTGTTAAATATGGATAGTGTGGTAAGTAATGTATCAACTTTGTAGTCTCTCCAGGACATTGTCTAAACGCCTGTGGGCTTTGGAGTTTGGACTTGACAGAAGGAAAAACTATGGGTATCGCAAAATTATACTATATGAAGGGCAGTATGGTCCAGTGAGCTAATAGCCGTACGTGCATGTGTGTTGTACACATGTGGTAGCTGTGCCTGGGTGACAAGTAGCTGGTGAAGAACATGTTACAGGCTTAATTAGCATGCTAAGCCTGGGTGGCGCCTGGCTGTGTGTTAAGCCTGCGTAAATAAACTCTTCATTTAGAGTACGGCATTAGTGGACTTATTGTGCTCAGGAGTGACACTAATTGCCTGCTTGAGGGTGGTTAAAACATAGAAGCCAAATTGGTCAGACCAGTTTTAATTAACGACTAATGTACAGTTAGCATCTCCTTTGTTGTGGATGGAAGATTCATGGTACTATAAAGTTGCCACTTTTTATTCATAGAGGGCTTCAACTATTTAGTTAGTGAACAACCACACTTATGTAGAGAGCCACAAGGTCCACAGCCTTGATGTCAGCTACCACTACAGAACTAGCCCAACGTATGCAAAGATCACACTGAAATTAGAAGTGGCTATGTTTTATCCTTGATGTAAAAAACAACATTACCATTGGGGAAACTAACTACACTGCGCATTGGAGAAAATATGTGATTGTATTATTTGCAAATGTGAAATGCAACGCTATCCTTTCTTTTTTTTAAGCTCGCCACACTCTGCATTGATGAAATTATATTCTTAACAGAAGTGTGCTTATCTTACTGTCCTTTCCAGACATTGCTGTTTATAGTCTACAATAATTGCTGGGTTTGTCAATGAACAAATTTGTCAAGCAATAGAAAACAGACATTCGTACTAGATGGATGGATCACTAACATGGGCCTACATGTCTGTCTTGCAACAGTCCCCTTCCTCACTGTGGCGGAGTGAGGTAATCTTCATGCAAGGAGGAACAGGGAGAGCAGGTGAGTGATGTGGACCTTTAATACTGCTGGATAGTAGTAGCAACGAGAGTAGGGGAAGGAGCTGATGAAATCCAGCCAGAGCCCAGAGGTGAAAGCCAACAGCGACGTGACGACGGTACTCCTCTCCTCTTCCACCTATCACTGCCTCGCTTTCTTGCTCCCATGTTTCTTGCACTCGCCAGTAGGAGTAGCAAGCATCCTACGATTCAGCTGCTGTTGCTGCTCCTCAAGATTTTGCTGCACGTCAACGATCCTGCTGTGCTACGGAAGATGCTAGTCTGTGTGTGTGGCTAGATAGCATCCGGAATTCAAGGGTGCTACCACTAGTCATTTCGAGTACTGCTGCTCTTCAAGTCCAACTCCAAGTACGATGTACTCCCTCCGTTTTTAAATATAAGATGTTTTAGGTTTGTGAAGCAAATGTATCTAGACACCTTTTAGTGTGTATATTCGAGTGAACCTACGCACTAAAAGATGTCCAAATACATTTGCTTCACAAAGCTAAAACATCTTATATTTTGAAACGGAGGGAGTATGTATTTGGGGTTTGTGCTCTCTATGGACATCTGATCCTGACACAGAAAAATCATCCTTTCTCAATTTTCCCCGACTTATAACACGAGCTGCCCGCAAAAAAATTCGAGTTTGCCGTCAATATACTCATCCTAGAGACGGCTATGCCCCGAAAATTTACAAGTTTGCTGCCAATATATACTCATCCTGGAGACGGCTAGATTTTAAAGTCATCTCTATAAGGAGATATTGGGACCTTCCGACAAAAAATCAGAAGACTCTGGACATGAATTTTCACACAAATCATGCCAGGTTTTAATATGAATAATCGTCTTTAATAGTGGGTTTTGTACTAATTCTACTACTTCTAAGAGGTATGTTCTCTTTGGAGGAACCAATAGTTTTCATTCTTTCTCTACACCCAGACATTGGAATTGAGCCTAGGTGCAAAGTTCCGTTTCATTCCACTTCATCCTAAAATCAAACACACCCTATGTATTTCAGCCTTCTACCAATCGAATGAAATGCATGCCAACAGGACTAGTTAAACTTATAATCTGTGCACACCAATGCATGTGCATCACAAGGCAGTGGCTGGAGCATTGCACCGCACTGTTTCAGCACTGGCGCCACAGTACCATTGCATACTGTAGCAGATGATCCAAAAAAAACTCTTGGAAGAACCTGCTCATTAAATTTTAATCTCCCTCCAGGCCTGCACCCTTGCTCCCTCCAACGGGTAAAAAAAGGACAGTGCGTGGGATCCATACTGACAGTGCTTCATAGTGACAGTTTAGCTGCTGGGAGTGTGTCCTCTGCACAGCATTATGATGGCGCTGCTGTTACTTATTACCATCGCCTGCTAAGCGTAAAAAGTGAGAGAGAAAAGGCTGAGGATAGGTGAATGTAGGCCCCCTGACAACACCCAACAGTGGCTGATTTCTTTTGCTGCATTTCAGGGCTTTGCTTTTGGCATCTCTCTGTTGGCCGGCCGAGCAGAGCTACCTTGCTCCCTCATGGCCATGGGTCATGGCTGCATGCACACCAAAAATCAACCTCTGATGTTTTCCTTGTCGAATTGGGTGAAAATGGACGGCCTGGATGAAGACAGTCAAAACATCTCTTCGATCAGACGGCTGAGGATGCCTGAGAAGCACATCATATACTATGGAGGATAAGAAAGTAGGTAGAGAAATTACATCGATGAAGCTTCTTCACCTTGTGATCAGAGCTGCAGGGCTCTAGATAGTTATTGCATGTTGATGCCGGTTGCAGATTCCATCTGCTGCTGTTGCAGGGCCTTCTTCTTCATCTGCACTTCATATATTTTACTGGATTTCATCTGCAATTTGGCAATGGATATGATTTGAGTGTGAGTGCAGAGCTGGAGTGTCCAAACAGATGAGAGAGTGGTGCAGGGGTCCTGCTGAAAAGACCAAACAGTGGAGCCTGCCTGCCTGCCTGCCGGGAGGTACGTGCGTGCGAACGTCGCGTAGAATTTATCCTTGCGTCCATTGCTGATGTTGCAGTCTCATCCATGCTGTTCAAGCCGATGTGATAGGTTACAAAAAGAGTTTCTAGGGTTTGCTTGGATCTTGGATATCTCCCGGTTGACGTGATGGACTTGTTTCTCATTCGGATAGCAGGGTTTCCACCTGGAACATCATGATGTTTTCTCCAGGTAATCCTCAGATTAATCATAGAGAAACATTATATACACATACTGTATGCCTGGACTATGTCCTATCTCTAATAATAATATTGCTACAGGTATGGTCCGTGACTCGCAAGTACGCTTTCAATCCACCTAAAATAGTCTTTCAATCCCATTACGATTTTGTCCGACCTAACAACCACGCTCGCCAAATCCTTTGCCCGTCGTAGGTTCAACAAAGTCCAGCTCCAACCCGATCGATGCTGATGTACCAGAGTCCGACTCGAACAAGTTCTAGGAGGAAGACAAGGATGAGTTAGGGATTGGAGCGGGCCGGACACCAGGACAACGTGGGCTGCTAGAGAAGAACACAAAGCGGGTGTCTCGCCGTGAAAAGTGACAACAAAAGGTACGAGCCTACGAATACTACGGCGAAGACGATGACGAGCAGGAATTGGAGGCTTCGAAGTTCGAACCGGACGAGAACGAAGTTGGGCTGCTCGACAAGGCCATGCCGGCGGGCGGCGGCTGCTCGCCATGGCCAAGACGAGCAAGAGGAGGCTTTAGAGCCAGCAACCATGGTTTATTTCTCCTCTCGGTTAAAGCCGAGGGACGATCCATCATGGCCTGCGTGGTGTAGGCCAAGTTCATGGAGGTCACCATGGCCAAGAACGAGGGTCTTGATGCAGCTTATCAATGGGAATTTGGCCGATCGTGGGGGCGGCCAGTGTGAGCTTTGACAGGAGGTGCTCACGATGGTGTCCCGTCGACGGGGCTCGCGGCAATGGATTTGGTCAGACATGGAGGCACCATTCTGCTTCTCATGGATAAGCTCGGTATCAACATGCATCATATGGCGGAAGACGCTCTCCATCCTCCAGCCGCTCTACCGCTGACCCGTTCCTACACGTTGACGCCGGCCGGCACGTCTCTGGCGGATAAACAGGGTGGTGCCATCCCTAGTTCGGCACCATTCTTGTGGCTGTTTACGGGCTGAGGTTGTACCATGCTACTTTTCTGGTACACTATTCCCGTCGTTGTTCGAGGGCGAGGCGGCATCACGGTCCTCCTGTGTCTGACTCTCGCTGTGTGGCAGGCGTTGCCCTCTGTAGTCCCCTGGTTGGTTCTCTTGTTCTTCGTCTTCTCGGAGCGCCCAGTTCCAATGGCGCTCAGCCGCCCCAACAATTGCAAGCTACTCAGCTATCTATGGTGAAGTCATAGACTTAAACCGCGCCAACAAAACTACTATCTATCTCCGACTAAAGTCGCGGCATGGGCACGTGATGTAACTTAAAAGACGTGCGCCTAATCCATATAACGCTGATGTTACCTTCAGTGTAATGGAATGTAATGTGTCTAGAGGTGTTATTGTCAGAGCTGAAGCTGTCCGTTTCCTAGCAGCTCATGTAAAATGGTATGGTCAAGTTGTATATATATGCTATTATGGCTGAAGATTTAGCATACGTGCAGGGCCTTGAGTTGATTATTATTTTTGGCATGCGAACGTTTTTCTGGAGACTGATGGCTTTGGGCTGATAATATATTGGCATATGTTCATAATGGACATTGGACCTCTGCGTTTAACCAAGGAGCCAAGCGGTTGAGCTATAGATTTCACCTTCCTCCATGTGGCGACGGGTAGCAATTTAACATATATCTTTGAATAATTCTGCTTAACATCCAAGTCCATAGTGTATATTGTGTGTCAATGGGTGATCTCCCGATCTCTGGTGAAGTTTCTAGGATAGATTAGCTAGATTGTACCTTCAAAGTATTTTGTAATCTAACTAGGCTCCTTGACTCTAAACATTGATTTTTTTTATAGTTCCGTAGCAACTTACGGGCTCTTTACTAGTAGATATACAGGAAATAAGACTTTTTCGTCTACAATCAACCAACACCAGCAGATCAAATAGTACCTTTTAGTGAGTTATCTGCACCACCCCGCACTGCAGTACAAGCAATCCAGTTATTCAGACCCGTATGATTCTATCTCGTATACTGCCAACAGTCAACAGATTGCCATGAATGGGGTCAGGATTAGGAGAGCGAGAACACGCCTGACCAATTTCTCTGTCGTCGAGTGGTCATTTCCGGAGCTGTACAGTACAGGTACGGCCGTATGAATATCAACATACACTACACCATACACTACACTGTGTAGTGTATGTAGTCTACACAGGGCCTGCCGTCATACGTACGTACTCGTGTTTTCCCCATGTCGTGGCAGCAGGTGTGAGGCGACAACGCCCTGCACTGTGCACCAGCGCAAGAAACCTTTCGAGAAAAGAACAAGGAAAATGTCGCCATGGTAGAAGAAGACGCATACAGTAGGCAGTGTCGACTTCGTCCTGGCTGACGTCATGGCACGTCTAAACGCGTTCGATCGGATCGGCGCGCCGATTTCGCACGCTCCAGCGGTGCGATGCATTCGGACTGATGTGTTCGGCCCGACGCATCGGTCCACTAAATTTTGGGTCACCGATGCGTCGGTGCGGACAGGCGCGCTGTTCGTCCGTGTCTTCCCGCGTGGGTCGAGGCCCCGCATGGCAACGACTCAACGGACGAGAGCTATGCTGGTCAAAGGCTGGGCGCGCCGCTTAGACGTCTGCTGCGCCGCCCCGTCGCGTCGCTCAACGCCCTAGCATTGGCAGCCTGCTGCACCGCCCGACGCATGGCGAGGTCACTTTAATACCGGCGCTTGGACCTCCGCGCCGGCATCCAATGCCATCAGGTCTTTTTAAACCGGTCGCGGCCGGCCAGTCGAGCACAACGACGCTGCCTTCTTCCCCACCATTTTTCTCCACACCACCGCTAGACCATGGCCGGAGGCATTGGATCGAGGGAAGGGCGGCTAGGACGCCCACCGGGCTAGGGCCATCGAGGTAGGCGTGGAGGGAGTCGCGGTGCTGGCGCCCAGAGCTCGTCACCGCCACCCACCTGTGGACGCCGAGGACGGCGTGGACGGCGCAGCGAGGAAAGCCGTGCTGGCGGCCGGAGGCATGGGATCGATGAGTCAGCATCGCCATCACCTCCGCCTTCTCCCTCTCCCCCCTCGATGCCCGAGCCCGAGCCTATTGATGGGTTTGAGTTCGGCGTCACCCTCAACTACGACGCCGACCTGGACTCCATCAGGCCACCCTGCAAGTTCGGCAAGGTCATCGATGTCAAGACGAACCAGGTCGTGCTACGGGTGCGCGGCGGCGTCATCGGCTTATGGTCCGTGGAGCTCCTCTTCGACCGCACCGGCAGCCCGTACCTGGCCAGCGGGTGGAGGAGGTTCTGCCAGCGGCACGAGATCGTGGCCGGGCACTTCGTCGTCTTCAACTACGACGGCGAGCACCAGATTACGGTCTCGGTCTTCGATCAGACCATGTGCCATCAGCACTATGTCGCGACCGCCCGTGGCAAGGCCGCAGTTTCCTCCTCCTCCGAGGACGACCAGTAGCCATGGGCTTCTTTTTTCAGTTCTAATGTATGCAACAAAGTTGGCAATGTATCCAATTTTTTTGCAATGCTAGGGTAATTTAGTTTTATTCAAACCGATTGCAAATACAAGACACATTGGAACAACCTACCATAAACTTGCTAAAAGTTGCTAAACTAGCTAAAACTACGGCGCTGCCGGCAGGCGACGACCGGAGCCCGAAGCCCCATTGTGCTTCTAGAGCCTGAAGCCCCACTGCGCTTCTAGAGCCCGCAGTTCGGCCATCGTCACCACTACATCCTGCTGCGCTTGCTCGAACTGAGCGCGCAAAACAGTGTCAACGGGGTTGGCACGCAAAGCCTCCAAGATGTCCATGCGCAGCTCTTGAAATGCATGCAGCCGCTCCACCACCGGCAGCATGACATCCCAGACCACTGCCCACGAGAAAGGCTCCCCTGTGGTCTAGTTGCGGTAGCTACCAAAGCCCGGCTACGCAGCAGAGGGGCCTTGCTGGCGCCGGCGCCCTCGTGCCGCCCCATTGCTGGTCGGCTGTTCGCCGGCTGCTCGCCCATCTCCACAACCAACGCCACTGCTAGGAAGAGGATGCCCTGACATGGTGCTCGTTGTGGTGCTCCTTGTTGTGGTGGTACCTTATTATCATTGGAGACACATATTTATAGCGGCAGGCCGAGGGACATATATCCCTGCGCGGGAAACAGCGGCGGCGCGGCGGGAAACAGCCACCGCTCTGGCGGGAACACGCTGGCCAAATTAAAAATATGACCGACGGACTGGATGCGTCGCACCGTTACGCGCGCCGGCTAGGTGGGCTGGACCACGATCCATTTTCTGTTCCGATCTCAACGCAAATAGACCAAAATAGACCGTTTGCACCGGTGGGATGCGTCGACCCCGGAGGAGATGCCCTTAGTGCAATGGCGCGCGCGCACACACGAACCCCGCTACCTGCCGTCCTGCGTGCTTATCTTGTCTACTGTCTACCTAGTATGTTGGCTTGTTACAGCTACCCTGTTTGCCTGTCACCGGTGTCTGCTTTGCGTGAGGTTATTGATGCAGTCAAATCATCCATGGAGCGAAGCATAAGCACAAACCAGCACTGGTGTACTAGCATTTTTTTTTGGTCCTACGCGACTACGAGACCAAAAACATGCACAGCACAGCGACTACGCGACCTCTATAAGATAAATGATCTTGAAGGACACTTTTAACTATTTTTGGTCCTTGGAAAAACTTGCAACCACTATGGCCCCTTTTGGTCACATCACTTGGGCTGACATTTTTTTTGAAAGAGTGTCCTCTTCATTGATTAAGAAGTCACTACACCATGGACCAGATGTGGGGGCACATTATCTGCCGGGAAATGTCACCTAAGAGGGCAATAAAACTGCCGGCAAAGAGTTTTTCCTGGCAGTTTTGCCTGCCCGCTAAAACCCTGCCGGCAAATCTTTTTCCCGGCTGTTTTCTCTTTGCCGGCAGTTTGTGTGCCCTACTAGCTCCATTTTTGCCGGCAGTTCCTTTCCTGGCAGATAGGTTTAACTGCCGGCAAAGAGTTCTCCCGGCTGTTTGTGTTTTTGCTGGCTGTTAAACTGCCCTAGTGAATACTTATGCGGGCAGCTGAATTGCCTTCAAATACTGCTTACAAGATTTTCTAATTGTTTACCACATTTACAGCACACAATCCAATACTTTAACATTACAGACAAATTGTAACACAATATAATGTAGTTCTTCAACAAGTGAATATTGACAGGATCCATTGTATAGTACATTTGTTCATATCCACGATACAAAGATCGAGTGAAATTCAAAATATAGATTCTAAAAATGCAATTCACCTACTGACAAGGGTATAGTTAATAGAGCCCGTTAGTTGAGTACCCCTAAGGCCCGTATAGCTAGGCCCAATTGTAATGATAGTCGAATACGAGTTCCTACCGTATGTCGATATTTGTAATCTGTATCGAACCCTACCCGATCCTCGAGACCTGGTCACCTATATAAAGGGGCCAGGAGGGGACGGTGTAGGGCAGATTGAAAGCAAGCCAGGTTAAACACCCAAGTTTACTTTCGACGCATATCTATTTTCGACTAACTTTACCTTCGAGTTCATCCGACGCCCTATCTCCCCGATCCTAAGTCCTTCATCTAGGACATTTGTCGAGTTAACCCCTCGTCAATTGGCGCCGACCGTGGGGAGCAGGGGCGTTGGAATCATGAATTCAACGGCTTTTTTGCTTTTAGCTAACAGCAGTTCAGAACTCGACGGAAGTCAAGAGATGGAGTTAACCATTGGAAGTTTGAGCATCATTATAGGGCCATCGGGTTTATCCCGCCTCTCGGATTCGACAAAATCAGATCCGTCGGCAAACAAGCCCGAAACAGAGGAAACGTTGGAATCATCAGAAGACTCTTCAAGCGAGGTAAACTCGCCGGTCAGCTTCGACAAAGCACCAATCGCAGAAGGCGACAAAATTCGGGAAAATTTCGACTCCGAAGAAAGAGCGTGCCAGACGCACAGCAAAGCAAAGGACTCCGCCGGGGGAAACAGCGGCATCTCCAAAGTGCATCAGTTATGTGTTATTATCACTGAAGCAGAAGAAGAAAACAACAACGAAGGAAGTAAAAAGGTCGACAAGCAAGTCGACAAAATGAAAGAACACAACAAAAAGGAAAAGGAGAAAGTCCACGTTTCGGCTGGCGAATGGAGAATGATCAAATCAGCTATCAATCATGGTACAGAGGTACCCGAAGGATCGAGAAGAGAAGTTCTAATGGGTTATCAGTATGCGTTATACCAACACAGGAAGAAACTAAGGGAGGAAAGAGACATGGTTTTTCAAGACAATAACAGTATATCAAAGGAGGAGCACTGGGAAGACTATAATGAAGATTCAGAGTACAGCAGAGAAAGGCGCGGAGACCCAAAGCACAATAGAGGGACGACGGCGCGCAGCGAAGAAGAAAGGTACGCAAGGAGTCCTACCCCACAGTCAGAAGAGGAGGAAGACGACTTCATACAAGAAATGCCAGAAGCAGCTTTGGTAGCAGCACAAGCGTATTTACTAGCTACAAGGCCAGAACCTGGGGACCCGCGAGAAGATATGCACCAAGCCGCGATACGAAGTCTTAGAATAGTGGAAGGCAAGATCAGGGAAAAAGGCCCAGAGGCAAAATCGACAAGCTGCAAGGAAAAGGAGAAGTTCAGATACAACTTCGCAGATAACGAGTACAGCGAGTCATCAGAAGAGGAAAGGCGACAGAAGAGGAAAGAGGACGCAAGAAATATAATAGCGCAAACTCGAGTAAACAAATCACGTCACGCTTGGAGGGAAGAAAATTATGAAGACGACGATAAAGAGATGGGCGCGTTATGCTTTACCCGCAGGGTTCGCAAAACGCGGGTACCCAAAGGATTCAAATTGCCACACGACCTACATAAGTATGACGGGTCATAAGAACCTACCCTATGGTTATCAGACTATCTGCAGGCAGTACAGATACTAGGGGGAACAAAAGCGACTGCAATGCAAAGTTTGCAGCTACACCTCACCGGCGCAGCACGGTCCTGGTTGAATACTCTACCCAACGAATCCATCGGAAGTTGGGGGGAACTCGAAAGTCAATTCGCACGAAATTTTCGTTCAACATTTAAGCGTCCAGCATCACTGGAGGAAGTCAAGGCGTGCGTGCAGAGGAAAGGCGAAACCCTGCGTTCGTATATACAACGATGGAGTATAATCAAAAACACAGCAGAGGACGTCTCCGACGAACGAGCAATAGACGTCTTTACGGCCGGACTTCGTCGCTCAGATCTCGTGGAAGAAATAGGAAGAACAAGACCTACGATAGTAGCCGACTTAATGGAACAAGTCAACAGATTCGCTGATGGAGAAGACGCATACAATAATAAAAGAGGACGTTCACCAGAAGTCGGCAGAATAAGCAGACAGAGGAGGCGATATCGCAGCAGGGGTAACCAAGAAAGGCGAAGTCAGGTAGCCGCGGGCTACGCAGTAGAAGAAGAGGAAGGATATGAAAGTAGGAGGTTTCAAACAAAAGGAGTAGAAAAATCAAGATACTCCGGTCCTTCGGCCGAGGATATGCTATACGGACCTTGTCGAATCCACTACTCATATCTCGACAGGAAAAGAGTCTCAAATCATCAGATGAAGGATTGTAGAACATTTCTAAGGCTGCAAAGTGCCATGGGCTCAAGTCAAGGAGGGAGGCAAGGAGAAAAACACAGAAGTCATGGATATCAAATGCAAAGTCTAGCAAGGCACTTAGAGTCAAAAGTTTACATATCAGCCATGATTCAACCGGTGCCCAAGTCAAAGAAAGAGCGAAAGAGCATATCCAGGCAAGTAAATCTAGCAATATCATCACCACCAGCTACCACAGAGTACCTACGGTGGTCAGAACAACCAGTTAAGTTCAGTAGAGCAGACCACCCGAGAAAAGTTCCCAGGCCGAGCCACTCGCCTATGGTTGTAAAGGCACAAATAGGAGGGTACGACATCGAAAGAGTATTCATGGATGCAGGGAGTGGCATAAACTTAATATATGTTAGAACCCTAAAGGCAATGTGCATCTCGCTGACAAGTCTGAAGCCAACAGATTGTTCCTTCCATGGAATAGTACCAGGAGCCGCAAACTACCCTTTGGGAAGAATAGAACTCGATGTCTGCTTTGGCAGTAGCGGCAACTACCGAAGAGAGAAGCTGCAATTCAAAGTTATGGACTGGCCGTCACAATATCATGCAATCCTGGGGCGCCCAGCATTTGCAAAATTTATGGCAGTACCACATTACGCGTATCTTACGTTAAAAATTCCAGGGCCTAAAGGAATAATTACAGTACAAGGGAGCTTTGAAGTAGCCAACATATGCGACAGGGAATTCAACAGGATGGCGCAAACCTTCGGCATGACGGCAGAATACGAGAGGTTAAAAGGAGAAACGGATCATAATGTGCTACCCGACATTGGACGATCCCTGCCAGATCAGGCTTTCGACACAACGCAGGACTCGAAGAAAATCCAGGTCCACCCTACAGATCCAAACAAGACGACATCAATTGCGGTGAACTTGGATCCCGCATAGGAAGGCGCGCTCGTCGAGTTCCTCCGTGAGCGCTGGGAAATCTTCGCCTGGTGTCCCTCGGACATGCCAGGGGTTCCCAGGGAACTCGTCGAGCACACACTAAATGTAGATCCCAAGGCAAAACCATTCAAGCAACCATTGAGACGATTTGATGAACCTAAAAGGAAGGCGATAGCGTCAGAATTGCACAGGCTAGAAAATGCCGGATTCATCAGAGAAATCAAAACTTCGAGTTGGGTATCGAACCCAGTCATAGTACCCAAGAAGAACACAGACATACAAAGAGTATGTGTCGACTACACATCTCTCAATAAGCATTGTCCAACGGATCCTTTCCCTCTACCCCGCATCGATCAGATAATCGATTCCACAGCGGGATGCGCGAGACTTTCATTTTTGGACGCATATTCTAGTTACAATCAGATCAAATTGAAGAAAGAAGATGAAGAAAAAACGGCCTTCATCACACCATACGGAGTGTTTTGCTACCAAGTAATGTCGTTCGGCCTAAAAAATGCAGGAGCAACTTATCAACGGATTATGCAAAACTGCCTCGGAAGCCAAATAGGACGCAATATCCAAGTCTACATTGATGATGTAGTCATCACCACAAGAGAAGAGAAATCTTTAATCAGCGACTTGGCAGAAACCTTCGACAACCTGAGCAGGTACAAGCTTAAGCTTAACCCGACAAAATGTTCCTTCGGCGTATCAGCAGGACAACTTTTGGGGTTCTTGGTATCAGCACGAGGAATAGAGGCAAACCCAGAGAAGATTCAAGCAATCTTAACAATGGGAAAACCCACGAAACTACACGACGTACAGAAACTCGCAGGACGCGTTGCGGCTCTAAGTCGCTTCGTTGCTCGACTGGGGGAGAAGGCGCTTCCTTTTTATGCACTTATGAAGAAGTCAGACGATAAATTTGAATGGACAGAAGAAGCAGACGCAGCGTTTGCACAGTTGAAAAAAGTGCTTTCCACGCCACCAGTGCTGGTCGCACCAAAAGAAAAGGAACCACTACTATTGTACATCGCCGCAACTCATCAAGTGGTGAGTACAGTATTGGTAGTCGAAAGAAGCGAAGAAGGAAAAGCCCATGGCGTCCAGAGGCCGGTATATTTCATCAGTGAAGTGTTATCTCCAACAAAACAGAGGTACCCGCACTATCAGAAGTTGGCATACAGTGTTTTCACAACCGCACGTAAATTGCGACAGTACTTTGCGGTGCACCCGATTATAGTGGTCAATGAGGCGCCACTGTCGAACATATTGAACAATCCTTCAGCAACAGGACGTGTCTCTTTGTGGGGAATCGAGTTATCTCCCATGGACATCACGTACGAAAAAAGGAAGGCGATCAAGTCGCAAGTCTTGCCAGATTTTATGGCAGAGTGGCTGGAGCTGCAGAGTACGGGACCACCAGACTTATCCAGTGTTTGGACAATGTATTTCGACGGTTCTAAGAGAGTCCAAGGCGCAGACGCAGGAGTAGTTTTAATATCGCCTCATGGCGACAAATTGAAGTACGTCTTAAGGATGAGCTTTCCACAGGCTTCTAATAATGAAGCAGAGTACGAGGCTTTGTTGCACGGAATGAAGATGGCTAAAGCATGTGGAGCAACTCGCCTAAAAATAGTTGGAGATTCCAACCTTGTTGTCCAGCAAGTTATGAACATATGTGATACAATCAATGACAACATGATGGCCTACAAGAATTTGTACCACTATCTAGAAGGAACATTCGATGGATGCGAAGTCTCGCATATAAGCAGGAACAGTAATAAAGAAGCCGACAATTTAGCAAATATCGGGTCACAGTGTTTACCCGTGCCATCCGGAGTATTTTGGGAGGAAATAGTGGAAAGATCAATAAAAAGTGTAAAATGTTCGACTACTACAGCAGGCTCGGGGGCTACGACGGAACCGGAGGAGGTCATGATGATAGAAGAAACATGGATGCAGCCATATCTTGCATACATGATAAATAAAAAATTACCAGAAGATGCAGTGGAGGCCAAGAGGATAACTCGAAGATCGAAAGCGTTTATCGTGTTGCAGGGGAAACTATACAAGAAGAGTATTACCGGCATTTTGCAGCGTTGTGTAACGCCCCAGGAAGGACAAACAATACTAAAAGATATACATGGCGGAGTATGCGGCCATCATGCCAGCAGCAGAGCAATAGCGGCAAAAGCTTTCCGAGCAGGATTCTATTGGCTAACAGTCATCGAAGACGCAAAAGATATAGTTCGAAAGTGCGAAGCATGTCAACGATTTGCATCTCGACCGCATGCACCAGCAGCAGAGCTACAAACAATACCATTGTCTTGGCCCTTTGCGCAATGGGGCCTCGATATGGTGGGAAATTTGCACAAATCCTGGCCAGGAGGGCATGTTTACATGCTAGTGGCAGTCGATAAATTTACCAAATGGGTGGAAGCGGCCCCGGTAACAACTCAAGATTCTACAGCAGCAATCAGCTTCATCAAGTCAATAGTATTCCGTTTTGGTGTACCATATAGCATCATCACAGACAACGGGACAAATTTCACTTCAAAGGAATTCAAGAGTTACTGTGACGGACTAGGGATCAAGCTCAAATTCGCATCTGTGGCGCACCCGAAAACAAACGGGCAAGTCGAAAAAGCCAATGGCTTGATATGTAGTGGATAAAAAAGAGGCTCTTAGCACCTCTCGAGAAAGCCAAGAGCGCTTGGGTAGAAGAATTGCCCTCCGTTCTTTGGAGCCTAAGAACTACGCCTAACGCTGCAACTCAAGAAACTCCTTTCTTCCTGGTCCATGGCGCAGAAGCCGTGCTTCCAGTCGAAGTTACACACGAGGCCCCAAGAGTGGCGGCATACGACGAGACAACATCGACAGAAGCACTACAGAACGATGTCGATGCACTAGATGAAGCAAGGGATAAAGCATTAGAAAGAGCCACGCAGTATCAACAGAGTCTACGAAACTACCACAGTAGTCGAGTTCGTCCACGATCCTTCGTGGTGGGAGACCTAGTTTTGCGACTCAGGCAAGACAGCCATGGCAAATTGGAGTCCCCTTGGGTGGGACCCTACATCGTCACAGAAGTAATTCCAGGAGGAGCATATCGACTACAAGATAAGAAGACATGAAAAGACGAGAGTAACCCATGGAATGCGGAGCAGCTACGACGATTTTACGCGTAGACTAAATCTAGTGGTATCATTAAATTCGAGTTAACCTTCTGAACCCAGAACATGAGGCCATAGGTCGGGTTCTTTGGGTTAAACTCGACAAAATTGTACAAAGTATATCTACTTCTCCGCTCGGGGGCTTCAACCCTCGGGTCGTACGAACAAAATTTCTATCGCGACATAGAGACCTTTTTCACTGTAAAGGTTGTGCAGACAACCCGATAATATTCAAATAATTTGGTTCACAAAAGAACCCGATATTCTTCATCCATTTGGTTCGCAAAGAACCCGATATTCTTCATCCAATTGGTTCGCAAAGAACCCGATATATCTCAAGCATACATCAGAACAGTTACTTGTTTTCACGGTATTAGTAAAACCATTAAAGTAGAGTACGAATATTCATTACAGATAACACAGCGGCAAGGACATTGTCAAGCAAAATTACATAAAAAGAAGATCCTAATGGAAGTGGACTTCATCTTCGTACTTCTTCTGGCACTGGGTGCCGTCATAGATCTTCACGTCGAACTTCGACGTGCCGATATGGAAGTCGAAGGCCATGAAGAAGCCTTGGTGGATGTCGTGGTCTTCTGCAAATTGTGACCAGCCACCCCTCAAGTACTGCTCACCATCGCCGTCATACCAAACCTCCACCTCGTATGGAGTACCATCGCCAGATTGTTCACGGAGAACCGCTTCCCGCAGCTCCCGCCCATCCATGAACTTGGTGAAATTCAGCGGCAGGCGTTGAATCTCGCGGCACTGTGCCATAGCAATGCAGAAGAAAGAAAAAATTCGGGGAGGAGCAACAGGCGCAGCGGAAGCAGCAGGAGGAGGAACGCTTGAACCTGGGGCAGCGCCAATGACTTTGGGTTTATTTTTGCTCCCAGGTGGGCGACCGGGACGGCGCTTGGCCGGAGCGGCCAGTGACGACCCTGCGGCAGCCGGAGTAGCGTTGTTTTTGTTCTTGCTTCCACGAGGGCGACCTCGACCTCGTGGCGCCACCGGAGAGCCATGGTTCAGACGGGAACCATCTGCATCAGCCATGTGGACAAAGGAAAAGGCTAGGAAAACCCTAGATGGAGGAAGAAGATGATGCGGCGGAGGAGGAAGCTGATTAGGGTTTTTACACTTGCCAGAGGGTGCTTTATTTATAAGCACGTGTTATCGGGCCCCCGTGCTAAAGCAAGGCCCGTAAACATATTTTACAATAAGAAGTTCAATTCTGCACACAGCAGACGATAATATTAAAGAGAAAAAACAAGAAGAGGAGACTGTGGTCGCACGATATGAGAACCTCGACTTGGACTCGGGGGCTTGCAAACAGTATACGTTAACAGGAGGAAGAAGAACTGAACTTTGAGCCTATGCTTGGTTACAAGTATCCAAACATAGCCTCGGGGGCTACTCCCATCGGGAGCGCTGAGCGCGCACCCGATAGAGGATGAGACAATCAATAGTGCAGATGAAGAAAGATGGTCATACAAACTTCGACAGTATAGTCGACGAAATATAAAGAGATTACTCCCATCGGGAGCGAAGAAGTTAATTTAAAAGTCCGAAATTCTTTTGATTTTATCAGTCAAAAACTTGGCTGCGACATAAGATTCTCGAGTTGCGTTATCGCAACGAAACTCGAATGCCGTGATTTATCACGAAGGTAAGACCCCGGGATCCGTCTTGTGTGGCCTGGTATACGCACATGGATGCGCTCTGCTGGTATGTATCCGTGTCTACGACGCGAAGAAAATCCTGGTGGACGCACTGGGTATCCTGAGAATCACTGGGATTCATTCTTTGTAAGTCCTAAATGAGGCGAAAGAGTGGATTTGACTGGTATCCCGAATTCAAGACCAAGGGGATTGAATTTGAAGTAGATGACAAGTATCTGTTCCGGCAGTTAACTGACCTCTTGATCCGTCAGAGTTGTCAGGCTTGTTCATCAAAACCCCTTGCGAAAGAATATCATGAAAATAAGTCGCAAGACCAAGTCGAAAGTTCGAAGAAAAGAAGAAGTCGAAGAATTGATCAAGTCGAAGAATTGATCAAGTCGAAGATTTAAATATTAGAGATTCAACCCGAATCTGCAATTCTGGTAGAATCTCAGGGGCTACTGACAAGGGTATAGTTAATAGAGCCCGTTAGTTGAGTACCCCTAAGGCCCGTATAGCTAGGCCCAATTGTAATGATAGTCGAATACGAGTTCCTACCGTATGTCGATATTTGTAATCTGTATCGGACCCTACCCGATCCTCGAGACCTGGTCACCTATATAAAGGGGCCAGGAGGGGACGGTGTAGGGCAGATTGAAAGCAAGCCAGGTTAAACACCCAAGTTTACTTTCGACGCATACCTATTTTCGACTAACTTTACCTTCGAGTTCATCCGACGCCCTATCTCCCCGATCCTAAGTCCATCTAGGACATTTGTCGAGTTAACCCCTCGTCACCTACAATAGTGCACAAAAGAGAAAATATGTTGCCAAAATACTACAGAGTGGTTATCTTCATCGAAGTTAACAAAAACCATCCAGAGCGTACTCATTCTAAACATTGACCTCGTGCAGCAACTCCTAAAATAATGAAGTGATAGATCGGTTCAGCAATTCTAAATCCATCTTAGCTCGCTGGAATGCATGGTGGACGTGTCGCCCAGCTTGTCGGGATCCATCCGCCCGGGTGTCGCTGGAATTCATTCGCCTGCGCATCATCAGAAACCACCACTGCACGATGCCCAGCTACAATTCCCGAAAGCTGGCCACCAACCGCAAGCAGCAGCAGCATGCCAGCCCCTAGCCAGTAGCTCACCGACGTCCATGCGCGCCCATCACCCGCCTAGAGCACCGTCTGGCCGGCAACACCCAGGCCAGCACCATAGCAAGCACCTCCAGGCTCGGGGCACCTCCAAGCTTCTCGCCCGCTCAGCTCGCCGAGAACTTCGCCTTCTCGCTGGCTGCACAGTCTCATCTCCTCGGCAACTTCGCCTTCTTGCCAGCGGCTCTGTCTTAGCTTACCAGCAGCTCCACCCACTCCCAAGGTCATCGAGGCTCCCCAATCCATCGCGCCTGAAGAACAATGGTGCTTCCAGATTTGAATTTTACTCCACCTAAAGAACAAGATGAAGAGGAAGTCAATAATCCTAGGTGTATGTTCTATTCATGTCTAGTATGAGATCACGCAGGGCGTTGGGGCCTAGGGCTCTGTTTCCTTTGGACCATGTTTCGGCCCGTGATGATCCTAGGCCGGATCAAGCTGGAGTGGATCGAGATTCTGTCAACCTTCCGCCAATGGCAGCCACGTGTGCACCATTGACGTGTCTGGATCAGAGCTCGGGTGGTGCCGATAGCGCTAGGGTTATGCCTCCGCAGCCGCACCCAGTCTCTCAGATCTCGCGTTTCCAATACATCTGGGACCGAGGGAGAGCGGCGGGAGCTCCTAGGGTTGTCTTCGTGGATAGAGAGATCAGACCATCGATTCTCCGCCCAGCTCAGCCTTCTTTGTGGCGGGGGACGGTGTCCGGTGATAGCCAGAGTTTCGCGGCGGTTGCGAGGTCGGCTCCGATGTCTAACTTCGGGCGTGGTGGGCGAGGGGGTCCTCGGTACCCTAATCGTCCCAACTACGCTTCGAGGAGTCCGACTGGTGGATTTGCGGCGGGAGCTTTCGATGGTGGCGCGTTGAGGTCAAATCATCAGGTCCAACATGGCGCGGATCAAGATTTCCAGGAGGGGAATCGAGATCGCAATCAAGATCTTCATTAGCACCGCGGCATCTACGACCAGGAGGCAGATCTGAGGGATCAGCGCGGTCGCGACTTCGGGCGCCAGGCGAATCAGCGCAGGGGGAATTACAACCTGCACGGCAACAGATCTCGCAGCAGAGAATCACGCGAGGTACATTTCAATCCTAACCGCTTGGGTGCGATTGCTCCTCAAGAGCGCTCTGTTGGTTTAGCCCTTCGTGCTGATCCAAATCCGAGCAACAGAGATCGATGGGCTCATAGGCCAGAAATGAGGGAGGTGGAATCTGATAACTCCGCCAACAACTCGCACAAAGAGTTCGACCAGAGGGGTCGTCCTGCTAACAATTCGATGGCTGCTTCTAGCCTGAACATGAGGAATACTGATGGGCACAATGAGGTGCGTCAGCAAAATCAGAATCAGGAAGAACGTAGGGAGGTGGTGAATGAGGTGATTCCTGAGCGCAATGTTTAGTTTAGGGAGAATAGAAATCAAGTGCTTGCGGCTGGGGATATCTGCACAATTTGTGGTTATGTACACTCTGATAAATTCATTTTCTCTGAGCATCAGCCTTGGGAAGTTGCAGCTCCCTTTGTGGGCGCAGCTGTTCCAGGCAATGGTTTTTCGTGATCCCTGACATTAGAAATGCTGCCCCTGCCAAGAAAATTTATCAGGGTGTTGTAGAAGTTCTGGAAGGTGATTTGTCGGCAAACCAGTTGGAGCATAAATTCACTCAGTGGGCTGGAGCCAGTTGCACTTGGAGGTGGTATGCCAAGCCCATGTCTGCTAAGAAGTTCTTGATGCGTTTTCCCAGTGCCAGGGGCATTGATGCTTGGGTTCACTTTGGAAGGACAAATCTCAGGACAATGCAGAATGTGGTGGTTAAAGTTGTTCCTTGGTTCCCTGGATATGGTGCCACTGGTGATTTGGATACTGCCTGGTTTCAGGTGAAAGGGATTCCCATTGACAACAGAAACTGTCCAGTTGCTACTTATGCTGGAAGTACAGTAGGAAGGACTTTGGCTATTGATAGACACAGCCTAAACAATGTTGATTATGTCAGAATCCTGATAGGTAACATGAATGTGGCCTTGGTTCCACCAGTGGTTTCAAATGTTAACATTGGTGCCAGTTTTTATGATCTTGAGTTTACCAGGGAAATCCCCAGAGGTAGACCCCAGGCTGAAGCTATCCCTGTTCCTGTTGAGCATACTGATCAGAACAGGCCAGCTACTGACAGACGTCCTAATGCTGGGCATACTCCTAAGAGGACCAGACTTGATTCTTCTGGAAATAGTAGAAATGTTGGCAATCAATCAGCTCCTAGAGGGTTTATGAGAGATGCAAGGAACTCTTATCAGGCTCCAGTATTCAATAGGCAGATCCAGGTGGTGCAACCTTCTCAGGAAACTGATTTGAGAGGAAAGAGGAAGGCTGCTGATGTTGTCCCCTCTGTGTACAGTGACGATGAAGATGAATCCTCAATGGGAGAGAAGGCCAGAATGTTGGGCTATGGGGCTCCAAAGCAAGCAACTGGTGATTCCAGTGCTTCCAGAATCTCTGCTGCTATGGATCATTACCCTGCTTATTTAGAATACTTATCAAGGCCAAGAATAACTGATGGAGTGGTAGAAAATGTTGGGGAACCACTTCAAAATGAGCTCACTTATGAGGAATTCCTGAGAGACTTGTTAAAATCAAGAAGTGATAAATGTTACTTGTGGAGGGAACAGTTGGAAAGAATTCCAAGGGCTCAACTAGATCCTATTGTGGAGTCTCCTTTAGACCAATCCATGGATTCTGCCAATCTTTCTTCTCAGGAAGCTGCCATTTCCTCTAAAAATGGTGCAGCCAATATACCTCATTCATCTACAGTGCTGATTACTGAATTGCCTTCTAGTCCAGTCAGCACTGCTGCTGTCAGAATTAGGTCCTCTGTACCTACTATTCTACTCCTGAACAACCACAGCTTAATCGTGTGAGTGCTAGAATTCAAGCTGAAGGAATATCTCAAATCAACATCTTGGAGAAAGCTAAGCAGTCTACTAAGGAAAAAAATCTTGAAGGTAATGTCCCAGTCAATGTTAACTCTTTTTCTGTTCTTCAAAATGATGTTATTCTAGATAAGGCTTTAGAAATTGGGATTGATGTTGTCTCTATTCCATTAGCTACTATTCATCTGCTCAAAGACTTGGAATCTGCTAGGGATAATCTAATTAATAAACAATTTATTAAGAATGCTAGTTCTAAAGCTGTAGAAATAGAAAATGAGAATTCTGGGGAGGAGGAAAATGATTTGTTTGGTACTGAGGATAATTTGGATGAGTTTACTCCTGTAGTTTCTAGAAAAACTAAGAAAAATTTGAAGAAGTTGTCTGGTGGTAAAAAAGTCAAATCAAGGGGTACCCCTCTGTGGTACAAAATCCCTTCGAAAGGGAAGTAATAATCACCCTCTGTGTGATATTATTACTGGCCCTAGGCTGAGAAGTCATAAAACAAAATATTCTAAATGATAGGTCTCATAATGAATTGCAAAGGTGTGGGTAAGAAAGTTTTTTCTTTTTGTCTCCGGGATCTCATTTTTGAACATCATTTTGATTTTATTGGGCTCCAAGAAACAATGAAAAAAAGGGTTGACAGTTCTATTTGGAGGAAGTTTGACGTGGACAATACTTATAACTGGCTTTGGTCCCCCTCTGTGGGACGGTCTGGTGGGATTCTCTGTGGCATCAAATCCTCTAGATTTAATGACATAGATTTCTCTGTGGGAAGATTCTTTGTTAAAGCAAAAGTGAGTGACCTGAAACTTCAGAAGGAATGTTGGTTAATCATTGTGTATGGGGCATCTCAGGATGAGGATAAGGACTCATTTCTTCAGATTTTTTCTGATATATGTGAAAACTTGGACAGTCCTACTATGATTGGTGGGGACTTTAATATTTTGAGGTTTGCTAATGAGAAAAATAAAGGTGGTGGTGTTACAAGATTTTCTGATGAGTTTAATTCAATCATCCATAGATTTGCTCTTAGGGAAATTCCTTTGAGTGGTGGTATGTATACTTGGTCAAATAATCAGAAAAATCCTACACTCAAAAAGTTGGACAGGATCCTAATAAATGATGTCTGGGAAATTCTTTTCCCCTTAACTTATGTCAGGAAAATACCCAGAGTAATGTCAGACCATAACCCCATTATTTTGGATACTAAAGAAATTGTTGAAGTTAGAAGTAAAGAATTCAGATTTGAGAAGTCTTGGTTGCTGCACCCTGATTTTCAGTTGAGAGTGGAAAAAGCTTGGAAAACTCCTGTGAAAGGGAGTGATAGCATTAGTGTGTTCCAGGAAAAGTTGAGAAATGTGAAGAATAGTCTGAAAGGTTGGGGGGCAAATGTCAGAGGTGAATCTTTGAAACTCAAAAAGGAGTTGTTGAGTGAATTGGAAAATTTGGAAGCTTTAGAGGAAGATAATATTTCATCTGGCCCTTTGTTTGCCAGAAAAGGGGAAATCCAGTTCAAACTCATGAAAATTTGTGAGGAAGAGGAGTTATATTGGTTTAGCAGATCAAGTGAGAAGTGGTTACCGGAAGGTGATAACAATAATGCTTATTTCCATCATGTGGCTAATGGGAGAAGAAGGAAAAATACAATTATTCATTGAAAAAAGATGATATTCATATTCAGGGGACAGCTGACCTGCTAACTCATGCTACTGAGTATTATAAAATGCTTTGTGGTCCTGGGGAAGGGAATTTGATGCAGCTTGCTGATAGTGTTTGGTCTACACAGTTGAATGAGCCTATCTCTGAAGAGGAAATACAAGCTGCAATCAATAGCATGGTAAAAAATAAAGCTCCAGGCCCTGATGGAATTCCTATTGAGTTCTATCAGTCCTGTTGGCCTATTATAAAAAATGATGTCATGAACATTTTCTGTGACTGGAAACTAGGGGAGTTAAATCTTTACAGACTAAATTTTGGCATGATTATTTTGTTACAAAAATCTCCTGATGCAGATGTCATCCAAAAATACAGACCTATCTGTTTACTTCAAGTGCTGTATAAGTGGCTAACCAAGGTTGCTACCCTCAGAGTAGAACCTTTCATGGATAAGTTGATTTCTCCCTGTCAAACAGCCTTTATTAAGGGTAGGAACATCATGGATGGTGTGATGTCTCTGCATGAAATCTTGCATGAGACAAAAAGGAAAAAACAGCAGGGTGTGGTCTTGAAGTTGGATTTTGAAAAGGCCTATGACAAAGTTGTCTGGAATTACCTTATGAAATGTATATCACAGAAAGGTTTCTATGAGGAATGGTGTGAAAGGATTGGTGGAATTATCAGGGATGGCACTCTTTGTGTGAAAATTAATAATACAAGGGGAAAAGACTTTGGCAGTCATAGAGGAGTAAGGCAGGGTGATCCTTTTTCTCCTTTCTTGTTTAATATTGTTACTGAGGGTCTGGCTAAAATGATTACTCAGGCTCAAGAGGCCAAAATTGGTAACTGGGTTGGTTCCTCATCTGATTGAGAATGGGGTGATGATACTTCATTATGCTGATGCCACAATCTTGCTAATTCAAGATGACATGGAACAGATTATTCATCTGAAATTAATCCTGTACATGTTTGAAGCCATGTGAGGTCTAAAAATCAATTTCCTTAAGAGTGAAATCATGATGGTTTTGCATGATGATGAGAAGAAATTAATAGATTCTGATATTTTTGGCTGTCAGTTGGGGATTTGGCCAATAAAGTATCTGGGGGTGCCTGTTTGTGGGTCTCGTTTGAGAGTGTCTGATGTGGACTATCTTTCTGACAAATTAATAAAGAAGCTGGATGGTTGGGTGGGCCACTCCTCTTCGATTGGTGGGAGATTTTCTCCCATTCAATCCTCTTTGAGTAGCACACCTATATATCATAAGTCTATGTACATGCTACCTCTTACTAATTTGGAGAAAATGAATAAGATAATCAGGAAGTTCTTCTGGGGAGGGAACAGTGAAAAGAGGAAGTATCACTTAGTTAAATGGGATTTGGTTTGTAAGCCTAGACAAAAAGGTGGGCTGGGAATCAAGAACTTGCAACTATTTAATTTTTGTTTGTTATGTAAGTGGTGGTGGAAATTGGAAATAGAAAATGGCCTTTAGCAGAGATTGGTTAAAGCCAAGTATGGTATAAACAAAAGCTTGCATCATATAAGGCTGAGAAGTGATGATTCTCCTGTATGGAAGGATTTGTTGAAAGTGAAGCATTTATATCTCAAGCATAGGGTGATGGTGGTTGGAAATGGCAACTCAACTGACTTCTGGAATGATGCTTGGTGTGGGTCATCTCCTTTCTGTGAGAAATATCCTCAGTTGTTTGATATTTGTTTAGATCAACTGTTGACTGTGGCTGAGGCTGCAGCCCTAAATTGGCAATTTAGATATAGGCATTGGATGAATCCTTTGATTCAGTCTCAGTGGCATTGCATGAGAGACAATCTGGCTATGATAGCCCTTAACAGTGAACAGGACAAGCCTAAATGGAATCTTACTAAATCAGGGATTTTTTTCTGTCAAATCTGTTTACAATAAACTCTTGGCTCTTGGGGTTGATAGAAGATTTAAGCACCTTTGGAAAGCTAAGATTCCCCTTAAAATCAAAATCTGGCTTTGGTTAATTTGGCACAATGCAATAGCCACTAAAGATAATATGAAAAAAATAAAGTGGGTTGGTAGTTACATTTGCCAGTTTTGCCCTAATGATGAAAGCATCACTCATTTATTCTTTACTTGTCCAATGGCTGCTTACATGTGGAGTACTATTAGTACAGTCCTAGGGGGTTTTACTAGACCTTCCTGCTTTACCCAGTACTTCTGGTGGATTGCTAAAATTCTTCCTGTTGGTTCCAATCTTCATATTGTTGGGATTGCAACCTTATGCTGGGCTATTTGGAAAACTAGAAATAATGCTTGCTTTGAGGGCAAACTTATTTCCTCTCCTGTTGGTTTGATTTGCTACATGTGTGCTTTTCTTCGGTATTGGGCAGGTCTTCAGGGTGAAAAAGATAAGGAGCTGTTGCTAGGAGCTTCACGTCTTCAGAGAGGAGCAACGGCAGCACATGAGATGGCTAGGCAAAGAGTTCCCAGAGCTAGGATCCAGGAGGAAGTCGATGAAGATGAGGAGGTCTCTGTCTGATGTTGCATGAAGCCAGAAAAAAGATGAAAGTTGAGCTTGTGGAAGAAAGCTATTTGAACTTCAGTCCTAAAAACCCTAGTCTGTTCTTTTGAGCTGCGCGTTTTACTGCCTTTTGGTGTTGTAATTTCTCATGGGAAGCGTCTGAAGTATCACGAGTAAGTGGGCTCGTTTAAAAACTCTGTTTAGGTTGCCTTAGTAGCAGTTCTCTTGCTGCTGGTTTGTAACCTAGGGTCTCCCCTTTGTCGCACTTTCTTTTATGTTTTGAACCTGTAAGACCTTTGTTCTGTTATCCTTTGATAGTGGAACCCGGCTCCATACGTGGGGACGTATGGAAAAAAAATCTCCCTGACCAAAGCAGGGCACCAAATGAAAGAAACAATCTCCAGGTAGACTTGTGCTTGACAAAAAAGTTACCACATGATATACACCACCTACAACCTATGGTCCAGCAAGGGACTTCCAAAGACTACAGGAAGAAAACTGAACCAAAGATAGTATACACACATATCTCCACACTGTCAACCAAAATTTCCAATAATCTCCACATTGGAGTACATCATGCAGCTAAAGGTACAAGTACATCATGCTGCCGGTGTAGTAGAAGAGCACATTCAATAGTAGGATCAGTTCTGTTGCTTACCTCATCTTAACTTAGTTATCCGCTCATGAAACCATGTAATGTGTCACCAGTCAAAACTCGTAAGTACACCTCTCTGCTCAAAACATTAGAGACTTTAGTTGAGTCACAAGCAAAAACCCAAACATTAGAGACTTCAGAAAATCAGCTACCCAATTGACTTAAACATCTCACATCACGTCCATATTGTAATGGAAATGTACCCCTACATAATTTATTAAGTATGGAGATGTACAGATGAGAACCACATAATGTTATGGCTGGCAAGCAAATAATGATATAGGCAGTATTACTCTAATAGTCTGTTTACTAAGAAGTATTCTCTAGATTTGAGTGAAATAAAAAATACAATTAAACAAAACGTTTAACATAAATCACAAACATTCATGTGAATAAAAGTGCATACACTAGTACAAACAAGTAAAGCGGATGTTGTGATCATAGGCAGCTAATAACAGACAATACTTCAGCATAGTAGCTTCTTGCTTAATTTCAAGCAGCAAGACAAGACGAATATAGCTGGCAATTGCATTTCTGCAATGGGAGGTGAGGGTGCAACTAGTTGTTACACTCTTGATCACTAATCATAGCGGTGTGGATGCTGTACAATCATACAGTATAAGATACTACCAGATAAGAAACATAAGAAGACAAATAAACATGCATTCATCCCAAGTTTATTTAGCATATAGGATATTAGAAGTGCCTACTCACAAACAGGAATGACCTTTTGGATCACTAATCATATTGGAGGTTGAAATGACATCACGTAGTATGGAAAGCATGACCTTTTGGATGCAATCTTCTAAGAGAAATAAATCAATGACAGTCCTAGCAGTTCCTCATCTACATCTAAAATTCCTTACCTCTCTCATTCTTCTTGTAGCAATGAGGGTGGCTTTGCCATTGATTTATCCAGCTCCTGCCACATAAAACATAAACACCGGTAAGAAACTAGAGTTAACCATTGAGCAGAAAAAGGAAGTAAATAAACATAAGCCTACATTCTTAGACTCATACTACACATCAGCTGAGGCAGAAAAAGGTCCACAATGCAGTTTAGAATTTATACGATATCCACACAAGCATATATAGAAGAAAATTAGAACTAGCGAGTATTAGCATTACTCATACTACACATCAACTGGCTGATAAAGATCTAAGGACAAAGCATAAATGAACAAAATAGATCAAGGCAGGAGAAAACTAACAATATCTCCACTTCACAAATTCAGTTGTGTGAACTTGCCCTGTACTCAGCCCCACAGCACAAATGGCACAACGGTTCACTCTTCCATAGAACAATACATCCTCTAATAGATTTTCCATGTAATGAAGAGACTCATCTCATCATTATTCTCAAAAGCTGAGGCATTGGCATGGTAATTATGTCCATCTTGTCAGTTAATACAATAACTTTTAAGTCTAGAACAGTACACTGCTAACAATTATATGTCCACGCAACATCAGAAAAAAATGAGTGGGTGTGGATTAGTAATTAAGATACGTTCAGAACTCTTAAGTGCAATACGGATATCAGTTACTTATGTTTAGAAAGTATCCATTATCACTGCTAAGAGGAGTGATGACAATGGTTTTACACTTAGCCTTAATGGCAAGTAAAACATTGGTGAGGTTAGAAGGCTGAACTTAAAAGCATGAAATATTTGTGTTTTACCTATTGTTATATTCACACAGTGCTACTACAAACCTTGTTCATGGAAGGATGATGGAAAAAATACAAGAATCAGAAGGTCGAAGACTTATCAAGCTTCTGGGAGAGCAAAGAACTGCATAATGATTATTCCAGAGTCAAGAAGCAAGGAAAAATCAGATACGTTTGATCTTCACTGTCAGCTATGAGCCAATGACCAGCACTGCAAAGAAAGGAGTAAAAGAATTACTCCATGGTTGAACTAACTAAAGTATGAACCTTCTGATATCTTAAAACTGGAAAGATCTAGCATTTTCTCATTACTAGACAGTTGCAGTTAACACGTGGTAATGGAATTATAATTGCTACAATTGTAACTATTTGCACTTCATAGGGCTTGGCAGTACTAGATTATTGTCCAAAGTAGGCAATGTTCAGTCAAATGTTCTCATCATGAGGTATGTTCATCTGATAAGCAATTAACATTCTACTTGGTCAGCTAGAAAAGCATTAAATGTTTTATGGACAAAATGGTGAGATAATGAAGCTGCTGGACAGTAACGTGATAACAGCAACAATTAGCTACAGACAAGCAATAACATAAAACGAAGGCTAGCATATAAATTCCTAATTGGCCCACAGCATAATCAATCTTGACTATTGGGGTAATCCCAGAGTAGTAATCGAATAAGAACTCCTAGTTGAATTATGAAAACAATTCAGCAGTCAGTGGAATAACCTTCCATCCGAATCAAGAATCAACCTAAAAGTGTGATTACCTTCACGGGCGACCTGAAGTGGGATAGTGATGGGATGGTACTAGGTGCAGGGCTCAGGGGTGAGGAAGAAGTGGGCAGGCACAGATGCAGCGGTCCCGATGCTCAGGTGCGTCGAGATGGAGAAGGCCCGCCGGCTTGGGCGGCGCATAGGAGCAGAAGGAGATGTGCGGTGGCGGAAGGAAGAGTGCAGCGGCGGAGGGAGGAGTGCACCGACGGAAGGAGGAGGGCGGCGGCGCTGGTGCTTAGTGGAGATGGGCAGGAAGAAGTGCGATTGGGGATTTTCTCGGAACTAGTCTAGGGTTTGGTGGAGCGCTGAGTTTGGACACCGGTGAAAGGACACAGATGTCGCCTAGAGGGGGGGGGTGAATAGGCGATATCAAATTTTACGAATGGCTTGAACAAAAGCGGAATTAAACTATCGTTTATTTTGTCAAGCACATAAAACCTAAATACACTAGGCTCACCTATGTGCACCAACAACTTATGCTAAGCAATACAAGTAACAAGGTGATAGCAAGATATATGACTTCAAGCACGAAGGCTATCACAAAGTAAAGTGCATAAGTAAAGAGCTCGGGTATAGAAATAACCGAGGCACGCGGAGACGATGATGTATTCCCGAGTTCCTCCCTTGAAAGGGAGTACGTCTCGTTGGAGGGGTGTGGTATCGCCACAAAGGCCTAACCAACGCCACAAAGGCCTCACCCTATTCTCCGGTGTGAGCTTGCGCCACAAAGGCCTAGCTCACTCTTCCACTAAGGGGTTCCTCAAGGCGGAACCGGGCCTTTACACAAATCTTAGGGCACGCATCCACAACTTAATTGGAGGCTCCCAAGGATAGCCACCAAGGCTCCACAAAGCCACAAAGCCGTCTAGGGTTCCAAGAACCCAAGAGTAATAAGCTCACAAACTTTCACTTACTCGAATCTCCGGGGAGAACTCAAACCGATGCAACCTATGCAATGGCAAGAGCACACAAAGTGCTCAAATCCTTCTCACTCAAATCCTACCAAAGCAACTAATGCTATGGAGAGATATGAGAGGAAGAACAAAGGAAATCCACAAAGAACTCCAAGATCTAGATCCCAAGATGTTCCCCTCACTTAGAGGAGAAATGGATTGGTGGAAATATAGATCTAGATCTCCTCTCTCTTTTCCCTCAAAAAGATGCAAGAATCATGGGAGGAATGGAGGAGGAAGGGCAAGCTTTGCAAAGTCAACAATGGAGGAGAGAGAAGCTCAAAACGTGTGCAGCCCAAGGTGGAAGAAGGGGTATTTATACCCCCCCACGAAATATGGCCGTTGCAGACTTGGAGGGGCGGATTATCCGGCCAAAATATGGCCGGAATATCCGGCTGGCCGGATTATCCGGCCCCCAGGCCGGATTATCCGCCCCCCTATACTGGGTGACGCCGAGCAAAGTCCTTAGCAGGAATTCCGAAACGAAATTTTCGCTCCCAGGCCGGATAATCCGCCCCCCCCTGGCCGGAATATCCGCCCCCCTTACTGGGTGACGCCGAGCAGAAACTGCAATACGAAAACGGTGATAACTTTTTCATCCGGACTCCGTTTTCGATGATCTTGGGCTCGTTGGAATCACCACAACGAGCTCTACAACTTCATCCATAGAAACATCATAGTCCAACAAGGGAGTATAAAACCAAATGATGAAAGCTTTAAACTCTCTTCGAAGACAAACCGGTAAAACCTCCAAACATCAAAAACGCAATAAGAGTTTCATACGAAATCCGTTTTTGATGAGCTAGAGCTTGTCATGGAAATAACCACAAGCTCTAGAACCTCACATGGATAAAACCCAAATGAGAACCAAGAAAGATGATGCCAAGTATGCAAAGATTTGAGCTCTCTTCGAACGATACAATTAAGTTACTCACTCGAGAGCCCCTCTTGATAGTACGGCTACCGATCCTATAACCCGGTCTCACAACAAACACCATGAGACCGGTAAGAAGGAAACCCTAACACTATCATACCTTTGCCTTGAGCATTCCACTTGAGGTGGATAAAGACGATCTTGATCTTCTCAAGTTGGACCACCTTTCTTGATTGAACTTGCTTGGTGAAGTCTTGCGGATTGCTCCCCCATACTCCACTATGGAAGAGACTCTCTTTAAGCATATCTTCACATATCCATGATCACAATAGAGATGGCAAGCTTCAAGCATATGTTCTCTTCTAGTTGCTCATCTTGAACTTGCGCTTTGACTTGATCAATCCTCGAATCAATTCTTCTTTCTCCATAATGATGGTGTCTTGAGGATACACATGAGAGCTCACTCAATCTTATTATTCAAGACACACTTGACATAAGCTCAACTCCCCTAAGACCAATCTTTGGATCACTCCTTGAATAGCACCTTGGTCAACACATAATCTTCTTCTTACAACCTTGACTCCAACAAATGGTTCAAGCATTGTCTATGGACAAGTCCTACACATATAACTCAATGCAACCATTAGTCCATAGGGATTGTCATTAATTACCAAAACCACACATGGGGCTCGATATGATCTTTCAATCTCCCCCATTTTGGTAATTGATGACAATCTCTTTGAGAGGGTTTATATAATGAATTCAAAGAACCAAAATGGTTGTACTAACATCAAATACTACAAAAGTATGTGATGTTAGTAACACCACCATATATAGAGCAAACTCCCCCACAATCTATGCACGTGTGAATGATCTTGATTTCATTGCATATATTGCCAACCAAGGTTGTTGGTGGAGTTTCCACTATATACTCAACCATGCAAAGCATGCAAGGAAAATGCTTAAGAACAAACCAAAGCATAAAAGCCAATTCCCGTTAAACCCTCGAAACTTCTCCCCCATTGGCATCCATTGCCAAAATGGGCGAAAAAATTAGAAGGCCAATATAGTGTGAGTTCCTCCAAAACGGTGTGCATATCCAAAAGAAATAAGTGAAGACACATGCACATATACAAAGACAAATATATGAAGGAAACCAAACTATATTGAGGATCAAAGATTGCAAAAAAAATAAGATAACACGATGGATAAACTTCAACAAATGAAGAGAGCAATCAAACAATCTAAAGAACAAACTGAATAAAGATTTTATGATAAGATCGAAAAGGTGCTCTAAATAATATGAGGAAGCTCCCCAAGGTGTGTGCACAAAATATTCTATTAAGTTGAAGATAAGGTGCACACACATGGAATCATCACTCCCTCAATATTATTCAACACAAAATGATACCAAGTGAAATTAAATACTATGCTAACCGCAAAATGGTGCTTTAAATGAAATGAGGAAGCTCCCCAAGGTACGTGCAAAAATTGGAATGTTTGTATTTGAATACAATTTGCACAATATGGAATCCTCACTCCCTCAATAACATTTAAAACGCAACCATTTGCAAGAGATCATAGAGAAGAAATTAAGCTTAACACTTGCATCAAAGAAATGGTTGAGCAAAAAGTAAGGGATAACATATAAAAGGCTCAACCAAGGAATGTGTGAGAGAAATGACACAACATATTATAAGACTAATACAAGAATTAGCATAGAGCATCCACATAGTCTTCAATGAATGATGTTGCTTAGCATTCCATCCCAACACATAAGGTTCAAATAAGATATCAAATAATGAGATATCATCTCTCATGTGTAGAAGATTCTAAGTAGACAATATCACAAAGATAATTATCACAAAAAAACCATGTACACACAAAATAGATACTAAGAATAGAACATGATATCCAAAATGAAGGCATGCAATATACCAATGAGATTTTTGCTTTTAAAGCATGGCCAAAGGCTCAATTTATCTTATTGTATATTGACAAACTTCAACCACCAACATGTCAAAGACATCACAAATATCAACAAGGGAAAGAAGATAGTTGGGATGCTTTGATAAAAACAACAAGTATCAAAATGAAGGATACCAAATGGAAGAAATAAATTTGCAATTTCATCAATTTTGCACATGTGAGCTTATTGAGGAATTGATATGCAAAAAGATTGCTAAGTTGACATATATGGGATAGGAGAATCATGAGCACGATTTTTATATGTTCCCAATAATATGTCCTCATCTCAACTTGCTCACATTTGCAATAAAGAGGTTTCATTAGAATCCTTGCAAAAAGCACAACATTTGCAAATAAAGATTTTCAATGCCATAAAACAACCTACACAAGGTTGGATACTAGAGAAGTATGCATGAAGAAGATACTTGTTACCGAGATATAATGGTAGGATGTAGTAGATAGGAGTTCTTCAATAATCCTAGCTTGCCTCAAATTATCATTTAGTCACCACTTCATCCTTATTATTGAGACAAGCACCAATATATCTCCATGTACCTAAAACAAAGTTCAAGCACAAGATGGTCCCCAAACTCATTGGGTCCAAAGTAGTTAGAAACTACAACATATAGGACAAACTCCACATAAATATGTGCATATATATATGAAATTGAATTTCATGCACATCTTAGCCGATTTAGGATTTGATGGAGCTTCTCCTATATATTTGATCAAAGAAAGCAACAACATGCCATACAATATACATTTAGTAAATATGCATGCACAAGACTTTCAAGAGCCAAAGGAGATACAATTTGGACAAAACACCAAAAAGGACAAGAGAGCACACAAAATTGTGAAGCAACAAAAGATTATCCAAATTATATCAAAGAATCAAATCAACACAAGATTGACTCCAAAGTTCAACTAGTGAACCAAGCAAAAGCCAATGAGCATAAAGTATAACTAAAACACACATGCTCAAAGACATATCTCATTTTAAGAGTAAGAAATAAATAATAAGGAATGAGATCACCAACTCCCAAAGAGAGCAAGGTTCAAACAAACAAACCAAACTCTCCACACTTTTTATGATGGCACACTAAGTACCAAAAAGAAAAGATTTGTCTTCCAACAAAAAAACAATACCAATTGAAATAAGCACAAAGAGTGTGTTATAACAAATATAGGAGAGCTCCCCCAAGATTAGTGCATTATTTATGATTTTGCATTTGAATACAAAATGCACACAAGTGGGATCATCACATCTACCTACATATAAATAACACACAACAAGTTCAACGAAATCAAATGGGATAACAAAAGTCATGGAAGACAATGGGAGCTAAAACAAATACATTTTGGTTAGAGATAAGGCAATTAAAAGCAATAGACAATGTAAAGATGATCAATATACATGTGCCACATGATATAGTACCAATTGTCCAAGAACAAGAGGTATTTGGATTTATTTCCCGGTGGTAGTTTACATATAAATCCAAGATCATCTTTACAACAAAGAAGCATACGGAGAAGGATAAGAATTAATCACCATGCTAAAGAAGATATTCTTGATAGACTCAAATAGTTAAACAATCGCGCAAGGCAATGATTAGGATAACTTGAAGCAAATGGTTTTCCAACTTTGATGTAGAATTCCACATTTTAGGAAAACCCTATCAAGAAAGTATCTCACAAACAAGATCCAAAACAAGAGGAATAAAACAATTTGGCAAATTGGAACTTGTTTGAGAAAACATGCCACATAGAAGCAAGATAATTTACAATATCAACACTATGTGACACAACCTCAAATATACACATTTTATTGGTTTGTAGTATGCACAAAGCATATTACTCCCCCATAATGTGATAAAGCATTTCTTTTCACAAGAGGTAAATAAAATCCAATAAGAGATTAATGGACATTATAGAATTTGAATTTCTCATGAGAATGACATACCACATAGAAACTAGATAATCTTTAAATATCAACACTAAGTGGTATTCCTCATGTACACATATTTTTAGGATTGTGAAGTGCAAAGCATATCACTCCCCCAAAATGGGATGGTCCAATAATCTCTTACAAAAGCCAAGTAAGATAAAACGAGATACAAAAGGCTCAACAAGAACAATCGTACATGGTGTACAAACCAACATGCACATACTTGATTACTCAAAATGAAGCAAGTAGGAAGCACAACATATACAAACACATGCAAGATACAAAACCCAACACATGCAAAGGGGCGAGTAACTTTCAAGGTAGATAAGTTGAATACATGTTACCGCAAGGAGGAACATTGGATATATGATAGAAATAAGATAATCCAAATGACTTGACTTGAGAAAATATAATTGATGAAGATCCCTTAATTCTTCATGATATAGCCAAGTCTCCAATGCCCTCCAACAACACCTATTGTTCAAGTAATGGCTTGTTGGTCCCCAACCAAGTTGGGTCCTAAGAAGTTAGAAACAATAGGTTTGGCAACCCAAATGGTTCTTTTCTTGACACCACTTTGAGCACCAACAAATTTGGCAAACACATTGCCAACCTTATCCTTACAAAGTGAATAAACATCTTCAATTATGATAGGGTTGGATGAGTTACCACTAGTGCATGAAGAAGATAGGTGACCCTTCTCATGGCATATGTAGCAAGTTCTCTTCTTCACCTTCTTCTCACTTGATTTCTCCACAAGGGGAGCATTAGCTTGATTTTTCTTGGGAAGTGACCTTTCTTCAACTTGAGGTTGAGCAAGGGCTTGAACTTGAGGCCGCTTCCCTTGTTGCTTCTCACTAAGTGCCTTTTTCTTCAAAGGGCAAGATCTAACATGGTGCCCTTCAATTTTGCACTTGAAGCAAACAATCTTGGCCAAATTCTTGACTTGTTCTTGGCCCTTCTTCTTTTTGTATATTTTGGACTTCTTCTTGTTGTTAGAGATAAATCCAAGTCCACTCTTGTCATTGGGGGATTGTTGCACACTCAAGATCTTGTTGAGTGTGGACTTCCCTTTATGACGTTTTTCCAAGTCTTTCTTCAATGAAGTAACTTGGGCCTTGAGCTCTTTGATTTCCTCTACATGGTTAGTGACAACACAAGTACTAGTGGAAGTAGAGGCTACATTGTTAGAGCAACAAGGCAAGGAGGGTAATTCATCACTAGATGTAGCAATAGTATAAGTGGATGAATTACTAGGACTAGCACATGTCAATATAGCATTTTGAGAAATAGTGCTAGCGTCCACATGAGGCTCACAAGATGTTACCTTTGTAGATATAGCCTCATGAGCTAACATTAGGCGAGCATGGGACACTAAAAGATCCTCATTAGAGCTAGATAGCTTTTCATGACTTTCTTCCAATTTCCCATACTTTCTAGTTAGCAACTCAAGTTGAGCCCTTAGCTCAACATTCTCCTTCACAATAGATGCTTCATAAGAAATAGAGTTAGTAGCACAAGCATCATTATCATTATGAATAGGAGAAGACAACTTGGCAAGAGCGAGGTCACGTTCTTTAGTGAGTTTAGAAATAATTTCATTACATGACTCCTCAATGGATTCAAGCTTCTCCTCAAGAGAAACCCAAAGCTCTTGCTCTTCCTCTAGAGCATATTTTAAATCATGGATATCATTGGCATACTCACGCTCAAGAGAAAACATTTTATCAATTTGTTCTTCCTTCATCTCAATGAGTTTCGTGCTCTCAATAGCACAACTCATGATTTCAAAGAAGTTGGGCAAAACATTTTTATGGTTATGCAAAGCATCAAAGACCACCTTACCCTTCTTGTTTAAATACTCAATATAGTCTTCTTCATTTTCCTCATCCTCACCATTGTCCTCAACATCATTATGATTTGAAGACCTAGCCATAAGGCATATGTGGGAACCGTGAGAAGAAGAAGATGAAGAAATGCTTGAAGCTCCATTCAAGACCTTGCCTTGGCCCAAAGACTCTTCGGTTTCCTCTATATGGTTAGCATCACAAATACTAGAGGAAATAGAAGCATTTTTATCATGGCAACAAGACAAAGCAAGCATATCATCATGAGATTTATTCAAGAAATTTACACATGATATGCAAGGACTATCAACACAAGCATGTAAAACATTTATGGGGCTACAAGTGTTTAAGTCCAAAGATGAAGCATTGCAATGAGATAGAGATGAAGGATCATCAAAAGTAAGCATACTATCACCATTGCAAGTTTCATCACCACTCACCATATCATTACCTTGTGTCTTGCCACACTTTGGTGAAGTGGATGAAAGTTCATTGCGGCCGGAAGTGGAAGGAATACAATCATCCCCAAAAATCTTGGACACACCATATTTGTCTTGAAGCTTTGTCCATATCTCATGAGCGCTCCGAAAAGGCGTGATGGAGAAGGTAACTACATCGCTCAAAGCATTAACAATCACATGAGTAGCTTGAGCATTGAGATACAAGTTTTTCTCATCCTCTAAAGATAGATTTTGAGTATCCTTTGGAGGAGAAAAACCCGCATCTACAATTCGCTCCATAGATGGGTCCATGACCCGAAAATAATTAAGCATGTGAATTTTCCAAGTATCATAATTTGTGCCATCAAATATAGAAGTGTTATTGTGCACTAATCCCCTAGCCGACATCTTTGCTCTCAAGGCGGTGAAGCCTAAAATGAGAAACCTGGCTCTGATACCAATTGAAAGGACACAGATGTCGCCTAGAGGGGGGGGTGAATAGGCGATATCAAATTTTACGAATGGCTTGAACAAAAGCGGAATTAAACTATCGTTTATTTTGTCAAGCACATAAAACCTAAATACACTAGGCTCACCTATGTGCACCAACAACTTATGCTAAGCAATACAAGTAACAAGGTGATAGCAAGATATATGACTTCAAGCACGAAGGCTATCACAAAGTAAAGTGCATAAGTAAAGAGCTCGGGTATAGAAATAACCGAGGCACGCGGAGACGATGATGTATTCCCGAGTTCCTCCCTTGAAAGGGAGTACGTCTCGTTGGAGGGGTGTGGTATCGCCACAAAGGCCTAACCAACGCCACAAAGGCCTCACCCTATTCTCCGGTGTGAGCTTGCGCCACAAAGGCCTAGCTCACTCTTCCACTAAGGGGTTCCTCAAGGCGGAACCGGGCCTTTACACAAATCTTGGGGCACGCATCCACAACTTAATTGGAGGCTCCCAAGGATAGCCACCAAGGCTCCACAAAGCCACAAAGCCGTCTAGGGTTCCAAGAACCCAAGAGTAATAAGCTCACAAACTTTCACTTACTCGAATCTCCGGGGAGAACTCAAACCGATGCAACCTATGCAATGGCAAGAGCACACAAAGTGCTCAAATCCTTCTCACTCAAATCCTACCAAAGCAACTAATGCTATGGAGAGATATGAGAGGAAGAACAAAGGAAATCCACAAAGAACTCCAAGATCTAGATCCCAAGATGTTCCCCTCACTTAGAGGAGAAATGGATTGGTGGAAATATAGATCTAGATCTCCTCTCTCTTTTCCCTCAAAAAGATGCAAGAATCATGGGAGGAATGGAGGAGGAAGGGCAAGCTTTGCAAAGTCAACAATGGAGGAGAGAGAAGCTCAAAACGTGTGCAGCCCAAGGTGGAAGAAGGGGTATTTATACCCCCCCACGAAATATGGCCGTTGCAGACTTGGAGGGGCGGATTATCCGGCCAAAATATGGCCGGAATATCCGGCTGGCCGGATTATCCGGCCCCCAGGCCGGATTATCCGCCCCCCTATACTGGGTGATGCCGAGCAAAGTCCTTAGCAGAAATTCCGAAACGAAATTTTCGCTCCCAGGCCGGATAATCCGCCCCCCCTGGCCGGAATATCCGCCCCCCTTACTGGGTGACGCCGAGCAGAAACTGCAATACGAAAACGGTGATAACTTTTTCATCCGGACTCCGTTTTCGATGATCTTGGGCTCGTTGGAATCACCACAACGAGCTCTACAACTTCATCCATAGAAACATCATAGTCCAACAAGGGAGTATAAAACCAAATGATGAAAGCTTTAAACTCTCTTCGAAGACAAACCGGTAAAACCTCCAAACATCAAAAACGCAATAAGAGTTTCATACGAAATCCGTTTTTGATGAGCTAGAGCTTGTCATGGAAATAACCACAAGCTCTAGAACCTCACATGGATAAAACCCAAATGAGAACCAAGAAAGATGATGCCAAGTATGCAAAGATTTGAGCTCTCTTCGAACGATACAATTAAGTTACTCACTCGAGAGCCCCTCTTGATAGTACGGCTACCGATCCTATAACCCGGTCTCACAACAAACACCATGAGACCGGTAAGAAGGAAACCCTAACACTATCATACCTTTGCCTTGAGCATTCCACTTGAGGTGGATAAAGACGATCTTGATCTTCTCAAGTTGGACCACCTTTCTTGATTGAACTTGCTTGGTGAAGTCTTGCGGATTGCTCCCCCATACTCCACTATGGAAGAGACTCTCTTTAAGCATATCTTCACATATCCATGATCACAATAGAGATGGCAAGCTTCAAGCATATGTTCTCTTCTAGTTGCTCATCTTGAACTTGCGCTTTGACTTGATCAATCCTCGAATCAATTCTTCTTTCTCCATAATGATGGTGTCTTGAGGATACACATGAGAGCTCACTCAATCTTATTCTTCAAGACACACTTGACATAAGCTCAACTCCCCTAAGACCAATCTTTGGATCACTCCTTGAATAGCACCTTGGTCAACACATAATCTTCTTCTTACAACCTTGACTCCAACAAATGGTTCAAGCATTGTCTATGGACAAGTCCTACACATATAACTCAATGCAACCATTAGTCCATAGGGATTGTCATTAATTACCAAAACCACACATGGGGCTCGATATGATCTTTCAACCGGTACGCGCCTTTGGTCCCGAAAATAGTTGTTCCACACACGCTAAGTCAAACAACCCCGCCAAAATTTTCGCTACACAGGTTATTACATGCGCCGGCAGTTTTATCAGCCGGGACTGACTTGCGCCGGCACTTCACCTGCATTCCTATATTTCAACTATTACCGGCTGTTGACAGCTAGGTCATCTTCATTTTTGCCGGCAGTTTATTTGCCCTATAGAATCTTTACCGGTTGTTAATTTTTCCCGGCACTTAAACTGCCTCCCTAAGTGGATTTTTGCCGGCTGTTCTTGGCCCCAAAATTTGGTCCATGGTGTAGTGAGTTTAGGGTGTTATATATTAGATGAATGTATTTGTACATGCATCACTGTCAAGTATATAAATAGAAAAGACATGGAGAGGTTTTGTCCCACGGAAACCCTAAACGTTTTCTAGTTTGGTATTAGAGCCTTGGGCTCCTCCACGCCACCGCCGTGCAAGTCATCTGCGCCGCCGTCGCCGCAAGATCTTCCCCGCGCCGCCGTGAGGTCTCCTCTGCTTCGGCCCTCGCACTTGCTGCGCCCTCAGGGGTGATCGTCTCCGTCCCCAATGCCTCCAGCACCATCAGCCTCTCCGCATCCTCCTCTGTTCGCCTCTCGCCGGCGCCGACCTTCACGACCACCTCAACGGCACCGTAGCGGCCCCGACAAAGACCATCAAGGAAGGCACCGACGATGCCGACGTGGATGTCCCCAACCCGGAGTACTCCCGCTAGTGGGTTGATTGCTGTTTCGCTGGTGTGTAGTTGACACCAGAAAACTTGTTGGAAAACCCCAAGAGCAAGGTTATGATGAGCACAGCAGCAAGTTTTCCCTCAGTTGTGAAACTAAGGTTTATCGAACCAGTAGGAGAAAGAACCAAACTTCCGAAGGTCGATGCCCGCTAGCTTTGCGATACTCCGGACAATGGCGCCAGGAATCTTATCGGCGTGTAGCTTTTCACCAGCAGCAACGTGGAACCTACACACAACACAACCCAGTACTTTGTCCCAACTTACAGTGAGGTTGTTAATCTCACCGGTTTGCTGTGAACAAAGGATTAAGCGTATCGAGTGGTAAAAGGTAATAGTTTGCAAGAATGTAAATAAAGCTAGTAAAGGTAAAACGGTAATAGCAATGTAAAGTAATTGGACCGGGGTCCACAGTTCACTAGTGGTGTCTCTCCATAAGATAAATAACAACATGCTGGGTAAACAAATTACAGTTGGGCAATTGATAGGATAAAGCTAGCATACATATGTCATGAGGATCACTATAAGATTCACTATGGGCATTACAACAAAATACATAAACCGTAATCCAACTGCATCTATGACTAATAATCCACCCGTCGGATGTCATCCGAGCAACCGTTGGGTATTAAATTGCGAACAACAGATAACTGCATTAAACAAAGTGCGTAATGTAAACATTGCAAATATCCTTGGACACAAGAATGTTGTTTTCTCCCTAGTGGCAACAACACATCGACAACCTTAGAGGTTTCTGTCACTCCCCCAGATTACTAGAGGCATGAACCTACTATCGAGCATAAATACCCCCTCTTGGAGTCACTAGCATCTACTCGGCCAAGATATCTACTAGCAACGGAGAGCATGCAAGATCATAAACAACATAGAGATAACATAAAGATAATAATTTAGCACATCAACTTGACATAGTATCAATATCCATCGGATCCCAACAAACACAACATGTAGAATTACACAAAGATGATTTTGATCATGATAGGCAGCTCACAAGATCTAAACATGAAGAACATGGTGGAGAAGACAACCATCTAGCTACTGCTATGGACCTATAGTCCAAGGTAGACTACTCACACATCACTCCGGAGGCAACCATGGTGATAAAGAAGGCCTCCGGTGGTGATTCTCCTCTCCGGCAGGGTACCGAGAAGAGCTTCTGGATCCTCCCGATCTCGCGTCGATGACGGCAGCGGCTTGCAGTAGGTTTCGTGGAAAATTGATCGGGTGCTTAGGTTTTTCTCGTCGAGGGGAATATATAGGCGGAAGGGCGGCGTCAGGAGGTGGACCAGGGCGGCTCACCCCCTGGTGGCGCGGCCAGGGCCTGGCCCGCGCCGCCCTAGGGTGTGGCCGGACCCTGGCCCCCCTCCGTCTCATCTTCGGACTTTGACTCCTGTCTAGAAAAATAGGAGGTTCGGCTTTTGTTTTGTCCAATTCTGAGAATATTTCCTGTGTAGCTTTTCTAAAACACAAAAACAGCAGAAAACAGGGAACTGGCACTGTGGCGTCTCGTTAGTAGGTTAGTTCCGGAAAATGCATAAAAACGCCACGAAGTGTAACAAAACACAAAGCAAATGGTGTATAAACAAGCATGGAGCATTAAAAATTATAGATACGTTTGAGACGTATCATGGGTCACGGACCAGAGGGTCCTCAGCTTCCTCCTCGGCTCCATGGAGCCAATCATCTCTTGCTAGCTTATTGGCTGCTCATCGGCCTTGGACGTATGGGCCGCCGTGCATCGGCTGTACGGCGTGTAGAGCCGCGCCAACGTTCGTCATGTTCGTCACCAACTTCAGTCCCTTAATAAGGAGGGGATGACTGCTGTCCAGTACATGCAGCAGATGAAGGCCCTCGACAATTTCATGGCAGCGGCCGATTCACCTCTCCCCAACGAATAGCTCGTCGACTACATCATCACTAGACTCGGGAAGGAATACAACGCCCTCACAACGACTCTTATGCTTGGTAACAAGTCCGTGCCTTATGATGTATTTTACTCTCACATCTTGTCGTTCGAGGCTCTTCAGGAGCAAGATCAGCATGCGGATTGGTCTTCCTCAGCGAACACCGTCTCGCGTCTCAGTTTCTACTCCAACCTGGATGGTCGCGCGCTCCTGAGTATCCGGTTGGTGCTCCTCGCCAGCTCGGTGATACGTCTCTAACGTATCTATAATTTTTGATGCTCTATGCTTATTTTTACACCATTTGCTTAGTGTTTCGTTACACTTCGTGGCATTTTTATGCATTTTCCGGAACTAACCTATTAACGAGATGCCACAGTGCCAGTTCCCTGTTTTCTGCTGTTTTTGTGTTTCAGAAAAGTTACACAGGAAATATTCTCGGAATTGGACGAAACAAAAGCCGAACATCCAGAAATTTACCGAAGCTTCTAGAGAACTGAAGAGGAGACGGAGAGGGGCCACAGGGCAGCCACACCACAGGGCGGCGTGGCCTGCCCCTGGCCCGCGCCCCCTGGTGGTGAGGCCACCCAGGCCCACATCTGACGCTGCCCCTTCGCCTATAAAGACCCCCCGATGGGAAAAACCTAAGGACCCGATCACTTTTCCAGAATACATCGTGATCCGCCGTCGCCGTCGACCCGAGATCGGGAGGGTCCAGAAGCTCTTCCCGGCACCCTGCCGGAGAGGGGAATCGCCACCGGAGGTCTTCTTCATCGCCATGCTTGCCTCCGGCGTGATGAGTGAGTAGTCTACCTTGGACCATGGGTCCATAGCAGTAACTAGTTGGTTGTCTTCTCCACCATGTTCTTCATGTTTAGATCTCGTGAGCTGCCTTAGATGATTGAGATCACCGTTATGTAATTCTACATGTTGTGTTTGTTGGGATCCGATGAATATTGGTGTTATGATTGAGTTGATGTGCTGAATATTATCTTATGTTATCTCTATGTTATTTATGATCTTGCATGCTCTCCGTTGTTAGTAGCTATCTTGGCCGAGTAGTTGCTAGTGACTCCAAGAGGGGGTATTTATGCTCGATAGTTGGGTTCATGCCTCTATTTAATCTGGGGGAGTGACAGAAACCTCTAAGGTTGTAGATGTGCTGTTGCCACTAGGGAGAAAGCAACATTCATATGCTCAAGGGCATATGCTTTGTTTACATTACACACTTTGCTTAATGCAGTTATCTGTTGTTCGCAACTTAATACTTGTCACATCCCAAAATTTTGGAATGTGAAAATAAATAAAATAGGAACTATGTTCACTTGTCTTGATTGAAATTTCACAAGGAATTAAAACTTTTGAGTTATTTAAAAGTTTTGTTAGAGAGAGAAACTAATTTAAACTTCTGTTATTCCTTGAAGAACTCAATTGAGAAAATGAGATTTCAAAAATACTATTTCCAACACCTATTTTAAAAACCTATGCAAGCTCAATAGCATAGGAAGTGTTTATCAAAAGGTTTATATTTATTAAAGATTGCATTTTCTAAACTAAGTTAGAAAGTTGTTTTCAAAACAATATTTTATAAAGCATTATCACTGAATTTCAAAAGAAAGATTTGGTTACAAACCACACCCCTATTTTCTTTACAGACAAGTCCTTTTCCAAATCCATAAGCTTTATTCGAAAATATTGTTTTATTTAGAAAACCTGCTCCTTACTGTTTAAATGGACTTCTCGAATTTTAGAAAGTTTTAGAAGTTGATTTGATGTCATTTGAAGCTTTAATTCAAAAGATATAAAAGAAATAGGAAAAACAGAAAAAGAAAAAGAAAAAAAAGAAGAAAGGCCGCGGGGGTTCTATCCGGCCCAGCTGCCAATTAGGTCCACGGCCCACCCGGGACAGAACCCGAAAGGGTATCCACTCCCCCTCTCCCCTCTCACTGACACATCGGGCCCGCCCGTCCGATCTCTCTCCAGTCGCTGACAGCCCTGGCCCACCTGTCATCACCTTCCCCTCGCCGGTCTCCAGCCTCTGCACGCCACCTTCCCCAGCCGTCGATCAATCTGCACGAACCCTAGCTTTTCCACCAAGACAAGGCCGCCTATAAAAGCCCCTTGGACGCCTCCCGCGCCTCCTTTTTCCTTCTCCGCCCGAGTCGTTGCCGAGATCGAGAAATCGCTCGTCGGAGTTCGGCACCACCGCGGGCACCTCCGGTCGATTCCGACGCCATAGGTGAGCCTCGCGTCCCTATTGCTCTCCTATCCTCTCTGGTTTTCCCCGGCGCTCCTCCCTGACCACTTGGCATGGATCGTTTCACCGCAGATCGACGCCATCGTCGAGCTCCTGAAGCGCAGCTCATCCCGAAGACCTCCGGCCGCCCCTCCTCCCTGGTGTCGGACGCAATCGACGACAACGATCAAGTTATCGAGCTCTTCGTGTCCTCTCGCATCTCGTCCTAGCGTCGCCGTCGTCCAGATCTCACCGGAGCCTCGCCGGAGATCGATTCTAGGGCCGCACCTCGTCGCCGGCGATCGCCGTAACCCTAGCCCAGCCAGGTGAGCTTCCCCTTCTTTTCCAGCCGTTAGATCTTGTTCTCATGGTCGTGATTAGATCACTTGTTTGAACCGTTACGGTGGATCTGATGCGTCCGTTTTAAGTTAGATCCAACGCTCCAGTTTGCCGATCCATCCGAAACGGTACCAGCCAACCAGAGCGCACCACGTGGCAGCCTGAGAATTAACCCGATCTGTTTTCGATTTTAAATTTTCAGAAACATGTTTAAACTTCAAAAATTTATATCTCGAGTTCTACTGATCCAAAAATTGCAAATAATATGTCCCTGGATTCCTAAAAATTTGTAGAACACTATTCTGTAATAAAATTTGTCTTTTGAATTAGTTGAAAACATTCAAATTTAAATATGTGATTTTGAGTGATTTTAATATAGTTCAAATTCTGTAAATCCTTTTCAATTGATTCTTTTTGCAATAGGATCATATTGTTGTCCTCTATCTAGTAGAACCATTTCTCAAATTATTTGAACCAGTTTTATCAGGTATTCAAATTCAAATGAGGATTTGAGTATTTTCTTCCTAGATTTAATTCTATAAATATTTTAGGCGTAATTATTTTTGCAAAATTGCTTATCTTGATGATAGAAAACCACCAGAATACTTCACACACGTTTTTCACACTTTTCCAAGAGTCAACTCCATTAGCTCATTGTTTTGCAAAATATAGTGGTGTTATATGAGCATCTTGCAAATACCCAATTACCTATCATGCACTTTGTGCTATTAGACCTTGCAAAGGTGTGAATAATCCTAAGTCCTAATGACCACATTAACTCTACCATAACTTAGTCAAAATCTACTCTCTATTCTTGCCTAAGTGCAAAACCTATCAATTCCCTCTTACCCAAAATTCTTCTAAGTATTTTGACTACCTTTCCAACACGATGGCAAAGAAGTTTTCTCATATCAAGACCGTGAAGAAGAAGTTGAAGAGAAGACAAGAAGTTGAAGTCAGAGAAGAAGATCAAGAGAAGAGAGCCCAAGTCAAGAAGATGAAAGAGATGGACCTCAAGACTTAGAATTTTTATCCATCCAACTTCTCAACCCAAGCCTAAAAATTCCCTTAGGTTATTTTGCTAAGTGTTCTACACTTCTTAACAATTTAGGAGGCCACATCAATCTTTAAAACTCTTGACCTAACCATTCCCTCCATATCAAGTCCAAATTACCACTAAGACAATTAAAGACTAAACTAAAACAAATAAACACTTTAGTTTGTCTTGTATGATTTGTTGCTTTCAATGGTATGTTTATGTTGATTTCTTTTCTATCTTATAGTTGTACGGAGGACTACGTGTATTAAGAGAAGTGCAATCTTCAGAAAATTTCTAAAGGCAAGTATCATTTTATGGTGTCTTCATCTGTTCTGTACAAGTTTTGTGATTGTGAGTGTAAGTGCGGGTGTAGTGGTTAAATTGTTAAACGTGTTGGAGATTAGCATGGTAAGGGCGTTGAGCCTGACTACATGTACGATGGTAGAGAGAAGATTGGCATGGTAAGGGCGTGGAGCCTGACTTACTGACATGGCCAAAGGAGAAAAGAAGAATGGCATGGTAAGGGCATGGGGCCTGACTTACTGACATGCATGGCGATTGGCATGGTAGGGGCTTGAGCCTGACCTACTGACATGTACTCTTGTGGAGTTAGAAACTTTATAACTTTGCAAAACTAGAATATTGATTTGGAATGATAGGACGAAGTCTGAGACCGTTAACCTAAGCTAAAATTGAAAAGCTAGACTCATAGTAGTGATATCTTGCCAATACAATTCAAGTGTATTGAACCTTTGTGGCTGCAACGTTTCATGTTGCAGGTTTTGATGACAAGTAAGATACAACAGGGTTACGAGTCTATCCGCAGCATGTTCGCCTGTGGCACATGAAGAAGAAGGACTCCATGCTAGATTGATTTCGTTGTAAACTCTGAAAGCTCTATGATATGAGCATTGTAAGTTTTTTATGTAATTGTTGGATCATGCGATGTAATAAAATGACCTTTGTTTTCTTGATAATTCATCTTGTACTGTGTGTGCTGGTAATTGATCCTGGACTAGCACAAATAAAGCACAGGTACGCTACAATACTTGTGGAGTTCTCGGATTGATTCGCCACAAGTGGATTACTAGTCATAGATGCAGTTGGATGACGGTCTATGTATCTTGTTGTAATGCCCAGAGTAAATCTCATAGTGATCCTCTCGACATATGCACGTTGTCTTTATTCTATCAATTGCCCAACTGTAATTTGTTTACCCAGCATGTGTTATTTTATCTTATGGAGAGACACCACTAGTGAACTGTGGACCCCGGTCCTATTTCCATTATATTGCTATCACCTGTTTACTTTACTCGCACTGTTTACTTTACTCGCATACTACTATCACTTTCCACTCGATACGCTCATACCCTTTGTTTCAAGCAAACCGGTGAGATTGACAACCTCATCGTAAGTTGGGAACAAAGTATTTGGTTGTGTTGTGTGCAGGTTCCACATTGCTACTAGTTGAAGACGTGTCAACAAGTGTCGTAAATGGCGCCCTTGTTGGAGTGTCACTAGGCTAGCAAGCATCACCTTTTTGAGTTTGGCTTTTTCCTATTGGACTGACAAACCTTGGTTTCTTACTGAGGGAAAAACTTGCTGCTATATTCATCATACCTTCCTCTTGGGGTTTCCCAACAGGCCGGTCATTCACTTCATCACCACCGCGACATCTATAGCAATCAAGACTTTTTCTGGCGCCGTTGCCGGGGAAAAGAAGACTTCTGCAAGGGGAGTTTCACACGCACATCCTTTACTTTGTTTTAAGTTTTGCTTTTACTTTATTTTTACTTGCATCATTTTATCAAAAACACAAAAAATTAGTATCCCTTATAGTTGTTTTTACTTGCCTGCTTTTAGTTTTGCTAGAATGAGTAATCTGAAGTTGAAGTTCGTACTTTTAAGCAACAAGGGGGAGAGAGCTTGAAAGATGCTTGGTACCGTATTAGCAATTCTCATCATAGGTGTACAAATAAGCATTCTACCATGATCCTCCTTAGAAATTTTTATGTTGGTATAACTAGTTGGTATAGGTACGTTCTTGATACTCTTGCAGGAGGTAATTTTCTGGGTACTCCCGCTCTTGAAGCATGCACTTTAATAGAAAGTTTAGTGGGAGTACCACCTATTCATGTTGTTAAAACTGAGATCACTTTGGAGGAAGTTATAGAAAAAGTAGGCTCTTTAGAAAAAAGTTTGCCAAATATCCTTGATAACGCTAGCCGAGTTAATGAAGCGATAGAAAGTATCAGTAAGAGAATCACCGTTTTAGAAGCTAGCACTACTCTTGATAGTCAAAACCTTAGGATTGGGAAACTTGAGGAATCCATGGAAACTTTAAGTTCAATTTTCTCTTCTCTTAAGTTTAAGAAGGAGAAAGCTTTTGTTGGAAAAGAGCAAAAATTTATGTATGTTCCCAAGGTGTCTGTGCCTAAATCGCAGCATGTTTTTAAGATTGGTAAGACTTTTAGTTCAACTAAGAGTGACTTGCATGTTGAATCATCTTCAGGAACCTCTAAAGTTCCTAGTGTGGTAAGTGGTGATCTTGAGGAAACAGTTGATCTTAATGATTCACTTGATATTACTTGATTCGCACTTTCTGCGCCTAGCTCAAAGGCGTTAAAGAAAAGCACTCTTGAGAGATAACCCAATGTTTTTATTTTCAGTATTTTTTCTTTTATTTGAATCTTGGAAGTTATTACTACTATAATAACCTCTCCTTATCCTTTTTATTTCGTTTTTGTGCCAAGAGAAGCCTCTAATTTGAGTGAGGTAAGATTTGGGGATGTTGCTGTCCTGAAACAGTTTTCAGTGCTACACCGTAAAAATTCGTGAAAATTCTCTGTATATCTTTTGGACCTGCGATTTCTTGTGCATATGCCCCAGGTTATATCCAAACTTTCATTAGTTGAACACTTTTTGATTTGAGTAACACAAAACCCTCTAAAAATTCGACCTTTGTCAGCTGTTCTGTTTTGACAGATTTCTGCCAATATTTCTGTTTGCCACTTTATCGCTTTCTTTTTGAGTTCTTTTGATCGAGGAACTTTTGGGGAAGTTGCTACAGTAGTATATGCTTTATATGTGGTGGTTTTGAGTTGAAACCTGAAGCAAAAAGGGGTTGATTCAATGTTATGCTTACACTAATGTTGCTAATAGATTTGTGTTTAGTTTTGTAAGAAGGAAGTTTTCAAGTGTACGGATTGGAGAATGATGAGATGAGTTGAAGAATGGACAAAATCTCAAGCTTGGGGATGCCCATGTCACCCCAAGAAATATCCAAGAGGTACAAGCGTCAATGCTTGGGGATGCCCCCAAGGCACCCCTTCTTCATCGGCAAAAATCAGGTCACCTTTCAACACACTATATTTTTATTGCTTCATGCATTATGTGTTTTTCTTGGAGCGTCAGTTGTTTTTAGTTTTCAGTTTTGTTTAGTTTTGTTTGATGCAATAAATGGTTGGACCCCAACAAATTCCTTTTGGAGAAGTTGCCTTGCTTTTCATTTGCCAAGAACACTCCATTTTTCACTCTTATCGTTCAACGAGTGTTCTCTTTTTCTAGAACTGCGTTTAGCTTTCGTTTTTCACTTTGATTTGTGTTCAGATCTTGTTATATCTTTTTATCAAGGTGTATTTTGACCTATGGTCCATGTTGGTTTTCCTCAAACAGTTATTTCAAAAAAGTTCGAATGGTGTTGGAAAAGAGAAAAAGCTTTATGCAAAAAAGTGGTACAAAAAGGAGCTTGTGTAAACTGCGGCCTAGGCTTTTGCATGTCGTGCTTGATGTATTTTTGATAGTATGCTTAGTGGTTTTGCTGTAGCATTACTTGTCTCAAATGACTGAGATTGCTTAATGAGTCTTTGAAAAAAACCATGCGTTGTTTTAATTATTTGGAAGCATTAATTTGGTTTTCTCCTTTGATGCTTTATTTGGGTTGACTTGGCGCATGTTCACACATGTTAGACTCATAGAAAGTCGCCATTGCCTCTATGATCATTTAGTTTTTGACTTTTGATGCCATCTTATGCTTCTTTAATGTCGCTTTGTCGCTATGCATGATTATTGCCGTTATTGCTCTCTTAGTTGGTCGCTCCCAGTCTTTTGCTAGCCCTCATTTTGTACTGAGTATGAGCTCTACTCGTGCATCCAACTCCTAAAAGCCAAGTTTGCCATTGTGTCCACTATAAATTCCTATGCATGGTATTTGTAAGCCATTCCAAATAAATTGTCATGTCCTACCTTTCAAAACTTTCAACTACTTCTCATTTTGTGCCACTGTTTTTAGCTCATGGGGACGTAGTGGTCGGAATTGCTATCTTCCATATTAAATTAAGTACCCCTCGACTAGGCAGCTTCATCTGCTCGTCATTAATTTTGCAAGAGAGCTGGTCAGACCATTGCAATCTAATTCTAAAAGAAAAAAAAGGCACTCCTCCATGGTATGTGAATGTTGGTGGGCACCCGATGGAATCGGTTAGCCATGGTTTGAGAAAGAAAAAAATGTGGGGAGGAGTGCCAAAGCTTTATAAAAGAGCACCAATGTGCCAATTTTTCAAAGAACTCGGAACCGCTCTCACTTGTTTATTATGGAAGATAGTAAGACCCCATTGCCAGTCGTTGACATGAAACAACCACCTCTCAAAACCCAATTTTTATCTCTATTTTACAAATGAAAAGCTCTAGCACATGTTTAATCACTGCTTCCCTCCGCCAAGGGCCTTTATTTTACTTTTATGTTGAGTCACCACCTTCTACCTTTATGCACTGTCTAAGAGAGCATAGTTGTCATTCTGAGTATAATGTGCATTGTCCCAAAGTTCTCATTGATTGATTCATGATGTTGGTTTCACTTGTTCTCAAATTATTTGTATCTATTCGCCCTCTTAAACTTGAAGGTGTCCTATGCATTTATGTTTTGCTCTCTCATGAAGGACAAGCTGAAAACCATTTGTACATTTTCCATATGATTTCAACACACGTTTGACTTTCATTGTTTCATTTTCATGATCTTTTGTTTGTGTTCTTTTTCATGTTAAAACATGGTTGCTAAGTTGCTTCTATCAAGATTATATCTTTCATGCCCATGTTTTAAGTTCTTTTGATCCCAGCGCACAACGCTTACATAGTTGATCAAGATTGTGTAGGTGCATGTCACCTCAAAATTTATTTCTTTTGTTATCACTTACCTACTCGAGGACGAGCAGGAGTTAAGCTTGGGGATGCTGATACGTCTCTAACGTATCTATAATTTTTGATGCTCTATGCTTGTTTTTACACCATTTGCTTAGTGTTTCATTACACTTCGTGGCATTTTTATGCATTTTCCGGAACTAACCTATTAACGAGATGCCACAGTGCCAGTTCCCTGTTTTCTGCTATTTTTGTGTTTCAGAAAAGTTACACATGAAATATTCTCGGAATTGGACGAAACAAAAGCCGAACATCCAGAAATTTACCGAAGCTTCCAGAGAACCGAAGAGGAGATGGAGAGGGGCCACAGGGCAGCCACACCACAGGGCGGCGCGGCCTGCCCCTAGCCCGCGCCCCCTGGTGGTGAGGCCACCCTGCCCCACTTCTGACGCTGCCCCTTCGCCTATAAAGACCCCCCGATGGGAAAAACCTAAGGACCCGATCACTTTTCTAGAATACATCGCGATCCACCGCCGCCGTCGACCCGAGATCGGGAGGGTCCAGAAGCTCTTCCCGGCAGCCTGCCCGAGAGGGGAATCGCCACCGGAGGTCTTCTTCATCGCCATGCTTGCTTCCGGCGCGATGAGTGAGTAGTCTACCTTGGACCATGGGTCCATAGCAGTAGCTAGTTGGTTGTCTTCTCCACCATGTGCTTCATGTTTAGATCTCGTGAGCTGCCTTACATGATCGAGATCACCGTTATGTAATTCTACATGTTGTGTTTGTTGGGATCCGATGAATATTGGTGTTATGATTGAGTTGATGTGCTGAATATTATCTTATGTTATCTCTATGTATCTTGGCCGAGTAGTTGCTAGTGACTCCAAGAGGGGGTATTTATGCTCGATAGTTGGGTTCATGCCTCTATTTAATCTGGGGGAGTGACAGAAACCTCTAAGGTTGTAGATGTGCTGTTGCCACTAGGGAGAAAACAACATTCATATGCTCAAGGGCATATGTTTTGTTTACATTACACACTTTGCTAAATGCAGTTATCTGTTGTTCGCAACTTAATACTTGTGGAGTTCTCGGATTGATTCGCCACAAGTGGATTATTAGTCATAGATGCAGTTGGATGACATTCTATGTATCTTGTTGTAATGCCCAGAGTAAATCTCATAGTGATCCTCTCGACATATGCACGTTGTCTTTATTCTATCAATTGCCCAACTGTAATTTGTTTACCCAGCATGTGTTATTTTATCTTATGGAGAGACACCACTAGTGAACTGTGAACCCCGGTCCTATTTCCATTATATTGTTATCACCTGTTTAATTTACTCGCACTATTTACTTTACTCGCATACTACTATCACTTTCCACTCGATACGCTCATACCCTTTGTTTCAAGCAAACCGGTGAGATTGACAACTGATATGTCCAAAACGTATCCACTTTCCTGAACACTTTTGCTATTGTTTCTCCTCTAATTTGTGTGTTTTGAATACAACTAACATAGACTAACGCTGTTTTCAGCAGAATTGCTCTGGTGTCTCGTTTTTGTGCAGAAATTCAACTTTCAGTAAAAATTCAGGAAAAATTGGCAAAAATCCTATTTCACCAGAAGACCCACGGAGCCAGAAGACGAGACGGAGGGGAGGCACGAGGCCACCACACACACAGGAGGTGCGGCCCAGCCCTGGCCGCGCCCACCTGTTGTGAGGACGGCTCGGCCGTCTCCTCGACCTCTCGTGCCGCCTACATATACCCTCTGACCTGAAAATATCGGGGGTATGGCGTTTTTCCCAGATAGAGTTCCGCTGCGCTGCCACCATCAGAAACCGCGATTCGGAACCAGAAACTCCGTTCTGGCACCTTGCCGGGACGGGGATTTGGAGTAGATCTTCATCACCATCATCACCGACGTCCCTCCATCGACCATCCATGACTCCCCCATCCATGTGTGAGTAATTCCCCCGCTGTAGGTGAGGGGATGGTAGGGGTTGGATAAGATTGTTCATGTAATTTGATATGAGATTGTTAGGGCATGGTGCCTAGTATCTACTATTAGTGCTTATGACATTGTTGCAACTTGTTATGCTTAATGCTTGTCACTTTGGGCCCGAGTGCCATGATTTCAGATCTGAACATGTTATTGTTTCATTATGATAATTGTTGTTTATGGTCATACCTGCAAGTTGTTTATACATATTGTTGTCCGAAACCCGAGGCCCCAAAGTGACAGAAATTGGGATAACCGGAGGGGATGGCTACGATGTGAGGATCACATGTGTTCACCGAGTGTTAATGCTTTGCTCCAGTACTTTATTAAAAGGAGTACCTTAATTACCAGTAGTTTCCCTTGAGGCCCTGCTGCAACAGGCTGGTAGGACAAAAGATGTCGTGCAAGTTTCTCCTTGTGAGCACGCACGACTATTTACGGAACACATGCCTATGATTGTTTAGTACTAGGATGTTTTATCATTATTTATCTGCAATTGCCCATGTCTCATTGATTTCATGAATTATCTTATCCATGCAACACCCATACATCCATCCCTATGCCTACAGTATTTGTTCCTACTGTTTACTATTGCTACTATTACCGCTGTTATTTTACTACTGCTGTTACTGTTTCACTACTATCACCACTATAAAACTGTTGCTACTGATAAACCACTGCGAGCAAGACTGTTTCCAGGTGCAGCTGAATTGACAACTCATCTGTTAAGGCTTATAAATACTCTTTTGGCTCCCCTTGTGTCGAATCAATAAATTTGGGCTTTACTTCCCTCAAAGACTGTTGCGATCCCCTATACTTGTGGGTCATCAAGACTATTTTCTGGCGCCGTTGTCGGGGAGCATAGCTTTATTTGTAAGTTCACTTGGGATTCATATTGTTCACTGCAATCCTTTCATCATGGGTAAACCTCGTGATAGAAAAGTTCCTATATTGCCATCCACTACAAGAAGTGGTACAACTCTCAACACCTCTGTTGCTCTTGATTCGCCATCTGTTATGAGTAAGTTGCTTACACCACCACATGCACACGCTACTGCTACTACTTCTGCTGAGTTTGAAAATGCCACTGATAATTTAGATGATGGTTCTACTGTGCTTGATGAGAGTGGTTCACTGGGTTCCTTTTTAGATGCTACTATTGCTAGAGCTAAGTTGGGAAACACCACTGTTACACCTGTTAGTTCACCTGAGTCTAGGGAATGTCCTAGTGATGAGTTTGAAGATTATATTGAGCTTGATGATGATTTTATTGCTGAAGCATGTGATACTCGTAATGCTACTGATGTTAAAGAACTTCTTGCAAGACGTACTGTTAGATATAAATTGTCTCCTGATCCTAAGTTTGCTGCTTCTCCCATAAATATTAGAGACAAGGATTATGATTTCTCTTTGGATTTATCTTACATATCTATTCTTGAGAAATCTCCTTTTTGTGGTACTAAAGATGAGAGTGCTATGGAGCATATGAATGAGCCTTCTACCTTGAGTAATTTGTTTTCTGATGAGATTAAGCTTCGCACTTACATTGTTGCTAAGATTTTTCCTTTCTCGTTGAAAGATGCAGCTAAAACTTGGTTTAATAACTTGTCTCCTGGATCCATTAATAGTCCTTTTGCTTTGGTTAATGCTTTCTTTCAGAAATATTTTCTTGCTAGTGCTCAACATGCTGCTTCGCAGAAAATCTTTGACTTTGAACAGGGAAAAGGAGAGAAACTACCGGAATCATGGGGAAGGTTTTGCTCTTTAATTAGAGCATTGCCTAAGGAACCATTGCCTAAAAATGAACTCCTTGATATATTTTATAATGGACTAACTGATGAATCTAAGACATATTTGGATAGTTGTGCTGGTTGTGTTTTCAGGCAAAGAACTCCGGCTGAAGCTGAAGAATTAATGGTTAAAATAAGCCAGAATCATGATGATTGGACTCTAGTTGAGCCAACACCAGCACCAACCCCTGAGCCAACGCCGAAGAAGAGAGGGATGATTGAATTAAATGATGAAGTGATGAGGGAAGCCAAGAAATCTCTTAAGGAGAAAGGTATTAAAGCTGAAGATGTTAAGAATTTACCTCCTATTGAAGAATTATGTAAGCCAATCCCTCACTCGTCTACAATTGAGGTACACTCTCTCCAACGCTTTGATGATAGAGATATTCCTTATTCTGAACCACCTGATCAATGCTTAGATGAATTTGATAATTTTATTGTTAAGCAAGATAATTTTAACAAAAAAGTGTAGAATCATTTGTTGGGAAATTCTAGAGCTATTAACAAGTTGCAGGATATTGTGGAGAGAACCTCCAATGATGTGAAGATACTTGTTAAACATTTTCAAATGGTTCAAACACAAATTGATCAGCTTACCAAGGTGCAAAAAGACTTGCTAGTTAATGCCGCAAGAGAGAAGCAGGCATGTGAAATACGCACAAGAGGTGGTGCTATTCAAGACCCCTTATATCCTGAAGGACATCCTAAGAGGATCGAGCAAGATTCTCAACGCACTTCAAGTGATGATATTCCTTCCAAGAAGAAGAAGAAGCATAAAACAATTGCAGAACCTTCCCGGACAGGTAAAGATCCTAATAGTGTTTCTATTTCTGATGCTGAAACTGAACCAGGTGAGGCTTCCGATAAAGAAGAAGTTGAAGAAGAACCAGAAAAGCTTGCCAAAAATGCAAAGTACACCAAAGAAGACTTCATTGCCAACAAGCATGGTAATGAGAGAGAACCATGGGTGCAGAAACCAATGCCTTTTCCTGGTAAGAAACATAAATCAAAGGAAAAAGAACATTACAACAGGTTTTGTGAATGGATGAAACCTTTATTTTTGCAAATTCCTTTGACTGATGCTATTAAAATGCCTCCTTATTCAAAATATATGAAAGATATTGTTACTAACAAAAGGAAGATTCCTAATGAGGAAATTTCCACTTTACTTGCTAATTATTCTTTTGATGGTAAAGTACCGGAGAAGCTTGGAGATCCAGGTATACCAACTATTCCTTGCTCCATTAAAAATAACTATGTTAGAACTGCTTTATGTGATTTGGGAGCCGGAGTTAGTGTCATGCCTTTTTCTCTTTATAAGAGACTTGATCTAGAAAAATTGGTATCAACTGATATATCTTTGCAAATGGCCGATAAATCTACTACTATTCCTATTGGTATATGTGAGAATGTTCCTGTTCAAGTTGCTAACAGTTGTTTGATATTAACTGACTTTGTTGTGTTGGAAATGCCTGAAGATGATAATATGTCTATTATTCTTGGGAGACCTTTTCTAAACACCGCAGGTGCTGTTATTAATTGCAATCAAGGAAAAGTAATTTTTAATGTCAATGACAAAGAGTACACGGTTTATTTTCCCAAGAAGATTGATAGAAAGAATGCTCTAAATTCCGTCAAGAATGTTGAGACCATCAGAGTTGGTCAAATTATTTGTTCAGAGCGGAAGCCCCAGGAAGAATATAAAATTGTTATGATTGGGACTATGCCTATCAAAGTTGAGGTAACATAAGCATTTAGTGAAATGCAAAGTTTTGCCTCATATAAAGTTAGTTTGGTAACAAGACTTGATCAACCTTGTTAACAAAGTGATTTTATATGAACGAAACTTCGTTTTCACCGCCTCCACTCCACCTCACTTATATTTACTTTCACCAATTTTATTCCTTTAGTTTAGTTACATGATTAAGAGTATCTCAGAGCTGCTGCATACTTGGTTTTGATTTGCTTGAAATCGTTTCATCTTCGTTTTTCTGAGTTTTTATCGATTCGCCAATTTCTGAAAAATCCTCAAAAATAAAGTTTCTCGAAAAATTCCAGAAAAATCTTTATAAATTTTTATGTCAAAAATGGGACAAAGAGGCACCTGGGAGACACCAAGAGGGGCTGCCACGCCACCACACACACAGGGGGCGTGGCCCAGCCCTGGCCGCGCCCACCTGCTATGAGGGGGCCCCACCTAGCCCCTCACTTATCTCTTCCTCCCCAGCACCCTCTCTCTCCCGAAATATCTCAACACCCAGCTCAAACCCGTGTTCTTGCTGTTCTTCATCGTAGTTTTTCGATCTCCTTGCTCAGCCCATCATTTCTGCTGAGATTTGGAGCAATTGTTCTCCGGTATGTGACTCCTCCGCTTGTCCAAGTAGAATTTCTTTTGGTGAAGTATTCCTTGAGTATTTTAGCATTGTAGGTGGCAGAATAAATGAGTATGCATGCTTGTTCTATTGCTTAGAAATGTTATTTTGATGCATGTTAGCTCTCTAGTAACTCACTATAGTAGTTTCCTACATTTGCTTGTCTCAAAATCACTTTTTATGAGGTTTGTTAAAAATTTCAGAGAAGGAAATGGACAACTTCACATATGGAGAAGTGTTTGAAAGTGATGCACCAAGGTCATCAAGGCCTTCAAGATCCACTGCTCAATATAGGATGTCCTATAATGAAGATCTCATGTCACCAAACCTTGAGGGGGACGATGGAGATGCGCATCCATCCACCTTCCCTTGTGTTAACTTCTTGAGTGATGCATGGATTCTTGATGATTTCTTGCTCCTTATTAACAGGGTTGGATTGACTTCTTACATGGCGGATGAGAGTAATCAATATGCTATGCTTACAAAGATTTTCGTTGAAAGCTTTAAATTCACTAACTCTCATTTCAAGCCTTCCATTGCATTCAAAATATATGATAAGTCTATCACCATGTCTTTGGAGAGGTTTTGTACTATTTTAGGTATTCCCATGTTTGGAACGGCCAAGAAGATACTACATCAACCCGCCGATTTGTTGGAGCTCTACCGAGGAGTAACTAATGATGATGACCGCATCGCACAGCGTGGCAAGATAAGAAACGTTCAACTCCCAGCTATTAGATATTTCACTTATTATCTTGCTACTAGTGTTCTTGGTAGAGGTAACACCAGCAATATCTCTAACTATCATTTAGCTTTTCTTGCTATCGCTCTTGATGTTAGTAGAAAGTATAACCTCAGTGCTCTCATTGCTCGTTGCCTCGCTGCTAGGGGACCTATTTATGGAGGCATTATTGTTGCGCGCGTTGTTGCTGATCTAGGACTTTCTATTGCTCCTAATGATGTATTGTTGGCTCCACAGAGGCTCGATCTTGCTGCCATGAAGCTCCATCATTTTGTTACTTCTAACTCATGTGCAGGGAAATTAGTTTACATGATATTATTCACTGATGGAGAGGAAAGGGAAATTCCCTTGCCTCAGCCTAACTTTTTCAGTATTCATGTGAGGCCATGGTCGCGCACGAAGGAGGAGTTGGACGAGCAGCTTAGGTTGCTTGGCTTCAACATCCAGCACGGCGCGGTGGTCCAGGAGGAAGAGGAGGCGCCCGCTTACGACTACACCACATACCACACCGGGGCGTCCTCGAGCTCATATCAGGACGATGGTGCTTCTTTGTCGCACTACGGAGGTGCCACCTCGTGGCCGAGTTGGCCGAGCTAGGATTGATCTCCACTTAGGCTAAAAGCCTAAGCTTGGGGGGAGGTATGCCGACGATTCACTCATCTACATATCATATTTTGTCGGTCCTTTGTATATCCATGTTTCACTTTCTTTCTACTTTGTTGCTTCTTGCTTTTATTTCTGCTTTCCAAAACACAAAAAGACCAAAAATATTTCTGTTGTTTCTCTCTATTTGTTTCTTTAGCTTTCTACCTTTGGTTTGCTTTACTTGCTATTTTCGGTTGGTATTTGAAAAATCCAAAAATATTTTGCTTTGTTTGCGGTTTCCTTTCGTTCTTGTTTCAAAAATCAAAAACCCAAAAATATTTGTTGTTCTTCTTCGGTTTTGTAAAGTTTGTTGCAGAGTTCAGTCTCCCGTTACTCCACTGGAGCTTGGTATTCACTTTATATTATTCAAGCCACAAGTGAAGAGCAATAATGACGACATATGACAATCCGAGATATGGTAAGAGGCTGGTATGAACTCTATTTGTTATCATTTTTGTACATATACTCATCTATGTGGACATGCTTAGTCGGTTCATGTAAGGTATATGTTATTTAATGGATGCTTTGTAGTTCTTGCTCTCATATGATTAGTTCCAATTTACTAATAGTTTGTAGCATGTCATGTAGATGCTTGTTTGCAATGTTTTATTCATAATTTGGTATGACATTGTGGTATCCACCTCTGAAAGTTTCATTTGAATCGACTTGGCACATGCTTAAGCATGCATATGACTGAACAAAAGGTCAATTAAGCCTCGATGATTTACTTTGCCTCAGAGTTCTTGTATCAATTTTTATGCCTATATTAATTTTGTTTTGTCGCAAGCATGATTATGACAGTTATTGCTCTCTCGATTGTCACTTCCCAGTCTTTTGCTAGCCTTCACTTGTACTGAGTATGAGCTCTACTCGTGCATCCAATTACCAAAAACCAAGTCTTTCAAAGAGTCCACTATAAATTCCTATGCATGGTATTTGTAAGCCATTCTAAGTAAATTTTCATGTGCTACCTTTCAAAACCTTTCAAATACTTCTCATTTTGTGCCACTGTTTTTAGCTCATGAGGACGTAGTGGTTGGAATTGCTATCTTCCATATTAAATTGAGTACCCCTCGACTAGGCAGCTTCATCAGCTCGTCATTAATTTTGCAAGAGAGCTGGTCAGACCATTATAATCTAATTCTGAAAAGTAAAGAAAAGAGCACTCCTCCATGGTATGTGAAAGTTGGTGGGCACCCGATGGAATCGGCTAGCCATGGTTTGAGAAAGGAAAAAGGTGGGGAGGAGTGCCAAAGTTTTATAAAAAGAGCACTAATGTGCCAAAATTTCAAAGAAATTGGAACCGCTCTCACTTGTTTATTATTGAAGATAGCAAGACCCCATTGCCAGTCGTTGACATAGAACAACCACCTCTCAAAATAAATTTTTGTCTCTGTTTCACAAATGAAAAGCTCTAGCACATGTTTAATCCCTGCTTCCCTCTGCGAAGGGCCATTCTTTTACTTTTATGTTGAGTCATCATCTTCTAACTTTAAAGCACTTCTTGAGAGCATAGCTGTTATTCTTAGTGTAATGTGTTTGTCCCAGAACACGGTTAATTGTGGTATAACTTTGATGCTTTTATCTTTGATATTTCTACTTCTAGTCTTCTCTTGAACTTCAGAGGTGCCTCAGCATTTATGTTTTGCTCCACAAATAAAGGCAAGCGGGATACCACTCTTTCATATCTTATTATGAACATTACAATCTTGCAACTTCCTATGTTTCATGATACTTCCTATTAGTCTATTGGCACTCTTTCATAGCTTGCATGACTATGAGATAACATTGGCTGCATATTTCTTATTATGAATTGCTTAAGCATTTGATCATATAGTGAGAATATTTACATCTTTGAAGCAAATGTGTTCGTAAAAGTTTCTTTTATCGCACTCAGTTGTTAACTGAAATGCTTGAGGACAAGCAATAAGCTAAGCTTGGGGGGAGTTGATACGTCCAAAACGTATCCACTTTCCCGAACACTTTTGCTGTTGTTTCTCCTCTAATTTGTGTGTTTTGAATACAACTAACACGGACTAACGCTGTTTTCAGCAGAATTGCTCTGGTGTCTCGTTTTTATGCAGAAATTCAACTTTCAGTAAAAATTCGGGAAAAATTGGCAAAAATCCTATTTCACCAGAAGACCCACGGAGCCAGAAGACGAGACGGAGGGGAGGCACGAGGCCACCACACACACAGGGGGCGTGGCCCAGCCCTGGCCGCGCCCACCTGTTGTGAGAATGGCTCGGCCGTCTCCTCGACCTCTCCTGCCGCCTACATATACCCTCTGACCTGAAAATATCGGGGGTACGGCGTTTTTTCCAGATAGAGTTCCGCTGCGCCGCCACCATCAGAAACCGCGATTCGGAACCAGAAACTCCGTTCTGGCACCTTGCCGGGACGGGGATTTGGAGGAGATCTTCATCACCATCATCACCGACGTCCCTCCATCGACCATCCATGACTCCCCCATCCATGTGTGAGTAATTCCCCCGCTGTAAGTGAGGGGATGGTAGGGATTGGATGAGATTGTTCATGTAATTTGATATGAGATTGTTAGGGCATGGTGCCTAGTATCTACTATTAGTGCTTATGACATTGTTGCAACTTGTTATGCTTAATGCTTGTCACTTTGGGCCCGAGTGCCATGATTTCAGATCTGAAAATGTTATTGTTTCATTATGATAATTGTTGTTTATGGTCATACCTGCAAGTTATTTACACATATTGTTGTCCGGAACCCGAGGCCCCAAAGTGACAGAAATTGGGATAACCAGAGGGGATGGCTACGATGTGAGGATCACATGTGTTCACCGAGTGTTAATGCTTTGCTCCGGTACTTTATTAAAAGGAGTACCTTAATTACCAGTAGTTTCCCTTGAGGCCCTGCTGCAACAGGCTGGTAGGACAAAAGATGTCGTGCAAGTTTCTCCTTGTGAGCACGCACGACTATTTACGGAACACATGCCTATGATTGTTTAGTACTAGGATGCTTTATCATTATTTATCTGCAATTGCCCATGTCTCATTGATTTCATGAATTATCTTATCCATGCAACGCCCGTACATCCATCCCTATGCCTACAGTATTTGTTCCTACTGTTTACTATTGCTACTATTACCGCTATTATTTTACTACTGCTATTGCTGTTTCACTACTATCACCACTATAAAACTGTTGCTACTGATAAACCACTGCGAGCAAGACTGTTTCCAGGTGCAGCTGAATTGACAACTCATCTGTTAAGGCTTATAAATACTCTTTGGCTCCCCTTGTGTCGAATCAATAAATTTGGGCTTTACTTCCCTCGAAGACTGTTGCAATCCCCTATACTTGTGGGTCATCAACAACCTCATCGTAAGTTGGGAACAATGTATTTGGTTGTGTTGTGTGCAGGTTCCACGTTGCTACTAGTTGAAGACGTGTCAACAAGTGTCGTAAATGGCACCCTTGTTGGAGTGTCACTAGGCTAGCAAGCATCACCTTCTTGAGTTTGGCTTTTTCCTACTGGACTGACAAACCTTGGTTTCTTACTGAGGGAAAAACTTGCTGCTATATTCATCATACCTTCCTCTTGGGGTTTCCCAACTAGCCGGTCATTCACTTCATCACCACCGCGCCATCTATAGCAATCACTCGGCTCCTATCAGCCTGGCCCTGGCAACGGTGGCAATGGCCGTCCGCATGTTGGCCACGGCAACGCCGGCCCTTATGGCGGCCAACCTACCGGTGGCCAAACCCGTGGTCGCCAGAACTATGGCGGCAATGATGGTGGTGGTCGTCAGAACAACCGCCTCTGCCGACGCCCCCACTGTGAAATCTACAACTATTGGGGGCATGTTGCGTCAGACTGCAGGAACTGCCAACAACCATCGCGCCAGGAACATGACGTCTACCAGCTACAACAACGTCCCTCCAATCTGTCACCTAGACTCCGGCGCCACGGTTCATCTAACGAGCGATCTTGCTCGGCTTCACCTCTAGGAGCGCTATGGCGGGGTGGATCACGTCCAAGTGGCCAACGGTGCAGGTTTGTCTATTGCGCACATTGTTCATTCTTCTTTAACTGGTTCTTCTATCCACTTGAAAAATATACTCCATGTTCTGCATCTTAGCACACACATTTTGTCAGTCAATCGCCTTTGTTACGTTAATGACGTTTTTGTTGAATTTCACCATCATTTTTTCCGTGTTAAGGACAAGGCCATGCGGAAAATTCTGCTCTACAATAGAAGTAAAGGCGGCCTCTACCCCATCCTGCTGAGTTGAGCTTCATCCTCTTCGCCGCACCGTGCTTTATCCGGTGTTACGGCTTCATCCTCTCAGTGGCACCAGCATCTTGGTCATCCTACCAATAATGTAGAGCAAAATATTATTAAGACACATGATTTATCTTGTGCTACATTTGATAAATCTTCATTAGTTTGTGATGCATTTCAACATGTCAAAAGTCATCAATTATCATATACTTCATCTCATCGTGTTTCCACTATGCCACTTGAGTTAATTCACTCCGATGTTTCGGGTCTTGCTATTGCTTCCTCTAGTGGTTTTAAGTATTATGTGAGCTTTATTGATGACTATTTGTGTTTCTGCTGAATTTATCTTTTGAAACACAAGTTTGATGTTGAGCAAGTTTTCTATGTGTTTCAGGCTCATGTTGACCGTCTCTTAGATGCCAAAATTAAGTTTGTTTAGTCTAACTAGGGTGGTGAATACCACAAGTTGCACCACTATTTTCAACGCACGGGTATCTCTCACCGTGTGTCCTGTCCCCACACCTCCCAACAGAATGGCATCACTGGACACAAGCACCTTCACATCGTTGAGACCGGCTTTGCTTTACTTGCTCACTCCCCTTGCCTGCCGCGGCAGTACCCGCGGCACCTTTTCCTGCCGCGGTAGCGCCTTTGCCTGCCATCGCGCCCTCGCCTACCGCGGCAGCGCCCATGGCACATTTTCCTGCCACGGCAGCCAACTGTGTTGCGTCTGTGTTTGAGCAGCCTGAGTCACCTTCTCCTGGGAGTTCTCATACCCCAGCCGCAACTCCTTCGGCTGCTAACCCCGTGCCTGCTCCTGGTCATGGCATGGTCACTCGCCTCCGTGATAACACTCGACGTGAGAAAGAAGTATACTGATGGTATCGTTCGGTACAATACCCAGCGGCGGGCTCTCTTTGCTGCTCCGGTGTCCCATCTTGATGCTCTTCATGAGCCTGCTTGGCGTTCTGCAATGTCTGATAAGTTTTCTGCTCTCTCTCAGACCAATACATGGACACTTGTTCTTCAGCCCCCTAGCACCAACATTGTTGGAAGTAGATGGATATTCAAAACCAAACACCGTCCAAAATGCTCTATTGAGAAACATAAGTCTCGTCTTGTTGCTCGTGGATTTACGCAACAACAAGGTATTGATTATGGTGACGCCTTTAGCCCGGTTGTGAAGCCTTAGACCATCCGTTTGGTTCTCTCCCTTGTTGTCTCTTGTGGTTGGACACGGCGTGAGGTTGATGTGAGCAATGCTTTTCTCCATGGCTATATGTCTGAGGATGTTTACATGTAGCAGCCCCCCAGTTTCAAAGACCCCAAGTATCCATCTCATGTGTGCAAGTTGCAACGCTCTATTTATGGGTTGAAGCAGTCTCCTCATGCATGGTATGCATGGCTAAGCGATCGTCTGTCCCAGCTTGGTTTTATTCCTTCCAAGGCGGATACCTCTCTCTTCATTTTCCAGCACGATGGTGCTCAGATCTTTATGCTGGTCTATGTTGATAACATTGTGATTGCTGGGTCCACACCTTATCCTGTTGAGCATCTGGTTTGGTTTCTTTTTGAAGCTTTTCCAATTAAGGATCTTGGTCCTTTGGAGTACTTTCTCGGATTAGAAGCACCTTACAATTCTGGGGGCATGCCACTCACACAACGCAAGTATGTGCTAGATCTTCTGCTTTGTGTTGGTATGGAGAATTGCAATCCTACTTCTACTCCACTGGTTCCCTTAGAGTGCCTTGCGTGAGATACCGGAGCTTTACTGGTACTGAACATTCTTTCTAGTACCGCAGCGTGGTTGGCAGCTTACAATATTTGACCCTCACACGTCCGGATATTTCCTTTGCAGTGAACAAAGTGTGTCAGTTTCTCTCCCAGCCTACGGAGGTGCACTGGGAAGCAGTCAAGTGTATTATGCGCTATGTGAAGGACACGATAATACTGGCTTACGTTTCCGTAAGTCATCACTGCTGGATATTAGCATTTTCACTGATGCAGACTAGGCCGAATGTGTTGATTATCGAGCTCTATAGGAGGATATGCGGTCTTTGTGGGTCTGAACTTAGTGTCTTGGAGTTCGAAGAAGCAACCCACTGTCTAGAGATCTAGTACCGAGGCAAAATACAAAACACTAGCAAATGGAGCAGCTGAAGCATGTGGATCAGTTCTTTGCTTACCGAACTTGGAGTCACCCAACAACGTGCACCTATTTTGTGGTGTGACAATTTAAGGGCTACCTACTTGACGGTGAATCCTGTTTCCCATGCTCGAACGAAGCACATAGAGATAGATTTTCACTTTGTGCATAAGCGTGTTGCTAAAGGAGCCTTGCATGTGAAGTTCATCTCTTCTAGTGATCAGTTGACTAATGTATTTACTAAACCAGCCACACAACAGATGTTAGACCGATTCAAGTCCAATCTAAACCTTGTAGTTAACAGTAGTTTAGATTGAGGGGGTGTATTAGATGAATCGGTCCCCGTACATAACGTACGTCGTTGTATTTGTATATGTATCCCTGCCAAGTATATAAATAGAAGAGACGTGGAGATGCTTTGCCCCACAGAAACCCTAAACGTTTTCTAACTTTATACAAACCGACCCTAGCTCACAAAGAAAAAGATCACTCTCGTGATATAGTTGAACCCAAATGCTTGGCACATGCCATGCTCCATAGAGCCGCCTCTTCCTTACTTTAGATACAACAATGGTGAGTATAGAGGAGATCTTTCAAAAGATCCTCACATTACGATTCTTTTCAAATCTCCCAAGAGGTTAGTATGATAAAAGATGCTATAAAGTTCCTTCTCGAGCTATTGAAGAAATATGGGCTGATATATTTGGCCCATTAGACACGCCAATTGGCGTGGCTGGACTCAAGTGACTTAGCCATTTTGTATTCCAAACAACATTATTGTTCCATAAAGTGCCAGATTTCTCATCTAAAAAAGCCAGATTTCACTCAAAAAAAAAAGACTTGCCCATTTGAAGCCCCAAAACTGTTAGGATACACCATTTAGCTGTTTTTTAAGTGCAAAAACAGCCGGGTCACGTCATTTGGGATGGCCCGACTCAAATGATAGAATTCTTAGAACAAATCTTTAGAAAACTAGCCAACCAAAGTGACGTTTTTTAAGGATCATTTAGTTCAAAGAGCTCATTGCTGTGCAAAGCATGCATGCACAGCAACAAAGGTATGATGGCACCGAGCAAGTCAGGTTGCTTGGAAAGTCGCCAACCTCGGGGAGTCAAGGGCAGCCATGCATACAATGAGGCAACCTGAATGCATGAGCGTAGTAGATGCATGCATGGCTGCTGAAGAATGTATCCAGGAAGCAGGGCTCTACGGTGGTCTGGTCTACTGGCTGCAATAGGAGAGGAACTTGTGTTGTCGTCGGTCGATCATGTGAAAGGTACGCGTTGCCTACCGATCGAACCGATTTTTATCTTTTTGTGAAAAATATGTGGCCGAATGATTGAAGAGCTCAAGACTTAACATGCTGTTAGTTATTACTATTTCTTCTTTGGCCAAATTGAGTTCTGTTCGAGCATGCTCATCGATTGATGATGTTCCTGACCAGCCACTGGTTGCTGAATTTGAGGGTTTTGCTTTTGGCATCTCTCTATTGGCCGGCCCAGCAGCAGAGCCGCCTAGCTTTGCAATGCTCCTACCATGGCTCATGGACGACTGCAGCTGCCAGCCTGCCACTAGTAGAAAAAGGGTCTTTGTTCCAGCACCCAAAAGCCATCCGTCCCGGTTCGGTTCGTAAATCGGGACCAATGACAGGCCTCGGGTCCCGGTTCGTGCCGCCTGGACATCGGTCCCGGTTCATTTCAGAGCATCCATCTCGGTTCGTGGCATCAACCGGGACCAATGCCCCCCGCGCGTGGCATGTGGCGCTCTGCGGAGCATTGGTCCCGGTTCATGCCACGAACCGGGACCAAAGACCCTCCCCTGGCTATAAATAAGTCTAGCCCTTTGCCCTTTGCCCTTTGCCAGCAAATTTTGCTGGATTGTGTGTGAGGTGTGGGTGCTAGTTTTTTTCCTTTGATTGCACACAAGGTGTTCAACGAAATGTCCGAGCCACACTTAAGTTCGCACAATACGGTATCCTCGGCCGAGGTTAGCAACCTTATCTTCTTCATCTGTAACTGATACAAAAATATTGCATGTGTCCATGTAGGGTGGTCATTTCACTATTCACGATGTTATGGTAATGGTTAATTATTATGACGCAGATCGATGCACGGATGCGATGGATGTACGGCGACCGACGCGATTCTGATTTTATTGCAGGCCTGCATAAATTTATCGATGTGGCTAAGGCAAACAAAGTGGATAATTTTATGCCTTGTCCCTGTGTCGACTGTCGGAACGTGGCGGAGCACTCTGCCCCAAGAATCCTTCAAAGCCACCTGCTTCGGAGAGGTTTCATGCCCGGATATTATTGTTGGGCCATGCACGGAGAAAGAGGGGTTAGGCTGGAAGACAATGAAGAAGAAGAGGATGATGACAGCTATCCTATGCCCCCTGAAGAATACGGCGATACTGCAATGGAAGACAATGAAGAAGAGGGAGGCTGCAATGAAGAAGAACAACGGGCATCGGATGAGCCCGCTGATGGTCTTGGTCGGGTCATTTTTGATGCAAAGCAACAATGCGATACAGAAAGGAAGAAGCTGAAGTTGGAGGCCATGCAAAAGGATCACAAAAAGTTGTTGTACCCAAATTGCGAAGATGGCAGCACAAAGCTCGGTACCACACTTGAACTACTGAAATAGAAGGCAGAGGCTGGTTTATCTGATAAGGGATTTGAGAAGTTACTGAAAATAATGAAGCCAAGGCTTCCAAAGGATAACGAGCTGCCCGAGACAACGTACGAAGCAAAGAAGACTATCTGCCCTCTAAGATTAGATGTGGAGAAGATACATGCATGCATTAATGACTGTATCCTGTACCGCGGGTAGAAGTACGAGAATATGGATAAATACCCGGTATGCACTGCATGTCGGTACAAGATCAGACAAGATGACCCTGGTGATATTGAGGACGATGACTAGCCCCTAGGAAGAGGGTTCCTGCTAAGGTTATGTGGTATGCTCCTATAATACCACGGTTGAAACGTCTGTTCAGAAACAAGGAGCATGCCAGGTTGTTATGATAAGTTTGATGAAGTTCCGCCCTTCACCGTGAAAACTGACCCAAGCATCCCATTAAATAATGAAGATGCTCCATGGTTACGGCCTAAGAAGCGATCATAGGCAAGGGATCGACGTACGCGACGAAGGATTCATACCCTAAACCTTAAACCCTATGTAAATCTATGTAATGTATTCAAACTTTATGTGATGTGTAAATCGAACATGATAGGTCATTTTGTGAAGGATTTTTGTGATGTTTGCAATTTTCCAAGTTTAATATTTTTCCTTGGAACTATGACACATAATATGACACCACGCGAAGGTTTCACATTGTTTGGATCATTTTGGAATTTCTTATGCCCGTTTCAAACTATATTCAAAACGGCGGGCATGAAGCTTCTTAGCCCGGTAAAATGGTAAAATGGTTTTGGATTAGTTATTTAAATTGAAGCACTTTCCTGTTGAAAGTTTTTTCAAATTCCAAATTATGCAATAAATATTTGTTAATGCATTTTTAATTAAAAATAGTAAAATTGTTTAGTTACAATAAATATTTTTGAAAACAGAAAATGGTTTTGGATTAGTTATTTAAATTGAAGCACTTTTCCTGTTAATTTTTTTTCAAATTCCAAATAAATAATCATTTCAAATTGAAACACCTAATTAATTAAAGAAGAAAACAAATTTGAAAATGGCGGGAAGACAAAAAGTTTGGAAAAACCTGAAAAATGGGTCAATGGTCCCGGTTCGTCCCACCAATCGGGACCGATGACCCTGGGTGCGTGCGCTGCAACGCACCCCACCCAGGTCATTGGTCCCGGTTCATGCCATCAACCGGGACCGATGGATCAACGGTCCCGGTTGGTGGGATGAACTAGGACCAATGACCCCCCCAGTATATATTGTGAGCCTTCTTCCTCCCCACTTCCCCCCAAATCACTGAAACGGCTAAGCAAAAACGCGCGGAAACGAAAACGATGCCGGCAGGCTGCCCGCCACCGCCGTCCCGGAGAAGCCGCCGCCGCAGCCCGCTGCCCGCTCGGTGAGATCTTCTCTCCCACCGCCGCCGCCTCGCCCTTCCTCCCTCTCCTACCGCCGCCGCTCACCAATTCTCCCTCTTCTCCCTACAGCGATGCCACGCCCGTCCCGGCCGACTCAGCCGCTGGCCTGTCCCCACAGCCGCCGCCCGTCTGGACGAGGTGGACGAGGAGAAGCTCCGCTGCCGGTCTGCATCCCCGCCATCGCCCTCTTCTTCCTCGGCGTCGAGCCCCGCCACCGCTCATTCTCCTTCCCGCTGATACGTCTCAAACGTATCTATAATTTTTGATGCTCCATGCTTGTTTTTACACCATTTGCTTAGTGTTTCGTTACACTTCGTGGTGTTTTTATGCATTTTCCGGGACTAACCTATTAACAAGATGCCACAGTGCCAGCTCCCTGTTTTCTGCTATTTTTGTGTTTCAGAAAAGTTATATAGGAAATATTCTCGGAATTGGACGAAACAAAAGCCAAACGTCCAGATATTAAACGAAGCTTCCAGAACACCGAAGAGGAGACAGAGCCGAGCCAGGGGCCAGCCTCACCATAGGGCGGCGCGGCCTGCCCCTGGCCCGCGCCCCCTATGGGTGAGACCCCCTGGTCCACTTCTGACGCTGCCCCTTCGCCTATAAAGACCCCCCGACAGGAAAAACGTAAGTACCCAATCAATTTTCCAGAAACACATCGCGATCCGCTGCCGTCGTCGACCCGAGATCGGGAGGGTCCAGAAGCTCTTCCCGGCACCCTCCCAGAGAGGGGAATTGCCACCAGAGGTCTTCTTCATCGTCATGCTTGCCTCTGGCGCGATGAGTGAGTAGTCTACCTTGGACTATGGGTCCATAGCAGTAGCTAGATGGTTGTCTTCTCCACCATGTGCTTCATGTTTAGATCTCGTGAGCTGCCTTACATGATCGAGATCACCGTTATGTAATTCTACATGTTGTGTTTGTTGGGATCCGATGAATATTGGTGTTATGTTGAGTTGATGTGCTGAATCATATATCTTATGTTATCTCTATGTTATTTATGATCTTGCATGCTCTCCGTTGTTAGTAGCTATCTTGGCCAAGTAGATACTAGTAACTCCAAGAGGGGGTATTTATGCTCGATAGTTGGGTTCATGCCTCTATTTAATCTGGGGGAGTGACAGAAACCTCTAAGGTTGTAGATATGCTGTTGCCACTAGGGAGAAAACAACATTCTTATGTCCAAGGGCATATGCTTTGTTTATATTACACACTTTGCTTAATGCAGTTATCTGTTGTTCGCAACTTAATACTTGTGGGGTGTTCGGACGATATCCCCGTGGGTGGATTATTAGTCATAGATGCAGTTGGATGGCGGTCTATGTATTTTGTTGTAATGCCCGGAGTAAATCTCATAGTGATCCTCGCGACATATGCACGTTATCTTTATTCTATCAATTGCCCAACTGTAATTTGTTTACCCAGCATGTGTTATTTATCTTATGGAGAGACACCACTAGTGAACTGTGGACCCCGATCCAATTTCCATTATATTCCTATCACATGTTTACTTTACTCGCACTGTTTACCTTTACTCGCATACTACTATTGCTTTCCACTCGATACGCTCATACCTTTGTTTACAGCAAACCGGTGAGATTGACAACCTCATTGTAAGTTGGGAGCAAAGTATTTGGTTGTGTTGTGTGCAGGTTCCGCATTGCTACTAGTTGAAGACGCACTAACAAGAATCGTTAACGGCGCCCTTGTTGGAGTGTCACTAGGCTAGCAAGCATCACCTTCTGGAGTTTGGCTTTTTCCTGGATACGATAAACCTTGGTTTCTTACTGAGGGAAAACTTCATGCTGTGCTCATCATACCTTCCTCTTGGGGTTCCCAACTGGACGGTGAAATTATATCAACACCGTGCCGCATCAAGGACTTTTTCTGGCGCCGTTGCCGGGGAAAAAGAAGACTTCTGCATGGGGAGTTTTGCACGCACATCCTTTACTTTGTTTTAGTTTTGCTTTTATTTTATTTTTACTTGCATCATTTTATCAAAAACACAAAAAAATTAGTTTCCTTTATAGTTGTTTTTACTTGTCTGCTTTTAGTTTTGCTAGAATGGGTACTCAAGAGAACACCAAGTTGTGTGATTTTACTAGCACTAATAATAGTGATTTTATCTGCACTCCTATTGCGCCACCTGCTCCTGCTGCTGATTTTTATGAGATTAAGCCTGCTTTGTTGAACCTTGTTATGAAAGAGCAATTTTCTGGTGCTAGTACTGTCGTCGTGGTGAAACAACATATGCCATAGGATGGCTTAAATGGGGGCCGAACTAGATGCTGGAGGATTCGGGAGAGGGGAACGAGCTAAAAAGCACGACAGAAAGAGACACTGATCTACCCAGGTTCGGGGCTCTCGTAAGGAGATAACACCCCTACTCCTGCTCTACTGATTGTATATATGGGTCGATGTAGTACACCACAATGGTGCTTCCAAGCTCTCTGCTAGAGAAGGAAGATGAACTGCTAAGTGTAGGAGTACAGAGTGATCAATCTACCTTCTACCTTCCAACCTTCTTGCAGTGAACCACCTTCCAACCTTCCAACGACCAACCTTTTACCAGGGCTCCCTATGCCACCTTATATAGTGGTGGCCAGGGTTACAACGGTCATACAAGACCACAAGACAAGGGCTACACTCCAAACAGGAGCTGGTGGCGATGGCAGAGACCCTTGACTTCGCCCCTGATTGCTCTCGATGGGACGCCATATCCCTGTACCTTGTACCTCTTGAACTGTGGCCTTACCTCTGTGCGGTAAGCTCGTACTTGTGCACAGTGAGGGTAGGTAACCTCCACTGTGCACCCTGCCATCTTACTCTGCTACCATGCTTGGATGTTTTCTTCCTTGATTGTAGGGATGTGACACCTTGGTTGACTTAAGTATCCCGGATATGACCGTTGGCCATACCCAGGACTTATATGCCGGACCAACGACCTACGAGGGTCGGGTAATCCGGCCTCCCCTGCTCCTGCACAACACAC